>JAGYZC010000004.1:663406-1326812 GCA_020091625.1 Termitomyces sp. 'cryptogamus' | reverse complement strand
TTTGACTTAGTAACAAACCTTATCAACTTCAACTTCAACCTAGTGTGGTGCCAACTACAGGCGCTCTTTGTGTTATCTCAACTTAGCAACACTAGCAACTGCGGCTAGCGACTAGTTTATGTTTGTGCTCCTAATTCTGTCTCCCTATTTCCCCCTTTCTATTACATTTCCCCACTCCTCTACTACTATTTAAAGTCTGCTCTGGTCTTAGAGACATGCTCTGCCTTTGCCCATTTCCTGTTCTGTCACTAGTGACTTAAGCTAGTGATAGCACCTCCTCTTAACTTCACCTTATAACACAAGCACTTGCTCTTGTTCTCTGGGACAGTTACTGACTCACCCTCTACTATCAACTTCCTACTGCCAGCTACCCTATCTAGTGACTAGTGCCAGGGTTCTCTTTTTAGGTTTCCTGCATGGCACTAGGTGGCATAGGAACACATCATTTTGGAGCCCACTATGAGAGTATTTTGAAGTTAACCATTCCACTAGAAACTAGAGCTCAAGCAAAACATTGCTTGGAAAACCTTAACAAATTACCCCAGTCCTCCTTTTTGGCCCTCAGTACTCTTCACCAGCAACCCGTCCTTGACTTCTTGCCAATAAACTTGCAACTACTAGAAACCTTTGTGACATTAGCAAAATCCTTGCCAACTTTCCAGGTGCTTTCATTGAAAGCTTCCTTGATGTACCCCTTTCACCTTTGACCCCTACTGACTCTATTTTCTTCCCAGAAGCCCAATCTATCCCCTCCTCACCAATTAACCCCCCTCCTCAACCAATTCCAACAGTTGCTAATATGAACAACAACCCTGCCACTTGGCATGCTAGAATGCTGCTGTGCAAGGATACTACTGCACCTAAATGGGATGAGAGTTACCCCAGGGAGCTCCCCCAATACTTTAAGGAACTGGAATACCTTTTTGCTGAGTGTGGCATTGCTAACAACACTCAAAAGAAGGAGTACACATCTAGATACATCTCTTATGACATAGTGGAAACCTGGCTTGGCTTACCTGAATTTGGCAACAACATTATCATTGGTAACAATGCTCCCCGACCTTACACCTATCAGGAATGGAAGGCAGCAGTGCTCAGGTTGTACCCTGGTGCTGACACTAGCACTCAGTATAACCTTGGAGACCTGGAATGACTTGTCAATCAGACTTTTAATAGTGGCTTAGCAACTTTGGGCAGTTTCTTGGACTACTACAGGAATTTCCAACATATTGCCAGATGGTTGCTCACTAACGGTAAACTCTATCATAATGAGGAACATTGCTTATTCCAACAAGGTATCCCTACATCACTTTGGTCCAAAATTGTTTGCTGTCTCAAAATCACTCTTCCTGACTACCATTTGAAGGACCCTTATGATGTTGACCAAGTTTTTGAGGGTGCTAAGTGGGTTTTGAAGGGAACGGACAGCTTGACAACCAAGACCAGCAATGGCACCAGTGGTATTTCTTTGTTGTCACCCATCACTAATGCACTAGTTCCCCTGTTGCCTACACCTAAATGGGAAACTTTGGAATTAGCAACAACAACAGCAATTGTCAGTGCCTTGGAATATCTGGAAGCCCTCTTAACCAATGGTAACACTCAATCTCGCCAACAGTTTGCCAATAGCACTTGCCATTTTTGTGGCAAAACAGGTCACACCATGGTCCAAGGTACTTGTATGAAATTGGAGCAAATGATTCAACAGGGTAAGATCCGTCACAATGCTGAAGGCAAGATCATCTTACTATCAGGCACTATGATCCCCAATTATTTTGGCAAGTGACTATATATGGAATGCATTGAGGAATGGCACAGGCTTAACCTAGGACAAATCATTACCAGCAGACTCTCTTCCAATGCTAATTCTGACCCAGACCAAGCAGCAATGCAGTAGTTGCTAATCCATGAGGTAATGCAACAGGATGTTGCTATGGGCCAAGTGCTAAGCAAGGAAGAATGGATCAAGGCTTTGAAACGCGAACTCTTTGCACTCAGGCAAACTGGCAAAAAGTTTGATGGTGTACAGGTTCCCCATGCAGCCTATTGACTATCAAACAATACCCCCAAGGCAGCACCCTTGACTAGTGACACCCCAACAAATTCATCCCCTTCCAATTCTACTCCAGCTCCTGCTGCTAAGCCTGTAGACAAAGGCAAAGCACCTGAATGTATTGTCGCCAACAAACAACTGCCCATTGCTAAGGAACCCATTGCTCAGCCTTCCATCAACCCATTTTTGGGCATCCCTGGTTGCTACATCCCTCCCACTAATAGGAATTTTGCTGCCCCTGACAGGTCTAACAATGGCGCATATTAAACCATGCCACTCATTTACAACATTGAGCAATCTAAAGCAGTCTTTGAATAGGTTTTAAGCACCAAGGTTACAGTATCAGTTGGCAAACTTTGCTCAGTATCCCAGGACATCAGAAATCAGTTTAGGACAGCAGTTATGCCCAAACAACTTGTAGGTGCCAGTGTTAACATGGTACAAGACTCCAGTAACATTTTTGAAGATATTTTGCTGACTTTTGCTATTGAAGAACCCCAGTTTTCACTTAGATCTAACACTGATACCGCTAATAGACTTACCCTAGATAAGGCACCCCTCACATCTGTTGACCCCATTGAAGCATACATTGATTCGCTACCCCATGGAGAAGAGCCTGTGGTGCTTACTGTCACTAAGGATTCTCAGTCACTTTGTTCCATCATGATGCTGATTGACAACAAAGAAGAAGTGGAATGCATTCACAACAGTGGTTCACAGATAATCTCAATGTCCGTGGAAATTGCTAGCAACCTTGGGCTATCCTACGACCCCAACATTGTTTTAAATATGCAGAGCGCTAACAGCACCATGGACTGATTGCTAGGACTTGCTTGTAACATACCTTGCACTATTGGCAACATCATGGTCTATCTCCAAATCCATGTTTTATGGTCTCCCACCTATGACATTCTCCTTGGATGCCCCTTTGATGTATTAACTTGAAGTACAGTCAACACTCTTAGCAACATTGAGACCACTATAATGATCACGGACCCCAACACTGGCCAATGGCACACTATTCCTACCTTTCCATGCAGTAAATCCAAAAGAAACAACCACCAAAATGCTTGCTTTGAGACTGAAGCACCCCATTGCTTTCAAATGCCGAAGGCATTAACAAAGAAAATAGCGACATAGTGATCGTTATCAGCTATGACCATTCAACTGGTCTAGTGACTTGTATAGCTTCTTGTAATTTGGACAAAGACATTATACTTACTAATTCTGACACACAGACCAACTCCATGCTAGCATATCTTTACGCTACTGCTAGTGACCTTTCTGATTTGTCCCTTCCACCTCATTATTATCTTGTTTCTACTGATACATCTAATTCCTTGATTCTTGGACAGACTTTACCCCACAATACAAACAATACAGACACTACCCCCACCTATGTTAACATCCCATTCCCCACTCAATTTGTTGCTAACAAACCCCCTAAGCAAAGAGGAGTCCAGGCAAAGAAGAAGTACAAACCTGTTGCTATGAAAACCAAAGTGGTTGTTAGCCACATCAGTGAGGATTTCCGAATCAAGCACCAGATTATTGGTGATCCACTAGCAACAATCCCTACACTCAGTTCTAATCCACTGCCTTTCATCCCAACAAAGCGATTCACTATTGAACAACAAGCAAAACTCGTTAAGGACCATGACACAGGTTTCCTCACTAGCAACAAAATCAAAGTACTGGTCAACATGGTCTCTAAGCAGGAGAAAGCTTTTGCCTGGAAGACTCCGAATGAGGAAGCTTATGCCCCAACTTCTTCCTGCCAGTATGCATACTGACAATATCTCATGTACCTTGGGTTCAGCACAACCATCCCATACCCCCAGGGCTAGAAAAGGAAGTATGCAAGATCATTTGTGACAAGATTAAAGCTAGCATCTATGAAACTTCAAACTCTGCTTACTGCTTGCAATGGTATTGTGTTCTCAAGAAAAATAGTAAGCTCAGGATTGTGCACAGCCTCAAGCCACTAAACCATGTCACCATCTGCCATTCTGGAGTACCACCATTTCCAGATCATGTTGCCAAATCTTTTGCTGGATGCATCTGTGGCGCTACCCTTGACCTCTATGTTGGCTATGACAAGCGACTTATTGACCCTGCCTCACATGACTTAATGACATTTCAGACTCCGTTTGGCACCCTTTGCTTAGTAACTTTACCAATGGGCTGGACCAACTCTGTGCCTATATTCCACAATGATATTACCTTTATTTTGCAGCTAGAGATTCCCCATAATGTGCTCAGCTTTATCAATGATGTTGGCACTAAAGGACCCAAGGACTGGAAGATAGTTGATGGTAAACCCACTAAGCATCCCACTAACCCAAACGTTTGCCTAGTACTATGGGAGTTCTTTTTGAACTTCTTAACAGGATTCTTCAGCAAATGAAATATTGCGGTGGCACCTTCTATGGCCACAAACTCATTTTATGCACCCCTACTTTCAAGATCCTTGGCCATGTTTGTACTCCTAGCAGTTGTATACCTGATGAAAGTTGCTTGGCCCTAATTGAGCAATGGGGCCCTTGCAAGTTGCTATCAGAAGTCCAAGCTTTTCTGGGCACAGTGGGAGTACTTAGGATCTTTGTCAAGAACTTTGCACACTGTGCCAACAACTTAATGAAACTTACTCATGTTGGTGTCCCTTTTGAGTTCGGCCCTGACCAGATAAATGCCCAATGCAACCTTGTGAAGGCCTTACAAGATGCTAAGCCCCTAGTTCCTATTAACTATGAATTGCCTGACCCTGTCATCTTAGCAGTTGACGCTTTTTATGTAGCAGTAGGTTATTACCTTTGCCAGTGCACTAGCAACAATTGCAAAAAACATCACTACAACTGCTTTAGGTCAATAATGCTTAACGACTGAGAAGCCAGATTCAGTCAGCCCAAGTTGGAACTCTACAGCCTTTATTGAGCACTGCAAGCCTTACAGATGTACCTTATTGGCATTAGAAACCTCATCATTAAAGTCGATGCTCGCTACATTAAGGGTATGCTTCAGAACCCTGATATCCAACCCTCTGCCAGCATGAACTGCTGGATTATAGCAATTTTAATGTTTTACTTTGAGCTTGTTCACATTAAGGGAACTTTCCATGGCCCCAATGGTCTTTTGTAATGCCTGCCCCAGCCTGGTGATCCCCCTGCGGACAATAGCAACAATTCAGTTTACAAAGATTGGATTGATCATTTGCATGGGTTCATCCACCAAGTTCAGCTACCATTGCCACTCCTTCACCAAGCCTCCATGGCTTTCCATCGCCTACCCCTTCTGGTCAAGTACTCTTATTTGCAACTCTTAGTGACTTTAGCTAGCAATAAAGACACTGCCCCATGACTAGCTACCAACAATGATATTCAGCCTATCCATGACGACGGCACCACTACCTATAGCGATGTGCTCTGCAGTGCTAAAGCTATTGCCAGCAATGCCCATGTACTCCTAGCTGAGAAATGGCTTCACAACCTTGCCAGACCCAAAGGCCTTAGCAACAATGAATATTCCACATTTGTCTGCTACACTTTCATGTTCTTCATCATGGGAGGCAAACTTTGGCAAAGAAGTTGGGATGGTGCTCACAAGCTATTTGTTCCCACCACTAGTTGCCTACAAGTCTTGAAGGCCATGCACAATGATTTGGGACATAGAGGCCTCTTTGCTACCCGCTCAGCCCTTCTTGAACAATTTTGGTGGCCTCAAGTTAGCGCTGATATCATATGGTACATCTGGACTTGCCACCTCTGCCAGGTACACCAGACAACCAAAGTTCTCATCCTGCAAATGGTTGCTATGCCAGTGCCCTTGTTCAGCAAGATATATGTTGACACCATGTTCATGCCACCCTCTAATAAGTTCAAATATATTATTCAAGGACATTGTTTGCTAACTTATTACCCCAAGTTCTGTATGCTCACCAGAGAGAACACTGAAGCTATTGCTAAATGGCTATATGAGGATGTTATCTGTCAATGGGGAGCGCTTAGCAAAATTGTTACTGACAATGGGCCTCCAATCCTGAAGGCAGTCACTTACTTGACAAAGAAGTACAACTTGCACCATATTCAGATCTCTGGATACAATAAGTGTGCTAACAGAATAGTTGAGTGGTCCCATTTTAATGTTTGCCAAGCCCTCTTCAAAGTGGTTGATGGTGATCAGTCCAGGTGGAGTATAGCTACTTACTCTGTCTTTTGGTCAGAATGTGTTATGGTTTGCAAGTGAATGGGTTGCTCCCCTTACTACATGACAACTGGTACCCACCCTCTCCTGCTGGCTGACATAGTGGAAGTGACATATTTGCAGCGCCGCCAAACTCTCTATTGTCAACAACTGACCTCATAGCCTGTCTAGCGATTGATCTTCAACGTCGCCAAGAGGACCTTGACTGCCTTCACAGTGATGTCTTTAACGCTTGTCACTTAGCTGCCATTTGCTTTGAAGCAGAACATGCTGCTATGATCTGCAATTACAATTTCCAAACCAGTGACCTCGTACTGATGAGGAACACTAGAATCAAAGTGACACATAACAAGAAAATGAAGCCTCATTACCTAGGCCCACTAGTGGTAATCTCTCATAACTGTGGGGGCACTTACATTCTTTGCAAATTAGATGGTTCAGTACTGCATCACCCTGTAGTTGTCTTTTGATTGGTTCCTTACTTTGCTAGAGAACACATAGCAGTGCCTAGCAATGCTTTTGACATCAACACCTTGCAACTTAGAGAACTCAAACAAACTGACCTTGTAGAAAACAATGATACTGGCAATGCCACTAGAGAAGAAGAAAACTAAAACATACCTCTTGCTAAGCTCTAGTGACTTTTTTTGATTCCACCTAGTTTCTCACTGTTCTTGTCCTCATTATCCAGAAAAATCATGAAAAATACCTTACAAATCTATTAAGTCCTTTCATTCTTGCTACTCTTTCTTTGTATTACTTTTGTTTAAGAAGCCTTTCACAGACACTCTACTTTACTATTCTCTTGTTTTTGATGTTGCACTTGGCCACTCTGTTGCTAGTGTTTGGCATGTCTTTAGGGGTATTTTGCCATGATGACTTACTGAGTGTTTTCCTCCAAGTGTTGCTAGTGTCAAGCAACAGTTGCTAGTGTGTACCGCCTTATTAATCTTGCTTTTCTTGGCTTTCTTTCAGTTTCTGAACTGTAATGGGCACTATACATTTTGGGGCCCCTTAAGGGGGCCAGTCTAGGGCATACAAGAACAAAACTAGGAAGCCCCTTAAAGGGGCTAGTCTGCATCCATACTACAAAAATCAAAACAAAAATTATCTACAGAGGGCAGTGGCTGTTGCTAGGTATTGAGGTCAGCATTGTTGTCAGGAATGTCCACCAAATCCTCCTCCTCCCAATCTCCTTCTCCAACATTTTTCTCCTCCTGCCAGGTCAGGAAGGCCTGACAGTCATGCCAATATCCTGCCAGTGTAGCCAAGGTTTACTTGGCAACAGCATACCATGCCCTTGCCACTAACAACTCCTCTCTCGCTGCCTCCAGCTCCCTCTAAAACCATTGTTCCACTCCTGCTGCCCTCTCATCAAAGTTTGCTAGCAACACCACTGGCATTAGTGGCATCAGCCAAGCCAGATCCTTGCCCAGCCACTCCAGCTCATTGTTGCCAACTTGCTGTAGCGGCATGTCACTCCAGGTCCTCTAGCAAAGTCGTTAGTAATCAAGAAGATAGTAAAAAGGGTGAGACTTACTTGTTGTTGGACCTTGACCTCCTCTGCTCCTTTGTCCTCCTCCTTGTCCTCCTCAATAGTGACTGGGGCAGCCTCAAACTCTTCCTCACCCTTGACCTCCATATCACTCGCTTCCCACTCCACCTCAGCAACCATCACTAAGGGAGTTGTCTCCCTCATCTCCATATCCTTCTTGCCCTCCTTGCTAGCAACTGTCCTTGGTCGCTTAGTGCTAGTGATCAAGGCAGGACTTGCTAGTTATTTTTGTGCCAAAGGCACATCATCATCGCCATTGCTGCTGTTGTTGCTGTCACTGCTGTTGTTGCCATTGTCATCCTTGTCACTTTCCACTACCTCTCTGCTCTTCACCTTAGCAACCCCGCTACTTCCAATAGCCGCCTCCCCCTGCAATGTTGGCAGGTGCAAGCTAGAGGGCTTGACCTCAACAGGCTCCCCTCTTCTCTTCAGCTCCCTCTGTTGCTCCACAAAAGCCCTTGTATTTCTTACTGACACTACCTTTGCCACTATCTTCTTGGCAAACTTGCCGCCCATGCTCCTCAACAAATGTCTGCTATGAATAGCAGGGCTGGGTCCCTATTGGGTACTAGCAGCCCTCTGGGTCATTGTTGGCCCAGCAGTTGTCGCACTAAGAAAGAGTTAGCAATTAATAAAGAAACAACCACCAAGTAACTTACCACTCCTTGCATGCACTTGAACTCTTATTGCTTCTCTAGCAACACAGTCACCTTCCCTTTAGCCTTCTTCAGCATTACCCCAGCCCCCAACCCAGTATCTACCACAGTTGAGGCCTTTTGCCAGCAAAGAAGTGTCACTAAGCGCTTGTCAGAAAATGTTTCTTCAATTTGTTCCTGCAAGAAAGGTTAGCGATCACCACCAAGGATTAGTGAAAATAAGAAGACTTACTTCAATATCATCCTCATCCTCATCTTGGGCCTTGCCCTTTCCCTTTCCCTTCCCTTTGCTCCTTGGGGTTGTTGCCAAACCCCTAGTGATGCTGCCAGCTACAGCCTTGAGAGTAGAGGGGCCCTCTCAAATGTCCCCATGGTCTGCCTTCTCCTTGCCACTGTGGCCCTCACTCCATTCCTCCCTCCTCACCACTGCTAATGTACCTATCAGGTGCTGGAAGAAGAACTGGTCATTTGGCAACAAATCTTCAAAAAGCTAACATACCTTAGAGGTGTCACTAGTGCTAGAGACTGCCAGAGCACTTACTGTCATTTCCGCCATCAAATTGTCCAGCAAAAACTCCAAGGAGGGATCAACTGGAGCCTAGCAAACTCATTAGAACTGTCACTAAGAGAAAAGAGGAAGAAAGGAACTTATGAAGTGTATGTCAAATGGGTGAACCCATTCTTCCCCTTTGTACTGCTCATATAGTTGGCAACACTCCCTCTTGACATTTGCCAACTCCAGCCACTCAACCCCACTTCCCACAGTCTTAAACCACTGAAGCCAGGTCTGAAAAATGGCAGTAACTGCCAAGCAAGGATCCTTTGCCAGCAATGCACAGGCCAAGGAGAGCAAGCAATCAACCCAATCAAGAAAGGCATGGGCCATCATAATTTTCTTGAGTTGAGAAGCAAGGTTGGACATAGCAATAAAATAGAGATGAAAGTGAAGATAAGATGGGAGAAAAGGAGGGGTGAGGAAGTCCAAGCAAAACTGCCAGCTCTTTTATTCCAATCCCTCTGGGTGCATGGACCAAGCAACTGAACATGTGACTTTGGGGTTGACTGAGGGCAGTCAAGATTTCAGTATAGGGGAGGATGATAAGACCCAGTTGTTGCTGAGCACCATTTTTGGCATTTTGGACTTAGCGGCAGCTGACTATTTTAAATTTGGCACAAGTCACAACATTCAGCATGCAGGGCCTAGCCCAAGGTCTGAACCAATATAGCCTTAGCATGGGACCTTAGCAACCACAAGGCTTATTGATCACAAGGAATATCATGTGGAGCCTGGACCTTGGGTCTAGAATTGTAAGGCCAGGACCTTTCTTAGTGACTTTAGCAATCCTAGCAACTCTGGCAACAAAACAGTGTTATCTCACTATATATGGATATATTGCCAGACATGTACCTTTTTGCTATCATTCCTCTTGTTGAGTTGACCAACATACTTGAATGGCATCTACACATCAAAGACTTTGCTTATAGTTTTTCACTTAGATACAGACTGATGTCTTGTACAGACCATAAACATGTTGACAGACACTGTTGCTAGTGGTGACTATTTGCTTACTTTCCTATACTATACTTTGAAAATGTATAAATACTGCCTGTACATAGACACTTCATCATTGAATTGAATAGATCCCCCTCAAACCAAATCTGTCTATCTTTAAGCTTACCAGCTTGAGATTTCACTTTGCCTCTATCTTCACTCTAGTCCCTTACCTGCCATTGACTTTGACTTAGTAACAAACCTTATCAACTTCAACTTCAACCTAGTGTGGTGCCAACTACAGGCGCTCTTTGTGTTATCTCAACTTAGCAACACTAGCAACTGCGGCTAGCGACTAGTTTATGTTTGTGCTCCTAATTCTGTCTCCCTATTTCCCCCTTTCTATTACATTTCCCCACTCTCCTACTACCATTTAAAGTCCACTCTAGTCTTAGAGATGTGCTCTGCCTTTGCCCATTCCCTGTTCTGTCACTAGTGACTTAAGCTAGTGATAGCACCTCCTCTTAACTTCACCTTATAATACAAGCACTTGCTCTTGTTCTCTGGGACAGTTACTGACTCACCCTCTACTATCAACTTCCTACTGCCAGCTACCCTATCTAGTGACTAGTGCCAGGGTTCTCTTTTTAGGTTTCCTGCACAGCACTACACAGCATAGGAACACATCAACAGGCAGAGCACTTCTAAGGGCACTTGCTCATCATTACTTTGCCCTTGGTCCAGTCTACTTCAGAGTTGTGCTTGAAGAGCTAAGTGAAGCCAAGCATCATGTCCTGTTTACTCAAGCTAGTGATGGCAAAGACTGCATGCTCTGTATGGTTTTAATAATGGAGGATGAGGTCAACTATAGAGCTGATAGCACCTGCTTTGTTAGGTGTTCTATCAATGTTGAAGACTGGAATAGGCTTGGAGAGTGGCTGCATGGTCAGGCCATGGTACATGACAAACTTTGAGTCTAAGAACAGTCCCATCACTCCACTATCTAGGAGATCAGTGACTCTGCAGGTTTGCTGAGTGTCCATGGTCTCTATCTCCATGTCAAGGCATAGAAAGTTGGCAGACTGGCTTGAAGCTATTATGTACTGCTAGGGCATTCAGCATGCTCAGGCAGGATGGTGCTGGCAGACCCTAGCTGGCATTGGAGGACTTGGTGAAGGCTCTGGAGTTGGTATTTATATGTTTGGATGGGAATGTTGAGGTTCTTCTGTCTTAGAATAAGGGGCATTAGAAAAAGTGATTTCATTTTCTAACAACAGACATGGGAACCTGTTAGTACCCAGCAACAAAGGCATATGTCATGATCCATTCCATTTCCTCCTTTCCTTCAGTATTTCCAACCTCAGATTCTACACAGTTCCTCTCTGAATCTCAGCCACACACCCAGATCTCAGCCACAGTCCTGTTTCAGCCACATCCAGGTTTGAGCCACCTTTAGAACCACTTTTCCTGTTCTAGATCATTCCCACAGGCACAGATCACTTTCACAGGTTCCAGATCACTTCCACTTGTCCCAGATCACTTCCACCTGTCCCAAATCACTTTCACCTGCCCAAGATCACTTCCAGGATTGCTTCCCTTATTCCAGATCACTTTCTCATGACTTAAATCACTTTTTGCTATGACTTAGATCACTTCCACCTGACTCAGATTACTTCCACCTAACTTAGATCACTTCCACTTGACTTAGATCACTTTCACTTGTATTAAATCACTCCCACTTGACTTAGATCACTTCCATCTTCTTTTTTTGGCAGTGTCCTACAGCTATATAAGGTCCCTTAGTCTGTAGCTACACTTCAGCTTTGACATTACCTGATATCTTGTTTGTGTTCTGTTGTTATCTGATCTTCTCTCTATTTATTACTCACTCTCATTTCTTAGTTTCTTAGTTTCTTTCCCTATTTACATACTTGCTGTTGGCATCACTTCCCCAAGGCAGTTTTGGCTCCTGTAAGAGTCCCCCTCCAGGACTGTAGTCCTGACAGCATACACCTCATTTGTTGCTCAACTCAAAATCCTTCTCTGGTTCTGGGGGTGATGTGCAAGAACTGATCTTCTCTGGAGTCAACTCTGGTGTTGAAACTCTAGCAGCATTCTTTGTGGCCAGCAACTGCAGGAGGAGTTCCTCCTGCTCCACCATGGAGAGATAATGCATACTAGATCCAAGGGGCAGTGTCATGCAAAATGCCTAGGCTTCTTGCATCTCCAACACAGTAATAGCATAACACAGAGCTGTTGGGCTGCATCCACATCCATAGGGATGCCTGGCAGCAAGAGGCATACTACAGGGATGGTTAGTGTGGCAGCAGGTGCTGGGCAAGCAGGCATGGAGTATCAGAGGCTGGTGACCAGTGCAGAGCATAGCATGGGGTGCATGCAGTGGAGCTCCCATCAAATCTTCATGAGTTGCCACTGATCCCAGGCTACCTCATACCACAAAAGCAATTCTTTCATCATAAGGGTGGCCCTCCACAAGATTGTCAATGCATTCCATCAGCATGAGGTGCAGGCTGTTCCAGAACATAAGGCATAACTGAAGGCCATTGAAGTAGGCAGCTTGCTTGACCAGTGCCCAGAAGGAGTCAATGTACTTGTCCAGAGTTTGCTTCTCTTACCCATATTATTTCCTGTCACATAGCATCAAGGTGGCAGTTTTGGGGGGTCTAGCAGGAAAAACTCCACCTGGAAATCCTTCTCAAAGGTGGCCCAGTCCAGAAAACTTCTTACATTTCTGGAGCAGCAAAAGACTTACAATGCATAGGTGGAGGCACATCCCATCTTTATGTATAACAGTACCCAGGCTATTTTCAACACATTGGAGTCAAAGGCATTCCTGCTAAGGTAGATGTAGGTGAGGCAGGACTGGAGGAAATGTTCCCTGCTAGACTGAGTACCATCATATGCATCTGGAAGCATGGAGCACAGAATCTGTGGTTGTAGGGTCAGTGGAGCTGCAGAGACAGATACAAAAGCAGTTGGAGTAGGTTTTACAATTGGAAGAGGTGTGGAGGTAGGGGGCAGGTGCTTGAGCAGCACCTGGAGTGAGTGGGAGATAAAATCTGTAGTTTGATGAAGGGTGGAGAGTTTGGTTGTATAGTGGGTAAGAGATGATTGCATGAGTTGCACCTGGTTTCCTAGGTGTAGCAGGCAGGTCCAGGCTTTGTTCTGTGGGGCTAGAGCCTCCACAGGGGTGTCTGGGTTGGCAGGCTGAGACATAGAACTCTGCAAAGCTTAATCCTGGTGAAGAAGCAACAGATAGTGGCTCAGAGGTTCCCTGCAGCTATGAGGAGCTTCCAAACCAGTTTTAGGAGACTTGTTCTGCTGTAAGGACAATCTCCAGGGTGGCAGATCTGAGTCACACAGCTAGCAGAGGAGAATCCAAAGTATATTAGCAAGTAGACAAAGATACAAGCAGTAACTAATCACCTAGCAGAGGAGAATCCAAAGAGAACAATTATAAGGATTTCTGCAGCTTGGTGCAGTGCATTAACAGGTGGCAGAGGCATGGGAACAACTGTACAGAAGGCCAGAGCTAGCCCTGACCCTAGGAAGATAATTGGTAAGGTAATACAGAAAGTTTTGCAGGTCTCTGGAGATCTCTGGGGCTTGTTCCAGAATTCCAGAGATGTCAAACAAGCTGCAGAGATGCTGGAACAAGTCATGGAGGTTGGAGATGGGAAGTCCAGAGATGCTGGAACAAGTTGTAGAGGTTGGAAATAGATGCTCCTGACAGATAGCTGATAGGAGTGTAGATGGGATTGTAAGCAAATATTGAGAACAGGATAAGGAAGAGTCTTGATATTATGTCAGGTTCTGCTGACTACAGGGACTCAGCTCAACTGAGCAAATCCTTACTAGGTGGATGCAATGTCCTGCACTTATGACCTTGCATTCCAGGGGAGTCTACACTCAGAATAAGTCCAGGAAAGTCCAGGGAAGTCTAAGACAAGGTACAAATAGGAGTTGAACAAGTCTGAAGGCAAATACTGGGAGTGCAGGGCAGTCAAGGGTCATGCAAGCAATGGGAGCAGGACTGAGTTTGATGGGTGATCAGATGGAGTTGATGAGTTTTGAGGCTAAGTATAAGGCAAGATCTGGAGTTAGTTATGAATGTACAGGTTGTGAGTTATAGACGATTGGAATGGAGATAGAGTCAAAAGGAAATCAGGCAATATAAAAGAAAACTGAGGCAAATAAGGTGAGACAAGATAGAGATAAGAACAAAATGGAATTGAGAGAGACACAAAATAAGAATGAGACAAAAGACAGAAACAGAGACAAAACTGGAGACAAAACATAACAGACACAGATGTAAGTAGATAATATCAAGACTACTGTAGCAGATATTACTCTATGACTTAAGTACTAACTATGGGGACTCCTCCAGGGATTGCAGGTCTGGTGGTGGAGCTTGTCAGAGCCATGCAGAGTCAACAGGTGTTGGTTCTGATCAGTTGGTGAGCTGCAGAAACAGATTAGTGTGGGTCCATGATGTATGTTGGGGTTTAGAGAAAGCATCAGGAATACCCAGGAGCATGGTGGGGAGTGGGGGGTGATAGGGCCCACAGGAGAGGCATTGGAGTTGTCTGGAGAAGCATTGGAATTAGCCAAGAAAGTAGCAGAGTTCACTGGAGTAGGTGCTAGGGGTAGGCAAAGGTTGGGGCAGGTTGAAGGGGCATTGGTGGTATCCTGAGAAAGTGGAATTCACTCAGGGGAAGGTCTGGAGGTCTAGGAATGGGTCATGACAGGGGCAGTGGCATTTTCATACTTGGAATAAGGAATTCAAGAAAGGCATTCTCAATGAGTATCATAATTGAATCCTTGACTTTATATGTGTCAGCAATGTGAGCACTTGAAGCTCCTCTTACAATCTGAGTTACATTAGTTTAAATTGAAATAGTAATATAATGTATGTGCACTAAAATCACAAAATTTCTCAATCTACTTTTGTAGTAGTCCTCCATCCCAATGTTATGACACAACTAGAAGATAAGCAGATCAATCATCATTATGGTGTTAAAGGCTTTGAGCTGGACTCTTCTCTTTCTTTTCATTGTCTATATACAAATTTAGTTTGTCAGAAGCATATATTAAGATGTAACTCACTTTTTCATTTGATCATCCATCTCATCATCTATTTCCTCTTCTCCACACATGTTATTCTCCAAGTTGCAGTCCTCAACATCACATTTGTGTTTGTCTGTCTTAAATATGGTGAGAAGGCCCATCTTTACCAGGCCCTTGATGAAAACACTGTTTAACTCAACAAAAGGATTTTTGCCATGTGTAGAATGATCTTCTTGGCATGATGGAATGGAGCCAGGGGGCCCTTTCTATTCATATAGATAGTGGAACTACACAGTAGTGTACATATTAAAACCACTTACAGTTCTTTTCCTTGATGAGCCTAAGGATTTATGCCAATCTTCAGAGTGGCTCCAAACTTGTCTCTGAGTTCTTTTGTTGAGGTTCAGCACACTGTGATTGGCTCTTGGCTGAGGAACATTTTTTTTTGCTGAAGAACATTGAGAAGGCATTGTTGTAATTGATGGACAAGGATATGTCATTGGGTCACAGCCTGAGTGATGTGAAATCACAATTTGAAATTATTGTGATTGAAAATTGTGATTTGTGATGCATTAGTCACATGCCTCCACAAAATTACACTAATCTAATCTAAGTTCTCACATGGACTCAGGCACAGCCTGGATTTTTTATTTATAGCAAAATTCAATACAGGATTAGAATTGGAGATGTATGGGTACAATCATCTTTAGATTTAAACTTTTGCTTATCTGTATTTAGTTCTTTATGCTCTTTTTCTATGGCATTCATGTATATAAGTAGTTTGAAACTTGTCAATTTGCCTTTTCCACCCTTCTCTCTTCTTACATGCAACTGCCATCACCATAACTACTCCTAGCATCATGTTCAACTGCATGTACTGTAACCATGCTGCTACAAACTACTAAATTCAATGTACTCAATGAAAGCAAACAGTTATTACTGGTCAAGATCAATCAAAGAATCAAAAGTCAAGTGTGAGTACTATGAATTGAAGTGACATTGTATTTTTTTTTATAAATGTTTCTTAATCCTCAGTCTTCCACTCTGACTTACTCATCCCAAGATCCTCTGCCTGATGACTTGGAACCTATGATGGACTCTCCCCTGCCAGACCTGCTTCACCAGATCCTAATGTTCAGGCTATTCCTGCATATGGAGTACAAAATCAATGACCCCCACTCATCTCATTAATTTTCTACCTTCTGAATCATGTCCTGCATGCCCTCCATGGCAGTTTTCTGAGCATTATCAGCAACAGGCTGAGATTTATGAAACCAAGTGTTGACATATTGATTCCAAGCCTTTACCAGAACAATCTCCCTCACCAGAGCCATTTACTACTGAAAGTGATCAAGTTGGATTATTTCAATACTATCATATTCCTCCGGCACAAGATCCTGATAATATTTCACCATTCAGCATGTTGCTGATGCTCCTACATTCATACATGAGAATACAGATACAGATCCATACAATCTTCTAGCTGGCTTTGGCCCTACTGCCCAAGAAGTTTTGGAACAGCCCAGGGCCAAAACTTTTTTTTATTCCTGTT
Organism: Termitomyces sp. 'cryptogamus'; assembly: GCA_020091625.1. NCBI lineage: Eukaryota > Fungi > Basidiomycota > Agaricomycetes > Agaricales > Lyophyllaceae > Termitomyces > Termitomyces sp. 'cryptogamus'. The sequence continues at coordinate 1,310,216 of JAGYZC010000004.1, read as the reverse complement.
ATAGACTTTGGACAATGCCCACAATGGTCTTTAAAATACAGGTAGTTAATAGAACTCCCATCCACTGGAGTTTTTGCAAATGAGCACATTGACAGGCCAACCTGTCACCCCCCAACAGCTTGACACCTCCAGTGTTGTTTTAGACACCTTACTCCTGGCTGATCAGGCCTCTATGCCCCTTCTGTCTCACTTTGTCCTTTGTTCCCATCATGAGCAGTTTGTTTGTATGTGCTTGGCCCCTAGGAGGGCCCATACAACTGGACTGGGCTGTTGAAGATGGATTGCAGTGATAGATGTATGGTGGTAATACTTTAGATCTTGACCTAATTTAGGCCACTCTTTCCCTATGTTCCCTGTACCCCACATTGCCAGCTAGGCTTGAGCTTTCATTTGTATTTTTGTTTTATAGTTTAGTTTGGTGATGCTTGCTTCACTTGCCAGGCTTTGGCCACTTATACTCCCACTTGTATTATCAAGCTTTTCATACATTTCAATCAGATTGATAAGGCAGACATTGCCAAAGTAATCTCTGAGTTGTTTAGTGTCCTCTTTAAATTGTAGCATTGCAATCAGCCCCTTTCTCCTGTTGAAGAGCACCTTAAGCTCTTCTCAACTTCTTCTATCTTGTTCAGCATCTTGTGCCTTTCTTCCCTCATATTTCCTGCAGTTGAACAGGTAGTGCTTTGTTGTCTCAGGTTCTCCTTTGCATTCACTGCAGTATTCTAATTCCATCCTTTAGATTTTGTGCAAATGTTTGTTCAACAATGCATGGCCTATGCTTAACTGGATCAGGAGACTTAGTTGGTTTCTCAAAGCCCCTCTTGCCACATACTTGAAGTCCAAAAACAAGAGGCTGTCCTCAAAAGTGTTATTGTATCTTTTAAACCTTAGTGAGCCAGTCCATAGCCTCTCCCTCTTTGTGTTGTGGACCTGTTTCAATGCAGAGATGCTGGCTGGTAGTCTCCTCTCCCACTTAGCTAGGTAAGTTGGTAGCCATGATAAGGGATCTGTAGCCTCCTCTGCTGCCTCCTTTGCTGCCACATCCACTAATTTGTTACCTTCTGTGCCCCTGAGTAGGCTGCCACTCATGCTGTTTTCAGTTCAAACTTTCTTTCACACCTTGTAAGTCAAAACCAGTCAATTGATCTTGTCTACAAAGTATGAAGTAAAGCATTGCTTTATGTAATTACACTACAAGTATTTATAGGTAGCATCATGTAAAGCTACCAACTAATAATAATAAGTAAATGAATATTATACAGTATGCACTAAGAGAGGCAATGGGTGCTCTGTTACATATCCCCCTTTTGAGCCCATAAACAGACTCACAACTTATTAGAAAACAAATAAGAGGGTGGAATACAGCATCCCACCTCAGAGTCTCCACCAGAACCCAAGCATGGGCCTCTACTAAATGGTCCCACTTGATAAGATGGACATAGTAATATCCTAGCACACTGCCCAACTGTGCTAGGAGATAACAGTGGGCACTCAGCTAGCCCATGTCACTCATTTTTCATTGGTGAACTCCAATAGGTAGTTCAAGCTCAGGCTGCTTTGCTTTGCCCTTGCCCTTCTCCTTTGCAGAGAAACATTGCTCAATATTACTTGACCATCTTCCAGCCAGGTCAACAAGGAGGTGCTACCTCCTTGTGCCAGTATGCATGGCAACAACACTGTTGCCTTTCCTTTTCCTTTGCTAGTTGAGGCAGCCATTAGATGCACTGATGTACTCAATGCTGAGGATGGGGTGTTTGATAAATGCACTGTAGTGAGTAGTGGTGAGTATGACTGCTGATGTGGGGCCAATAACTGCATCAGAGCTATGATAGACTTTGGGCTGTCATTGTCCACCTCTATTGCCTCTGAAGATAATGGTGCAGGGATGGAAATCATTACTTGTGGTGATATTGTGGCAGGTTGTCATTGACCTGCCAGGTCCAGCCATGAGTAGTAGGGCCACATTGTACTGTGGCACTATATACTGTTGGATCTTCTGGAACCACACAGGCTGTAGGCCCACAGGATATCCAAAGTTCCTTGGTGGGGGAGCATGATGTTTCCCATGTCCTCTTCCTGTCCTTCCATGCTGCAGAGGCACATTGTGCCCCTGCATTGGCAACTGCTGCATTGCCACTGTGTAGCTAGGTGGGGCCACATTTTCAGGCACTACTGCAGGTCTTCTGCTCATAGGCCTCATTTCTCATGGAGCTGCTCTTTTCATTGTTAGAGGTGCTACATCTCCTGGCACCAGCCCTCCTGCTAGCATAGCAAAGCCACCAAAACTTGGGAGTGAACTACTCCCTGGTACTGTTCCCCCTCTTGAGCTCTGTCCAGAGCTCATGAAATATCCTGGCAGACTCACATCTATCTTGCCAGGTTGTTTCTTTTTCTTGCCCATTAGGCAACAAGTCAGTCACTCAGTGTTGGTGCATTGCACCAATGTTGTAGTAGAAGACAAAGGCCAGTTAGACTTACATACCACCTGTCATGCCCTACACCCTTCTATCCTCATTAGTTGCCTTTCATGAATCACATGCTCAGACATTACTCAATATTGATTATTGTTAGTCATTCTCCATTACATACTACAGACTGATGAGTAGGTATAATGTTAGTCATCATTACTAGTGATGTAGTATATAGGACAGTCTGCAGAATAGAATATCCTCAGACTGAACAATAGCAGTGTTCACCAGGTCTACCCATTGATCTGACTGTAAGATCTGTCACAACCCACTCCCAAGCTTCCAGACCTCTCCCCAAGCCACTCTGCTCCTCCAGAATACCCCTCCCAACACCCCCTCAACTCACTCCAACCTTCATTCACTTATGTTGCCTGCCCTGGCTAACTCCAACACTTTTCTGGCAAACCCCCACAACCTTCTGACAAACTCCAGCATGTCCTCTGTAGGCCCCATCACTTCCCCTTCTCCTCCTGAGCTCAGCTCCCAGGCCCCTCTGACATTCCTCCTGACCCTAGCACACATCACTAACTTGCCCTCTCAACCCACTTGACCATTCTGGAACTTCCTGACAAGTATAGGGCAGACCATGTTCCCATCAGTTCCCATCAGAATATCACTATGGCCCACCATCTCATCAGAACTGACACCCATCAACCTCACATGGCTCCTACAAGCTCTGGCATTGTGCAACATGCCAAAAAAATTAGCTGACATAATATTTGATGGTTCCTGGCATAGTGGCCTATCCAGCTTCTGGGCTAAATCATGTAGACTTCATCCTTTTAGCCAACTGCACAGTGTGCTGTACACCCTGCAACTCCAGATAATGGCCAAAGGCCTCCAGGTCCTTGCACATAGTAAAGGACTCCCATGTAGTGTTTCCCAGGCTCCAATGAACCTCAAACTTGAGGTTTGCCCCATTCCACCAATAACCTATCAGGTCATCAATGAACCATTCCTAGTCATCTGGCACACCAAAGTCATATGGCTTTAGTGTTGCCCTGTTGGAAAACAGTGTGTTGTTGCTGTCTTTATAGGGTTGTAATAGTGACACATGAAACTTAGGATAAATCCTACATTCCTGGAGTGCCATAGGCAACTTCAACACATAATTGGAGGTCTTGTTGTAGGCCTCCAAGATTTTATATGGCCCAACCCACTTCAGGCAGAGCTTTCTAGCCCTGCCTTTTAGAAGGTTGAGGTTTTTTGTCAAAGTTTACACCAAGGCACCTTTCTCTAGCTCTGAATCTGGTCTGTGATGCAAATTTGCAAAGCACAACTGGAAGACACACACCTCAATTATTGCATTCTGCACTGCTGCCAAATTTTCAAGAGCTTGGTGAGCAAACTGCTTGATTCCCTTAGGACTTACAGAATCTGACCAAATCTTTTGCATCATTGACAACATGTAGCCACCATTCAACTTGAACAGTGCAAACTTAGTTGTCTCAGATATACTTGCATTAATTGCACTCTCAGTTGAGTCTATTAGACTTAGTTGAGTCTATTAGACTTAACCAGCCCTCTTGATCTGGATGCACTACTGTGTACAAGATCTGACCAATGTTTCTGTTAGCACACTTGGTTTGTCCATCCATCTGTGGATGGAAGGACATTAACATTAGGAGCTGAGCTCCTAATAATTTGTGCAGTTTATGCCACCATTTGGATGTGAACTTAGAATCATGATTGCTGACAATAGAACTTGAGAGTCTGTGGAGTCTCACAATTTCTTACATGTAAATCTATAACAGCTGCAATGTTGTCATGGTTGTGTGCACCAGAATCAAGTGCACCATGCTTGTCATACAACAGATAATTACCCATAGGACTCAGGGAAGGGCCCTATAAAGTCCATTCCTATCAAATCTCATAGCTTAACTGGCACAGGTAAGGAGTGTAGTTTCTCTGAAGGGAGCTGATTGCTCCTTTTTGCCTGTTGACACAGTTAGCATGTGGTGCAGAATGCTCATGCATCTGCAACCCCAGTTGGCCACCAGTACCAACAACAAATATATTCCATCATTCTCTGGGTGCTAAAGTGCCAACCATGCAATGTGCCTAGTCAAGCAATTTGGTTACCATCTCTCATGCACAAGGTATACATAGCACCTTGTGGCCCAAGAGATTAGTAGTCCAAATTAGCTTGTCCTTCAGCCAGAAGGACTTATAGTCCTTTGGCTGACTCTGGATTTTGGCAAAGAGCTTGTCTTTGCCATATGAAGCCTGAATTCAATGGAGAAAGTCTCTGTCAGACCAACCTTGTAGTTGAGGCATCTGGGCCATCCCAAGGATGGCTTTACTGAGAGTCATATCTCCTATGCCATCAGGGCTCTTGGACTCTTGGTGATCCCTCCATGCTGTCATCAATGTTGGCAAGTTCTTGTGCCTCCACATCACAAACTTTGTGAAAATCCTGCACCCACTGGCTTCTGTGGCTTGGTCCATCACAGAAAGTGCAAATCTGATCCAGTTGAGCCTGCATTCCTTGCAGGCATGTTGAGGGCAGATCATCCCTTTCTGGATTGATTTGTGCATCTGCTCATACATAGATGTAGACATGGTGCACATCTCAAGGAGAACCACTCTCAAAGTAGCAGGATAAACAGTCTGCTACCTTATTGATGTCTCCTTTAACATCTGTGATGTAAAAATTAAATTGTGACATGTAATCCATCCACCACCATTGACAAGGCAATAGATTCTGTTGAGTTTTGAAAACTCAAATGCTTTATGATTTGTAATTACACAGATTCTATACCTTAGGAGCTTATCCTCCCATTGAGAAGGGCTTCTAAGATCGCCAATGTCTCCAGTTTGTGCATGGCATAGTTCTGCTGTGTGTTAGTAAACTTTTTGGACATAAACCTGGCTGGCCAACATTTCTGCCAGCTGGGTCCTTGGCCATACATAGCTCTGACACCTGTCTTTGAGGCATCACAAATCAACTGGATGGGATCCTTGTATGGGAGATCAATTGGTCAAATGATTGGGGTTTGGCACAGATCTGTTTGATCATGTCAAAACACCACTGCTGAATGGGGCACCAATGGAATGGCAACCTGTTCCACATCATGGCCATTGGTGGCCCTGTATACACAGAGATATTGGGCAAGAAGTTCCCAATATATGTCACCAATCCAACAAATTGTTGGACATCATTGTAGGTGTTAGGAGTATGGCACTCTTGGATCCAATTCAACTTATCTGTATCAAATTCAACTTATCTATATCAGGGTGTATACTCTGCAAATTAATGACATGGCTGAGGCACTTGATGCACTTGGCATACAGCTCACACTTCTTTCATTTGAGGTTGAGCTTGTTTGTACATAGTCTTTCAAAGACTACTCTAAGGTGCTATTCATGCTCCTCAATGAAATCTGAAAAGACAAATATATTGTCTAGGTATACATGCATCCATTTTCCAATGATGTTTCTAAAGATGGACATCATTAGATATTGAAATGTTGCTGGCATGTTACAGTTGCCAATTTGCATGATATTACTGCAGTATGTACCAGTAATGGTCATAAATGCAGTCTTAGATATGTCCAAAGTATGTATCCTTACTTGCTCATATGCATCTGTGAGGTCAATTTTCAATCTCACTGGCACATCTGCAACATCTTTCCAAATGACTTTCTAGTCAAGTAAGGGTGTTACATCCTTCACTGTATTATTATTGGTTGACATGCATCTAATGCCATCTGTAAGGAGCTGTCTTTCTTGGGAATGCATAGTAATGGTGCAGCCCAATTGGCTGCACATGGCTGCTACCACTTAGCTCACACATAACAGTTGATTTTATCCCACAGACACTGCTGAAGTGACTTAAGACACCTTGGCATAAAGTACAAGTAGCATTTGGTCTCATCTATGAGATTTATCTCATGATTGACCTCATGCCATGAAGAAAGTTCCTTCTTTGTACCATTGACAATGTCCCAAAACTCATCATATCACTGCTGCTGAAGGCAAGGAATATCACTTCTGTCAGCTTAGAAGGCTGTGCCTTCTCTTTGTCCACTTTGGGCCAAGGACAATGTTTCTCCTTGGCCAGCTTTGACTGTGGCACTGTCCTTGCATACTTATCCCACAAGGTCATTAGATGAATTTCTGATTTGTCTGAAATATTTAGCTGGGCAGGCCAATACTCTGTCCTGCCTTTTGCTTCACTTGATAAGACCCAACTGTTGCTGGGCACTGTTACTGATATCAAGGACTATCTTATCTCAGTAGTGCAAGTATGTGCAAGTGACACAACTTCATTATGTGGGATCTAGCTCCAAGGTCTGGAATGATATAGCCATTGCACAGGATTTCAGTGACCACAACACTTTTGGATCATGATAGCCTTGGGATCTAGAACAATAAGGTCAAGGCCTTCCCTAACAATAATTGCTAGCAACATTATCTAGTGACAAAAATAGTTTTCAAAAACAGATATATTAAAGGCCATGTGACCCCTTACTCATCATTTCTCTTGTCTTGTTTACAAACATACCTGAATAGCATCTACTCTTTAGATATTGACATTAGGTATGCTCTTTTATTGTTACTGACATTGATTATGCATCTTGTTGACATCACATACAAATACTTGGTTACTATACTGACATCCAGTATGTATTAGGGACATCTTGGCAGAGACCATTGCTAACAATGACTAATATTTTCTTTCTAATTACTATACCTACAAACAGTATAAATACTGCCTGTACATAGAAACAAGAACAAGTGTATTGTTCTCCCCTCAGTAGTCCTCAGCTTACCAGCTTCAGATTTCTTTTCTGTCTACTTTTGTCATTGTTATAGGCTTAGCAACAAGCCTTGGCAACTTCATAATCAATTTAGCATGGGTACCAATCATGAGTACTCTATAGTGTCTTTGGTCTCTGCAACACTAGCAATTGGGGCCAGCAACTAGTTTACATCCTTATCAACCTTAGTGAGCTATTTTCCTTCTCCTTTTGTTCATTCTCCCTGCCCTTAGCAAATTCATTTTTGCTTTCATCTCTACCACCACCTTTATTGCCTATCACTTAGTCCTCCTTTCTTGGTGATTTATCTCTCTCTCCTTAGCAATTTATCCTAGCAACTCTTTTGTCTCCACCCCTTTTACCCTTCATTACCCAGCAACTTAGTTATCCTACATTACTGCCTAGTAACTTAGGCTAGTGATAGTGACCTTTCCCACTTGTACCTTCACTTCATCTCTATCCCTTTTAACACTGAGTTCTCTGGGACATTTACCAACTCACCCTCATCACTTTCTATTGCCAGCTACCCTATCTGGCTATCAGTGTTTAGGTCTTCTTTTGGTTTTCTGCATGGCAGCTAGGCAGCAAAGGAGCACATTACAGTCCACAAGTATTTGAACTTGCTAGGCTCAGATATTTCATTGTCCATAGCCATTCTATATGTTTCTATAGCTGTAACAGAGTACCCATTACACTCTTAGTATCTTAGTAGTAATACATATTTATTTGTATATTATATTATAAGGTAGCATCTGATAACACTATATATAAATACCCATACTGTGATTACATAAGGCAGCACCTTGCTTCATACTTCATAGATTAGAACCAATGAACTGGTTTTGACTTATGAGGTGTGAACTGTAAGCTGCACAACCCATAACAGAAATGTTACATTTTTTCAAGTCAAGCCAGTGTGTACTCATTTGTAGAGTGAGAAGCCAAACTTCCAAAAGAGAAGTGGTGCAATACTACACCTGTGGAAGAACCCCCGCACCCAAATTCCAGCCTAGAGATTGAGTCTATCTGGACACCTCTGATATCACAACCACCCAACCATCAAAAAATCTTTTGCACTGCCAATTAGGACCTTTCATGGTAGAACAGCAGGAGCCTATCAACTCTGGCTCTTTACAGGGATGTGCCAGCTCCACCCAGTGTTCAATGTGGTCAAACTAACTCTGGCCCCAAAGGATCCTATTCTGGGGCAACACCCAGCACCCCTGCCACTTCTGGTAGTGGTCAACAACAGCAAGGAGTATGAGGTGGAGGAGATTCTGGATAGTCATCTATTCTGGCAACAGCTACAATACAAGGTGAAGTGGAAAGATTATGGAATTGAGGACATCTCCTGGGAACTACAGGAGAACATGCATGCCCCAGGGCTTGTCAAGGAGTTCCATTAGAAGCACTCAGAGGCACCACATGCCATCTGGCAAATCTATTCCATTTCACCAGTGGACCAGGCAATCTGGAACTTCTTTTACCCCACATGTTGAGATGCCACATGCTAAAGGCAGGGTGATGTTAGGGGACTTCTATTTCCAACCTCTGCAGCTTGTTCCAGTACCTCCACAGCTTGCTCAACATTGCTGGGGCTTGTTCCAGACCCCCAGAGATCTCTGGAGACCCTTGGAACTCTCTGTATTACCTCATTAATCACTTTCCTAGGGTTAGGGCTGGCTCTGGCCTTCTATACAGTTGTTCCCATGCCTCTGCCACCCACTGATGCACTGCACCAAGCAGCAGGGATCCTTAGACTTGTTCTCTCTGGATTCCCCTCTGCTAGGTAATTGATTACTGTTGTATTGTCATCTACTTTACTAATATACTTCAGATTCCCCTCTGCTAGCTGCATGACTTGAGCTGCCACTCCTGGAGGTTGCCTTTACAGGAGTGGGGCCAGAGTTTAATAGGAGATCAATGGATGTTGATGGGTTTCAGAGCTGAGCATAAAGCAAGGTCTGGGGTCAGTTGTGAATGTTTGGGGAGTTATAATTGTAAGCACAGAGTTTGTAATGGCATTAGAGTTGAAGGGGACTTAGACACAATCAAGGAAGTAGAGACAAACAAGACAAGATGGAGTCAAAGCAAGATTGAGATGGAAATGAAAATAGATTGAAGCAGAGATACAAGACAATAACAAGATGATAGATGGAAATAGAGACAAGACAAGACCAGGAGATTGAGATAAGAGGAAAAATAATAGGAGACACAAAACACAAAGAAACAATCAATCAGAACATAGGTAATAAGGCAATATCAAGAGCAGAGTACAGAATGCTACTCTACAACTTATATACCAACAACTGGAACTGCTCTGGGGATAGCAGGTTTAGTGGTGGGGCTTGTTGGGGCTGTGTGGAGTTCCTGGGTGTCAGCTATAATCAGTGGGTGGGCTGCAGTGATATAGTGATGGAATCAAACAGGAATGTGGGCTGCCCCAAGATTATTGTGATTCTTTGGAATATGTTGGGTAAGTCAAAGTGACAAAGCAGTGACATATGCTGGTGGGGGGCAGGTTCCAGAGGCTCAGGAGAGGAAGGGGAAGTGCTGGGGCCTGCAGAAAACATGTCAGAGTTAGCCAGGGGGCTGTCTGGGTTTGCCAAAGAAGCATCACAGTTAGCTGGAGCAAGCATTGTGGGTAAATAAAGTTTGTGGGAGTCAAAGAAGTGTTGGGAGGGGCTCTAGAGAAGCAAAGCAGCTTGAAAAGAGGTTGGAGGCTTCTGGAAATGGGTCATGACACCAATATCAAAAGAGGAACTCAATTGCCTCAACTCTTACTGCAGACCAAAGGTGTCATCTAGGATGAAGTCCCAATGCAACATAAAAATGCCATGACTCTGTGGATTGAGGATTCAGAGACATCCTACCAGGGGTAACAATCAATCTATAGGATCTGGGGATATAGGATCTAAGGGATCGAGGCTTAATCACCAATCTATAGCCACCACTTCTGGCTCTTTAAGAAGACCTATTAGGCAGCTAGCACCTGCTGATGATCCATTTTCTATGGTAATTCCTGAAACTGTTAAGGACTTTTCAATGGGACAAGAATGATTGTCACCCACATCAGCACCAGAGTTCACAGATGTAAGATCATCAGTGGAGATGCCAAGTTTGCAGAATCAATTGTTTTGATTCCAAGAATCAACATGGATGTCTCTGAAGAGGATTTGCCAATTCCATTGCACAGGAGACAATTCCCAGTTTGATTAGCCTTTGCTATGATGATCAACAAGTCTCAGGGTCAATCAGTCAAGCATGGTGGATTGGGCCTTTGATCAGGAGTTTTTGCACATGGCCAACTTGATGTTGCACTCTCTTGGTGCACATCAGGAGATTGTATCAAAGTCATGTTGGACCCAGCAAACACATCAAGAAAGACTGCAAATATTGTCTATCAAGAAATACTGAATGGTTTACAAATGTAAGTATAAATTCTGATGGATACAAGCAACAAATTGCTAACTTCTAGGAACTTCAGAACCTGATGTATATACAGTGTAGTATAGATATTCTTAATGGTTTACCAATGTAAGTGTGACAGTTTCAATAATTGCTTGATTAGTAACTTGGAAGATGTAAATCCTGCTGAACATGGACCAGAAGAACAATTGAAACCTCTACCTGACTGATAATAATCCACTAGAAGAACAACTGGAACCTCCTGTTATTCCTGTTATTCCACAAATTGTACAACAGCCTGATCCTATTCAGCCTATTCCAAGAGGAAGACAGCCTTATTTAAATGAACCCCCATCTCATTACCTTGATCCTATGAGTGTCATATGTCCACACTGCAATTCTCTACATTTTGATGCAGAAAAGCTCTCTAAATCTACTAGAAACAATCCAAAATTTGGCATGGGTTGCTTACAAGGCCAAGTGGATTTGCCAGACTTAAAGATGCTCCACCAGAGCTATTAAACTTACTCCATGGCCACCATCCCATTTCCAATACTTTCAAAGCATCCATCCATCAATATAATGCAGCCTTTGCATTCACATCTCTGGGAGTTAAAATTGATCATGCTATCACCAATGCTCCTGGACCTTACAGCTTTAGAATCAATAGAGAACTCCATCATCTCACAGGTGCCTTGCTTCCTACTGAAGGCAATCATCCTGTATATGCACAACTCTACTTCTATGACCACAATGAGCAATTGGCTTTTTGTCAACAAAACAATCCAATATTAGATTTTCAAATAATGGCCTCCTTACAAGATATGCTTGGTAGAGTCAATCCATTTATTGATTTATACAAGCAGGCCAGGCACATCATGATAGAAGTTCCAGAAGGCCACCCACAAAGGCTTTCTGTTACACTCAGAGCTGATTTTGGAGATCATTGGCAGCATAACAATCCTAATGATCAAGAAGGGGTTGCTGCTATTATTCCAAAAGATGGTTCTGAAGAACAATCAAATCATTGTAATATAGTCTTACACTTGCATGGAGGTCAATTAAAGCAGATCAGTCACCTACATCCACACTACACTCCCTTGCACTACACCATCATCTTTCCAACTGGAGAGCCTGGATATCACATCAATATTCCTGCTAGGCATGTACCACAAGGGCAACAAAGAACAAATAATGTTTCAAAAACTTCATACTATGTATATAGGCTTCAGCAAAGAACTCTAGAAACCAAGGCTGCATTACTCTGGAGTGGAAAGCTATCTCAGCAATATGTTGATGATGCATGGGCCTCAGTTGAACAAAGCAGATTAAATTGGGTTTGACATGATCAGAAGAAGATTAGAGCTGAAGTTTATCAGGGAGTAGTGGATGCTGCTGCTTTAGATGAAGCAGTTACTCCACAAAGCCATTGAGTCATTCTTCCTTCTTCTCATACTGGAAGTGAACAACAGATGCAGCAATTACTTTAGGATTCTATGGCTATTTGCAGGCATTTTTGTAAATTTGATCTCTTCTTGACTATGACTGCCAATCCAAAGTGGTCATAAATTGAAGAAGCTCTCTTGAAGGAACCTACAGTCAATGGGAAAACAAACTGCTGCTGATCAGCCTGATATTGTAGCCAGAGTATTTGAACTCAAAAAAATGCTGTAGTGAAAGAGATCAAAGAAGGTCTTTTTGGCAGATGTGTGGCACATGTCCATACTATTGAATTCCAAAAGAGAGGACTTCCACACATGCATATCTTGATTTTTTTCCATAATCATCACAGGATTAAGGATGCATCTGATGTGGATTCTATTGTCTCTGCTCAAATTCCAGATCCAGTGGCTCAGCCTCAGTTATATCAGGTATTGACTTTGTTTAAATCTTTATTCCAGCTACTTAACTTCACTATTAGGTTGTTACTACCAATATGGTCCATGGTCCATGTGGACTTGCTCATCCTAATGCAAAGTGCATGGTAGATGGCAAATGTTCCAAGCAATATCCCAAGGAATTTCAAGAAACTACTCAATATGAGTGATGATGGCTATCCACAATATGCCAGACCTAACAATGGTCATTTTTCTGAAAAAAATGGCCATTGTTATGACAATCATGATGTTGTTCCATATAATCCTTATCTCTCAGCCAAGTATCAATGCCACATCAATGTAGAGGTTTGTGCCTCGGTGGAAGCCATCAAGTACATTCACAAATACATTTACAAAGGCCATGATAGGACAACTGTGGAAAGTTCCAGAGCAGATGGACCAGAGGGATGAAATGAAGGAATACTTGGATGCTAAATACATCTCAGCAGCTGAATCTTGCTGGCACATCTTTGAATTCAACATGCATGGAGAATATCCTCCTGTGTATCAATTATCTGTGCATTTGGAGGGCCAACATGAAGTCTACTTTCAGGATAATGAACCTTTGGAAGTGGTAGCTGCTAGGCCTAATTCAAGCAAGACCACACTCACTGCTTGGTTTGAAGCCAATGCCAAATTCCCTAATAACAATATTACTTATCAGAATTTTCCAACAAAGTTTGTCTATGATGCTTCTAAAAGGACTCGGAAGGAGAGGCAAAGAGGAACAGCTATTGGGAGGATGTACTTTGCTTCACCCCAACAGGGAGAAAGGTTCTACTATCATGGGCTGATCTCAGGACAGTTGATGGCCACACCTATTCTACTTACAAGGAGGCATGCAAGGCCCTTGGTCTTATGCAGAATGGAGGCAATGTCTTGCTGAAGCTGCTCCAATCCAATCAGGATCAGCTCTCAGAACAGCTCTTTTGTACTATCCTATTCCACTGTGCTCCTACCACACCAGAGGCTCTATGGGATAAATTTAAGCACTTTATTTGTGATGATCTTCAACACAGACTAGAAAATATATGGCAGTATAGGGGCAGAGTCTTTACTGATGATGATATCTATGAGTATGGCCTTCATCTCATTGAGGACAACTTGAAGAATTTTAGCAAGACTCTTCAAGACTTTCCCAATATGCCAGAACCTCAACAAGTTTGGAATGTAGTTCCAGGTAAGGTGGCTATTGTATAGAGAGTTGACTCTGAGATTGATCAAATAATTTTAGGCAATAGACTTTTGCAAGAGGAAACTGATTATGACATCAAGGAGTTGAAGAGAAGAGTGGATGAAAACAAGGCCAAGTTCAATGCTGAGCAGCTGAAAACCTTTAATGCAGTTATGGACTCTGTGGACAGCAATCTGGGCAAGATGATATTTATTCACAGTGCAGGTGGATGTGGCAGAATTTTTGTCTGCAATACCCTGGCTTCTGCTGTTAGGTCAAATGGGAATGTGGCATTGTGTATGGCATCATCTGGAATTGCTGCCTTATTGCTAGAAGGTGGTAGAACTGCACATTCAAGGTTCAAAATCCCTATCCCTGCTCTAGATACATCCATTGCCAATATCAAGAGAGGAACTCAGTTGTCTCAGCTCTTACTTCACACCAAAGTTGTCATCTGGGATGAAGTTCCACTGCAACACAAAAATGCCATTGACTCTGTTGATCATAGTTTCAGAGACATCCTAGACAAGGATGTTTTGGTGGAGTTACTATAGTGTTTGGAGGAGATTTTCAGCAAACTCTTTCATTCAATGGGGTCTCAGACAGCAGATGATTGCTGCTTCACTCAAAAGAGGAAGACTTTGGGATCATGTTCAAGTCCATTACTTGGTTCAAAACATGAGATTGGATCAGACTCCTGATAACATTGCTCATGCAGCTTGGTTATTGGATGTTGGTGCTGGAAAAAACCTTGGGCCTAGAAAGACAGTACAACTTCCAGAAACCATGATCTGCAATGACAATTCTATTACTGGATTAATCTCTTCCACTTATCCTCATATTGGTCATCATCAAGATGATCAGTATTATCTGGATCAAACCATTCTCTCTAGCAAGAACTCTGATGTAGAGGATATCAATTCAGAAATTCTGCAAAAATGTCCAGGAGAAGAGAAGATCTTGCAGAGTGCAGACTCTGTCATGTCTGATGATGGACTGGCATTGTATCCAATGGAATATCTTAACTCTTTGAGAGCCAGTAGTTGGCCTTTGGCTAAATTAGCTCTTAAAATTAGTGTTCTTGTGATGCTCCTCAGAAATCTAAATACAACCAAAGGACTTTGCAATGGAACAAAAATAATTGTCACCCACATCAGCACCAGAGTTCTTAGATGCCAATCATTAGTGGAGATGCCAAGTTTGCAGGATCAGTTGTTACAATTCCAAGGATCAACATGGATGTTTCTGAAGAAGATTTGCCAATTCCATTGTGCAGGGGACAATTTCCAGTTCAATTGGCCTTTGCTATGACAATCAACAAGTCTCAAGGTCAATCAGTCAAGCATGTTGGATTGGACCTTCAATCATCAGTCTTTGCACATGGCCAACTTTATGTTGCACTTTCTCGGTGCACATCAGGAGATCATATCAAAGTCATTTTGGATTCAGAAAATACATCAAGAAAGACTGCTAATATTGTCTATCAAGAAATCCTGAATGGTTTACAAATATAAGTGTAACTTTTGATAGATTGAAACACCAAATTGCTAACCTCTGTGAATTTCAGCATCTAATGTATATGAGTTGACAGTGTAGGATAGATATTCTCAATAGTTCACAAATGTAAGTGTGACAGTTTATAAATTTACTTTGTTAGTACTAACTTTTATAATTTTCAATTTTTTAATATAGACCAGTGGACTGTAGTGATTTCTTGATATTGTAATATAGATATATGATTAGTTTGTATGTAATATCTCAGCATTGAATTGTAATAGAAAAGAAATACTGAACAAATTGAATGAAGTAAGGTTAAGTCTGGATGTCAGCATGAGTTAAGACCTAACTGAACAAAGTGAGGTTGGGTCTGGAACTTAGCATTGAGTTTGAAATACAAAGACCTAACTGAACAAAGTGAGATTGGGTCTGGGACTTAGCATTGAGTTTGAAATACAAAGACCTAACTGAACAAAGTGTGGTTGGGTCTGGGACTAAGCATTGAGTAGAATATCAAGGACCTAACCGAACAAAGTGAGGTTGGGTCTGGGATGAAGCAAGAGCTACAGGCCCGTGCTGAAGGCACAGACCGTAGCTCGTTTATCACTAAATGAGACCCTTGAATTGGATTATTATCTAAGTTTTTGACATAATGCCCTCGTCAGATATTCGGTCCCAGGCCATATTTGGCCATATTTTCTGAGCGACTTTTTGCTGATCCGAGAACTCGAGTGTCGACAAACGCCGCCGCCACAACGGCAATCTTACCACAACACTTAGCAAGAGCTACAGGCCCGTTCCGAAGGCACGGACCGTAGCTCGTCATTATTGATGGGATGACTTGGTCGCAAAGAAACAAGCCGCAGTACACTATGTTCCCACATAGGATATGGTTGCAGATATCTTCACGAAGGCATTACCTCGCGACAAACATTGGAAATTCACTAGTGCCATGGGACTTCGACTCGACACGAGTGGGAGTGTTGAGATATAGGCGCGCTTCCCCTACATACCCTTGTCATGTGTGCTCGGTTACGCACTGTTAAATTTGTTCTGTTACATTCACCGCACCTCAGTTCGTTCAGCTCATCGAGAGTACGACTGAGGTGCGTATCGTTGCTTTATTACTTTACTTGACCAATACTTATATTAACTAGTCTTTCATTGTTATCTAGTTATCTAGTTATCTAGCTATAACATACTCTCGAAGTCTATCTCTGACAGAACATTCTCATTAGATCTTTCATAGCGGATTCTTATTGATACGACCGTAGTTACCGTAACGTATGTGGAGTTATTGACAATCGACATCAGCAGAACATTTTCGCCTACCCTCATTCACGCATTCAAATCACACTTCCCAGGACGCAATGCACACCACAAAGGTTGTAACGCAATCGCATTAACGCCCCGCTGTTGGAAACGGAATGATACATCGTGTAATCGGGGGAGTGCTGTGTCGACGTCACCACCGGGTCCAGACCAGAATACCTGAGATATGAGTAGCTGTCAACTAGAGCAATCAGGGATGTGAGAAGAATTCGTACCTCGGCGGAAGATGCAGCGCGCGGCCAGACGATAGGGTCGAGGTTCGAGGGGCCGGATTGTTCAGCCCACAGAAGATGTTGGCCTGCAAGGTGTCTTGTGAGTACGAAGAAAGAGCGAATGAGATCGCCAAGCATTTGCATACCTCCAAGCACAAAGTTGCTTTGTTCTTCTGTGAGATTCGCAAAGGGGTTGAAAGAATATGACTAAGCGGTATCAGATTAGAGGTCGCCAGCGTAAATTTCCAGGGGCGTAAGTACCTTCTGCCATGTCTTGAAAGGATCACACCAGCTGTTCCCAAGGACATTCTCGCCGACCCAGCCACCACCACCACAGTCAAGGTAGAAATAGTCGGACGCGGCATGAATGAGTTTGTACCCTTTCTGCGCGACGGCGGCAGCGTTGGTGGAAGATATCCAGACCCTAACAAAGATGTCGATTTGACTCAGACCAATGTTAGAATCGATCGAGCACGTACAAGGCAATAGTGTCGTTAGCGAGAGTAACAGGATGATCGAGAACCAGTTCCTCCCAAACTACAGCTCTTTTCCCGACAGACCTCAGTCCGGCATGAGTAGCTTGAACAAAGGTGTCCAGCGCCTGATCAAGAGTCTTTCCCTGAGCAGCTAAGAGAATGTTTGTGAGATAGTACATCCAATGGTGACTGGAACTCACCAAGGTCGGCTTGAGTTGCATTGTCTTGAGTATAGCAATTAGAATTGAGCTCGTCACCTCCAGTACTGAAGAGTTTCGACTGGAAGAGGGAAGCGACGGCTTCGAGGAGGCCAGTGGTGAAGGTGGTCGTAGCGGTAGAGGCTAGACGAAGTTGGCCTGCAGGAGGTTCTGTTCACATACATACATCAATTTTAAGTTGATATAAGCATATTGTTGGATTTACCATTGGCGAAAGAAGACCAGGGCGAAGCTTCGAAGCATGCGATATGCTCAGGATAGGCTTTTGCGATGATCGATGTGTGACCTGGGGTATCGATTTCCGGCATGACGTCAATACCACGCTATCGAGATGTCAATGTCTCTTGAATCCAGAACAGCAGGGTATGGACATACTGCAGCGGCATACGCAACAATTTCCTCCACATCAGCCGGGGTATAGACTTGAGCAGAAGAATAGGCGCCCTTCGCTGAAAGTTCGGTGTAACCAGGAACAACCAAGGGGAAGGACTGAGAATCTACAACGTGCCAATGGAAGGTGTTAATCTTGACCCAGCTCATGGCATCGAGGGTACGTTTGATGTCCTCTACCGGGAAATAGTTACGGGCCGTGTCGAGCATCAAACCGCGGTATGGCTAGGACGGACATGAGACCTTGCTTCCGTCCACAAAGGAAGATTACGTACAAAAGCAGGAGAGTCAACGATATCAAAAGGAGCTTGGAGGGTATACGTTATGCCATTTAAATCGTACCATAGTTGTCCAAATGTTGTTAGACCACGAAACAAGCCCAAAGTGGAATTAGCCCTGAGAGACGCGCCGGATCCGTCTGCGGGGATAGTAAGGGTGTATCCCTCAACACGAGACTCTAGGTCCGCAATTGCCTCTTCTGAAATGCTCTTGATAGGGCCAGTGGTCGATAAAGTGAGGGTGAGGGTGTTGAGGGTCTTTGCGTTTTCGATGTCTTCCGCTGAGGACGCGCCGCGATCTGGGACGAGAGCTTGGAGTTGGTCCTTGTGCAGATAGGACTTGGTGCGAGAGATAGCTTCTTGAAGATCAGATGGGGGATTGTCCACACCTGGAAGCTTGATGGAGAACGACGGCGAGAGACGAAGAGGCGTGCTACCTGTTGAGTATTGACGAGGAACAGGCCAAACGGCTAGGGCTGGAGTAGCCGCGAGCAACAATGAGAGGGAAAGGAGAGGCAACATTGGTCAAATGCAAGCATTGTCGGTAGAATGGCATTTTATATGTAGCGTCAGGAGCGAATGAGTACGTCAGCCACATGCTTATCGACATACGATAGTCCGGTGATTATCCATATAATGCCCGTACGAGTAATTCTATACAAATGTTGATCGAAAAGCAGCATGGACGCGAACATTCATTGAATGGAATGCCGAGCCAGCCAGCTGTCCTCCATCGCAGTCGTAGTCCAATCGTTCCTGGAAGTATATATGTACAAAAACGCGCTATGGCGCATGATCATTAATAACTTCAAGCAAAGACAAATAGTACACACGTGACCTTGAAAGAATTTTTGCCCGTTGAAGCCTTCACAACCCTGACCCCACAGAGAGACCAAGTTTCGCTTGTGTACACAGTTTTTCTTTCTCAAATACCAGACTGCAGAAACACTGACCTTTCTTTTAGCAGGAAGGAACAATTTTCACCATCGATTTCATGATCTAAAAACCCCAAAAAAGATGGAGCCAACCAGTGCTATTCATGACCCACTGACCATCAACCTACGCCGACAAACCACATTGTTGCTGGAGAAAATCCCAAACTCTTCAAAATATGCAACTGACGTCCTAAACGCCAAGTCTACGACAGACCTACTCGTCGCTTTATCGCAGTTACTGTCTCATCCAGCCTTCACTCTCACTATCGCGACTCTCTATCGACCCATTTTATTCGACCTTTGCGCACGATGGCTAGATTCAGAAGAAAACACGGAAGACCAATTGGTAGCATTGTGTCTTCTACTAGAAAACCACGAAGAACTCTTCCCGTATGCATTTATCCTTTTTACGTTTTTGTTCGTGCTAAATGTATCTCAGGATACTGTATCGCATTTTGAACGCATCCGCCTTCTCTGAAGGGCCGTTAGCTTTCATAAATGCTTCCTCGTCGCCCCTCCCTGTTGACGTGCCCCGCCTACACCGCTTACTCCTTGCACAGTATCGAATTTTACGCGCCAACCGTGAGCTACCTCGACTTCTTGTTTGGTCGCTATCTCCTCTTTCAAAAATTATTTGGACTTCTAATCTCGACACTGGCGTTCGCTTACTCGCTATCCGCTGTTATGCTCTGCAAAGTAGCATGGGCGAAGCCGAGCGGGAAGTGATGGAAAGAGAGGTTCTTGGCGAACCATTTGGAATCGACTGTCAGATAGAATATGGAATCAATCTTGATGGAACGAGTAGGGAGGTGGATGGATGGCTTGTGCCCGTCCTTGAAGTGCAACGCATAAAGGAAATGCGGGAAAAGATTGCTTGTGAAGAACAAGATTATTACTCAAACGATGGAGGACCTGTCACAACCATACAACCCTTGGAGCTCAGGTAGAGTCTTTTCATTTTTCGCTCCAAGCCGGACCTCATACTCTTTTTCCAGCAAACAAATTGTTAACATCCATGGGGTCTTAATGCTCCGAAATCCCAGCCAAAACTCACATGAGCCGACCTCGCCCCTCATAGCAACTTTGACAACGGTTGAAGCTCTCAGATCTCTGGCGATACACCTCTCCCTTCGCCTTCCCACCCTTCTCACGTCTCCACCCTCTTCCGGAAAATCATTATTCTTGACCCACATCGCAGAACTCCTCTACCCTGGCGTCAACAATCAAATTATCACGATTCACCTCGCCGACACTTCACTGGATCCACGTGCTCTCCTTGGATCCTACGTCTCATCTCCAACACAGCCAGGGACTTTTGAATGGAAGGAGGGTGTTCTCGTGCGTTCTCTTCGCGAAGGAAAATGGGTTGTCTTTGAGGACATTGATCGAGGAAGTAACGAGGTTCTAGGAGTTATCAAGCCTCTTGTAGAATCACTTAGGGAGGGCAAGTGGATTGGTGGCCGAGCATCCCTACAGGTCCCCACTCGTGGCCCTGTCGTCGCTGCCGACAGCTTTGCACTGTTCGCCACAAGGTCGATAGTACCCTCGAGGCATGGTACCTTCCCAGCTCCCACGTTCTTTGGTGCACACAAATTCCATGAAATCGTCATGTCATCTCCAACCGCGGAGGAGCTTCGCACCATCCTCGACTCACGTTTTCCGCGCCTGGCAGGCAACCCCAACCTCGCTACCATCCGTCTCTGGGAGGCTGTCAAATCCCTCGGTCCAGCTGCATCAACGCGCGACATTGGTCTTCGCGAGCTCGAACAATTCTGCACACGCGTCCAAAGGCTTCTCCCTTCCTCATACCAATCCATGGACGTTGACATGGACGACTCTGCCACTCCGCTCCCCTTTTCATCCATCTTCCCCAACCCCACATTGCGCGAAGACATCTACATTGAGGCACGAGATGTCTTCTTCGGCGCCGGAACCACAACCGCCAGTGCACGCGCACACACCGAGTCCATTGCCCAGATCATCGCAGACCATCTCGGATTGGACCCTGATCGCCGTTCGTGGGTCCTAAACGGCCGCACTCCCGAGTTCGAGTTGGAGAAAGATGTCAATGGTACTATCACCGCTGTGCGTGTTGGACGAACGCATCTCCCCGCCCGTGCGACGAAGATGGGAATATCCGCGTCCCCTATGAGACCGTTCGCAATGCACAAGCCGGCTGTGCTTCTTCTCTCGCGGATCGCGACGGCTGTGTCGTTATCAGAACCCGTACTTTTGACAGGAGAGACTGGAACAGGAAAGACGAGCGTTGTTACGCACCTAGCATCTCTACTACGTCGTCCGTTGATTTCGTTGAACTTGTCACATCAGACTGAGTCCTCTGATCTGTTGGGAGGATTCAAGCCTGTTGATGCGAGAATCCCCGGCGCGCAGCTTCAGCAGAGGTTTTTGGACTTGTTTGGAGGAACGTTTAGTCGGAGGAAGAATGAGAAGTTTGAAGTTGAGGTTAGGAAGGCTGTTGCGGAGGCAAAGTGGAAGAGAGTTGTTGGGTTATGGAAGGAGAGTGCGAGGTTAGCGAGGGAGAGGATACAGGCTAAAGAGGTTTCGGAGACAAGGTTCGTGGAGGTTTATGTTGCTAATGTTCGTGCACTGATTGACCTGCTTGCAGTAGGCATGGAATGGAGACGGAGGTGCCGCGGAAACGACGGAAGGTGGAACCAAACGAGCTCAAAGTGTCAGCGGAGAGCTGGGCGGCATTTGTCCAGGAAGTCGAGCAGTTTGAGGTTCAATATGTTCAGGGCAAAGGGAAGTTCGCATTCGGGTTTGTTGAGGGTCCTTTAGTGAAGGCACTGAGAAACGGTGACTGGTAAGCTTTCTAATTCCTTCAGGAGAAAGACGTTTTTTAATCAGGTTCTGTAGGGTGTTACTTGACGAAATCAATCTTGCGAGCCCAGAGACTTTGGAATGTATATCTGGCTTACTCCATGGTCCTACAGCATCCATCACCCTCACTGAACAAGGTTCCCTAGAACCAGTTCCTCGTCATCCCGACTTCCGGCTTTTCGCCTGTATGAACCCAGCGACTGACGTCGGCAAGAAGGACCTTCCTCCGAACATTCGTTCGCGTTTCACCGAGATAGACGTTCCTCCTCCTGATGCCGACAAAGAGACCCTTCTCAGCATCGTCAGTCAATATATTGGTGCCAGTGCTGTGGGAGACAAAGGGGCTATCATGAATGTTGCCGAGTTCTATGCAGCCGTGAAGGACTATGCTGAAAAGCGACAGATTGCAGACGGATCGAATCACCGACCACACTTCAGCATGCGGACGCTCGCTCGCGCTCTTACTTTCGCATCCGATACAGCGAATATCTTTGGTCTCCGTCGAGCGATTTGGGAGGGTTGTCTGATGGCATTCACGATGGTGCTCGATGCGCCCAGCGCAGAGCTAGTGACTACTCTCGCGCAGAAGCATCTTCTGGCTGGTGTACGGAATCCTAGGTCTATGCTGATGAAAGAGCCCTCTGTCCCTCCTTCTCGCTCCTCTGATGAGTTCATCAAATTTGGGCCGTTCTATCTTGAGAGAGGACCGTGGCCTGAGGACCCTGCGGAAGACTATATTATAACGCCGTCTGTAGAGACCAAGCTTGTCGATCTGGCGAGAATCATCCTCACACGGCGGTTTCCTATTTTGATTGAGGGCCCTACGTCCGCTGGAAAGACCAGTTCAGTTGAGTACCTCGCAAAACGCACGGGACATCGGTTCATCCGGATAAACAACCATGAGCACACGGACATCCAGGAGTATATCGGCTCATATGTTTCAGATCCTCAAACGGGAAAGCTCGTGTTCAAGGATGGTCTCCTCGTTCGTGCCCTTCGCAACGGTGACTGGATTGTGCTTGATGAGCTCAACTTGGCTCCCACCGATGTTCTAGAAGCCCTCAATCGACTCCTTGATGACAATCGTGAACTCGTTATTCCTGAGACCCAGGAAGTTGTTAAGCCCCATCCTCACTTCATGCTCTTTGCAACGCAGAATCCTCCTGGACTCTATGCTGGACGAAAAGTCCTCTCTCGTGCGTTCCGCAACCGGTTCCTTGAAGTACACTTTGAAGATGTACCTCAATCGGAGCTGGAAACCATCCTATGTCAGCGTTGTCAGATCGCACCTTCCTACGGTAAGCGCATTGTTGCCGTGTTCCACGAGCTTCAGAAGCGCCGCCAGTCAAGCCGTGTGTTCGAAAGCAAGCAAGGATTTGCGACCCTTCGTGATCTTTTTCGCTGGGCTGGTCGGGATGCTGTAGGCTATCAGGAGCTGGCTGAGAATGGCTACATGCTCTTGGCAGAACGTGCTCGACGGGATGATGACAAGGCTGCTGTGAAGGAGGTTATTGAATCCGTCATGAATGTCAAGATTGTCGAGAGTACAATGTACGATATCCATCGCTCGGACGTTGATATACCCTCGTTCCTCGGCTGCTCGATACCTGCGTCGTTAGATATTATATGGACCAGTGCCATGCAACGACTCTTCGTCTTAGTCTCGAGGGCCTTGCGATTCAATGAACCGGTTCTTCTCGTTGGGGAGACGGGTTCAGGTAAGACTTCTGTATGTCAGGTCTTTGCAACCACCACTTCGCAGCGTCTACATGGGTTGAACTGCCATCAAAATACGGAGACGGCAGATCTTATTGGAGGTCTCCGCCCACTTCGTAATCGCAGCTCAAGGGAAGCAGAGATTTTCAAAGAGTCTTTGGATTTATTTCGGGAGATCAGCATTCCCCAACTGCCTCAATCCCTAAGTGACCTTCCGACTGCCTTCGCCGATGTCCTCACATTAGATTCCCTGTCGACCAGTCATCAAGTCCTTGTTCGTTCCCTCCAGACCAAGTTTCTCCAACTGCAGTCGATATTCGAGTGGCACGACGGACCTCTTGTTGAAGCCATGCGCCATGGAGATGTGTTCCTCCTCGATGAAATTTCTCTTGCTGATGACTCGGTTCTTGAAAGGCTCAACAGTGTTCTTGAACCAGGAAGAACCATCGTTCTGGCTGAAAAGGGTGGCGAGGACGAGCTTGCTCATCCAGCACTGAAGGCAGATCAAAATTTCAAACTTGTCGCAACCATGAACCCTGGAGGCGATTATGGGAAGAAGGAACTTTCACCAGCTCTGCGCAATCGGTTCACAGAGATATGGGTTCCTCGCGTTGAGGCTCGACTTGATTTGGAACTCATTGTTGGGAATCTCTGGAAACACGATGCGTTGAAACGGTACACTTCACCCTTGCTCGACTTTGTCGATTGGTTATGTACCCGAACTGGTGACAATTCCTTGACAAGTCTTAGGGATATCCTTGTAAGGTCCAGCGTGACTTCTTCTTCTCATTCTGATTGAATACATTAGGCCTGGGTCACTTTTTCCAATGCCGCTTTTCGATCTGACAATACAAATTGTATGCCTGCGGATGAGATATTTGTGAGCGATCCTCACTTTTTCAATCATAATTTCTCACTGAGTTTGTTATAGCATCACGCTGCACATATGACGTTTCTTGATGGTCTCGGTTCACTGCCACAACTATCGGCATACACTCGGGAGGGCCTTCAGCAGCTCAAGGATAACGCGATGTCACAATTGATGGACCTTGTCCCACTCCCTGACCACAATAATTTGTTCACATACATTCCGTCCTATGATCCCTCTCAATTTGTTCAGTTCGGCTCGTTCAGCATACCTAAGGGATCACAGCAAGTCGCTGGCCACTCCTTCAATCTCGAAGCTCCGACCACTCAGGACAACGCGATGCGTGTTGTACGGGCTTGTCAAGTCCTCAAACCTATTTTGCTCGAAGGTAGCCCAGGTGTTGGGAAGACGAGCCTTGTCATGGCCCTGGCTAACATATCTGGTCACCATCTATGCAGAATCAACCTTTCTGACCAGACGGACATCATCGATCTGTTTGGGTCTGACTTACCGGTAGAGGGCGGAGGACCAGGAGAATTTGCTTGGAAAGATGCAGAATTTCTGAAAGCTTTGCAGGAGGGTCATTGGGTCCTTCTCGATGAGATGAATCTTGCTCCTCAGGCTGTTCTGGAAGGGTTGAACGCGGTTTTGGATCATCGCGGAACAGTCTATATCCCTGAACTCGGCCGTTCTTTTGTTCGACATCCCAACTTCCGTATTTTCGCAGCTCAGAACCCCTTGCATCAAGGCGGCGGACGGAAAGGTCTTCCCAAATCCTTTGTCAATCGTTTCACCAAGGTGTACGTTGAAGAGTTAACACCCAGTGACCTCCTCCTGGTTTGTCATTATCTCTTCCCTGACTTTGACGAGAAAGTTCTCGGAGACATGATCACATACAATATGCAGCTTCAAGAGGCAGTTGGTTTTCAGCGCAGATTTGCTAGAGAGGGTAGCCCTTGGGAGTTCAACCTTCGTGACGTCATTCGTTGGGCTTCCCTGTTGCGTGCGCCTCACTCAATCCTTCATCCCTTTGAGCACCTTCATACAATATATCTCAATCGCTTTCGCACCGAACAAGATCGGTTGCAAGCTCGTCTTCTCTTTGATAAGGTCTTTTCAACGGCATTGAAACCACTGGGTGTCTCTCCTAATCTGATAATATCACCACGCTACCTTCAAGTGGGTTATTACATTTCCCAACGTCAAAATATTGCCCCATCATCACCACCTGGACGTATTTTGAAGATGCAGTTATCCGCTCTGGAATCTCTTGGCCACTGTGTCTCGCAGTCATGGCTCGCCATTCTCACTGGTCATCGAAATAGTGGTAAAACTGAGGTAGTGCGAGTGTTGTCCCATTTCACAGGGAATGTTCTCCGAGAGATCTCTATCAACAGTTCTACTGACACCATGGACATCTTGGGTAGCTTTGAACAGGTTGATCTACGTGGACGCGCTATTTCTTTGGTCAACGAGTTGTTATCTCACTTTGATGATCAAGTTAGGTCAACTTCAGGTTCTAAGTTTGATCACAGTCAAATACATCAGCTGCGCAAGGCTCGACAAGCTTCCGCTTCTCATCGCGAGCTACTACGATTAGCTTCTGAATGTCTCACTTCCGATGTGTCGGAAGTGGCTTCAGCATTATTGGGTAAGGTTCACAGCCTTCTTGCCACTACTGAAGCTGTTGGTCGATTCGAGTGGGTCGACGGCCCACTGATTCAAGCGATGAAACGCGGTCACTGGCTTCTCATGGACGGTGCGAACTTGTGCAACCCCTCGGTCCTGGATCGTCTCAACTCACTTTGCGAGCACAACGGCGTTCTCACTCTTAGCGAACGTGGTTATGTCGATGGAAAGGTTGAAGTTCTAAAACCGCACCCGGACTTTCGTTTGTTCATGACTGTCGACCCCCAATTCGGTGAATTATCTCGGGCAATGCGCAACAGGGGAATTGAGATATCCATGATCTCCTCACCCATCGCTGATGACAGAGGAATTCTCTGTGACTATTACAGGCTACCGTCAAACACAATAAACTCGGGAAGTCCGAAGTCTTGGAGTTCCACATTCGAGAAGACCCGTAGAGGTTTGAACATGACCGGCGCCGCGCAAGTCTCATCATTGACGACCTCAGGACGTTCTCTTGATCTAGACACCAGTCTCTCAAGTCTGATTGACCATGGGCCGATGCTCTCCGTTTCTTGTTTGACAGAATTCTCAGATGCTCATTTGTTCTTTATCGCTCGTGCAACAGCACCTGTATCTGTTTCCGCTTTTAATCGTTTGTTGACCATGTTACAAGATTCAAGAACAAGATCCGTCGATCGCATACAAGGGATGTTGCGTGCATTGGCTGAGCACAGCTTTGTCGGAGCTCTTGTACGTCTACGCGAAGCATATTCACTATCATTGGCGTTACCTTCAGACCTTGTACTTACTCAGGTCAGCCAACCTTTCATCCGCCGCGGGCCTTTTGTTAATCTATACTCTGTTATGTTTACATGTAAACGTATTTGCTTGAATATAGCCCATGGATTTCTATTTGAATGTCCCGCCGTGCGCGGATAAGAAACTGGGTTCAAACGACCCTTCCCCTCACCATGTCCTTTTAGGAGTAATCAACCTTGTCGTGACCTTGTTTCTAGATCTGGAGGATCAGGCCGGCATATTTGACGAGAAGAAAACTGTTGAAAAACAGGGAAGGAAATATCAAGCGTTGAAACAGATTAAAGAGTTGCTTGAGGCTGTGCAAGTCGCGGCACGCAACACTTTAGACTCTTTGGCCACCAAAAATGAGGTGCCTCGAATAGTGAGAGATTTCACCTTCATGTTGTGAAATCTGTTCATTCTCTTCTTCCTAGCACGACAGCCTTCAATTATCCTCCTCTCTCCTCAACTATGGACGTTATCTTCGCAAGATCGCTGCAGCCACAAACCTTGATTTTTCGGCACTTCAAGCCGCATGTCGTTGGATTGTCGACGCTCTGGAAGACAGCCCATCCGTCTTCTCAACGGCAGTGTTACAGGTTCACAAACTACAAAACACGATTTCTCTGACTACTGGACTAGGATTACAAGACATCTGGTCCACTCTCTTTATAGACAGACCACGTATACCGTCAACTCTGGATCTCATGGAGGAGCGCAGTGCCCATCTGGAGGGCAAAGAAGCACAGAGTAATCCTTTTCTTGTTGAAGCAAGCGAATGATCATGTTCACGTTCCTGACATAGATATTAGGAGACAAATTTTTGATTTCATGGCACTAAGAACCTTGCCTGTTAGTGCATCCACGCACTCGAATGAAGCATTGGACACTCTTCAAGCGGATGTCGAATCAGTATGTGGCAATACACTTCGCACGTCCCTAAAGTTGATATTTTTTGCCTAATCAGCACTTACTCCGCCAAAACATCGCAGTTGAGGGAGAGGTGAAAGTAGATCCATCTCTCGTCATTACGGAATTAGGGATTTTCTCGATGGTTTCTGATGAAGAAGTATGTCTTATGTTATAGATCTATCCCTCCTGCTTCTGAACCCTGATATGATATCCCTTAGAAACTCAAGAAGTTCCTTGCGGATATAATTGAAGCTGCCTGCAGCCGGAAAGGTGGTTTGCTTCGATTAGCTTCCTATCAACATCTTTTGTGGACGCTGGAGGCCAGCAAAAGTGAGTAACGCTTTTCGCCTTTGTGCTTTGTGATAGAGATAAGTAAACTTCTCGTAGATGCTCTCCCTATCTTCGCTGAGACGCAGATGCAATGGTTGAATTCATTGTGGAACGTCTCTTTGAATGATGTAAGATAGTCCGTCCTTGCTGTCCATGCATGCCATCTTTAATATAATATCCAGCGATCTATCGGTCCGATGATACTTCTACAACCGACTCAGCTCATTGTAACTATGGCAACATGGTACTATTTCTTTGTTCCACAGTGACATTTCATTGACCGAAGATACAGTGATTGGAGCCAGAGATCCCTACGTTCTGCGGAGAACTATGAATTGGAGACACGTCACCATTCGCGCTTGTTATTCTTGCGATCTGAGTGGTCAACTAGACGTATTGACGAGCTCGCTGGTATTCTCAGCCAATCGGTTGTTTTGGTAAGCGGATTTAATCTACGCCCAACGAAGACACGACTAAAGTCTCTTGCTGTCTCATAGGTGATTGAATGCTTCCGGTCATCTTTCCCACCCAATACCCATCCGGCCATCCTGCACCCCAATACAAAATCCGTGGCAGACTTTATATCGTATTCG
Organism: Termitomyces sp. 'cryptogamus'; assembly: GCA_020091625.1. NCBI lineage: Eukaryota > Fungi > Basidiomycota > Agaricomycetes > Agaricales > Lyophyllaceae > Termitomyces > Termitomyces sp. 'cryptogamus'. The sequence goes on along the minus strand of JAGYZC010000004.1, from coordinate 1,281,498 downwards.
AGCGCGATCATGACGCTCATGGAAGAATCCAACAACGAGCCGTTCCAATATGCTGTCACACTCCATCTCTACCCTGCTTTTAGACGCTTGAAGTCTGGGAATACACGCGAAAAGGTTGTTGAAGACATGGGATGCTGTTGGATTGCACTAGGGAGTTTGGTCCTCGATCTTTTCGTCCCTGATGCTCCTCTGGACCCTGCCGCCATACAAAATTGCACTACAGAACGAAAATGCAGAGATCAACACTTGATAGAAATACAAATGAATCTCCATCGGACCCTGGAGCAACTTACAACCGGGAATAATCACAGTGATCTCCTCGACTACCTGAAATGTATATCAAATGGCATCTCCCAACAATTGGAATCTGCTCCATCTCTTCCTCTCCGAAAGAATATTGCTCGCCTAGACATGTTTTGGGCAGAAGTTAGGCAGTTTCATAGTCACGTTCTCTCTGGTTCGAAGATACAAGAACTGGTCGGTCTCTTGACGTCCGGGGACAAGAATGCCATAGCTCGTGAAGAAGTTTTACAACAATCGATGGCTGGATTTTATCGCCGACTTGCCACAGTCTACACAGATTATCCTGACTTAAGCGCTCCCCTCCGCCTCGCCATCCTTTACATTCGTATGGGGATGCGACTTGTCGCTTATTCCGCTCTACAATCCTCATCTATTTCCTCCCATCAGGTCTTCTCCCTTGTCGCATTCCCATCGGCACGTAGTTCAGCCAACATATGCAAAGACGCCGGAACTGCTGGGCCGATTGGGGTGGCGCCTTTCCGCTATCTGCTTCTAACCTTATCAGCTGTGGTGAAGGAGAAATCCATGGGAGTCGTGGACATGAATGCACTTGAAGTGGTTTACGATCAGGCTCTCCGACTTTGGCTCATCGACCGCGCAAAGCAGAAGGAGGTGGACATGGCGGCATCATCGTTATATCGACGCAAGAATTTGGACCACGATGACATTGGAGAGGCAGAATCGGAGGAGAGAGAATTTTTAGAATTGTTTCCTTCCTTTGACAACGTTCTTGATCAAGAAGCCGACAATGCAGCCAAGAAGCCAATCCAGTCCACTATTTTAGTACCACCCACAGAGATGGGTCAGCTCGTGTCACTTCATCACAAGTTGTTTGGTGAGACACGACAGCTTACTGGATACAGCGCGGACTTCGAAGAGAGTCGTCGAGTGATTGTAGCATCACTTTTGACGTCGTCGTCACCTCTTCCTGAAGCCTTGGATGACGAAAGTCTTGCATTCCAATTCAGCCTCCTGAATGATCGAGTCACCGCCATCGACAGTAGCCCTGTTATTGGAGAGAAATCCTACAACTTCTACGCAGATCCAAACGTCATTCAACTGAAAAGGGCCGCGGCAGCTGTCTTTGCTCTGAGAAGCCGACTGGACGAGATCATACAGGAGTGGCCCGATCAGATGGTTCTCCAACATCTCAGAGGTCGCTGTGACATCGTATTGAATCTAGATCTTCACAGTCCGGTCGCAAAGGTCCTTTCCGCCCTAGAACAGCTCTTGTTGCAAACCGAAGATTGGGAGATGTATGCCAATCGAGAGAACACTCTCAAAGCTCACCAGCAGGCTCTTATCGGACTCATCGTGGAATGGCGGCGTTTGGAGCTATCTTGCTGGCAAGGTCTTTTGGAATCGCAGTTCAAGGCTTTCGCAGAAGGGGCGAATGAATGGTGGTTCAGACTGTACGATGCCACTATTCGTGGACCCTTAGACTGTTGCAATCAAGAGAACGGTTCCGACCGCGTCGAACAATATCTTCAGACGCTGATACCACTTCTGGACGATTTCATCCGGACCAGCCCTCTAGGTGAATTTGATGTTCGCATGCGACTGCTGCAAACTTTCGAACATTTCATTCTTCACCTTCGCCACAAGAAAGACGATGATCAGAGAGTGACCTTGGGCCGTATCCACCGCGTCCTGAGATCCACAAGATCTTATTTCGATCTTTTCACTGCTCAAGTTCTAGACCGTCTTGCGACACAGCGGTCAACTCTTGAAAAGGAAATCCGGAACTTCATCAAACTGGCAAGCTGGAAGGATGTTAATGTTCAGGCACTTAAAGCTAGCGCACAACGTACTCATCATCAACTCTACAAGATAATTCGCAAATTCCGTGATGTTCTTAGGCAACCCATTTCAGAACAGTTGCAACCTCAGACAGCTGATAACCTGGAAACCAAGCATTTGAACCTCGAGAATATATCACTTAGCTCAGTTCCTTCCATGCCATTTCCGCTTCCGGAGGGCGAACTGTACATCGGGTCGTCAGATCGTTCTATCGAGTTACCGAAGGCTTTCAAGAAATTTGACACCTTTATAACAGATCAATTACAGCCTTTCATTCACTCTAGATGTCCTCATGTTGTGGATGACCTCGCTGTTGGTATCATTGTGGGCGCAAAAGAGCTTGCTGCTCTTTCAGTGCCCTCGAACGTTACACCGGAAAAGCGCCAAAAGCAACAAAAGGCGTTCTTGGTTCGGAAGAGGAAAGCATGGAGTGATCTATTGAAGGAACTGAAGCGAGCTGGTTTTTCTGTCAATGTCAAACCTGATGTGGTACGCCAGAATGCTGATAGGCGATGGTTAAGAGAACAACCATCTATGCCCGAAATGCAAGAGTCATCCATGTCAATGAGGAAGGGAGAGGTTTATTTTAATCGCCTTCTCGGTCTCCTTCCCGATTTGCGTTCTTCAATCTCAAATCACCATTCAGACTTGACGACTCGCGAACTTCAGAGAGGTATTATGTTTCTTGAGTCTGGATTTTCAATGGGAGTTCAGTCGAGGTCACGGTGAGCATCATGCCTTGTCCTTTGTCTCTTTATCTGATGAATGGAGTATAGGCTAGCGGCAGCGCTCGAGCAGTTCGACAGATTGGAACGGGCAACCAAACGTTTGCGGATGATCCATTCGAGTTCAAAGACCATACGGACCGGAGCGAATCTTGTTGACTATATTGTTTACACCAAGAATGTCTTGAGCAGACTCTCGGATACGATTCAAGAGATATCAAAAGGATTGCAAACTTATGACTCTCTCCAACCGAAAATCAAAGTACCCGACCAGCTCAAGCACGAAGCGAGAGCTGTCGGCGAGTCGATAGCACTTTTGCTCGATCGCGTCTCGACGGTCAGCGAAAATGTAGTGCTTACCACATTGAACGTGTTGTTAGCGGGTGTGTATTATTGATTCGCTGTCTGCTTTCTTTACTTAGTATCACCATCTCTCAGATGAGCACAATACGCTTCTCGACGCTCAGAAACACATCTCGGACATTACAGGAACATTTCAAGGTTGGGCACTGAGATATCACAGGCTCAGATACCTCTTTGATCCCGTAAACCAGTGGATGAGTTCTCAAGAGATCCCCTCTCTCGGCTCAATTCTTGGCGTTCCTTCTGTGCCCCAAGAATCGTCTGATGCCCTTATCAATACGTTACTCGTCACGGTCCAAAGTATGATTGCGAAGTGCCCCGAATCTGTTCTCAAAAACCACGAAGAGGAAGACGATGATCACTACCTATCGAGAGATCATCGTATTGTCTGGGACTTCACGCAGTCTCTCAACATGAGTACAATTATCTCCGGGATAGACAACATCCTCCTCCATCTGGCTGTCTACTCAGATAACCAGAACGAGATTCTGCAACGCGTCACGCCATTCCTCGATGCATATCAGAGGCTCGTCAAGGGTCAGCTGGTAACACACTGTCAATGGACGAAAGCAGTCTTCAAGTTGAACTATGTTCTTTCCTCTATCATGCTCACTCTCTCGAAACAAGGGTTCTGTCAGCCGCCCGACATGGAGGACAGTGGGGAAGGTGAAGACGGGGATACAAAAGAGTCAGCTGGCGGGGTCGGCTTGGGCGAAGGTTCCGGTTCAGAGAATGTCAGTAAAGAGATCGAGGAGGAGAGTCAAGTCGAGGGTCTTCAAAATGACGCTCAGGAGGAGCAGAATAAAGAAAAGAGTGATGAAAAAGACAAGAATGATGACGACGCGCTCGAGATGAACGAGGATTTTGGAGGCGAAATGGAGGATGTCCCGGATACCGAATCTCATGACGACGCTGAGTCCGACAAGGAGAGCGATGTCGAGCCAGAAGAACAGCTTGGCGACCTAGATTCTTCGGATCCTTCTGCGGTTGACGAAAAGATATGGGGAGACGAAAAAGGACCGGAGGATGGGAAGCAGGATGATAAGACAGACAAAGATCGTTCGAAGGAACAATCAGGAGAGAGTGAAGTTGTTGCCAAAGAGGGGAGGAATCGGGAGAAGGAGGAGAAGGGTGAGAAAGAGAAAGAAGAGGCTGCACAGGAGAACCCACCAAGTCTGGATGATCAATCAATGCCAGACAATGGAGAGGATGGGGAGGAGGAAGACATGGACAAGCCTGATGACGGCGGCACATCTATGGACCCCTGTATTCAAGATGCAGACACCTTGCAATTGCCGGATGAAATGGATCTGGGAGATGATATGGATCTGGGAGGAGAAGATCTTCCGGAGGCGATAGAAGGAGACGATGATGAAGTTGTGGATGAAAAAATGGCTGATGCAGAGGAAGAACGAGGCGAGGACAATGCGCCAACAGAACAATGGGAACAAGAGGACCACAATCCAGACGACGTATCAGAGTCGATGGATCAAGAGCCCGATATTAGCCAGCCTCTTGAGGCCGAAGCCGATGGGACTGAAGAGGCCCCTCCAGAGGAAGAGAAGGAGAATGAAGGTCTGGACGAGGAAGCCATTGCCCGACCTGACACTTCTACTGGTGATGGAATAGTTTCTTCCGAAGAAAACCAGAATCCTGACAGTGGAGAGAGCGCGGCAACCGGACAGAAGGGCAGTGCACAAGGTGCTGTGGGCGAGGACACTGCTGTGGACAACCAGACCAAGGACAATTCAAGGTGTGTGATCTTGATCAGTTGACTTGAAAATTTCTGATTATTTTTCAAGTTCGCACAAGGCCAATCAATCACCAGCTGACCCTCTGAGCTCAGATTCACAAGCTGCTGGAGAAGCTTCGTCTGGTGTGCAGGAGGGTCAGATGCCATCTCAACCCGAGAGTCAGTTATCAACCAATCCATTGCGAAGTCTCGGGGATGCATTGAAAGAGATTCGGCAGCGGTTTGATGACATCATCACCGGTGAACAAAGAGACAAACCTCAAGAGAAGATTGGCGACGTCGATATGCCATCACAGGTAGAGTATCTCCAACCTGACGATGCTGATCATGACATGGAGGCTCTCGGACCCGCTGGAGAGGAACAGGCGGCCAAGCTCAGTGATCTGAAACTCGTTGATGGAGATGAGCCATCTACAGAATACGCCCCCATGGAGATTGACCCGCCGTTTGAGCCGGACATTCAAAAGTCTGTCGAAGAAAGCAAGCCCCATGGTGAACCTGTTGGGTCCGAGCAGCAGAACGATGTCGAAGGCGCAATACTGCACAATGCACGTCCCGTTTCAGACGAGCTCGTCCTGTCTTTGGATATGTCTACCCGCAAAGCAAATATTGATATCGAAGATATGGTGGACGAAGCCGTTGAGGCTGAACTTCACGCTTGGCAAACCGCTAATTTCCCTGATGCCGGCTCAGAGAGAGTCTGGCGCCTCTATGAATCCCTCACTCACGATCTAGCATATGTACTCTGTGAACAACTGCGTCTCATCCTTGAACCTACGCTCGCAACACGGCTCAAGGGAGATTATCGCACTGGGAAACGGCTGAACATGAAGAAAATTATCTCTTATATTGCCAGCGACTACACCAAGGATAAGATATGGTTGCGTCGAACAAGGCCGAGTCAGCGGGAGTACCAAGTCCTGATCTCCATCGACGATTCACGATCCATGGCTGAATCTCACTCTGTTCATCTTGCCTATCAAACTCTTGCCCTAGTCTCCAAAGCTCTTAGCCGTCTTGAAGCTGGAGATATCGCTATTGCCAAGTTCGGCGAGACTGTTGACATTCTTCACGGGTTCAATGAAGGTCCCTTTACAGATCAATCTGGCACCAAAGTCATGAGCGCATTCCGCTTCAATCAAAAAGCCACCAACGTCTTATCACTCGTAGAGACTAGTCTCAAAGTCCTCGAGAACGCAAGGGAGAGACACTCAATGAGCTCTGCGACTGCCGGCGACCTATGGCAGCTCCAATTCATCATCTCTGATGGTATGTGCCAGGATCATGAACGCCTTCGCACTGTCCTTAGGAAGGCAGAGGAACAACGGGTGATGATCGTGTTCTTGATCATTGACTCCCTACACAGTACTGTTGATAATGCTTTGGGAGGAAAAGGGACTCAGTCTGGTTCGCATCAGGGTTCAATTTTGACGATGGACAAGGCAGAATTCATAAACGTCGATGGTCGAATGGAGTTACAGCTGAAGAAATATCTGGATTCTTTTCCATTTGAGTATTATGTGGTTTTGAGGAATGTAGAGGCATTACCGGAGGTTCTGGCAAGTACTTTGAAGCAATTTTTTGAGCGTATATCAGAGGAGTAGTTGTAATTTATATTTTAGTCACAAGCTAGAAATTAGACGAAGTTTCAAACATATCGAAAGACATGCGTCATTTCCAACCTCGGTATGCATGGCAAAAAAAACCGAGCAACACAGCGTATGGAACCAACCATACGGAGAACCCAAGGATATACACAAATTTTTCGAAGAAAGTGGATGTGTGGAGTGGAACATGCGGCACGCGGTAAACTCCCCATTTTTCGACATATTCTGAGTCAAGGTACTTCCAGCGATTGTGGACTGGGCCGGTGTTTCTATAAAGAGGTGGTAGACCAACAGCGTTTTCTGACTCCTCATGACTTGTAAAGGGGAATTTTCTTTCATTGGATTCTGGATTCTGGACTGCAGCTACATATTCCAATGAGGAAATCGGTGGTGGCCACGCACAAGCATGGAAAGTGTCGCACATTGAAGGAAAGCGATTATGCATCTAGACCGCTGTGAATAGTCCAGAGGAATTGCCGCGTAGGTTAAGGGATAGATTTCCTCGTATCGCTGTGAGTTGGCAGATCCACGCGAGCGCAGAGAAGGAGCGCTAATTATTATGTACATATAATACATCGAATTGGCATATAGTCGCATGATCTCAAGCCAGCTCCAGTTCAAGTACTGAATTGAACCCGACATTTACATACATTCAAGCATACATGCATGACACAAGACTGATCCAAGGTAACATGCAAGTTAAGATAGTCCACCTATGGTGAAGAAACCGACCAATATTGAAACCAACTATACGGTAGACCCACAAATATAGACAGATCCTCCGAAGAAAGATAATGTGGCGCGGAACAGGAGGCTCGCGATAGGCCGCCATTTTTCAACAAAGTCCGAGTCGAGGAACTTCCAGCGATCGTAGCACTCGTATGGCTGATATTGAAGAACTTGTTCTGCTGAAAAAGACAGTACACCCTTGGGTGTCAGAGGAATAACCTGTTGTTTGAAGAATTGCAAGGCTTCTGAAGCCTTGAATCGCCGAGCAATATTGCGAGTCGTCATCCGGTCGAACAGGGGTGCCAACATGGGGACAGTGCATGTCATATGCTTCAAGATAAGGAATCGAAAATCGGCGTCGATCAATAGCAGACAGATGAGGTGTGTGCATAGACAGACTCACCTGGAATTCTTGGCAGAACATGACACCTAGCATTCCAACATCAAAGGCGAAAGGATTCAAATCAATCTCTCCTTGTAATGTATCCTCTGGAACCTGATCATATAGGGTGTTAAAGGAAACGTGGCTCGGAAGACGACATTCATCGAGGGATATTGAAGGTGGAAACGTTGTAGAGCCGTCAAAGTCATATAAGGCGTATGTCAATTTACCTTGAGAGCGTAGAGACCGACGATAGTAGTTGTGGAGATCGAAACAATCGATATGGACGTGACTGATGAGTATATTGTCCGTTTTGATATCCTGAAATCAAGAGATCCAGGGATTGTCAAGTCCTTGATGTCAAAACGTACACCGTGAGTTATGCGACGCTCGTGGAGATAAGTCAATCCCTGTTGAAGGAATCAAGATTGGTTCTACCAAGATGAAGTAAAGGGACCTTTAGAAGACAATGTATAAAATAAAATACTTCCTCCAATCTCTCACATTTGGGCAAGAGTGGAAGACCACCCCACCTGGTTCCCGAAATGTAAGCCGAGCGTTTGTAGCAATCGAAAGCATACCTAGGCATGACAGCCAGCCAGTGGCCTTCGCAAGCAAGAAGATCGAGAACGGGTATGATATGATGAAAATCATCCATTGAGCGGGGAATTCCTTGATTATGAAGATATTGAAGGACACGAAACTCTTCACTCCCGTTCAAGACTGCCTTGACAGCTACGTGCCGTCCTTGAGTGTCCTGAGCGAAAGCAATGTTGCCCTGGAGAGAACATCAGCATCATCAGCCATAGGTCAGCTCAATATGTCTACGCACCCTGGGGCCTGAGTTTGCAAAAAGAGTTGGCATCGAGGAGTCATCACCATCATAATGAAATGCTGGTCCTTCATGACTCGCATAGGGAAATTTGCTCTCGGGGAGTTTTGGGTTGGATGGGTACATCCCAGCTGCGTACTCTGGTTCCGGGTGACATCGATGGTATAGTGTGTAACCTTTTTCCTTAAACCACGACTGGACACGTTCTGAATTCCACCAAGCGACTCTTCGGCAGACTAATTGGCGAAATTCGGGATCGTGAGGCCACAGCGAGGTTCGTAGCACGGAGTCAAGGTCATCATACGACGCAGGATTCGGAGACGGGACACACGAAAGGAAACTCGTGTCATCACACAACGGTACTTCTACTGGAACTTACCGCTCTTGATCCGCTTCCACCACCTGACCCGTATATTCCCACGGTAAGGAAAGGGAGAGGATAGACACTGTAGCAGCAATGTACAGCGAGAGTGTGAAAAAACGTGCCCAAAGCGCGCAGGACAGACCACCAGGGGGAGAGACAGAAGACTACATGAACATGTCATCGGCAAGACCCACCCTGGGACGACGCAAACAGAGGGACATCGACGTCTTGGGCCAACAAGTCGAGCAGGAGCCTAGGACCCCAACGAGGCCAAGGCGTAACCCGGGAACACAGACAGACGCAGAGATAGAAGTGGAAATCGATACGGAGGGAAGAATTACGTCGGAAAACGAGGCAATAGTGATAAACCAGCTGGAGAATTTGAGGAGGGAGCTCAAACGATACTCAGATCACTACGTTTGGAACCCGAAGACGGAGGAGTTGGTATATGAGGTGGTGAAGAAAATCCTACCGGAGCTGGTGACGGCAGGTGAGAAACACCGTGAATCCAACAATACTGATTCCGCGCGCGCGCTACAGGAAACCACTGAGCTACGAAATGCTGTCAAGGACCTGACGAAAGCAGTAGACACTCTGGTTAAACGCCAAGAGGGGGACCCAATGCAGAAAGGATTGAACAGAAGTCATCCAACGGAGGTCCAAGGCGTGAAGACAGTTATAGCCACAGGCCCGACATACAGACCCACAAAGAGCAGCAACCCAAACATGACACAGACCACCATATGACAACAGACTCCACCATGCTCACCCAAAGACCAACAGCGAGACTAGTTGTCATCCCACGGGGAGAGAAGTTTGACATGAACTATCTGAACCCACATAGACTCGTTAACCTGATAAATGACCGCCTATCCTTATCCCCCGCTGCAAAGCATCTGTGTGTAGTGTCAGCACAGTATAATTACAACCAAAATTTAATCATCATGCTTTGCAAGGACCAAACAGGTGAAGAGTTGAGACAACATGCGGATGAATTTATCAACATATTCGGGGTGCTGGCTCACACCATTGATATGATCACAGATGACAGATGATACAAAGTCAGGATAAATGGAGTCTGGATGGGAAGGGATGGTCACGGCTATGTCAACACACCTGAAGACTTGCTAGAGGAGATCAGAAAGTTCAACCTGATCATGGCAAAGGTGAACCTTATGGGCAAACCCAGATTGATGCGCGCTGAGTCAGACCTGAGACAGAAGGAGTACTTGTCAGTGGTTCTGGAGTTTGCAAGGGAAGATAATGCAAAGACTATGCTGGAAACATGGTATGTAGCCATGTATACCAACTTCTGTGAAGTGGTACACCACGCCAATAGACAGCTGGTACTGCAATGCAGCAAATGTTGGAAATTTGGACACCACACCTCAAAATGCCACAACACAACAAAATGTAGAAAATGTGCAGGACCTCACAATGAAGTGGACTATGGAAAGACTGAGGTTAGACAGACAGGGTCAGAAGGAGAGAGAATGGAGGAAGACCACCTGGAAATGATGAAAGACATGGCAAAATGTGTTAACTGTGGGGGGGACCACCTAGCAACAGAAAGGGACTGCCCAGAAAGGAAGAGGTACCAGATGATAATGAGAGAGAAAGACACTGCAAGGGTCAAAGGGGGGTTACAGCTGAGAAAGAGGAAGGTAAAGGAGGTAAAGGGGGTGATGGGTGGGTTGGAAAAAGACAGTGGGCAGGAGAGGGAGGGAAGGGAAAGGGCAGGAAAGAGTGCAGAAGCAACTGAAATGGGAAGGGCAGACATGACAGAGCCAAATCAGAATAGAGAAAAGCAGTCAAATGCAGACAAGACAATTAAGATAAACAGAGATATGGCACTTGAAAACTTGCTCAATCAACAAGAGGGTGGAAGATGGGCAGACATAGAGATGGAAGACCAAAATGAGATGGAATCATCAAATGAAGGTAATGTAACAACTTTATAAAAACAAAACCAATACAAATAGCACAACTGAATACCAATCAGGGCAATGTAGTTTGCCATACCATGCTAAACACATTTATAAACAGATTCAGCATAATACTGGTAACAGAACCATGGTGGGGCAAGATTGGAGGGAGCCAATGCAGACCAGCAAACTTGGGAGTGTGGATGCCCATCTTACCAGTTGCAATGATACCCATAGACTGAAGACCTAGAGTAATGACATATGTCAAGCAAAGACAAGACTTTGCTGTGATGCTGAGGTTGGACTTGGCTAGAGACCTGGACATACAGATCATAGACATAACACAGGCAAATTACCCCAAAGTAACCATAATTAACATTTATAGCCAACCAAAAGGTTTAGAACAGACTGACACATGTGAAGACACATTGGAACGAATATGAACAATTGAAATCCCAAGAGGTGAACCAATAATCATTAGCGGAGACTGGAACCAACACCACCCAATGTGGAGTATGGACAACAGTCAGCTATTGGAGAAGACAAATCTACTAATAGACTGGATGCATGAACATGATTATGCATTGATCAATGAGAAAGGAATATGCACATATCATAAACACCACAAACAGGGCACAACATCAGTTCTAGACCTGACATGGGCAAATGTGGAGGCAATCAAGCTAGATGCAACCAATGAATGGACAGTAGACTCAAGCCTAGCATGTGGGTCAGACCACTTTGCTCTAAGATGGACATTTGACCATGGCAAAGTGGAAATACAAGACCTAACAGGGAGCAGGTTCAAATTTAAAGAGACCAAGCCTGGGGACTAGAAACATGCTTTTGAGAGCAAAATGGCAAAACACAGAGAAAGGTGGGATGTACTACACATGTTAGAGGCTGACTGATCTCCAGAGGACCTGGAAAGAGATGTTGAACTGATAACAGAGGTCATGTCAGCAGCAACAGCCAAAATGGCCAAAGAGAGGAAACCATCAGCAAAGGTGAGACCACAGTGGTCTGGAAAGCTGAGCAAGATAAATGACAAGAGGATGGCCCTGCGAGAAGAACAAAGAGCAGATGAAGAGAGATGGGGAGAACAGAGTGACAACATTAATAGGGAAATACACAGAACAACTAACTACTTCAGGAGACAGTACAAAAAAGCAAAGTTGGAGTGGATCACAAAGACACTAGAGGAATCAACTCCAACAATGATGTGGGGCATGAGGGGCTGGTCTAAAGGCTCCAGATGCTACCCATCACCTGCAATTAAAAGACCAGGAAACATTCCAGTGGTGACACATGAAGATAAATGTGATGCACTAAGGGAAACACTGTTTAAGCCACCCCCCAGGCTGAAGGACAACAACATACCAGACATGACAAACCAACAACCACAAGACCTCCCACACATCATGGTAACAAAGATGGAGGTAAGGGAGGCTATATATCAACATAGTACAAGGAAGCCCCAGGGGTAAGCTAGCAACCATTCCAGATAGTGCAATGGGCATGGGAAGCTAAAGAGGACACAATCTTTGTACTGATGCACCACTGCATTGAGACAGGATAGCACCCAAGGCCATAGTGTAAGGCAGTGGCAATAGTGCTAAGAAAATCCAACAAACCAGATTATTTGGAACCAAGGGCTTACCAACTTATACAGCTACTAGAATGCTTGGGTAAGGTACTGGAGGGCATAGTGGTGAGATGGCTGAGCCACCTGGTAGGAAGTAATGACCTAGTCCCACCAACACAGTTTGGAGGAAGACCAGGAAGCTCAACTAACAATGCATTACTGACACATCTAGAAGATATCTAAAGAGCAAGGAAGCAAGGCAAAGTAATGTCCATACTCACATTTGACATTTCAGGTTTCTTTGACAATGTAAACCATGCAAGACTGCTGAGGGAGATGTGCTGGAAGGGTATACCCCTAATGCTTGTGAATTGGACAGCTTTGCTCCTCAAAGAGAGGCAAGCAGCAGTATGTCTCAATGGAGTCAGAAGTGACATGAAACCAGTAAAGAATGGCATTCCACAAGGCTCACCAGTGTCACCAATACTGTCTATAATATATGGCAGCAAAATCTTAGAGCTAATGGGATTGAGGTGGAACAAACAGACTACAATGAGATGGAGTAAAAGGGATCTGACTGACACAACGATGGACATGTATATTGATGATGGAACCTTAAGAGTCTCTTCAGGATCTCTGGAAACTAATGTTACAATACTGAAAGGTGATTACATCTTTGTAAACAATTGGCTGACCAAAGTAGGACTGTCTATGGCACCCAAAAAAAACAGAACTTATGCACCATTCATGGAGACAAGACAGGGGACAATCACCACCAATCAAACTACCAATGCCAGATGGATCAACAGTAGAGATATGAGCAAAGGAGACAATCAGGATTCTAAGCCTCCACATTGACAGGAAACTCACATTTAACCAACATGTAAAGAAGATAGTGCAGAAAGCCAAAACAGCATTGGTGGGCTCACAGATTCTTGCCAACACAATAAAAGGTATGAGCCAAACACAGCTCCAAACAATGTACAGAGCATGTGTGATGCCAATAATGACATATGCAAGTCTGGCATGGTGGACAGGAAAGAAGAAACACTTGGATAGTCTAACAAAAATACAGAACAACTCCCTACAACACATAGCAGGAGCATTTAAGACTATGCCAATAAAAGTGCTGAAAGTCAACATGGCTGTTCCACCACTTGATGTAACAATGGATATGACACTAGGGGGATATGCTAACAGATTGCATTGGCTGAAGGAGACAAATCCAGTCATCATGCAACTGCCAGAAGATAGGAAATGACCTGAACAATCTGACAATGCACCCTCAGTACCATGTAGGAAGGCATCAAGCAGAAAGGCCCAACAGAAACTAAGCCAGCTCAAAAGAGTTGTACAGCTAACATACAAGGCAAGAGTGGAAGAAAAGGTTGACCCATTTATAGCACCCCCATGGCATCAAATGGCAGTGAGATATGGAAATAGACTGACAATTACAGGTGCACCAAGAAAAGCCAAAAAGAAGGAAGAAGCAAAGAAACACAACAAGAGACTACTAGAATTAGAAGGAGACCAGACATGTGTCATAGTATACTCTGATGGGTCAATGAAAGAGGATGCACCAAATGAGCCTAGGAGAGTTGGCTGGGGCTTGGTGGGCTACCATGGGGGTAAGGAGATATTTACTGAATGAGGAGGCCTGGGAAACTGGGCAGAGGTCTATGATGCAGAGCTAACAGGCATAGCAAAGGCAGCCAGAGCAGCAATGAGATTTGCAAAATGGAAGGGCTATGTGAAGCACGTCCACATCTTTGCTGACAATACAGCTGCAGTAACATTGGCATACAAACCCAAACCAAAGCCAACATGGTATATATCACTCACACTATAGATAGTTTTCTAGAAGAGGACAACAGCAGATCATTCAGCATCAAATGGTGCCCAGGACATGAAGGTGTCAAGAGCAACAAGTGAGTGGACAAAGAAGCCAAAGAGGGAACAGAACTGTGGGTAGCAGACCACACAACACTCATTGATGCCAAGAGAAGAACAAAGGAGAAAGCACTGGACTCATGGACAAAGGACTGGAAGAGATCACCACAAACTGGAGGCTTTGCAATCATAAACAATATGCCACCTAGATAGAAGCTGAGAGAACATGTGCTGCACAGACTGAGGGAGGTGTTCAGTAGGCTGACACAATGCAGAATGAAACATGAGTATTATGCTAAGTTTGTACCTAATGAAAGCATAGGTTGTGGATGTGGGGAAAGGTACCAAACCTGGGAACACATAATGCAGATGTGCCTGAGGTATGAAGAACATCAAGAAATCTTGAAAGATGGAAATGACCAGCTAGAGCTAGGAGTACTCTTGGGCACAAGAAAAGGGATCAAGGCCACAGTAAGATTCCTGGAAAAGATGGGCACATTCTTGAAAATGGGGCTACCAAGAGGGCAAGACAAAGAACCCAGTGCAGACAATGAAGAAAATAAGGAGGACAAAGAGAGATGGTGGGAGAGGATGGAAAGGCAGACAGAGAGAAGGGATGGAGGAGGGGACAGAGGGGTGGATCAGAGGGAGAGTAAGCAAGGGTGGAGTCAGAGGGAAGGAAGCAGAAGGGATGGAAGAAAATAACAGAAGAGCAAAGCACACCAGGAAGGAGCAGAGCACAGACCCACACACCACAGGAGGTCAAGACACCCTGCATATGCAAAGATTCAGTGGGACTAACTATGAGAAGGCCCTGACACAAGCCACAAACCTATTTCCCAAAGCAACCCCTAACACCCAAGGTTTTTACTCAATCATTTGTGATGTGACTGTGCAATACACCTGCCATATGAAATTCTGTGATGAGAGTTCTAATACCAAATACATTACAAGGACCAATACAATACATCGATGACAAGTACTTACCTTAGAAGTAGAGATAGCACTCTACCCCCACCTCTTAGCCCTGCATAGTAGCTTGCTAGCAGCATAAACAGAGTCCATTCATTCATTCATTCATTTGTATCATCACATATTGGTATGGTAGTCTGTGAAGAACCATGACTGTAGGGCCTTGTGAACATGGAACCAGTGTTGGCCCTTAAGGCCTTATTAAGGGCTGAAAACTATCTTAAGAGTTAAGTCTTAAAAAGCACCCTTAATTAAGACATTATACTAAGGGTTATTTAAGGATTGAATCATTGCCCAAACCTTCCAATTTACCCTCATCTGGTATCCTGTCTTCATCTGCCTCTTCATCTGCCAACAATTCCATCAAACAAGCCTCCTCTGTATAAGCTTGCTTTTGTCTCATCCTCCTCACCTGTTCATCAATGTTGCTTTATGTTTGGCCTCCAAACAGCAAATCCAATCAAAAGAGAAGAAAGAGGGATAAGACTTCTGAATCTTTGACCCAGCAAAATGGTAAGTTAGCAGAAATAGTTAAATGCAAGAACTGTTGCTGCACTATCTCAGCTTTTGCTGGTGTAAAAGGGACTTGAATCCCATGAAACACCTCGAGCTTAGACTGCTTGAGTGAATTCCCAACTCAGCTGATCTGGTTTGTCTTTGCAGGTTTGAATTTCTGGCTGGTATCTTGGTCATCTGTGTTGTCATTGGAGCCATGTTGGTCTCACTTTCCTGATGTACCATCTTTCAATGCTTTGGCTGTCTTCCATGCCTCTAAAGATGCATTTGAACAGGGTGTGCCATTGCCTCCCTTGTCAAGGACATGAGCCATCATTGCCTCTTTTATGCCAAGAATACTACCAACACCAGACTTCATCACTTCAATGCAAGTAAGTAAGATCCACTGCCACAGTAACTATATCACAAACCATTGATAACCCATGATTCTGACTTGGAAAACAGTTTGAGTATCCCATCACCATTGTCATGACCCACTCCCTGGACCTCCAAACATTGTTTTTAACCTGCTTGCTCCCCTGGAGCTCCCCCCAATGCTCCATCAAACTCCCCCAACCTTTGCCCATTCTCTGTGCCCACTCTAGATAACTCTGACACTTCTCAGGCAAACCCTGATGGCCACCTGGCTAGCTCCAATGCCTTCTCCACAGCCATTGATGCTTTTACTAATTCTACTGAGCCCCTGGAACCCTCCCCCACTGTTGATGACTCCTCTGTATGTCACCAACTTGTCTCCTAGTTTGCCCAACCAACTCCAGAGCATCATAATGACCCTGGAGTGGCCTGCATCCCCACTTGATCCCATCAGAATGTCACTGTGGCCTGTCCCTTGATTGCAACCAACATCTGTCAACTCTGCATAGCTCCATCAAGCCCCGATGCTACACCTGCTGTCCCCTAGAGCTCTCCAGTAGTCAGTATATAAGTTGTAGAGTAGCACCTCATACTTTAGTCTTGATATTACCTACCTGCCTTACCTGATGTGTTTCTGATTGTTTCTGTCTCATGTTTTGTATTCTGTGTTACGTTTCTCTTTATCTCAGTCTCCCAGTGTTATCTCAGTCTCCTGATCTTGTCTTATCTCTATTTCCACTATTGTCTTGTTACTGTTTTGTATCTCTGCTGGATTTAAAGCCCATACATGAGTGCCATCCAGTGTCAAGGAAGAATGGGAAGAACTGGGTGGATGTGTGAACATGGTTGTTGTACTGGAACTCAGCATTAGGGGAGGAGTTCATCCCAGTCATCCTAGCACTTGTTGCAGAAGAGGTGGAGGTACTGCTCCAACTTCTAGTTCACATGCTCTGTCTGGCCATTGGACTGCAAGTAGTAGGTGGTGGAGGTGTGAAGCTTTACTCTGAGCAGTCAGTAGAGCTCCCTGGTGAACTCCACTACAAATTGTAGCCTCCAGTCAGAGACATAAGCCTTGGAGAGGCCATGGAGTTTTCAGATATTCCTCTAGTACAGGTTTGTGGCACCCATGGCAGAGCAGGTGGTGTAAGTTAGAATGAAGTGCACCTGCTTGCCAAACAGGTCCACCACCACCATGATTGCATTGTAACCATGGGTGTTGGGGAGTTCCACAATGAAGTCCACAGATGCTATGCTCCATTGCTCTGCTGGCATGGGTAGTGGATGCAGCTGTCCAGAGGGCTTAGTTTATAGGCATAGATCACATGTACTAGTGTAGGATCCAATATACTGGGACATCTGGGGCCACCAGTAATCTCTGTGATACTAGCTCCAGCATTTTCCAATGTCCAGGGTGCCCCACAATGTGGGAGTCATGGTGTTGCTCCACAATCCTCCAATGGAGCTCTGGAATGTTGGGCATGTAGATACAATCCCTAAAGGTCAGGATTCCATCCTGGAGGGCCCATTTGTCTGCATGAACCAACTTAGCACCAGTGGTGTGTCCTGACTTCAGCACCCAAGCTGCCTGTGCCACCAGTTCCTCCTGCTGGCCATCCTGATTGCCTTGCTGGATGTCCTAGAGAATGTCCACCTCTGCCCTATCAAAGGCTAGACCCTCCATGGCCTGGATTGCAAACAGTTCTAGGCAGAAGAGCACAATGTTGGTGGCAAATGCTTGGGCCAATCTCTAGAATGTGGTCTGGTTAGCCCGGATCTCCACCACAGAGGGCAGTGAGTATATGGTAGTAGCATAGATCCAGTCCCTCACCTCTATTGCCTGTCTGAGAACTCTGGCTTGTGTATGCCACCAAACTCCTCTCCATGCTCTTCCCCTAGGGCTCTGCCACTACTCTGGTTGTCCTTGTAGAGGGCCTCTCTATGAGGGAATGCCAGAGGCAGGGGATCCAGGAAGTCTAGATCTGTAAAGGGGAGAGGGCCAGCACAACATGTGTAGATGGCTGCATGCTCCTGGACTTGAGCCTGACATTCTGCCCTGTCCTCTGTGGCATAGGCAGAGCACTTCCAAGGGCACCTACTCATGGTTACTTCTCCCTTGGTCCAGTTCACTTTGGGGTTGTGCTTGCAGAGCTACATGAAACCCAGAATCATGTCCTGCCTACCCAGGCTGGTGACAGCAAAGACAGCATGCTCCACATGATTCTGATAGTGGAGGACCAGGTCAACTATGGAGCTGATGGCACTGGCTTTGTTAGGCATTCCATCAATGTTGTAGACCAGAATTGGCTTGGAGAGGGGCTGCATGGTCAGGCCATGGCATTTGACAAACTCTGAGTCCAAGAACAGTCCTGTTGCTCCACTATCCAGCAGCGCTGTAACTCCACAGGCTTGCTGGGTGTCCATTGTCTCAATCTCTACATCAAGGTGCAGGGAGTTGGTAGATGGGCTGGATGCCATCATGTACTATCAGGGCATTTAGCATGCCTAGGCAGGGCCATGTCAGCAGACCCTTGGAGGTGTTGGGGAGCTCAGCAGGGGCTCCAGAGTTAGTGTTTGTACATCTGGAGGGAGGTGTTGAGGTTCTTTTGACTCAGAAATGAAGAGCAATGGAAGAAGCAATTTTATTTTCTATTGACAGACATGAGAACCTGTTAGCACCTAGTGATGGAGGCATAGACCTCATCTGTTGCTCTCCTAAAAATTCTCCACCAACTCTGGGAGTGTCACACACTTGCTAGTCTCCTCTGGAGTCAACTCTGGAGCAGATGCATCTAGCAATAGAGCTCTGGTGGCATCTTTTGTGGCTAGCAGCTGCAAAAGGAGTTCCTCCTGTTCTGCTGTGGAGAGGTAGTGCACCTCCAGGCCCAGGGGACAATGCTGTGCAAAGTGCCCAGGTTTATGGCATCTCTGACACAACAGCAGCGCAGCATGGATCTGCCTGGCTGCATCCATGTCCATGGGAATACCTAGCAGCAGGGGGTGCAGCACAAAGATGGCTGGAGTAAGGGCAGATGTTGGGCAAACTGGTATGGGGTAGTGGAGGTTGCTAATTAGAGCAGAGCACATTGCAGAGTGTGAATGGCAGAGCTCCCTCCAAATCTCCATGAGTTGCCACTGGTCCCATGTGACCTCATACCATGATGCAATCTTTTCATCATCTGGGTGACCCTCCACAAGGTTGTCAATGCATTCCACCAACACAGAGTGCAGGCCATCCTGGAAGGTGAGGCATATTTGAAGGCCATTGGAGTAGGTGGCTTACTTGAACAGCACTCAGAACAAGTCAATTTACTCATCCAGCATGCATTTTCCCTGCCTGTATTGCTCCCAGTCACATAATGTCAGTGCTGCAGTCTTGGTGGGGTCCAATGGAAAGAACTCTGCATAGAAGTCCTTCTTGAAGGCAGCCCAGTCTAGAAAACTCCCCACACCTCCAGGGCAACAGAAGACTCGCAATGCGTAGGTGGAGGCACATCTGGTCTTTATATACAATAGTACCCAGGCTATTTTCAACATGTTAGAGTCAAAGGCATCCCTACTGAGGTGGATGTAGGTAAGGCAGAATTGGGGGAATTGTTCACGATGGGAGTGGGCACCATCATATGCATCTGATAGGGCAGGGTGTGGGATCCATGGTTGTAGAGTCACCAGAGTTGTGGAGATGGGTGCCAGCATGGGTGGGGCTAGTTCTGCCACTGTGGGAGGGGTGGAGTTAGGTGTTAGGTGTTTGAGCAATGCCTAGAGCAATTGGGAGATCAGATCTGTGGTTTGACAGAGGATAGAGAGTTTGGTTGTATAGTGGGTGAGAGATGATTGCATTAGTTGCACCTGGGTCTTTAGGTGTAGCAGGCAAGTCCAGGCTTTGTCCTGCAGGGCTGGGGCCTTCAAGGGTGTGTCTGGGTTGGCAAGCTGAGACATAGAACTCCATGGTGCTCAATTTCAGTTTAGAAGTGACAGATAGCAGCTTGGAGGTTCTTCATGGCTAGGAGGGGCTTCCAGACCAGTTTTAGGAGACTTGTTCTGCTGTGAGGGCAACCTCTGGAGTGGTGGATTAGAGTCACACAGCTAGCAGAGGGGAATCTGAAGTATATTAGTGGAGTAGACAACAATACAATCAGTAACTAATCACCTAGCAGAGGGGAATCCAAAGAGAACAAGTCTAAGGATTCCCACTGCTCAGTGCAGTGCATCAGCAGGTGGTGGAGGTGTGGGAACTACTGTACAGCAGGCTGGAGCTAATCCTAACCCTAGGATAATGATTGGTGAGGAAATACAGAGAACTCTGCAGTTCTCTGGAGATCTCCAGAGTTCTAGAACAAGCTCCGGAGATGTTGAACAAGCTATGGAGGCACTGGAAAAGGTCATGGAGGTTGGAAATGGAAGTCCCCTGACAATTCTGCTGACCACAGGGGCTCAGCTACACTGGGCAAATCCTTACTAGGCAAATGTGATTCCCTGCATTGATAACTCTATATTCAGAAAAGGTCTAGACATTGGGGACTTGTGAGGATGAGTGAGGGGGAGCAATCCAAACAAGTTCAGGGAGGTCTGGAGAAGTCTAAGACAAGTTGTAGGAAAGGGTTGGACTTGATGGGGTGTCAGGTACAGGTTTAGAGGTGCGTATTAAAGGTGCAGAGTAAGCAGAGGCTATGCAAATGATGGGAGCAGAGCTGGAGCTTTATGGGGGATCAACAGAAGTTGATGGGTTTTGGGACCAAGCAGATAGTGAGGCCCAGAGTTGGCTTAAAGAATGTTTGGGATTTGTAATCATAAGTGTGGAGTTGTAAAGGTGTTGAGGTTGAGAGAACTTGGTCACAACAATGGAAATGGAGTTAAATGAGACAAGACAGAGTTGAGACAAGATTGAGATGAGAACAAAAATGAATTCAAGCAGAGATACAAAATGGTAACAAGACAATAGCAGAAATAGAGACAAGACAAAACTGGGAAACTGAGATAAAACCAGAAGACTGAGATAGAGAAAAATGTAACATAGAATATGAAACATAAGACAGAAACAATCAGAAACACATCAGGTAAGGCAGGTAGGTAATATCAAGACTAGAGTATGAGGTGATCTACAACTTATATACTAACTATTGGAGAGTTCCAGGGGACAGCAGGTGTGGTGGTGGGGCTTGACAGAGCTGTGCAGAGTTGACAGATGTTGGTTGCAATCAAGGGACAGGCTGTGATGACATTCTGATGGGATCAAGTGGGGACATGGGCCACTCCAGGGTCATTGTGATGCTCTGAAGTTGGTTGGGCAAACTAGGGAGATGAGTTGGTGATGTACAGCAGAGTCAGAAACAGTGGGGGAGGGTTTCAGGGGCTCAGGAGAATCAGGGAAAGCATCAATGGCTGCAGGGAAGGCATTGGAGCTAGCCAAGAAGCTGTCAGGATTTGCTGGAGAAGTGTTGGAGTTACCTGGAGTGAGCATAGAGGGTGGGCAAAGGTTGGGGGAGTTTGATGGGGCATTGGGAGGAGCTCTGGGGGAGCAAGCAGGTTGGGAACAATGTTTGGGAGTCTAGGGAGTGGGTAGTGACATCACTCCTCCCTTTAGCATTGAGATCCTCAAGACATGGAGCATGAATTGGGGATTGGCGGGGGTGTGGGAATCAAAGTCAAGTAATATTGATCAAACTGAAGCATGGCCACTGTTCATCAGGGGGTTCTTCTCAAGTCATTAAAAAGAGTCAGATGTACTCTGGGGTTCCTAAATTCTTTGCCATGTCTTTCCCAGCTCAATCTTTAGCATTGTCAGTGTCTCTGTCAGTGTCTCCTGCACCATCCTCCTCTGGGGAATCTGACTCCCATCATGGCTGCAGATGGGTGGAGGCAATGTACCAAAGTTGTGAGCATGGTCCTATTTATTCTGTGCTCTGGAGTTGCTAATCTATTGACAGAATTGTCTATAGCAGTAGCTGGTCCATTGGGGGTTTTGTCTTGTGGCAGGGTTCCAGCAGGGTCAGCCCCAGCATCAGTGGAGCAGTCATCAAGGCCCAATTTTGGTCTGGAGGAGATTCAAGCTGTTCCAGAGGTGTTGCAAGTTCCTCAGGCAGAGGTGACTCTGGAAAAGTTTGCAGAAGTGGTGGGGCAGGCATGAGGTCCTCTGACCCTGGAGTGGTGCCAAGCAGAGGCTCCAATGAGTGTCCAGAGTCATTGTGCCAGGTGTCAAGCTAATTCAATTTTGTAGTGTGCTCTTTGTGCTCACCATGAGGAGCACTGCAAGTTTGAGGAGCCAATGCAGGGCTCCCATTGGGACACCTTAGTGTGTATCCCATGTTGTTTGAGGCATGAAAAGTGCTCAATTTTCCAATTTTGCTGAGTTGGCACACAGCCTGCATGGCAGAGGAGCAGGGATGGGACATGGCATGGGTGGCAGAGCAGTTACTTGAGGGGTGCAAGAGTAAGGTGTTGGGTTAGGGGTCTGGAGTGGAGGGCAGAGAAAGTGCAGGGTGGCCTGCAATGAAGGTGGGACCCCTGCAGGGCAGTTAAAGGGAGGGAGCTTTGACAGCATGTGACAAGGGGAAGCAGAGAGCATCCCCCTTGCCAGAGGCAGGGCCCAGCAAGTGGCCACAAGGAGGAGAGTCAAGGGTGGGCCCTCTGGGGCCACATGTATACTCCCCTGTGTTGGGGGTTTTGGTGCAGGGGGGGGTCTGGCAGGGGTTCCAGTCTGTCTCCAGTACTTCTCAAGACATTTTGGCAGCAGTGAGTGGAGGCATTGTCCTGACTGCTGGCATCACATGAAGATGAGGTCCAGAGGATCAAGAAAGACTGCAACATGGTCCAGCAGGAGTGTGATGAGGTGTGGAGGGACTGAAATATAGTGTGGCAGGAGTTGGGGGTAGCTACACATACAATCATGGAGGGGTTGTTGGAAGTGCAGGGGCTATGGGAGTGGCTGGGACAATTGGAGGCACAGGCAGAGCAGAGAGTGGAGGTGCAGCAAGGAGCCATGGAGACAGAAGGGGCCAGGGCAGAGGTAGAGAGATGGCATAAGAAGTGGTTAGCCAACAAAGTGGCCTCAGAGCAGAGGGGGGTGATGCATGAATCCCTTGGTTCCTTGCTCTTCCAACCCTACTGACATAAGCTGGCTAGACTGGGTCCATCAAAACTGAGTTCTTCTTGATAAGGCATTGGCTGCTCATGCCTCAATCTAGGATGGGCTTGTGCAGATGCCAGAAGAACGTTCTCCAGAGTTGGAGCAGGAGTCTAGGCAGATGGGGTGGTTGTTGGCAGGGCATTGGTGGAGGAGTGCTACAGACCCTGGAGTATAGTGGGAGGTAGCAATCAATTGTGGGGGAACCCTTACCTGGACAGCTGGAGGTCCTCACTGTAGTAGTTGCTCAGATGGAGGTGGACTTGGTGAGGAGGATCATAGGGATGATCCTAGAGGAGGAAGGGGAGTGACAGGGCAGTTGGGCCCCATTTTCTTACTATCTTGTGCTTCCCATAGTCCCACTTGTATGATTCTGTACCTATTTAGCTTTGTTTATATTAGGTCTTTTGCAGTTCTGGTGAGCATGTGAAGTTTTAGTTTGTGTGAGGGGCAAATAAACAGAAACATGCAGGAGTACTTGTGGGAGTTGAATCTCTAATTTATCCAGAGGCAGAGATTAAGCCCACTAATGCTATCTGTGTTGACTAGCCCTGGGGTTGACAGGGCTTGGTGGGGCATTGCAGGTGGTTTTCCCAGAGTTCAGTGGGGGCATTGGGGGTTATCTGCAGGGCTCCAATGTGTTTTGAGAGTGTAAATGGGTGGGGTGTTGATTTGGGCTTGCTTCTTAGGGGTTCAAACTAAGGTCATGGGTGGTTGTCCTCAGGTCCAGGGCTATGTCAAGCATTTGTTGGTGGACCTCCAGGCTTTTAGTATGTTTTGGCAGCAGCTTTGTTCTGGCATGGCTGGCAGAGGGGGTAGAGGTCTTCTGGTAACTTGGATTTTGCTCTGATGTGACTGGCAGAGGGGGCAGAGGTCTCTTTTTAATGATAGTGGGGGCAATGGAGTGAAGTTTGTTCTTGGGGGTGGGGTAAGTCAGAGGTGGGGGTCTTTGGCAGCATAGCAGGGAGCTTCAGGGTTGGGGTTGCCATGGTAGTGGACTTGGCAGGGAACCATTTGACATGCCAGCTATGCTGTTGGTTGGATTAGCATGGGGGCAGAGATACTTGCTCAAAATTTGGTTTGCTTATTCTTGCAACCCATCAATCTCCAAGTGTGTGGGGTTGGATGGATGACTTTAAGAGCAGGGGTGTTTGGAGGCTTTTGTTTGGGCAGAGACATGCTTGGGTAGGGGTTTGTTAAACTCCAGAGTATTGCATTTTGTTAGAGATGTGTTTGATTTGGATTTTGCAGCACTCCAAAGTGTTGGTGGTGAGGCATGCTTGGTTGGGGCCTTCTATGCTCTAGAGTATTGGTGATGAGGTGGCAGGGTTTGAGGTGACCAGTCTCAATGAATCTCTTTTGGTCCAGGATTGGGGTTTGTAGGCTCTGGACCAGCTACATGACATTCCTTCTTGTTCCTGGCCAAAGGTAAGTCCAGAGATGAATAGGGGAGGTCTTACATGTTTCTGGCATTCTTGGGGCTTGGAGTGCTGCTGGAGTTTGTCAGGATGAGTATGTTCTGAGTCCAGGGCATGGGCTTATCCTTCTCAGAGTAGGGGTTGGTAGTCCAGAGACAGTGCAGAAGTTGGTTGGTGGATGATTCTTCTTGGCAGAGTTGCTTTTGGGTGAGGTGCAGAGCACAGGAGGAGTTCAGTGGTTGTTGTTCCATGAGTTGTCCTTTCTGGGAGTTGGGGCAGGTAGTGCAGAGGTGGCATAATGGGTGGATTGGCTGCTGGCTCATTGGCAGAGTTACTTTGAGGGTTGTATTGGGGGGTCCAGTGTTGTATTGGAGGTCCAGCAGCAGTTTTGTCCCTTCTCAGGGTGGAGCCAGCATGAGGGTTGGTGGCATGCTGGCTTGTTGGCAGGGCTCTTCTGGGTTTGGTGGAGCATGAGTGGGGTTTGTCTAGGGATGAGCCAGGAGGTTTATGTCTTCTTCCAGAGTAGAAGCCCATGGTTTGGTGATGTGCTCCTATGCTGCCTAGTACCATGCAGGGAACCTAAAAAGAAGACCTAACACTAGTCACTAGATAGGGTAGCTGGCAGTAGGAACTTAATAGTTGAGGGCAAGTCAGTAACCATCCCAAAGAACAAGAGCAAATGTGGGTGTGAAGTGTGAAGTTGAAAGGGGTCACTATCATTAGCCTAAGTTGCTAGATGGTAATGGAGGGTTGGCAGTGAAATAAAACAAATGAAGACAAATATGTTGCTAAGGCAAAGCAAACTGTAATGGGGAAAGAGGAGTTGGGTAGAGAAAGAAATGGAGAAATGGCAATAAAGAGGTTAAATGGAGGACAAACACAAACTATTTGCTAGCCATAGTTGCTAGCATTGCTGAGTTGATAAAATGCTAAGGGCACCTGCAGTTGGTACCACACAAGATCTGAGTTGAAGTCAGCAAGACTTGTTGCTAAGTTGTTGTCAATAGAGGGAGAGATATAGAGTGAGCAATAGAGACAAAATGAAATCTCAAGCTGGTAAGCTTAGAGATAGAGAAAGTAGCATGATCCAATAAGGTTGAGGTTCAACGGTAGGATTTGATGATGATGTGTCTATGTACAGGCAGTATTTATACTGTTCCAAGGTAAAGTATGGGAAAGTAAGCAAATAGTTACCACTAGCAATGGCATCTGCCACTATGTTTATGGTACATACAAGGTGTCAATCTGTAACCAAGTGAAAAATGTAAGTGAAGTCCATGTGGCACCTAAATTGCAATAAATCTCAAAAAGGGCAAGTCCAACATCAATACCTGAAGTGTAAATGCCATTCAAGTATGTTTGTAAGCTCAACAAGAAAAATAATAAGTAAGAAATTATGCAACTAGCAATATGTCCATATATGGTGGGAGAAAGCCATGTTGTCACCAAGAAGTCACTAGTGATTGTTGCTAAGAAAGGTCTTGGCCTTGTTGTTCTAAACCCAGAGTCCAGACTCCATGTGATGTTCCTTGTGATTGGTAAGTCTTGTGGTTGCTAAAGTCCTATGCAAAGGCTATGTCATTCCAGACCTTGGGGCTAGGCCTCACATGCTGAGTTTCATGGCTTGTGCCATGTCAAAATTGTCAGCTGCCACTCATTACAGAATGCCAAAAATGGTGCTCAGCAACAAATGGGTCTTATCACTAGAGTAAGTGTGGGGGCTGGTGGGTGGATGGCTCATTGACAGAGTTGACTTTGGGGTGGTGCTGAGTGGGGTAGGTGGTCCAGGAGTGTGCTTTGTCAGTCCATTCTTCCCAGCACAGGAACCAGAGATCTGGAGGCAATGTAAAGGTTAGGTTGGGGGGTTGGCTTGTTGGCAGAGTTGCTGCAGGGGTTGCACTGGGCAAGGAGGGGGTTCCAAAGTGGGATTTTCCTCTTTATTCAAATCAGTGCAACATGCAAACATTTAATATTAATGGAAGTTACCACTGAGTGGTGGAGTTGTTGGATAAGTGGTGGTGGCCCCCAGAGTTGTGCTTGGATGTGGTGGGTGCATTCTAGTTGCTCTCCAAGAGCTTGGGGTGGGTCAGACTGTTGCCCAGATATGCAAAAACATTGTTTATGTTGGGAAGTGGTTGTCAGGTTCCACTGACGATGGGGGCTCAGCTACACTGGTGAGTCCTTACTAGGCGGATGTGATGTTCTGCGCTTATAACCAAGCATCCAGTATTGATGCGGAGGGACTTGCAATGGGGAGCTAGGGGTGGTCCGAGCAAGTCTGGAGCGGCTCGGGGGCATCTAAGATCAAGTATACTCGTCGTTGAACCTAGACGGGTGTCAGAGTAAGTTTGTGGGTATGCAATTAGAATGTGGGGTAATCAGAGGCTTTGCAGTTGATGGGGGCGGAGCCAGAGGTTTGACGGGAGATCACCAAGACGTGAGGTGTTCCTGGGCCGAGCAGGAGTGAGGTCTGGGGTTGTCATAGGAATGTTTGGGTCGTAGCACATGCACGGAGTTCGTACTGTTGTTGGAGATGAAAGGAACTTAGGAAGACAACGGAACTATACACGGTCAAGATGAGGCGGAGATGAGGCGAGATGAGACAGAGAACAGAGATAGATTTGAAACTAAAAATAGAGGCAGGGACAAGACGAAAGACAAGATATAGGAAACTGGTAAATGCAATATCAAGACTAAAGTACTAGGGGTTTTTCTACGACTTATATACCTACTACTGGGCGGCTCTGGAGGGTGGAGGAGATGGCGGTGGCTTGATGGAACTGCGCGGAGTTGACGGTTGTTGGGTGCGATCTTGGAATGGGCCGCGGTGACATTCTGATGAGATCAGTTGGAAAGCAAATTGTTCCAGAGTCAGGGAAAGCCTTGGGAGTCCAGGGGAGTTCAGAGGATGCATCAACTGCTGTGGAGAAGGCGTCGGAGTTGATCAAGGAGCCGTCAGGGTCTGCCAAAGAAGTGTCAGAGTTGTCTGAAGTGGGCACGGAGGGTGGGCAAGGGTTGGGGAGTTTGGCAGAGCATTGAAGAGGGGGGCTGGGGGTGGTGTTGGGGTCTAGGGAGCGGGTCGTGACATCACTCCCCCTTCAGCATTGAGACCCTCGAGACGCAGGGTACAGTTTGGGGATTGGTGGGGCGTGGGAATCAAAGTCAAGCAATATTGATCAGACCACAGTAGCGGCGGCAGCATGGGGAATGAAGTCGAAGCATGGCCGCTGCTCAGGGGGTTCTTTCCCAGTCATTGAAAAGGATCAGACATACTCTGGAGTTCCCAAACTTTTCCAATGTTGTCTTCTGCATATTCTCCAGCAGCGTCCCCCTCCCCATCGGCACATACCTCGACCTCTTCCTCGGAGGACTCTGAGGGTTGGCAAGACCGTAGGCAGGTGCAGGCAATGTACCGTAGTCATAAGTACTGTCTCTTACTTGTCATGGCTGGAGCGCTTGAATAAGCCCTGTCAGAGTTGTTGGTGGCGGTGGCGGGCCCTTTGGGGCCTATGTTGGGGGAGGTTCCAGCGCAGTCGGCAGGGGAGATGGTCCTCGTTTCTCGCTCCAGGTCTGGTATGGCCCCCAGAGTGGTCCGCCCCGTCCCTACTGGGTCGAGAGTCGCGCAGGCAGACGTGATGCCGGAGTACTTTGCAAAGGCCGCAGGGCAAGCAAGAGGTCCCCTGATGTTGGAGTGGTGTCAGGCGGTGGCCCCAGTGCATCATTGGCATGTTCCTTCCCTATCAAACTAACCCATGTTTCTAGTGCGCATCCTGTACCTGGCAGGGTGAACAGTGCGAGTTTGAGGAGCCCGTGCCGGGAGTGCGGCAGGATACGTCAGTGTGTCTCCCATGTTGCTCGCGGCACGAGAAGTGCTCTGTCCCTCTGAGTTGGCATGCCGCTTGCATTGTGGCAGAACAGGGGTGGGATCGCGAGTGGGTTGCAACGCAGTTGGAGGAGGGTCGGAGGGGCAGGGTCTCAGGGAGGGGTTCTGGGGTAGAGGGGGGGGTTGGCACGGGGCGGCCCCCAATGAAGATTGGGCCCCCGTGACATGCGACAAGGGTAAACAGAGGGCGTCCCCCTTGCTGGAGGTGGGGCCTAGCAAGCGGGCATGGGGGGAGCCGGCATTGGCGGGCCCTCCCAGTCCTACAGTGTATTCCCCGACTTCTGGGGCCTTGGTTGAGCCGTCTGTGGGAGGGTCGTGGTCAATTGTTGAGGCTTTCCTGCAGCGTTGGGCGGAGGAGTTGGAGAGGTTGTTGGCCACATGCGGGGAGGAAGTCCGTAGGGTGGGGGAGGAGAGGGATGGGTTTTGGAGGGAACTGGACGAGGCTCGGAAGAAACGGGACTTGGCATGTAGGGATAAAGATATTGCCATGGGGACTGCCATGGAGCAACTGTCGCAGCTTCAAGAGTTGCAAGTGTGCATGAGGCTGTTGGAGGTGCAGGCGCAGGCAGCGGGGCAAGGATCGGAGGGGTTGGGAATGCAGGGAACTCAGCGGGGGCCTAGTGCGGAGGTGACCCAAGCAACAGTGGAGATGGCGTGGCGGTGGGAAGAGTGGCTTGCCAACGAGGCGGCCTCAGGGCAGCGGGGAGTGCTCTGTAAGTGCTCCCTTCATTTCCCATTTACTACGAGCTGACATTCGATTCTGTAGACTGGGCCAGGGAGCATCGCATTCTCCTCAATGGAGCATCAGTGGCGCTGGGGTCCATTCACAACGGGCTGGCGAGGATGCCTGGGGATCTTCCGCTGGAGTTGGGGCAGGGGGTCACGCAGATGGGGCGTCTGCTGGCAGGACATCGGCAGAGGGCAACAGCGGACCCTGGAGCATGGTGGGAGGTGGCGGTGGACGTGGCAGAGCCACTCCTGGGGCATCCTGAAGTCCTGGTGACAGTAGTAGCGCAGCTGGAGGTGGATCTGGTGGGAAGGATCGTGGAGGCAGACTTGGGGGGGGAGGGGGAGTAGGGGCTTTCTGGATTCTGGTGTCTCATTGCCCCGCGCTCCCTTGTTCCTATATTTTGTATTTGTAGTCTTAATATCATTGGACTCTGCATTTCTACTGAGCATGAGAAGTTTTCAGAATGAGTGGGGGGCAAGGTAAGTGAAATCACATAGGGGAGTACTTGTGGAAGTTGAATCCCTGATAAATCTAGAGGCGGGGGTTACGCCCACTGATGCCGTCTGCACTTGCTAGTCCTGGAGGTCCTGGGGCTTGGTGGGGTGTTGTTGATGGAAGTTCTGGAGTTTGTCAGGGGCTCCATTGAGGTTTTTTTGGGGCTCCCACATGTCGTCCTCAGGTCCGTAGCCTTTCCAGTGGACCAAGTACTGGGGTTGTCCATGGACCAAGCGGGAGTCAAGGATCTGGTTGACCTCATAGTGGTACTCGTCCTTGACCTTGATGGGGGGTGGTCGGCTGGGGCGCTGGCCGGAGAAGGGGTCCGGGGCATGTTTTTCAAGGAGTCAAATGTGGAACACGGGGTGGAGGCCTTTCAAGCCTGGAGGTAGGTCGAGTTTATAGGCATGTGTGGAGACCTTCCAGAGGACTTTGAAAGGACTGAGGCGCTTGTGGTCTAGTTTGATGGAGGGCCTCCAGGTCTTGAGGTTGGGTCGATCGAGCCAAACCAAGGTGCCGGGAGGCCAGTTGGGGGTGGAGTTGCATCAGGCATTGGCATGTTTGGAGTAGGCTCGATTGGCGGTGTTGATCTCGTCCCGGAGAAATTGGTGAAGGGATCGGAGGTCCTTGGTGACTTTGTGGGTGGCGTGGGAGGGGATGTCCTTCAGGGACAGGGTGAGTCGGGGGTTATAGCCTTTGTTGGCATAGAAGGGGGAGACTCCGGTGGTGGAGTGGGGCATGTTGTTGTAGGTGAATTTGGCAAGGGGGAGTTCTGTGCGCCAGTCGTTCTGTAAATAGTTAACGTATAGGTGGAGATACTGCTCCAGCGTCTGGTTCACTCATTCTGTTTGTCTGTCAGTCTCTGGGTGATAGGCAGTGGAGAGGTTGGTTTTGATCTTGAGTGCTCTGCATAGCAACTGCCAAAAGTGGGATACAAACAGGGGTCCATGGTTGGAGATGATGTCGTCTGGGAGTCCATGCTTGGAGAATATGTGTTCAAGAAATAGTTTGGCAAACTCCGGAGCATTGTTGGTGGTGTGGCAGGGGATGAAGAGGGCTTGCTTGGTGAGGCGGCAAACAACGATGAGGATCATGTTAAAACCTTTGGAATCGGGGAGTTCAACAATATGATCCATCAATAGGGAGGACCAGGGGTGGCGGCCGACAGGGAGGGGCTTCAAGAATCTGTGGAGGCAATGGTGGAATACCTTGGCCCGGAGGCAGGGTTTGCAGGCCCTTACATATTGCGTGACATCCTTTTTCATTCCTGGCCAGAAGTAAGTCTGGGAGATGAGTTGAAAGGTCTTACGAATTCCTGGGTGCCCTCGGAGCTTATGGTCATGGTGCTGCCGGAGTATGTTGAGGCGGATGGACTTGTGGTCTGGAGCATAAATTCGTCTACTCTGGAGCAGGAGGCAGTGGTCTGGAGACAGCAAAAAGGGGTTCCCAGTGCTCGACTCTTTGGGGTTGTTGTGGGGGTTGTGCTGGGTGAAGAAGGAGTCCGGGGGTGAATTTCTGATTTGTTGGAGGATTCCTTCTTCATTTAAAATCAGCACGGCGTGTAGATGTTCGGGGGAGGATTACCACTCGATGGTTGAATGTGTTCCGTTCAGCTTCGAATGACTTTTTTGGGTACATGTCGGATCTTTGAGTGAGGGCGTCGGGCTTCGTGCCGAGTCGCCCGGAGCGGTAGTGGATGGTGAAGTCATACTCCAAGAGGGTTTCGGACCATTGGGCCTGGTGGCGGCTGAGCTGTTTTGTGGTCGTGAAGTATTGCAGGTTGTTGTGGTCAGAGTATACTTGGATGCGGTGCAGGGACCCCTCGAGGTAGGCCCGCCACTGATGGAAGGCTTTGATGATTGCAAGGAGTTCTTTGTCATAGATGTCGTAGTTGAGTTCTGCTGGGATCATTGATTGGGTGTAGAAGGCGACGGGATG
Organism: Termitomyces sp. 'cryptogamus'; assembly: GCA_020091625.1. Taxonomy (NCBI): domain Eukaryota; kingdom Fungi; phylum Basidiomycota; class Agaricomycetes; order Agaricales; family Lyophyllaceae; genus Termitomyces; species Termitomyces sp. 'cryptogamus'. Next base: position 1,249,814 of record JAGYZC010000004.1, on the reverse strand, counting down.
GAGATCTTTGCCCCCCAAGTCCGACTGGGAGAGTATTCTGGCAATAGCGTAGTCGGAGGCGTCACACTTGAGCACGATCAGCAGGGAGGGGTCAAAATGGCAAAGGACCAGAGCGGAGGTGAAGGCCCTCTTCAGGAGGAGGAATATGCTCTGGCACTTGCTGTCCCAATCCCAAGGGGTGTTCTTCCGCGTGAGTTGGTTGAGGGGTTTGGTGATCCCGGAGTAGTTGTCGATGAAATGGCAATAAAAGTTAGCAAACCCCAGGAATGACTGTACCTCCTTGACGTTCCACGTCGGGGGCCAGTTGAGTACTGCATTGACCTTGGCGGGGTCCATGCGCACGCCATCAGGGGTGACGACAACTCCAAGATATTTGACCTCCATCATGTGAAAGGAGCATTTCTCAGGTTTGGCATGAAGGTGGTACTCTCAGAGTCGTTCTAAAATGTGGCGGACATGCTCCGGATGTTCCCTCAGCAAATTCAAGTAGATCAGGATGTTGTCCAGGTATACAATAATGAAAACGTCATTCATGTTGTGGAAGATGTCATTCATGAAGTACTGAAAAGTGGTGGGGGAGTAAGTCATTCTGAAGGGCATTATGAGGTACTCAAAGAGGCCATAGCGGGTGCGAAAGGCAGTCTTCCATTCATGTCCCGGAGTGATCCGGACGTTGTTGTAGCCAGAGCAGAGGTCTATCTTTGTGTAAATCTTGGCACTGCGGAGACAATCAACAAGGTCTCCAATCAAGGGGAGGGGATACCAGTTCTTTTTGGTGACTTTGTTAAGCCCCCGATAATCCACACAGAGTCGGAGGGACCCGTCCTTCTTCTTGGTGAACAGGACTGGAGCGCCAGCAGCAGAGATTGACGGGCATATGAAGCCCTTGCCGAGCATGTTGTCGAGGTATTCCTTCAAGGCTCGGAGCTCGACCTTGGACATGTTGTAGATCTTGCCAAACGGGGGTGAGGTACCTTCCTCGAGGTCAATCTTGTGGTCATAGGAGTGGTGCAGGGGAAGTTCTTTGGCACTCCCTTCAGAGAACACGTCAGCAAACTCATGATACTCTGGGGGAACTACTTCGGATAGGATCTGTTCCTCCATCTTGCTCTCTGGCGCAGTGGTCCCTGTGCGGAGGTGCTCCTTGGGTAGGGCTGGCGTAATTTGTAGCTGGAAGGCGGGGGTGCTGTCTTGTAGAAGGCGTGCAAAGGAAACGGCGCCGACAATTTTAATGTCGAGGCTTCCAGGGTCGACAGAGTTGGACGTCAGAGTGGTAGCAGATGAGTCCAGAGTGGTGGCGGAGTTGGTCAGGGACCTCGAACATCACTGGTTGGGGTACCGCGGCCCTTTGTATCGATTTCGGGGTATGTTGGGAGGCAGCCGTCATAATGTGATGGAGGGTGACTGAGGCGGAGTGGCATCTCCTTTGTTGTCAGGGTTGTCATTGGAGGTTGAGGGATTCTGGGTCGCTCCGGAGGTGCTGGCGCTGGGATGGTAGACGTTGGAGTCCGGGATAGACTGGAGGCAGAGGCGGATGGCAGCCGCTAAACTTGCTTTGGGGCCAGGGAATTGCATGGTGAGGTCCTTCCAGTCAATGTCGGGGTTGACATCTTGTAGCCACAGGAGCCTGAGCACAATTGGAGTCAGCGGGGGTAATTGGGTGACGAGGAGCCGGGCCTGAAACTGCAGGTTGTTGTTGAGGGTGAAGGTGTTGTCATGGTATTGTGTGATCCTTGTCGTGGCAGGGCTTCCGTCAAAGAGTTGGAGCTCAAGGGGTCTGTCAAGGTCGTTGTGCCAGAGGCCGAGCTGGTTACTGACAAAGGTGCCAGAGGCGCCACTGTCGACAAGGGCGGGGAATACCTTGGAAGGGTCATTGAGTTGGACATTGATAATGAACGACCATGCGGATCTAGAGCGGAGCTGCGGAGGAGTCTGGGGGTGGTCAATTGTGGCCTCGGAGTTCTCAGAGGAGGGTGAGACATCAAAAGGTACCAGCCCAGAGTCAGTGGGGTTGTCCCAGTCGAGGCAGAGGGTGAGGCTGGGCCAGTCGACGTGGGGGTTAGTGAAATGGAGCCATGAGAATCCTAAGATGATGGAGGTGGAGGGGTGTAATTTGGTGATAAGTAGTTGGAGTTCTTGCTGTCGTTCGTTGGTGAAGGTCATGGTTGTTTCCAGGCAGTGTGTGATGTCTCCCGCTGGGGTGGGGTCTCCGTCAAAAAGTTTGAGGGGGATCAGGGTGGGGAGGCATTGGAGGGGGTGGGGAGCGAGCGCTGCCAGGGATTCATTGATGAAGTTGTTGGTGGCGCCGCTGTCGACTAGTGTGGGGATGGGGTTGGTGGTGAAGGAGAGAGTGGTGCAGAGGAGGAGGTTGGTGGATGAGTGGGAAGGGAGATGTACTGGGGGGTTGTCTGGGGCAAGTATTGTTGCGCAGAGGAGTGTGGCCGGGGCAGAGAAGACGTTGGGGTCTGGTCCGCAGTCTAGTGCATCTTCAAGACCTAAACCACTGACTCGTTTTCCGTAAACTGGTAGTTACAGTCTTCTCCATCGATCATCCACATGGCACGTCCCATCACCTGTCGTTTAGGACAACTGCAAATAAAGTGTCCCTGCTCACCACATAGGATGCACGTGCCCTCCTTCCATCGTTTCTCCTGCGTTTTTTCCGGCACGTTGATCCATGGGCTATCCCAGATCCTGTTTCCGCATAAGGCTTCCTGGTTGTTGGCGGGGTCCAGAATGTTGTCGTGGTTGTCGGGGTTGATGTCCAAGGGTTCCGGGGTTTCATGGAGGTCAGTGGTGTTGAGCTGGGCTGGTGGACGTTGCCCCTAGGGTGGGTTGGTGCTGGAAATCCCTTGGCCTGAGGGAAAACAAGGTACAGGGTTGGCGGGGTTAGCGGGGATTGAGGACCAAATGCCGTTGGTTGCTCTGGCCTGCCAGTTGGTGTTACCAGAGGCATTCCAGGGGGTCTGGGGTGCCGTGTTTTTGCTGCGATCTTCCCAGTAACGTTGGTTGACCTGGGTAACAAGTGCCTTGTACCCGTCATAGGTGGTTTGCTTGGGTGTGAGGTGAAGGACGTCCTTGATTCATTGGGGCAGGGCGCGATGGAGGGCAAATTGCAGAGCATTGTAGTTCCAGCTGGTCTCATAGGCTTCTCGTTTGAACCATACAATGAAGGTCATGAAGTGTTTGTTGTTGCGCATTCAGAGGTTGAAGAGGTTTTCCTCTGCCTCCACTACGGTGTCAAAGATGCTGAACTTACTTGAGAATTCCTGGGTGAAAGCAAGCCAATTGGAGAGCACGGGGTTGTTGGGGTTGAACCGGAGTAGCATGGTGTAATGATCAAAGGCGATACCCTGTAAATATGATGTGGCGAAGGCCACTTGTGAGCTCTCAAGTTGGAAGGTGATTGGCTTAGCTTGGAACATAGTCAGACACTGGGTTAGAAAGATTTGCCACTTCCGGGGGTTGCAGCTGGTGAAGGTTTTGGGTTTCTGAATGTCGAGCTTACCCTCCCAGGCCAGTGCGTCCCGGGTATTGTCCTGTGGATTTTGAGCTCGGGGCGGGGGTCCAGCGTTGTAGTAGTAATAGTAGTTGTTCCAATTTCCATGCTGGGGGGGGAAGTTGTCCATTGCCGGGCCCCATCCCCCAGGGGGTCTGCTGTTGGGTGGCCCTCTGCCAGGGGGTTGACCCGTGTTGCCCGGGGCGGGCCCCAGGGCCCATTGAGGGGGTCCCCCAGGGGTGGGGGGTCCGAAATAATTTGCGTCAGCGGGAGGGTTAGGTAGCAGAGCGGGTGGGGGATGAGGATGGTTGGTAAGGAAGGATGGGCGGGGCACCCCAGGACCCATGGGCTGTCGCGGGGGAACTGGGGCGTTGGGATGGGGCAGAGGGGCATTGACACAAGAGGCACGGAGGTTGAGGTGGGGGGGTCAGTCTCGTGGAGGTCCATTGCGTGGGGCATGCTCATCAGTGGGGTTACTAGGCTTGTCAATGTAGGAGAGAGTCCAGTTGTTGTTGTCGACACGTGGGGGTGGGATTCGGAGACGGCAGGCTGGTTCCAGGTTTGGAAGGCGCTGGGGACAGAGTTGGCCTGAGGGTGAGTGGAGAGGGCCAAGGTATGGGCGGCTGGTTGGTTGAACAATCCCCCCGCGGGGTTGAGGTTCCTCAAGATGCTGGAGGCTGTGTTGAGTTCTTCCTGCTGACGGGGAACAGAAGGCGGGGCTTCGCTTCGTGTTCCCATGGGCTCCCTGTGTTGCACATGGAAGGAGCGGGCGGGGTCTAGAGGGTCTTTGAAGGGGTGGGGGTTTGGGCTGGTGTGGATTTCTTTGACCAAGGCATGGAGTTCGTTCCGTAAGTTATTGTCAAGGCCCAGGGTGCCTTGCGTAGTCTCCAGGAGGTTTCCTTGCAGATAGTGCTTGTGGAAATTGAGGAGTCAATCTGCCCAGACCTCCGGAGTTGCGGAGGTGTCGGGGTAGCCTAGGTTGGTGAGGAGGGTGCGAGTGCGTCTTGCGAACTCCACGGGAGAGAGGTGGAGGAAGCGGAGGACTTCATCGCGTTGTTGGGCATAGACTTCAACCCTTTGCTGCCTGGGAGAAGGAGGGGCTTGGGCGGGGAACGGCATATGAGGGGGGGAATAATTGTCCATAGGCCCCAGAGGGGTCAGGGCTGCGGCGGGGACTGGGTACGCGTAGTAGTGGGCGGGGGGAAGGTAGGCAGAGTTGGGGGGCGCCGTGGAATACCCCCTGGGATACATGCGGGGGTTGTTGCCATCGGCAGAGAACGCGGGAGGGCAGCGCCAGCCCGGAGGTATTCCCTGGCTGATGGAGGGGGTGTAGAACGCCAGGTTGGGGTCAGGGGTCCAGTGACGGGGAACGTACTGATCTGTGGGAGGGCCTGGGTAGAATGGGGCATAGGGGTTTTCCAGTACTGGTTGACCATAGACCTCGGTTAGGTAGCCGGCGGGGTTGTATGTGGGGTTATACGCAGACATCAAGAACGGGGTAAGGGTCAGTCTTGATATTATGTCAGGTTCCGCTGATGATGGGGGCTCAGCTACACTGTTGAGTCCTTACTAGGTGGACGCGATGTTCTGCGCTTATAACCAAGCATCTGGTATTGACGTGGAGGGACTTGCGATGGGGAGCTAGGGGTGGGCTGAGCAAGTCTGGAGTGGCTTGGGGGCATCTAAGATCAAGTATACTTGTTGTTGAACCTAGACGGGTGTTGGAGTAAGTTTGTGGGTGTGCAATTAGAATGCGGAGTAATTGGAGGCTTCGCGGTTGACGGGGGCAGAGCCAGAGGTTTGACGGGAGATCACCAAGACGTGAGGTGTTCCTGGGCCGAGTGGGAGCGAGGTCTGGGGTTGTCATAGGAATGTTTGGGTCGTAGCACATGCACGGAGTTCGTACTGTTGTTGGAGATGAAAGGAACTTAGGAAGACAACGGAACTATACACGGTCAAGATGAGGCGGAGATGAGGCGAGATGAGACAGAGAACAGAGATAGATTTGAAACTAAAAATAGAGGCAGGGACAAGACGAAAGACAAGATATAGGAAACTGGTAAATGCAATATCAAGACTAAAGTACTAGGGGTTTTTCTACGACTTATATACCTACTACTGGGCGGCTCTGGAGGGTGGAGGAGATGGCAGTGGCTTGACGGAACTGCGTGGAGTTGACGGTTGTTGGGTGCAATCTTGGAATGGGCTGTGGTGACATTCTGATGGGATCAGTTGGAAAGCAAATTGTTCCGGGGTTGGGGAAAGCCTCGGGAGTCCAGGGGAGTTCAGGGGATGCATCAACTGCTGCGGAGAAGGTGTTGGAGTTGATCAAGGAGCCGTCGGGGTCTGCCAAAGAAGTGTCGGAGTTGTCCGAAGTGGGTGCGGAGGGTGGGCGAGGGTTGGGGAGTTTGGCAGAGCATTGAAGGGGGGGGCTGGGGGCGGTGTTGGGGTCTAGGGAGCGGGTCGTGACAGTGGTCATCCACAAATGCTGGAGGGTGGCAGGGAAGTTGGTTGCACAAGGACATCACTTGAGGCTCTCAGGGGGTCATGGTGGAGATGGGGGCAATCTTCCATTCATGCTCCAGAGTGGTCTGGAGGTCATTTTTGATGGGGTGGAGGTAGGTTTTAGCAGTGTGGGGCAATCAACAAGATCTCTGATCAGAGGAAAGGGGTACTGCTTCTTTTGGAGAGCATCATTGGTCCCTTGATTGTTGGGGCAGAGTTGGAGGAGCTGTTCATTTTTCTTGGCACCTGGGTTGATCTTCAGCAGGTGTGGTCAGGTTGCATGGTGCCTTGCCAAACTTGGAGGGGACTACTTTGAGTGTCTGGAGTTTGTTCTTTCACTGGGTGATTGATGGTGGGGAGGACAGTGGCAGGTTTGTGACTTCTAGTGGGAGAGGTTGGGGTGTGGGACATTCTTACTTGTTGTTGGATGGGGAGGGCATTTTCTTTAATGTCAATTTTGCAGCAGATGGCAGCAGGGGATATTACTTGTTTCTTAGAGAATACATCAGCAAACTTATGACACTCTGGAGAGACTACTTTGTATAGGGTTTGTCCTCCTGATGCTCTGGCAGTGTGGTTCCTGTTCATAGATGTCTTTTCTGGCAAGGGTGGAGTGGTTTGGGGTTGGTAGTCAAGGATTCAACCTTGTGGAGTGCATGCTATGGAAACATCATCAATGGGTTGGTGTCATAGGGTCCCTAGATGGATGTCAGAGTCAAAATGGGGTTCTAGAGCTGTGGCATCAGGGCCCAGAGTTGTGTGGAGGGGTTTGGGGTGGCCTGGAATGGTGGTTTGAAGCACCTTGGATCTTTATGTGGGGTCTCAGAGTTGTCAGTGGTTCTCAAATTGCTTTGGTGGGGGGGGGAGGAAACCTCCAAGGAGTGCTTGGAGTGTATTCTTTGTTGTTGAGGCTTCAGGATTTGAGATGGTTGGGTGTGAGGTTGGGGATAGCAGGGTTCTTTGCTTTCTTCAGGGAACATATCAGCAAGTTTGTGATACTCAGGGAGAACTACTTTATATAGAATTCTCTTTTTCCTATAGTCTGTTCCAGTAGGGTGACTTCTGTGCTTGAGTGTTCTTTTGCTAAGGATGGCAAGATTTAGTAGTTGAAGGGCAGAGGTCCCATCTTGTGAAGTGCATGTGGTGGGGGGCAGCATCAAGCATTTTGATGTCAGGGGCTCTGGATCAATCGGGATGGGGTGTTGAAGTAATGGTGGAGGGTTCCAGAGTTGTCCAGCATCATGGGTTGGGGTGCTGTGGTTCTCACATCAACTTCTGGGGTTTGTTGAGGGCACCTTCAGAGTGTGTTTCAAGGAGGCTGGGGCAGAGGTGCATATTCCTTCCTTTCTTGACCACCTTGAGGCTTGTGAGTTCCTTTGTCTTGCTCTGGAGTTGGTGGGGCTGGGCCAGAGGTGTTGGGGGCCCTGGGGAACTGGGGGGAGGGGTAGGGAGTTGCATCTGTGTTTTGGGGACTTTGTTGCAGAGTTTGTCCAGTCAACATTAGGTGGGGTCAATGGCTGGTTAACCAAGGGGTCCTAGCTGATTCCAGAGGTTGGTTCTGAGTCTGGGGGTAGAGCACTGGTCTTGGGATCTTGATTTATTGTTGGAGGGAGTGGGGTTGTTGGTCTGGGGTTTGATTCCAATGATGGTGGGCTTGCTTTGGAGGGTTGACATCCTTGGAGTTGGGTGGGAGTGTGGCATGGAGGTTGGATGTTTTCCTGGTGAAGTGGTGGAGGTTTTGCTCCTTAATGTAGGTGGAGGGTATGCCATTGTAGAATTGTTAGATCAGTCATTAGTGACACATGGATGTTGATGGAGCTGCAGGGTAGGGCCAGTGGATCTGAACATGAGGGAACAGAGGGTGTGTAGTTAGGGCCTTGTCATTGTTGTTGGCAGGGATAGCAACTTGTTCTTATGCAGCGAGTGACTGTCTCTGGCAGGAGTTTGTATTATTGTTGGGGAGATGGTGTGAGTGAGGCACCAGAGAAGTTGTCAAGCAATAGGTTGATTTATTGCCAGGGTTGGTTGAGTAGTGGGTTGGAGGTGTCATGGTCAATCCTAGTAGGGGGGCAGAGCTGGCAGAGGAGGTGTGGGAAGTGTAAGAGGTGCAGGTGGGGGTGGTGCTGGAATGATGTGATTGGGGTTGAGCTGAGAGAGTGTCTGTGGGGAGAGCCATTGTGTGGGGGTGTGTTCAGAGCAGGGAGGACATTTAGCATCAGATCCATCATTCAATGTGCCTTGGCAAACTGGGCAAGGCCAGATGAAACACTGTGGGTCTCAGGCACAGGCCAACCATAGACATCAAGAGTTCCAGCAGAAGTGTGTACAGAGTTAATTGCAGACATCATGAATGGGGTAAGGGAGAGTCCTGACATTATGTCATATTCTGCTGACCACAGGGGTTCAGCTACATTGGGTGAAGCCTTACTAGGCAGATGTGATTCCCTGCACTGATAACTCTGCATTTGGAAAAGGTCTAGATGTTGGGGACTTGTGAGGATGAGTGAGGGGGAGAAATCCAAACAAGTCCAGAGAGGTCTGGAGAAGTCTAAGACAAGTTGTGGGGAAAGGATCAGACTTGATGGGGTGTTAGGTACATGTTTGGAGGCACATATTGAAGGTGTGGAGTAAGCAGAGGCTACACCAATGATGGGAGCAGAGCCAGAGCTTGATGGGGAATCAATGGAAGTTGATGGGTTTTGGGACTAAGCAGATAGCAAGGCCTGGAGTTAGCTTAAAGAATGTTTGGGATTTGCAATTGTAAGTGCAGAGTTGTAAAGGTGTTAAGGTCAAGAAAACTTGGATACAACAATAGAAATGGAGTCAAATGAGACAAGATGGAGTCAAGACAAGATTGAGACAAGAACAAAAATAGATTCAAGGGCCTGACCCTCAGAGAATGAAGCAGTAAACAAATTTGTGGACTGGATGAAGAGGTCACAGAAGGAGGCCTGGGCAGCACTAGGAAAGGCAAAGGACAACATGGCACAATACTATGACTGCAGGAGAACCCTGGAGCACAAATACTAGCCTAGGGATTGTGTCTACCTAGATGCCTCTGACATTATGACTACCCAACACTCAAAGAAGCTGTTGCACTGCCAGTTGGGACCTTTCATAGTGGAGTGACAAGTAGAACCCCTAGCCTATTGACTCCAGCTCCTCATGGGGATGCACTAGCTTCATCCAGTATTCAATGTGGTCAAACTAACTCTGGCCTCCAAGGATTCTATTCTAGGACAACATCTTAGTGGAGTAGACAACAATACAATAAGTAACTAATCACCTAGCAGAGGGGAATTTAAAGAGAACAAGTCTAAGGATCTCTGCTGCTTGGTGTGGCACATCAGTGGGCAGCAGAGGCATGGGAACTACTGTACAGCAGGCCAGAGCTAATCTTAACCCTAGGATAATGATTGGTGAGGTGATACAGAGAACTCTGGGGTTTTGAAACAAGCTCCAGAGATGTTGAACAAGCTGTGGAGGCACTGGAAAAGGTTGTGGAGGTCAGAAATGGAAGTCCCCTGACATCCCCCCTCTAGCATGTGGCATCTTGATGTGTGGAGTAGAAGTAGTCTCTGATTGCTTGGTCCACTGGCAAAATAGGGTAAATACCTTGTATGGCATGCAGAGCATCTGGGTATCTCTGGTGGAACTCTCTGATGAGTCCAGGGGTGTGCACATTCTTCCATGGCTCCCAGGAGATGTCCTCCATTCCATAGCCCTTCCACTTCACCTTGTACTATAGTTGCCTCCAGAATAGACAACTGTCCAGGATTTCCTCCACCTCATACTCCTTGTTGTTGTCAACCACTACTGGGGGTGGGGGAGTGGCAGATGTTGTCCTAGGATAGGATCCTTGGAGGCCAGAGTTAGTTTGACCGCATTGAACACTGGATAAAGCTGGCACATCCTCATGGGGGTCAATAGGCTAGGGGTCCCACTTGTCGCTCCACTGTAAAAGGTCCCAACTGGCAGTGCAACAGCTTCTTTGAGGGTTGGGTAGTCATAATGTTAGAGGCATCTAAGTAGACACAATCCCCAGACTAGTATTTGTGCTCCAAGGTCCTCCCACAGTTATAGTATCACACCATGTTGTTCTTTGTCTTTGTTAGTGCTGCCTGGGCCTCCTCCTGTGACCTCTTCATCTGGTCCACAAGTTTGTTTACTGCTTCATTCTCCAAGGGTCAGGCCCTGGGTTCAAAACCCATATACAAGTGCTGTCTGGTGTTGAGGAAGAATGGGAAGAACTGGGTGGACATATGAATGTGGTTGTTGTACTGGAACTTGGCATTAGGAGAGGAGTTCATCCCAGTCATCCTGGTGCTTGTTGCAGAAGAGGCAAAAGTACTGCTCCAACTTCTGGTTCACAGACTCTGTCTGGCTGTTGGACTGCAGGTGGTAGGTGGTGGAGGTGTGAAGCTTCACTCTGAGCAGTCAGTAGAGCTTCCTGGTGAACTCTGCCACAAATTGTGGCCCCTGGTTGGAGATGTAAGCCTTGGAGGGGCCATGGAGTTTCCAGACATTTCTCCAGTACAGGTTTGGTGTGAGTTGGAATGAACTGCACCCGCTTGCTGAATAGGTCCACCACCACCATGATTGCATTGTAACTGTGGGTGTCAGGGAGTTCCATGATGAAATCCACAGATGCTATGCTCCATCACTCTGCTGGCATGGGTAGTGGATGCAGTTATCCAGAGGGCTTAGTTCACAGGCATAGATCACATGTACTAGTGGAGGATCCAATATACTGGGACATCTGGGGCCACCAGTAATTCTATGATACTAGCTCCAGCATTTTCCAACATCCAGGGGGCCCCACAATGCAGGAGTTGTGGTGTTGCTCCACAATCCTATAATGGAGCTCTGGAACATTGGGCATGTAGATACAATCCCTAAAGGTCAGGATTCCATCCTGGAGGGCCCATTTGTCTGCATGGACCAACTTAGCACCAGTGGTGCATCTTAACTTCAGCATCTGAGCTGCCTGTGCCACCAGTTCCTCCTGCTAACTGTCCTGATTGCACTGCCAGATGTCCTGGAAAATGTTCACCTGTGCCCTGTCAATGGCTAGACCCTCCATGGCCCAGATTGCAAACAGTTCTGGGTGGAGGAGCACAATGCTGCTGTTATCCTCCCCCCCCTGTGCCATGGTCTGCTCTCCAGGACAGGGCATCTGGTTTCCCCATGCTCCAACCAGGTTTGTGGTGTAGCAAGAAGTCAAAGTTGGCAAGGTAGAGGGACCATTGGGCCTGTTGGCAATGGAAGTATTTGAGGTTCTTGTGATCTGTCCAGACCTCAAACTTGTGTCACATGCCTTCCAGGAAGTGCCACTACTCCTTGAATGAACAGATGATAGCCAGCATCTCCTTGTTGTGGATCTCATAGTTCTGCTCCAACACATTCAGGCTCTTGGAGTAGAAGGCCACCAGATGCCACTTCCCATCCTCTGGGGATTGCTGCAAGAGGACTGCTCCCATAGCAAAGTCAGAGCTGTTAGCTTCCACCCAGAAGGGGGAGTTGTCATCTGGAAAGAGGAAGACAGGCCCAGAGGTGATGGCACACTTGAGGGCATCAAAGGCCATCTGCTCCAGAGGTCCCCAACTCCACATGACATCCTTCCAGGTGAGGTCAAACAGCAGGTGGGGATGGTGCAAGAAGTCCTGAATGAATCTCTGGTAGAAGTTTGCAAAGCCAAGGAACACATGCACCTCCTTCTTGTTCTTGGGCTCTGGCCACTCCACCACACCTGCCACCTTCACTGGGTCCATCTCCACTGCTCCATGCAAGATGATCAGACTAAGATACTTGATCTGGGTCTGCTCAAACTCACACTTCTCTGGTTTGAGGTAGAGTTGGTGCTGGTAGAAGTGCTCCAGGATGAGGCAAGTAACCTGATGGTGTTCTTCCAGCATCTTGGTGTATATAAGAATGTCATTGAGGTACACACACACTATGCTGTCTGCAATGAGGTCCCAGAATATATCATTCATCATTGTCTAGAAGGTGGCAGGGCTGTTGGTGAGTCCAAAGAACATCACAAGCAGTTCAAACAATTCCTGGTTGGTCTGGAAGGCAGCCTTCCACTCATCTCCTTCCTGGATGTGCATATTGTTATAATCCCACCAGATGTCCAGTTTGGTGAAGTATTGTGCACCCTGGAGATTGTTGATGAGCTTGAAGATGAGGGGAAGGGGGTAGCAGTTCTTTACTGTCATGGCATTGAGAACCTAATAATCCTGGACCAATCAGAGCAAGCTGTCCTTCTTCTTGATGAAGAAGACTGGAGAAGCTATTGGAGACTTGGAAGGGTGAATGCAACTGGAGTTCAGGTTCTCCTGCGAGAAGGTGTCAAGTTTATCCTGTTCTTGGTATGCTAGCAGGTAAATCTTGCAGCTGGAGGGCATGGAGTCTGGCAGCAGTTTTGATGGCACAGTCCCACTTCTTGTGCTCTGGAAGCATATCAAATGAGGCCTTGGAGAACATGTCCTCAAATGCATGGAGATAGGGGGGCACCACATCTCAGAACTCCTGGGGCATGGCATTGGTGGTGAATGCTTGGGCCAACCTCTAGGATGTGGTCTGGCTAGCCTGGATCTCCACTATGGAGGGCAGTGGGTGTACGGTGGTAGTGTAGATCCAGTCCCCCACCTCTATTGCCTTGTCTGGGAACTCCAGCTTGTGTATGCCACCAAACTCCTCTTTGTGTTCCTCCCCTGGGGCTCTGCCACTATTCCAGTCATCCTTGTAGAGGGCCTCTCTATGAGGGAATGCCAGAGGTGGGGGATCCAGGAGGTCCAGATCTGCAAAGGGCAGAGGGCCAGCATGACATGTGCAGATGGCTGTGTGCTCCTGGACTCGAGCCTGACATTCTTCCCTGTCTTCTGCAGTGCAGGCAGAGCACTTCCAAGGGCACCTACTCATGGTTACTTCCCCCTTGGTCCAGTCCACTTTGGGGTTGTGCTTGTGGAGCCACATGAAACCCAGGATCATGTCCTGCCTATCCAGGCTGGTGAAAGCAAAGACAGCATGCTCTACGTGATTCTGATAGTAGAGGACCAGGTCAACCACAGAGCTGATGGCACTGGCTTTGTTAGGTGTCCTGTCAATGTTGTAGACTGGAATTGGCTTGGGGAGGGGCTGCATGGTCAGGCTGTGGCATTTGACAAACTCCAAATCCAAGAACAGTGCTGTCACTCTGCTATTCAGCAGTGCTGTGACTCTGTGGGCTTTCTGGGTGTCTGTTGTCTTGATCTCTACCTCAAGGCACAGAGAGTTGGCAGATGGGCTGATGCCATCATGTACTGTCAGGGAATTCAGCATGCCCAGGGTGGGGCCATGTTGGCAGGCCCTCAGAAGTGTTGGCAAGCTCAATGGAGGCTCCAGAGTTAGTGTTTGTATGTCTGGAGAGGGGTGTTGAGATTCTTTTGTCTCAGGATGAAGGGTGTCAGAAGAAGCAATTTCATTTTCTATTGACAGACATGAGAACCTGTTAGCACCCAGCAACAGAGGCATACACCTCATCTGTCACTCTCCTAAAAATCCTCCACCAACCCTGGGGGTGTCACACACTTGCTGGTCTCCTCTGGAATGGGGTGATGCCAGAGGACTTCCATTTCTGACCTCCATGACCTTTTCCAGCACCTCTGCAGCTTGTGCTACATCTCTGGAGCTTGTTCTAGAACCCCAGAGATCTCCATATTACCTCACTGATCATTATCCCAGGGTTAGGATTAGCTCTGGCCTGCTGTACAGTAGTTCCCATGCCTCCACTGCCTGCTGATGCACTGCACTGAGCAGCAGGGATCCTTAGACTTGTTCTTTTTGGATTCCCCTCTGCTAGGTGATTAGTTACTGATTGTATTGTTGAAGAACAGGCTGACAAAACACCAATCCTGGACCCCTTCTCCTGCTCAGCACCATCTCTGAAGACAACCTCATCAATGAGCCATCCACCCACCAGCCCCCATGCTAACCCCAGACCATTGGCTCCTACTCCAGAAGAAGACATAACCTACCAAACTCACTCCTAAACCAACTCCACCCATGCTCCACAACCCCTAAGAGAACTCCGCCAACAAGCCAGCACCCCACCAACCCTCACACTGCCTCCAGTCTGCTGGCTCCACCTTGGAAAGGAACTAAACTGCTGCTGGACCTCCAATACAATGCTGGACCTTCAATACAACCCTTGGTGCAACTCTGCCAATAAGCCAGCAGCCAACCCACCCATTACGCTGCCTTTAGGCCACCTTCCCCTGTCTCCAGGTGAAACAACTCATGGAATAACAACCCTGAACCCCTCCCTCACTCCACACCTCAATCAGAAACAACCCTGCTAAGAAGAGTCATCTACCAATCAACCTCCACACTATCTCCAGATCACCAAATCCTACTTCAAGAAGGATGAACCCATGCCCCAAACTCAGAACACACTTGTTCCAACATACTCTGGTGGCACCCCAAGCTCCAAGGATGCCAGAAACACATAAGACTCCCCACCCATCTCTGGACTTATATTTGCCAGAAATAAGAAGGAATGTTGCATAGCTGGTCCAGAGCCTACAAACCCCAACTGTAAGAGCAACCTCAAGAGTGGTAGATCAGAGTCAGCATGGGAACTGCTGTACAGAAGACCAGAGCTACTCCTAACCCTAGGGCAATGATCACTGAGGTAATATGGTGAACTCTGCAGTTCTCCAGAGATTTTTGGGGTTCTAGAAAGAGCTCTAGAGACATCAAACAAGCTGTGGAGGTGCTGGAACTAGTCATGGAGGTCAGAAATGGAAGTCCCCTGACATCACCTCCCCTTTAGTGTGTGGCATCTTGATGCACAGGATAAAAGAAGTCCCTGATTGCTTGGTCTGCTAGTGAGATAGGGTAGATTCCTTGTATGGTGCATGGGGCATCTGGATGTCTCTAGTGAAACTCCTTGACAAGTCCAGGGGTGTGTATGTTCTTCTGTGGCTCCTAGAAGATATCCTCAATCCTGTTGCCTTTCCACTTCACCTTGTACTGTAGTTGTCTCTGGAATAAACAGCTATTCAGGATTTCCTCCACCTTGTATTTCTTGTTGTCATTGACCACCATGGGGGGCGGCGGAGGTGTCAGACAATGCCCTGGAATGGGATTCTCAGGGGCCAGAGATAGTTTGACCATGTTGAACACTATGTTGAACACTGGATAAAGCTGGCATATCCCTGCAGGGAGCTGAAGTCAATAGGCCAAGGGTCCTACCTGTTGTTCCACTGTGAAAGGTTCCAACTGACAGTGTGACAGCTTTTTTAAGGGCCAGGTAGTCATAATGTGAGAGGCATCTAGGTAGACTCAATCTCTGGGCTGATATTTGCACTCTGGAGTCCTCCTGCAGTCATAGTATTGCACTATATTATCCTTTGCCTTTGCCAGTGCTGCTTGGGCCTCCTTCTATGACCTCTTCATCTTGTCCACAGATTTGTTTACTGCCTCATTCTCCGAGGGTTGAGCCCAGGGTTCAAAACTCATGTGCAGATGCTATCCTGTGTCAAGAAAGAAGGGGGAGAACTGGGTGAATGTGTGAACATGGTTGTTGTAATGGAATTTGGTGTCAGGGAGGAGTTCATTCCAGTCATCCTGGCACTTGTTGCAAAAGAGGTGGAGGTACTGCTCTATCTCCTGGTTTACGTGTTCCATCTGGCCATTGGACTGCAGGTAGTAGGTGGTAGTGGTGTGAAGCTTCACTCTGAGCAGTTTGTAGAGCTCCCTGGTGAACTCCACCATAATTGTGGTCCCCAATCAGAGATGTAGGCATCAGAGAGGCTGGGAAGCTTCCAGACATTCCTCCAGTACAGGTTCATGGTGCCCATAGCAGAGCAGGTGGTGTGGGTCAGAAGGAAGTGTGCTTGCTTGCCATATAGATTTACTACCACCATGATTGCATTGTAACTGTGGGCATTGAGGAGTTCCACAATGAAGTCCACAGATGCTACACTCCATTGTTTCACAGGCACAGGTAGTGGGTGTAACTGTCCGGAGAGGAGGCAACACTGGGGCTTGGTCTAGAGGCACAGATTGCATGTACTAGTGTAGGATCCAATATACCAGGATATCTGAGACTACCAGTAATTCCACCATACCAGCTCCAGCATTTTTCAATGTCCAGGGTGCCTTGCAAGGCAGAAGTTGTGGTGTTGCTCTTCAATTGACAGAGCTCTGGAAGGTTGAGCATGTAGATACAATCCCTAAAGGTCAGGATTCCATTCCAGAGGGCCCATTTGTTTGCACAGACCACCTTGACACCAGTGGTATGCCCTGACATCAGTGTCCAAGTGGCTTGCACCACCAGTTCCTCCTGCTGACCATTCCAATTATTCTGCTAGATGTCCCAGAGAATGTCTGCTTCTGCTCCCTTGACAGCTAGACCCTCCATGGCTTGGATTGCAAACAATTCAGAGCAGAGGAGCACAATGTTGCTGTTATCCTCCTCCCCCCCCTCCCATGCCATAGTCCACTCTCTAGGACAGGATGGCTTGAATTGCAAACAATTCAGGGTGGAGGAGCACAATGTTGCTATTATCCTCCCCCCCATGCCATGGTCTGCTCTCTAGGACAGGGCATATGGTTTCCCCATGCTCTGGCCAGGCTTGTGGTGCAGTGAGAAGTCAAAGTTGGCAAGGTAGAGGGATCACCAGGCTTGTCAGCAATTGAGCTTCTTGGCTGTCCAGAAGTATTTGAGGTTCTTGTAATCTGTTCAGACCTCAAACTTGTGCCACGTGCCTTCCAGGAAGTGCTGCCACTCCTCAAATGACTGGATGATGCCTAGCATCTCCTTGTTGTGGATCCCATAGTTCTACTCCACCGCATTCAGGCTCTTAGAGTAAAAGGCCACCAAATGCCACTTCTCATCCTCTGGAGATTGCTGTGAAAGCATAGGCCTAGTAGCAAAGTCAGAGCTGTTGGCCTCCACTCAGAAGAGAGAGTCGTCATTTGGAAAGAGGAGGATGGGTCTGGAGGTTATGGCACACTTGAGAATGTCAAAGGCCATCTGCTCCAGAGGTCCCCAACTCCACATAACATCCTTTTCAGTGAGGTCAAATAACTGATGGATATGGTGCAAGAAGTCCTGGATAAATCTCTGGTAGAAGTTTGCAAAACCAAGGAATGCCTGCACCTCCTTGTTCTTGGGCTATAGCTACTCTGCCACACCTGCTACCTTCACTGGGTCTATCTCTGTGGCTCTGTGTGAGATGATCAGGCCAAGGTACTCAATCTGAGTTTGTTCAAACTTGCACTTCTCTGGCTTGAGGTAGAGCTGGTGCTGGCAGGGCATTTCAGAACAAGGCAAGTGATCTGATGGTGTTCCTCCAGCATTAAGGTGTACACCTCATCTGTCACTCAACTAGAAATCCCCTTCCAGCTCTGGACATGAGGTGCATGCACTGATCTTCTCCAGGGTCAACTCTGGCATAGGCTCATTCAGCAGTAGAGCTTCAGTGGCATTGCTTGCAGCCAGCAGCTGCAGGAGGAGTTTCTCCTGCTTTGCTATGGAAAGGTAGCATACCTTCAAGCCCAAGAGGCAGTGCTGTGCAAAGTGCCCAGGCTTCTGGGATCTCCAGCACAGTAGTGGGGCAGTGCAGAGCTGCCTGGTGATGTCCACATCCATGGAGATCCCTGGCAGCAAGGGGCATGCTGCGAGGATGGCTGGAGTAAGGGCCAGTGTTGAACAGGCAAGTGTGGGCTGGTGGAAATTCCTGATCAGAGCTGAGTGCAGCATGGAATAGGGGGCAGTGGAGCTCCCTCCAGATCTCCATGAGTTGCTATTGGTTCTGGGCCACCTCATACCATAATGCAATCTTTTCATTGTCAGGGCAACCCTCCACCAGATCTTTTTATTGTTGGGGCAACTCTCTGCTAGATTGTCAATGCATTTCACCAGTGCAGGGTACAAGCCATCCCAGAAAGTGAGGCATAGTTGGAGGCTGTTGGGGTAGGTGGCCTGCTCAACCAGAGCCTAGAACAAGTCAATGTACTCATCCAGTGTACACTTTCCTTGTCCATACTGCTCCCTATCACATAGTGTCAAGGCCATGGTCTTAGTAGGATCTAATGGGAAAAACTCTGCGCAGAAGTCCTTCTCAAAGGCAGCCCAGTCTGGGAAGCTTCCAACACCTCCAGAACAACAGAAGATTCACAGTGCATAGGTAGAGGCATGTCTGGTCTTCATATATGACAGCACCCAGGCTATTCTCAAAGTGTCAGAGTCAAAAGCGTCCCTACTGAGGTGGATGTAGGTGAGGCAGGACTGCAGGAATTGCTCCCTGCTGGAGTGGGCACTGTTGTACATGTCTGGTAGCACAGAATGTGGAATCTGTGGCTGTAAGGTCACTGGAGCTGCAGAGATGGGTGCAGGTGCAGTCAGGGCTGGTTCTGCAACTGTGGGAGGGGCAGAGCTAGGAGGTAGGCATTTGAGCAGCACCTGGAGCAATTAGTAGATAAGATCAGTTGTCTGATGGAGAGTAGAGAGTTTGGTAGTATGGTGGGTGAGAGATGATTGTGTTAATTGCATCTGGGTTTCTAGGTGTAATAGGCAAGTCCAGGCAATGTACTGTAGGGCCAGGGCCTCCAATAGTATGTCTGGGTTGGCAAGCTGAGACATAGAACTCTGCAGTGTTTAATCCTGGTGGAGAAGTGACAGATAGTGGCTCAGAGTTCCTTGCAGCTATGAGGGGCTTCCAGACCAGTTTTAGGAGACTTGTTCTGCTGTAAGGGCAACCTCCAGAGCAGTGGATCAGAGTCACACAGCTAGTAGAGGGGAACGCAACATATATTAGTGGAGTAAACAACAATACAATCAGTAACTAATCACCTAGCAGAGGAGAATCCAAAGAGAACAAGTCCAAGGATCCCTGCTGCTTAATGCAGTGCATCAGTGGGCAGTGGAGGCATGGGAACTACTGTACAGAAGATCAGAGCTACTCTTAACTCTAGGCAATGATCACTGAGGTAATATGGAGAACTCTGCAGTTGTCCAGAGATCTCTAGTGTTCTAGAAAGAGCCCCAGAGATGTCAAACAAGCTGCAGAGGTGCTGGAACCAGTCACAGAGGTTGGAAATGGAGGTCCCCTGACACCAACCAAGCATGACTCTCCACCAACACTCCAGAATGTAGCAAAACCCCAACCAGGCACATTCTTGACAAAACACAATACTCCAGAGCACAGAAAATGCCTAACCAAAGATGTCTCCAACAGGATCCAACACTCTGGAGTTTGACAAACTCCGATACAAGCATGCCTCCACCCAAACAAAAGTCTCCAGACACCCTCTGCTCTTGAAATCATCCACCCAACCCCTCACACTCAGAGGTCAACAGATTGCAAGAATAAGCCAACCAAACTTTGGAGAAGTATCTCCACCCCTACTGCCCCTATGCTAATCCAACCAACAGCATAGCTGGCACATAGAACAGTCCCCCACCAAGTCCGCTGCAATGGCAACCCCATCCCCAGAGCCCCTGCTGCTATGACCACCAAGAACTTTAATCTCCAGCCTACTCTGCCCCTAAGAACAACCTTTACTCCATCACCCCTGCTTTCATCAGAAGGGACCTCCACCCTCCTGAAAAGCATGCCCAGACCAACACCCCACTCATTGACCCCCTCAAAGCATTTTAGGAGCCTCACAGAAATTCCCAGCACCTTTATTGAACTCTGGAATCTCTGCCTGCAATGCTCTGCCAAGCCCTGGCAACCCAGAAACTGGTTGACACAGATGCTATTAGTGGGCTTAACTCCTGCCTCTGGATTAAGTATGGATTCAACTTCCACAAGAAACTCCCTGTGTGTTTCACTTCTCCTCCCTCCCACTTAAAAACTGAAGCTTAGCTATTTCACTCCAGCCAAACCAAGACCCAATGGAATAATTATGGTTACAAGGCTACATGGTATATAATGCTACATGACAAGTTTGTACAAGGTCCAAGATGTGCAAGAAACTGGAGCCCAACCCCACTTCAACCCCCCTCCTCCTCTAGGATCCTCCACACCACACCTCTGACTAAATCAACTTCCATCTGAGTGACTACCATAGCCAGGACCTTGGATTGCTCTGGTAGAAGCTCCCCCATGTTGGTTGCCAGTTCCCACCATGCTCTAGGAGCCACCACATTCCTCCACCAATGCCCCATCAACAACTGCACCATCTGCTGCAACTCCTGCTCCAACTCCAGAGGGAGCTCCCCAGGCATCCACACCAATCTATCCTGCACCAACATGTGTGCAGCCAATGCTGCATCCAGAAGAACTTGGTGCTGTCAGACCCAATCTAGCCAGTTGTGTCAGTAGGACTAGAAGGGCAAGAAACAAGAGAACTCATGCATTACTCTCCTCTGCCCTGAGGCCACCTTATTGGCCAGCCATTCCTTGCATTGTCTCCCCACTTCAGCCCTGGCCCCTTCTGCTTCTGTAGCCCCTCATTGCACCTCCACCCTCTGCTCCACCTGTGCCTCCAACTGCTCCAGCTGTTCCCACAGCCCCTGCACTTCCAACGACCCCTCTGTGATTGTCTGTGTAGCCACACTTAACTTCCACTATGCCATGTTGTTAAGGGAGATATACTAGGACGCGTGGATATCTCGGTGTTTTCTTTCCTTTTAGTTTTTATTTTGCTTATTACTTCTATTTTTGGACACCGCCACCACTAGCCTCATGTGCTAGTAAGTTTGTTGTTTACTAATCTTTGGAGGAATTTATTTTCATTACTATAAAACTTACGTATGCATAGTTGCCACCCTCAGTCGTCTCCACTTTTGTAGAGCCTCTGAGGATGAGCATCACTTACTACCGTTTTGTCAATATTTACTTATGTACCTGTAGACTTACATTGTATTTTCGACTCTACAGGTCAATAAAGTCATCTCCACTTTTTGTAGAGCCTCTGAGGACTTACGTTGTATTTTCGACTCTACAGGTTATTGGGCCCCTGTTAGCTCTTCCCACTGCGGCAAGCCTAACCATCAACACAGATGACTCTTTTAAACTTGCAATTGCACACAGAAAAATGTCTACTGGCAACACAAACACACCTAACCCCCCTACATTCCCCGACAAATCACATTTCAACAGGACAAACTGAGTGTCATTCAGGGACAGGGTTCTCATTGCAGCACAGACCCGTGGCGCAAGGGGGTACCTTGATGGCAGTATTGTCAACCCCAACACCAAAAACGGGATGACGGCACCCACAGAAAAGGTCAAAGCAGAACAACAGACCGCCGATGAGACCAAAACTACACCCACTTTGGACGAACTGACAAGATGGACCTCCTGAAACCCCACAGCAGAGGAGTGGGACATGAGGGATGCCTGGACCTTGTCGTTGATCATCAACAACTGCAAAAATCCGATCGGACTTGGCATTAAAATGGGAGGTACAGCAGCGGAGGCATGGAAAGCGCTCACCGACATCTACGGCACGGTTTCCAATCTTGCGGCAATGGGTGCCAAGAACAGACTGCGCACTACTTTGTATGTCAATGGGTCGGACTTCATGGCACACCTGGCAGACTTGCGGACAAAGTGGCAAGAAGCTGTTGAGAGGGGCGCATCAATTAGTGATGCCACATTCTGTATGATCATCATGAACTCCCTACCAGAATCCTGGAACACTATTGTGGCGAGCCTCTACACCACAACAACTTCCACAACGCTTATAGCGAGTCTCTCTGTTCACTGGAAAAGGCTCAAGATGCAGAAACAGGCTGCGGGGACCATGGCGACTGCACTACAGGCCGACGCTAAACCCTCCAGACCCAAAGTCGTGTGCCTCAACCCAAATTGTAAATGCACGGGCCACACAATGGAGAACTGCTACTGGCGAGGTGGTGGGAAGGAGGGCCAATTCCCGCAGACTTTCTGGAACCACGAGAGTGCCCTTGCTGCACTAGAGGCAGTGAAAAAGTCAGCAAACCCCAAGACTGACACTACCACACTCCAAGCCAAACTTGCTGACACATCCACTCCAATCTCCCATGTGTCGTACGCACTCATGGCCCACCCCAAAGTGCCAAGTTTGTATGCCATTAAAGCAAATGGACCGGTGCCCACATATGCGGATTCTGGAGCAAGCAATCACTGTTTTGTAGACTGTAATGTGTTCTCTGATTATGAGGAGCTCAGCACACCGCAGGAGGGCCAGTCCGCTCCTGTCAGTGGCGTCTTCCGAATTATTGGTCAGGGGACGGTGAGGAAGACGGTCCAGACACCGTCAGGATCATCAGAACTTGTGTTCAGATGGGCACTACACACGCCAGACTTGGCGGCGAACTTAGTCTCAGTTGGGAAGTTCGACAAGGCGGGCTTCTCAGTGACCTTTACCAAGGGCAAGGCCATCTTCCGAGACGCATCTGGGAGAGAGGTACTGATTGGCCGACAGGAGAGGGGTATGTACTTGCTTACCTCTTTTGACCCCGACATGCCACCAGGGATGCAGGCTATGGTGGCATCGTTGCTATCCAAGCCAGCAGGAATCAACTTATGGCACCAACGTTTTGGCCATGCCACGGTGAAAAGTATATGCAATCTTGCTACAAAGGGTTTGGTCGACGGCCTAACAATCACAGGCAGTGGTGATGCAAAAGGGATCTGCGAGGACTGCATATATGGGAAGCACGCAGCCTGACCTTATGACGCCGAGGTGGAGGTAGAATCGAAACCAAACCAGTGTGTGCACATCGATCTCTGGAGCGTCATATATGATGATCGCGGTAGATGGTGGCACCTCTCACCTCACTGGATATTTCCTCTCACGGAAGGACACAGAGACTACCTTGTCTGCGTTCAAAACTTATCATGCCAAATCTGAAAGACAGATGGGGAGAAAACTACAGATGGTCAGGATCAATGCAGGGCGCAAATAGATAAATGGCAACTGGATTACTTACTGCGCATCAAATGGCATATACATGAACGTCACTGTTCCCTATGCCCATGCCCAAAATGCTGATCCCTTTGTCACAGCACCCAAATGCTGTACCTGAGGAGGCATGGTCTGGAAGGTGCCAGGGGGTCGATTTCTTACGTCCTTTTGGTTGTGTGGCCTTTGCAAAAGTACCAGAGGAGCTGGTGCAGTCAAAACTTGACCCCAGGTCCGTGAAATACACTTTTGTGGGGTACTGTGACAATGGATACCAACTGTACAACCGAGGAAATCGCATGGTGGTTACATCCTGTGACGTGATCTTTGACGAGGGGACCAGACACTGGTCTCTCACAGTTGTCAGGGACACTGATGACAACGTACTGCTGTCTGACTCGGTTCCTCCACCCAACCCGGCTGTCCCAGGTGTGCTGCCTACCTGCCAACCCATAGCACCATGCATCCGCCCAACCAACGCGCCACTCCATGAGCCAAGTGGGAACGACCCTGACCCCTCCAGCGCCCTGGTGCCTGACACAGACTTGGCAACGGCACTGGTGCCTGTGGCGGCTGACCAACCTCATCCTCGCCGATCAGAGCGACTGGCAGCAAAGCAGAGCACCAAGATGAGGGACATTCCACCACGGTTGTACCTGGCTGAGGACGTGTTCACTTTCCTAGCCACACTGAACGAGTCGGACATGGCGGACAATGTCGAATACGTACCTGAGCACTATGGTGAGGCCATGAGATGGGCGGACTTATGGGTACTGGCGATGGAGCAGGAGCTCAAGATACTGGCAGACAGGAAGGTCTTTGAGCTCATGCCACGTGAGGAGGTGCCTGAGGGGTAGAAGATCATTGGTTGCCGTTGGGTCTACGCAAACAAGTATGATGCGGAGGGAAATGTGGTACGACAGAAAGCACGACTCGTGGCTAAGGGCTATTTGCAGGTTGCAGGGGAGGATTTTGATGAGACGTATGCAGCAGTGGTGTGCCTCGAGTCCTTGAGAATCTCGGCGGCGATAGCGGTGCAGCTCAACTTACACATATGGCAAGTCGATTTTGTCTCAGCATATCTCAATAGTGTCCCAGAACACACGGTGTACATGCAGGTCCTGCCAGGTTTCCAAGGGGGAGAGGGCAAGGTATGCCGCTTATTGAAAACCATTTACGGGATGATGCAGGGTGGAAGAGACTGGTGGCGCACCCTGGACAAAGCCTACAAAAACCTTGGGTATAAAACATCTCATGCAGACAGCTGTGTACAGACAAGGATGATCAATGGGGAACATACTATCACAAATACATTTACTGATGACACCTTTGGACTATTGACAACTGCCCAGGGCGCAGCAGATGCCAAACAAGAGCTTGGAAACACCTATGAGATCAAGGACCTCAGAGACCCATCCTTCATTGTAGGGATGGCAATCAAACGTG
The DNA here is from genome assembly GCA_020091625.1 of Termitomyces sp. 'cryptogamus'. Classification (NCBI taxonomy): domain Eukaryota; kingdom Fungi; phylum Basidiomycota; class Agaricomycetes; order Agaricales; family Lyophyllaceae; genus Termitomyces; species Termitomyces sp. 'cryptogamus'. The sequence continues at coordinate 1,225,474 of JAGYZC010000004.1, read as the reverse complement.
ACCACCAGACTGGTTCCATTTCACTCTTGCAGCAATCATACCTCAAAAGAGTTCTTGAACGTTTTGGATTGCAGGACTGCAACGCCCATCACACACCGCTACCAACGGGGATCCGACTCACCGAATCAATGAGTCCCCAAACGGAAGCAGATAAACTCTTCATGGCTGACAAACTGTACCGCAGATTGTTGGGCTCATTAATGTGGGCACAAGTGGCTACCAGGCCTGACTTATCATATGCAGTCAGTGTCCTAGCTAGGTTCCAATCAAACCCAGGACCAGCCCACTAGAACGCGCTCACCCATGTTGCTGGCTATGTAAAAGGAACTCTTGGTTACCACATCACGTATTCCCGACAGCCAGACACCTCACTTAGGCTGATTGGATACATTGATGTGGACTTTGGGGGGGACCTCAACACCAGATGCTCAACTGGTGGCTACGTTTTCATGATGGCAGGGGGAGCAGTTTCCTGGAGCTCAAAGCACCAGCATACTGTCACACTATCAACGACTGAGGCCGAGTATATGGCCCTGACTTGAGGGGCTCAGCAGGGACTATGGATGCACAACTTTCTTGTCGAAATTGATCTGCCGCAACTTTTGCCTATCATACTTAACGCTGATAATCACTCATCTATAGCCCTGGCAGAGTCAACCAAGGGACACTCGCGAGCTAAACACATCAACATATGCCACCACTATATTTGCAAACGAGTCCAGGACGGCGACATTGAGATCAAACCATTGCCATCCACCAAAAATATAGCCAACTTATTCACCAAATCCTTACCGCATGCTCAGCATGACTACTTTATAACAAAACTAGGTCTTATTACATCCGCGCGCCCAACATATCTGGGGGAGTGTTAAGGGAGATATACTAGGATGCATGGATATCTCGGTGTTTTCTTTCCTTTTAGTTTTTATTTTGCTTATTACTTCTATTTTTGGACACCACCACCACTAGCCTCGTGTGCCGGTGAGTTTGTTGTTTACTAATCTTTGGAGGAATTTATTTTCATTACTATAAAACTTACGTATGCATAGTTGCCACCCTCAGTTGTCTCTACTTTTTGTAGAGCCTCTGAGGGTGAGCATCACTTACTACCGTTTTGTCAATATTTACTTACGTACCTGTAGACTTATGTTGTATTTTCAACTCTACAGGTCAATAAAGTCATCTCCACTTTTTGTAGAGCCTCTGAGGACTTATGTTGTATTTTTGACTCTACACATGTCTCAGTCCTTCTATGCTTTGTTATGCTCTCACTAAACTATGTTGTGGTCCCCTTCCACCCTCCAGACCTTGTCCTTGTGTGATGCCAGCAGTCAGGTTAATGCCTCCACTTGCCACTGCCAAAATGTCTCAGGAAGTGCAGGAGAAGGATTGGAAGTCTCTCCAGAACTCCCCATCAGAGCCCCTGAGCTTGGGGAGTACACATGTGTCCCCAGAGAGCCTGCCATCAACTAACTCTCCTCCTTGTGGCTGCTTGCTGGGCCTTGCCTCCAGTGAGGGGGATGCCTGCCACTTACCCTTGTCATGCACTGCCAAAGCTCCCTCCCTCCACCCACCCTATGGGGGTCCTACCTTCATTGCAGACTGCCCTGCACTTCCTCCACTCTCCACTCTAGCCTCTTGATCCAACACCTTGCCCTTGCACCTCTCAAGCAACTGCTCTGCTACCCATGCCACATCCCACCTCTGCTCCTTCAACACACAGGCCATATGCCAATTCAGCAAGATTGGGCACTTCTTATGCCTTGTGCAACAGAGGATGCATACTGAGGTGTCCTGATGGAAGCTCTGTGTTGGCTCCTCAAAATTGCAGTGATCCTTGTGATGAGCACAAAGGGTGCACTATGACATCAAGTTAGCTCAAAAACCTGACACAATAACATGGGATACTCACTGGAGCTTCTGCCTAGCACCATTCCAGGATCAGAGGACCCTGCACCTGCCCCACTGCCTCTACAAACTTCTCCAGGGTCACCTCTGCCTGGGCAACCCACTGATGAGCCCCGGTTATCACTGAGCACTATTTTTGGCATTTTGAACTTAGCGGCAGCTGACTACTTTCAATTTGGCACAAGTCACAACACTCAGCACATGGGACTCAGCCTGAGGGTTGGACTGAAGCACAAGACTTTAGCAAGCACGAGACTTTTTGATCATGAGAAATATCACATGGAGCCTGGAACATCAAGGCCTAGACCCTCTCTAGCAATGATTATTAGCAACCCTAGCGACTCTAGTGACAAAACGGCATTCTCTTACTATATATGGACAAATTATCAGACACGTACCTTTTTACTATCATTTCTTTTGCCAAGCTTACCAACATACTTGAACAGCATCTATACTTCAGGTATTGACATTGGACTCATTTCTTTGTGGTTTCATTTGCAATTAGGTGCCGCCAAGGCTTTGCCTATGATTTTTCACTTAGTTACAGACTGATGCCTCGTATGCACCATAAACACAGTGACAAACGCTGTTGCTAGTGGTGCCTATTTGTTTACTTTCCCATACTATACTTTGAAACATATAAATACTGACTGTACATAGACACTAAAAAAGAAAACAATAGGAGAACTGCTATCCTTGAGCTTACCAGCAAGAGATTTCACTTTGCTTCTTTTGCTCTTCTATCACCTTTGACTCAGGCTTAGCAATAAGCCTTCTCGACTTCGACCTCAACTTAGTGTGGTGCCAACTGCAGGTGCCTATTTTAATTAATCCAACTTAGCGACGCTAGCGACTATGGCTAGCAACCAGTTTATGTTCATCCCTTGATTTTTAGTCTTCCTGTTATTGCCTTTCCCTGTCTCTACCCTATTCCCTCACTCTCCACTACCTCCATTAGGAGGGCGCTTTGTCTTAGCGATGTTACTTGTCTTTATCCTTTTTCTTTTCTGATCGTCACTAGCAACTTCTGCTAGCAATAGCAACTTCTCTCGACTTCACTCCACAACACAACTTTTGCTCTAGTTCTCTGGGACAGTTACTGACTCGCCCTCAACTATTAACTTCCTACTGCCAGCTACCCTATCTAGTGACTAGTGTTAGGTCCTCTTTTTAGGTTTCCTGCACAGCACTAGGCAGCATAGGAGCACATCACCACAGTACTTCTGGAACAGCTTGAATCTTCCCTGGACCAAAATTGGGCCTTGACAAACACTCTGCCAATGCTGGGGCTGACCCTGCTGGAACCCTGCTACAAGACAAAACCCCTATAGACCAGCCACCACTGTAGACAATTCTGTCAATAGATCAGCAACTCCAGATCACAGCAAAAATGAGACTGTGCTCATGACTATGGTATACTGCCTCCACCCGTCTGCAGCCACAATGGGAGTCAGAAAGGAGATGCTGACAAAGATGCTGACAATGCTAAGGATTGAGTGGGGGAGGACATGGCAAAGAGTTTGGGAACCCTAGGGTATGTCTGATCCTTTTAATGACCTGGGAAGAGCCCCCTGACAAACAGTGGCCATGCTCTGACTTTGTCCCCATGCCACTGCTGCTTGTTGCAGTTTGATCAATAATACTTGGCTTCAATTCCCATGCCCCTGCCAATCCCCAATCTGCACCCCATGTCTTGAGAGTCTTGATGCTGAAGGGGGGGTGATGTCACAACCTGCTCCCTGGATCCCCAACCTTGTTTGCAACCCACTTGCTTCCCCAGAGTTCCTTCCAATGCCCCATTAAACTCCTCCAATGCCCCATTGAACTCCCCCAACCTTTGTCCATCTTCTGCACCCACTCCAGGTAACTCTGACACTTCTCTGGCAAACCCCAATGGCCTCCTAGCTAATCTGATGCCTTCTCCACAGCTGTTGATGCTTCTCCTGACTTGCCTGAGCCCCTGGAACCCTCCCTCACCATTCTTGACTCTGCTATACATCACCAGTTCATCACCCTGGTTTACCTGACCTACTCCAGAGCATCACAACAACCCCAGAACAGCCTGCATCCCCAACTGATCCCATCAGAATATTACTGCAGCCTGTCTCCTGATCACAACTGACACCCATCAACTCTGTGTAGCTCCATCAAGCCCTGCCACCAGACCTGCTGTTCCCTGGAGCTCTTCAGAAGTCAGTATATAAGTTGTAGAGTAGCACCTCATACTCTAGTCTTACTATTGCTTAACATTACCTATGGTCTGATTGTTTTCATCTTGAGTTTTGTGTTCTGTGTTATGTTTCCCTTTATCTCAGTTTCCCAGTCTTATCTCAGTCTCCTGGTCTTGTCTTGTCTCTATTTTTGTTATTGTCTTGTTATCATTTTGTATCTCCACTTAAATCTATCTTTGTTCTCATCTCAATCTTGTCTTAACTCCGTCTCATCTCATTTGACTCTGTTTCCTTTATTGTGTTCAAGTCCTTTCAACCTTAACACCTTTACAAACTCCACACTCACAATCACAAACCTCAAACATTCTTTAAACCAACTCTGGACCTCACTACTTTGCTTGGCCCCAAAACCCATCAACTTCCATTGATTCCCCATCAAGCTCTGGCTCTGCTCCCATCACTCACATAGCCTCCACTTACTCCGCACCCCCAGTACTCACTTCTGGACTTATACCTGGCACCCCATCAAGTCTGACCCCTTCCCTGCAACTTGTCCTAGACTTCTCCAGACCACTCCAGACTTGTTTGGTGATAAGACCCACTTGTTACTGAGCACCAATTTTGGCATTTTGTACTGGACAGTAGCTAACTATTTTGACATGGTACAAGTCATGACACTCAGCACATGAGGCCTAGCTCCAAGGTCTGGAATGACATAGCCTTTGCATGGGATTTTAGTGACCATGAGACTTATTAATCATGGGCAATATCACATGGAGTCTGGCCTTTGAGTCTAGAATGACAAGGCCAAGACTTTTCTTAGTGATGATTGCTAGCAACTTTACTGGCAACAACACAGCTTTCCCACCAAATATGGATATATTGACAGTCATGTGATTTCTTACTTATCATTTTTCTTGTCAAGCTTACAAACATACTTGAACAGCATTTACACTTCAGGTATTGACATCAGACTTGCTCTTTTCTTGCAATTGATTACATTTATGCATCACATTGACTTCACTTATTTTTTTCACTTGGTTACAGATTGACACCTTGTATGTATCATAAACACTTTGGCAGACACTGTTGCTAGTGGTGACTATTGTCTCTTTTCCGATACTATACCTACAAACAGTATAAATACTGCCTGTACATAGAGACCTACTATTGAACCATTGTACTATCATCAAATGAACAGAGTACAGTTCCCCCCCCCTCTCTCAGCTTACCAGCTTAAGATTTCACTTTGCCTCTCTCTCTCTCTCTCCTTCACTATCAACAACAACGTAGCAACAAGTTTTGCCGACTCAATTTTGACTTAGTGTAGTACCAACTGCAGGTGCCCTTAGCATTATTTTTGACTTAGCAATGCTAGCAACTACAGCTAGCAACTAGTTCACATTCATCCTCTGTTTCAGTCTCTTTAACATCACTCCCCCATTTCATTAGCAATCCTTGATTACCATCCTCAAGCTAGTGATAGCAACTCTTTCTATTTTGCACTCCACACACACTCCCATTTGCTCTAGTTCTCTGGGACAGTTACTGACTTGCCCTCTTTATTAACTTCCTACTGCCAGCTAACCTATCTAGTGACTAGTGTTAGGTCCTCTTTTTTTTAGGTTTTCTGCATAGCACTAGGTGGCATAGGAGCACATCATTGGATCACTCCCTGTTGCTTATCCTCACAAGTCTCCAATGTCTAGATCTTCTTCAAACAGCCAGTTATCAGTGTAGGACATCATGTATGCCTGGTAAGGATTTGCCCAGCATAGCTGAGCCTCCATGGTTAGTGGAACCTGACAGTGTTGGCTGATGGGGAGGGGCTTCAGCAGGCCATAAGGGCAGTGGTGGGGTACCTTGGCCCAGAGACAAGCTTTGCAGGCCCTGTCAGAGGACTTTCATTTCCAATCTCCACAACCTATTTCCAGTGACCTCCACAACCTATTCCAGCACCTCCCCAGCTTGTTTGATGTCTCTGGGGCTCATTCCAGAACTCCAGAGATCTCTGAAAAACTGTGGAGTTCTCTATATTACTTCATCAATCATTGTCCTAGGGTTAGGACTAGCTCTGGCCTTCTGTACAGTAGTTCTCATGCCTCCACTACCCACTGATGCACCACACCAAGCAGCAGCAATCCTTAGACTTGTTCTCTTCAGATTCCTCTTTGCTAGGTGATTAGTTACTGATTGTATTGTTGTCTACTCTGCTAATATACATCAGATTCCCCTCTGCTAGTTGCATGACTCCAATTTGCTGCTCTGGAGATCACCCTTACAGCAGAATAAGTCTCCTAAAACTGGTCCAGAAGCCCCTACCAGCCACAAGGGACCTCTGAGCTGCTATCTGTTGCTTCCCCACCAGGATTAAGCATGTGGAGTTCTATGTCTCAGCTTGCCAACTCAGACACACCCTGAAAGGCCCTGGCTCCACAGGATGAAGCCTGGACTTGCCTGCTACACCTAGAAAACTAGGTGCAATTAATGCAATCATCTCTCACTCATCATATGACCAAACTCTCTACTCGCCATCAAACCACAGATCTTATCTCCCAATTGCTCCAGGCACTGCTCAAACACCTAACACCTACCTCTGCACCTCCCCCAGCTGTGAAACCAGCCCTAACTATGTCTGCACCCATCTCTGCAGCTCCACTGACCCTAGAGCTGCAGATCCTGTGCCTCATGCTACCAGATGCATACAATGGCACTTGCTCTGGTGGGAAATGGTTCCTGCAATCCTGCCTCACATACATCCACCTCAGTAGGGACACCTTTAACTCTGATGCATTGAAAATAGCCTGGGTACTGTCATACATGAAGATGGGACATGCTTCCACCTACATGCTGCGAGTCTTCAGTTGCTCTGGAGGTGTTGAAAGTTTTCTGGACTGGGCCACCTTTGAGAAGGACTTCCACATGAAGTTCTTCCCACTGGACTCTGCTAGGACCATGGCTTTGACACTATGCAATAGGGAGCAATACAGGCAAAGAAAGCATACACTGGATGAGTAAATTGACTTGTTCTGGGCTCTGGTCAAGCAAGCCACTTACCCCAATGGCCTTTAATTATGCCTCACCTTCCAGGATGGCCTGCACCCTGCACTGGTGGAACACATTGACAAACTTGTGGAGAGTCACCCAGACAATGAAAACATTGCATCATAGTATGAGGTGGCCCAGGACCAGTGGCAACTTATAGAGATCCAGAGGGAGCTCTGCTACCCACATTCTGTACTGCAACCAGCTCCTGTCACCAGCTTCTGCCATCCTATACCTGCTCACCCAATGCCAGCCCTTACTCCAGCCACTCCCACAGCATGCCCCCTGCTGCCGAGGATCTCTATGGATGTGGATGCTGCCAGACAGTTCTGTGCCGCATTGCTGCTATGCTGGAGATGCCAGAAGCCTGAGCACTTTGCATGGCACTGCCCCCTGGGCCTGGAGGTATTTCACCTTTCCATGGCAGAGCAGGAGGAACTCCTCCTGCAGCTGCTGGCTGCAAAGGATGTGGCCAGAGCTCTGTTGCCAAATAAGCCCACACTGGAGTTGACCCTGGTGGAGATCAGCACATGTGCATCACCTCTGGAGCTGGAGGAAGATTTTTAGTTGAGCAATGGATGAGGTATATGCCTCTGTTGCTAGGTGCTAACAGTGTCAGGGGACTTCCATTTCTGACCTCTGTGACCCTTTTCAGCACTCCTGCAGCTTGTTTGACGTTTCTGGGGCTTGTCAAATGTTTCTGAAGCTTGTTCCAGAACCCTGCAGATCTCTGGAAAACTGCAGAGTTCTCTGTATTACCTCATTAATCATTGTCCTAGGCTTAGAATTAGCTTCAGCCTGCTGTACAATAGTTCCCATGCCTCCACCACCCACTAATGTGCTGCACTGAGCAGCAGGGATCCTTAGACTTGCTCTCTTCAGATTCCCCTCTGCTAGGTGATTGGTTACTGATTGTATTGTTGTTTACTCTACTAATATACTTTGCATTCCCCTCTGCTAGCTGCATGACTCTGATCCACTGCTCTGGAGGTTGCCCTTACAGCAGGACAAGTCTCCTAAAACTAGTCTGGAAACCCCTCATAGTTACAAGGAACCTCCAAGCCACTATCCATTGCTTCCCCACCAGGATTAAACACTATGGAGTTCTATGTCTCAGCTCACCAACCCAGACACACCTTCAGAGGCCTCAGCCCTGCAGGATGAAGCCTGGACTTGCCTGCTACACTTCAAAATCCAGATGCAATTAACACAATCATCTCTCACCCACCATACTACTAAACTCTCTACCCTCCATCAGACAACTGATCTTATCTATTAATTGCTCCAGGTGTTGCTCAAATGCCTAAATCCTAACTCCACCACTCCTGTGGCTGCAGAACCAGCTCTGCCCACTGCTGCACCCATCCCCACAGCTCTGGTAACCCTATAGCCACAGATTCCACATCTGGCACTACTAGACGCATACAACAGTGCCTGCTCTGGTGGGGAGCAATTCCTGCAGTCCTGCCTCACCTATATCTACCTCAGTAGGGAGGCCTTTGACTCTGATGCATTGAAAATAGCCTGGGTGCTGTCATACATGAAGACCAGATGTGCCTCCACCTACACACTGTGAGTTTTACATCACTCCAGATGCATTGGGAGTTTTCCAGACTGGGCTGCCTTTGAAAAGGACTTCCATGTGGAGTTTTTTCCCTTAGACCCTGCCAAGACCATTGCCTTGACACTGCATGATAGAGAGCAATACAGGTAAGGAAAGTGCATGCTAGATGAGTACACTGACTTGTTCTAGGCCCTGGTCTAGCAGGCTACTTACCCTGATGACCTTTAACTATGCCTCACCTTTTAAGATGGCTTACACCCCACATAGGTGGAGTGCATTGACAATCTTGCAGAGGGTTGCTCTGATGACAAAAAGATTGTGTTGTAGTATAAGGTGGCCCAGGACTAATGGCAACTTATAGAGGTCCAGAGGGAGCTCTGCCATCCACATTCCGCACTGCACCCCACTCTGACCAGCAATTTCCACCACCCCACACCTGCTTGCCCAATGCTGGCCCTTACTCCAGCCATCCCCACAGCACGCCCCCTGCCACTGGGGATTTCTATGGATGTGGACATTGCCAGGCAGCTCGGTGCTGCCCCATTACTGTGCTGGAAATGCCAGAAGCCTGGGAACTTTGCACAGCACTGCCCCCTAGGCCTGGAGGTATGCTACCTCTCCACAGCAGAGCAGGAGGAACTTCTCCTGCAGCTGCTGGCCACAAAGAATGCCTCCAGAGCTCCATTGCTTGATAAACCTATGCCAGAGTTGACCCTGGAGGAGATCAGCACATGCACCTTGCCCCCAGAGCTGGAGGAGGATTTTTAGTTGAGCAATGGATGAGGTGGATGCCTCTATTGCTGGGTGCTAAAAGGTTCTTGTGTCTGTTGATAGAAAATAAAACTGCCTTTTCTGATGCTCTTTGTTCTGAGACAGATGAACCTCAATGCCCCCCTCCAGACATACAAACACTAACTCTGGAGCCCCTGCAGAGCCCCCTGACACCTTCACAGGTCTGTCAGCATGGCCCCACCTGAGCATATCAAATGCCCCAACAGTATGTGATGGCTTTCAGCCTGTCCACCAACTTCCTGCATCTTGATGTGGAGATTGAGATGATGGACACTCAGCACACCTACAGAGTCATGGCTCTTCTGGACAGTGGAGCAACAGGACTGTGCCTGGACTTGGAGTTTGTCAAATGCCATGGCCTGACCACATAGCCCCTCCTCAAACCAATTCCTGTCTATAACATTGATGGAACACCTAACAAAGCAGGTGCCATCAACTCTGTAGTCAATCTGGTCCTCCATTATTGGAACCATGTGGAGTGCACCATGTTTGCTGTCACCAGCTTGGGTAGGCAGGACATGATCCTTAGTTTCACATGGCTCTGCAAGCACAACCCCAAGGTTCCAGAAGTGCTCTGCCTGTGCTGCAGAGAACAGGGTGGAGTGTGGGGCCCAAGTTCAAGAGCATGCAGCCATCCACACATGCTGCACTGGCCCTCTCCCCTTTGCAGATCTAGACCTCCTGAATCCCCCATCTCTGGTATTCCTTCATAGAGAGGCCCTCTATGAGGATGACCAGAACAGCAGTGGAGCCCCAGAGGAGGAGCATGAAGGGGAGTTTGGTGGCAGATGCAAGCTAGAGTGTCTGGATGAAGTGGTAGAAGTGAGGGATCAAATCTATGCTACCACCATATACCTGCCACCCTCCATTGTGTAGATCTGGGCTAGCCAGACCACATTCCAGCAACTAGGCCAAGCATTCACTGTTAACACTGTGCTCCAAGAGTTCTGGGATGTGGTACCTCCCTGCCTTCATGTGTTTGAGAATGTGTTCTCCAAAGCCTCATTTGACTCACTTCCAGAGCACAAGAGATAGAACCATGCCATTAAACTGCTGCTGGATTTTACACCCTTCAGCTGTAAGGTCTACCTGCTTGTGCCCAAGGAGCAGAACAAGCTTAACACATTCCTGCAAGAAAACTTGGACTCTGGTTGTATCCACCCATTCAAGTCTCTAATGGCTTCTCCAGTCTTCTTCATGAAGAAGAAGGATGGTTCACTCCAATTGGTCCAGGACTGCCAGGTTCTCAATGCCATGATGGTGAAGAACCGCTACTCCCTCCCCCTCATCTCTGAGCTCATCAACAACCTCCAGGGTGCAAGATACTTCACTAAACTAGACATCTGATGGGGCTATAACAATATACATATCCAGGAAGGAGATGAGTGGAAGGCTGCCTTCTGGACCAACTGGGGATTGTTTGAGCCACTTGTTATGTTCTTCAAACTCACCAATAGCCCCACCACCTTTCAGACCATGATGAACAACATCTTCTGGGACCTCATAGCAGAGGGCATAGTGTGTGTATACCTTAATGACATTCTCATCTATACTAAAACACTGGAGGAACACTATCAGATTACTCATCTCATCCTGGAGTGCCTTTGCCAGCACTAGCTCTACCTCAAACTGGAGAAGTGCAAGTTCAAACAGACCTGGATTGAGTACCTTGGCCTGATTATCTCATATAGAGCCATGGAAATGGACCCAGTGAAGGTAGCAGGTGTAGTGGAGTGGCCAGAGCCCAAGAACAAGGAGAAGGTATAGGTGTTCCTCAGCTTTGCAAACTTCTACTAGAGATTCATTCAGGATTTCTTGCACCACACCCATCCACTGTTTGACCTCACTAGGAAGGACATTGTGTAGAGTTGGGGACCTCCAGAGCAAGCAGCCTTTAATGCCCTCAAGCACACTGTCACCTCTAGGCCTGTCCTCCTCTTTCTGGACAACACCTCCCCCTTCTGGGTGGAAGCCAACAGCTCCAACTTTGCTATGGGAGCAGTCCTCTCACAGCAATCTCTGGAGGATGGAAAGTGGCATCTGGTGGCCTTCTACTCTGAGAGCCTGAACACAGTGGAGCAGAACTATGAGATCCACAATAAGGAGATGCTGGCTATCATCCAGTCATTTGAGGAGTGGCAACACTTCCTATGAGGCATGTGGCACAAGTTTGAGGTCTGGATGGATCACAAGAACCTCAAGTACTTCCAGACAGCTAAGAAGCTCAACCACCAACAGGCCAGGTATTCCCTCTACCTTGCCAACTTCAACTTCTCACTGCACTACAAGCCTGGCCAGAGCATGGGGAAACTAGATGCCCTGTCCCAGAGAGCAGACCATGGTATGGGGGGAAGGAGGATAACAGGCACATTGTGCTCCTCTGCCCAGAGCTGTTCATGATTTGGACCATGGAGGGTCTAGCCATTGACAGAGCAGAGGTGGACATTCTCTGGGACATCTGGCAGGGCAATTGGGATGGCCAACAGGAGGAATTGGTGGTACAAGCAGCTCAGGTGCTGAAGTCAGGACATACCACTGGAGCTAAGTTGGTCTGCACAGACAAGTGGGCTCTTCAGGATGGAATTCTGACCTTTAGGGATCATATCTACATGCCCAATGTTCCAGAGGATTATGGAGCAACACCACAACTTTCTGCATTGTGGGGCATCCTGGATATTGAAAAATGCTGGAGCTGGTATTGTGGAATTACTGGTGGCCCCAGATGTCCCAGTATACTGGTTCCTATACTAGTACATGCAATTTATGCCTCTGGACCAAGCCCCAGCATCACTTCCCATCTGGACAACTGCATCTGCTACCTGTGCTGTAAGGGCAACCTCTGGAGGCTGTGGCTCAATCACACAGCTGGCAAAGGGAAATCCAAAGTCTATTCAGTACTGTACAGTGTCTACTGAGATAACTACTCACCTGGCAAAGGGAAATCCAAAGAGAACAAGTCTGGGGATTCCCTAGGCCAGGTGTGACACTTCAGAGGCTTTAGAAGTGTGAGAAACAACTGTACAGTATGACAGAGAAAAAAGACACAAGTGATGTGTCAGCAATTGGTCAGCAGTTACATAAGCCAGTGGCAGTGTCAAAGGGGCCACACTTGTCTGAATTATTGACAGAGAACTGGTGCAGCCTGAGAGCTGAAACTGGGACCAATAGATAGAGAAAAGAAAGGAGAATAAAGAAAAACTATAATAGAGCAAATCTGACAAGAACTGGAGAAGGAGAAAGGGAAACAAGTGGGACATCCCCTGACATGTGCTAGCAGAATAGTGGAGCATAGTGTCCATGGACTTCATTGTGAAACTCCTCAACAGCCATGGTTACAATGCAATTATGATGGTGGTGGACTTGTTTGGCAAGCAAGCACACTTCATTCTGACCCACACCACCTGCTCCACCATGGGTGCTGCAAACCTGTACCAGAGGAATGTCTGGAAACTCTATGGCTTCTCTGAGGCTTATGTCTCCAACCAGGTGCTGCAATTTGTAGTGGAGTTCACCAAGGAGCTCTACCAACTGCTCAGAGTGAAGTTCCACACCTCCACTGCCAACCACCTGCAGTCCAATGGCCAGATGGAGTGCATGAATCAGTAGTTGGAGCAGTACCTCCACCTTTTCTGCAACAAGTGTCAGGATGACTGGGATGAACTCCTCCCAGATGTAGAGTTCCAGTACAACAACCATGTGCATGTGTCCACCCAGTTCTTCCCATTCTTCCTCAACACTGGATGGCACCCACACATGGGTTTTGAACTCCAGGCCTAACCCTCAGAGAATAAGGCAGTAAACAAATTTGTGGACCAGATGAAGAGGTCATATAAGGAGGCCTGAGCAGTGCTAGCAAAGGCAAAGAATGACATAACATGGTACTATAACCACAGAAGGACCCTAGAGCACAAATATCAGCCCAGAAATTGTGTTTACTTAGATGCCTCTGACATTATAACTACCCGACTCTCAAAAAAGCTGTTGCACTACCAGTTGGGAGCCTTTGTAGTGGAACAACAGGTAGGACCCTTGGCCTATTGACTCCAGCTCCCCATGAGGATGTGCCAGCTTCATCCAGTGTTCAACATGGTCAAACTAACTCCAGCTCCTAAGAATCCCATTCTGGGGCATCATCTGCCATCTCTGCTGCCCCTCATGGTGGTCAACAACAATGAGGAATACAAGGTGGAGGAAATCCTGGATAGCTGTTTATTCCAGAGGCAACTACAGTACAAGGTGAAGTGGAAAGGCTATGGGATTGAGGATATCTCCTGGGAGCTGCAGGAGAATGTATATGCCCCTGAACTTATCAAGAAGTTCCTGGAAACTAGAGACATCCAGATGCCCTGCACGCCATACAAGGAATCTACCCTACCTCACCAGCAGACTGAGCAATCAGGGACTCCTTCTCCCCCATACATTGAGATGCTGCATGCTAGAGGGGGGGTGATGTCAGGGGACTTCCATTTCCAACCTTCATGACTGGTTCCATCACCTCCACAGCTTTTTGGCTATCTCTGGGGCTCTTTCTAGAACCCCAGAGATCTCTGGAGAACTGCAGAGTTGTCTGTATTACCTCAGCAATCATTGCTCTAGGGTTAGAAGTAGCTTCAGTCTTCTGTACAGTAGTTCCCATGCCTCTGCCACCTGCTGATGTGCCACGCTGAGCAGCAGGGATCCTTAGACTTGTTCTCTTTGGATTCCTCTCTGCTAGGTGATTAGTTACTGATTGTTTCATTGTCTACTCCACTAATATACTTTGAATTCCCCTCTGCAGCTGTGGGACTCTGATCTGCTGCTCCAGAGGTTGCCCTTATAGCAGAACAAGTCTCCTAAAACAAGTCTGGAAGCCTGTCATAACCACAAGCAACCTCTGAGCTGCTATCCATTGCTTCCCCACCAGGATTCAATACTGTGGAGTTCTATGTCTCAGCTTGCCAACCCAGACATACCCTTGGAGGCCCTGGCCCTGCAGGATGAAGCCTGGACTCACCTGCTACACTTAGAAACTCAGGTGCAACTAACACAATCATCTCATACCCACTATACTACCAAACTCTCTACTCTCCATCAAACAACAGATCTTATCTCCCAATCACTCCAGGCATTGCTCAAATGCCTAACCCCTAACTCCACCCCTCCTGCAGCTGCAGAACCAGCCCCAACCACATTTGCACCTGTCTCTGCAGCTCTGGTGTTGATCTTATGGCCATATATCCCACATCCTGTACTATCAGACACATACAATGGTGCCTGCTCTAGCAGAGAGCAGTTCCTGCAGTCCTGCCTCACCTACATCCACCTCAGTAGGGATGCCTTTGACTCTGACACATTGAAAATAGCCTGGGTGCTGTTGGACATGAAGACTGAATATGCCTCTACCTACACACTGTGAGTTTTCCATTGTTCCAGAGGTGTTGGAAGTTTTCTGGACTGGGCCATCTTTGAAAAGGACTTCCATGTGGAGTTTTCCCCATTACACCCTGCCAAGACCATGGCCTTGACACTATGTGATAAGGAGCAGTACAGGCAAGGAAAGTATACATTGGATGAGTACATTGACTCATTTCAGGCTCTGGTTGAGCAGGCTGCTTACCCTGACAGCCTCCAACTATGCCTTACCTTTCAGGATGGCTTACATCCCACACTGGTGGAATGCATTGACAATCTGGTGGAGGGTTGCCTCAACAATGAAAAGATTGTGTTGTAGTATGAGGTGGCCCAGGACCAATGGCAACTCATGGAGATCTGGAGGGAGCTCTGCCACCTACATTCCATGCTATGCCCAGCTCCAATCAGGAATTTCTGCCAGCCCACACCTGCCTACCCAACACTGGCCCTTACTCTGGCCATCTCCACAGCATGCCCCTTGCCACTAGGGATCCTCATGGATGTGGACACCACCAGGCAGCTCTGCCCTGCCCTGCCACTGTGCTGGAGATGCCAGAAGCCTGGGCACTTTGCACAGCACTATTCCCTAGGCCTAGAGGTACACTACCTTTTCACAGCAGAGCAGGAGGAACTCCTGTTATAGCTGCTGGCCACAAGGGATGCTGCCAGAGCTCCATCACTGGACAAGCCTATGCTAGAGTTGACCCCAGAGGAGATCAGTGCATGCATCTCACCTCTGGAGCTGGAGGGGAATTTTTGCTTGAGCAATGGATGAGGTGTATGCCTCTGTCACTGGGTGCTCACAGGTTTTTGTGTCTGTTCATAGAAAATGAAACTGCCTTTTCCAAACACCCTTTGTTCTGAGACAGAAGAACCTTGACACTCGCCTCCAGACATACAAATACTAACTCTGGAGCCCCCACAGAGCTCCCTGACACCTCCCAAGGTCTGTCAGCATGGCCTTGCTTGAGTGTGTTGAATGCCCCAACAGTATGTGATAGCTTCCGGCCCATCCACCAACTCCCTGCATCTCAGTGTGGAGATTGAGATGATGGACACCCAGCAGACCCACAGAGTCACAGCTCTCCTGGATAGCGAAGCAATGGGACTGTTTCTGAACTTTGAGTTTGTTAAATGCCATAGCCTGACTACACAGCCCCTCCTCAAGCCCATTCCTGTCTATAACTCAATGTAATGCCTAACAAAGCAGGCACCATCAACTCCATGGTCAATCTGGTCCTCCATTATCAGAACCATGTAGAGTGTGCCATGTTTGCCATCACCAGCTTGGGTAGGCAGGACATAATCCTTAGTTTCACATGGCTTTGCAAGCACAACCCTGGGGTTGATTGGAGAAAAGGAGAGGTAACCATGAGCAGGTGCCTCTGGAAGTGCTCTGCCTATGCTGTGGAGGACAGGGCAGAGTGCCAGGCCCAAGCTTGAGAGCATGCAGCCATCCATGCATACCATGCTGGCCCTCTCCTCATTGCAGATCTAGACCTCCTGGATCCCCTGCTTCTAGCATTCCCTCATAGAGAGGCCCTCTACAAGAATGACCAGAGCAGCAGCAGAGCCCTATAGAAAGAGTGTGGAGGGGAGTTTGGTGGCGTACACAAGCTGAAGTTCCCAAATGAAGCAGTAGAAGTGGGGGATTGAATCTATGCTACCACTATATACCTGCTACCCTCCATCACAGAGATCTGGGTTAGCCAGACCACATCCCAGCAACTGGCCCAGGCATTTGCTGCTAATGCTGTGCACCAAGAGTTCCAGGATGTGGTACCTCCCTACCTTCATGCATTTGAGGATGTGTTTTCTAAAGCCTTGTTTGACTCACTTCCAGAGCACAAGAGGTGGGACCATGCCATTGAACTGCTGCCAGATTTCACACCCTTTAGCTGTAAGGTCTACCCACTTGTGCCCAGGGAGCAGGACAAGCTCAATGCCTTCCTACAAGAGAAACTGGACTCTGGTTATATCTACCCTTCCAAGTCTCCAATGGCTTCTCTGACCTTCTTCATCAAGAAGAAGGACAGCTCACTCCAACTAGTCCAGGATTATCAGGTTCTCAACACCATGACAGTGAAGAACTGCTACCTCCTCCCCCTAATCTCTGAGCTCATCAACAATCTCTGGGGTGTGCAATACTTCACTAAACTGGATGTCTGGTGGGGCTCCAACAATGAGCATATCCAGGAAGATGAGTGGAAGGCTGCTTTCCAGACCAACTGGGGATTGTTTGAGCCACTCATTATGTTCTTTGGACTCACCAATAGCCCTGCCACCTTTCAGACCATGATGAACAACATCTTTCAGGACCTCATAGCAGAGAGTGTAGTGTGTGTATACCTTGACAACATCCTCATCTATACCAAAATACTGGAGGAACACTGTTGGATCACTCACCTCATCCTGGAACACCTCTGCCAGCACCAGCTCTAGCTCAAACTGGAGAAGTGCAAGTTTGAACAGACCCAGATTGAGTACCTTGGCCTGATCATCTTGCATGGAGCTGTAGAGATGGACCCAGTGAAGGTAGCAGGTGTGGCAGAGTGGCCAGAGCCCCAGAACAAGAAGGAGTTGCAGGCATTCCTTGGCTTCACAAACTTCTACCAGAGATTCATCCAGAACTTCTTGCACCATGCCCATCTGCTATTCAACCTCACTGGGAAGGATGTTGCATGGAGTTGGGGGCCTCCAGAGCAGGTGGCCTTGGATGCTCTCAAGTACACCATGACCTCCAGACCTGTTCTCCTCTTCCCAGATGACAACTCCCCCTTCCAGGTGGAAGCTAACAGCTCTGACTTTGCTATGGGAGCAGTCCTCTTGCAGCAATCCCCAGAGGATGGGAAGTGGCATCTGGTGGCCTTCTACTCCAAGAGCCTAAATGCAGTAGAGCAGAACTACAAGATCCATGACAAGGAGATGCTGGCTATTATCCAGTCATTTGAGGAGTGGTGGCACTTTCTAGAAGGCACATGGCACAAGTTTGAGGTCTGGACAGATTATAAGAACCTCAAATACTTCTGGACAGCCAAGAAGCTCAATCACCAACAGGCCCAGTGGTCCCTCTACCTTGCCAACTTTGACTTCTCACTGCACCACAAGCCTGGCCAGAGCATGGGAAAACAAGATGCCCTGTCCTGGAGAGTGGACCATGGCATGGGGGGGAAAGATAACAGCAACATTGTGCTCCTCTGCCCCAAACTGTTTGCAATCCAAGCCATGGAGGGTCTAGCCATTGAGGGAGTGGAGGTGGACATTCTCCAGGACATACAGCAGAGTAATTGGGATGGTCAGCAGGAGGAACCTATTGCACAGGCAGCTCAGGCACTGAAGTTGGGGCATGCCACTGGTGCCAAGCTGGTCCATGCAGACAAACAGGCCCTCCAGGATGGGATCCTGACTTTTAGAGATCATATCTACATGGCCCAATGTTCCAGAGCTCTGTCAGAGGATTGTGGAGCAACACCACAACTCCCACATTGTGGGGCACCCTGGACAATGGAAAACATTGGAGCTAGTATTGTGGAACTACTGGTGGCCCCAAATGTCCTTGTATATTGGATCCTACACTAGTATGTGCAATCTCTGTCTCCAGATCAATCCCCAACACTGCCTCCCCTATGGACAGCTACACCCACTGCCCATGCCCATGGAGCAATGGAGCATGGCTTCTGTGGACTTCATTGTAGAGTTCTCCAATGCTCATGGTTACCATGCAATCATGGTGGTGGTGGACTTGTATGGCAAGCAAGCACACTTCATTCTGACCCACACCACCTACTCTGCCATGGGCATCACAAACCTGTACTGGAGGAATATCTGGAAGCTCCACAGCCTCTCTGATGCCTATGTCTCTGACTGAGGACCACAATTTGTGGTGGACTTCACCAGGGAGCTCTACTGACTGCTCAGCATGAAGCTTCACACCTCCACCACCAACCACCCACTGTCCAATGGCCAGACCAAATGCACAAACCAGGAGTTGGAGCAGTACCTCTGCCTCTTCTGCAACAAGTGCCAGGATGACTGGGACAAACTCCTCCCTGATGCCAAGTTCCAATACAACAACCACATTCATGCATCTACTCAGTTTTCCCCTTCTTTGACACTGGATGGCACCCACACATGGGTTTCAAACCCTGGGCCCAACCCTTGGAGAATGAGGCAGTAAATGAGTTTGTAGACCAAATGAAGATGTCACAGGAGGAGGCCCAAGCAGTGCTGGCAAAGGCAAAGGATGACATGGTGCAATACCACAACTATGGAAGGACCCCAGGGCACAAATACTAGCCTGGAGATTGAGTCTACCTGGATGCCTCCAACATTACAACTACCCAGCCCTTGAAGGGGCTGTCACACCACCAGCTGGGACCTTTTACAGTGGAACAGCAAGTAGGGCCCCTAGCCTATTGACTCTGGCTCCCTGTGAGGATGTGCCAGCTTCATCTAGTGTTCAATGTGGTCAAACTGACTCCAGCCCCCAAGGATCCTATTCTGGGGTAATGTCTGCCACCCCCACCACCCCCAGTGGTGGTTGACAACAACAAGGAGTACAAGGTGGAGGAAATCCTGGATAGCCACTTATTCCACAGATCACTACAATATAAGGTGAAGTGGAAGGGCTATGGGATCAAGAATGTCTCCTGGGAACTGTGGGAGAATGTGCATGCCCCAGGACTTATCAAGGAGTTCCACAGGAGACATCCAGATGCTCTGCATGCCATATGAGGCATCTATCCTATTTTGCTGGTGGACCAAGCACTGCCACCTTCCATTCCTAGTACATGTAAGGTCAAGGAGTGTTGTTGCCAATGGTAACATTGTCACCAAATTCCAGTAAGCCAAGCCAGGTTTCTGCCATGTTGTATGAAACATATCAAGCTGCATATTCCTTCATCTGGGTGTCATCAGCAATGCCACAGTCAGCAAAAAGGTACTTGAGTTCTTTGAAGTATTGGGGGAGTTCTCTAGGGTGACTCTCATCCCACTTTGGCTCAGTTGTGTCATTGTATGGTGGCATTCTAGCATGCTGAGCAGCAGGGTCATTGTTCATGTTAGCAACTGTTGGTATTGGTGGTGGAAGGGGATCAGTTGGGGATGCTGAGATATATTGGGCTTCTGGGAAGAATATAGAGTCAGTAGGAGTAAGAGGCAAAAGAGGTGCATCAAGAAAACTTTTGATAAAGGCACCTGGGAAGTCAGCAAGGATTTTACTAATGTCATAAAGGTTCTTAGCAGTTTTGAGTTTGTCAGCAAGGGGTTGAGGTCAAGTCACTGGCAAAGAGTGCTGAGTAGTTGAAAACAAAGACTGGGGTAATTTGCTAAGAATTTCCAAGCAACATTTTGCTTGAGCTCTGGTTTCTGGTGGAATGGTTAACTTCAAAATCCCTCATGGTGGGCTCCAGAATGATGTGCTCCTATGCCACCTAGTGCCATGCAGGAAACCTAGAAAGAGAACCTAACACTAGTCACTAGATAGGGTAGCTAGCAGTAGGAAATTACTAATTGAGGGCAAGTCAGTAACCATCCCAGAGAATGAGAGCAACTGTGAGTGTGAAGTGTGAAGTTGGAAGTGTTGCTATTGCTAGCCTAAGTCACTAGGCAGTAATGAGAAGTCACTAGAGAGGGAGAAGGAAAACAAATGAAGACAAAAGTGTTGCTAAGACAAAGCAAACTTAAGTGGTGAAAGAGGAGTGTGGTAGAGAAAGGGGAGTGGTGATGATAAAAGACTGAAAGGAGGATGAACACAAACTAATTGCTAGCTGAGTTGCTAGCTTTGTTAACTCAAAAGTAACACTAAGGACACCTGCAATTGGTGCCACACAAAGTTGATGATGAGGTCAGCAAGACACATTGCTAAGTCAAGGTCAATAGAGTGAGAGTGAGAGAGAGAGGGTAAGCAATAGAGGCAAAATGAAATCTCAAGCTGGTAAGCTTAGAGATAGAGAGAGTAATAAGATTTGATGGAGGATACAATTTGATGGTAGGATTTCATGATTATAGTGTCTATGTACAGGCAGTATTTATACTGTTCAAAGGTATAGTATGTGAAAGCAAATAGTTGCCACTAGCAACAGTGTCTGCCAAAGTGTATATGGTGCATACAAGGTGTCAATCTGTGACCAAGTGAAAAATATAAGCAAAGTCTATGTGGTGCATAAATTGCAATAAAATCTCAAAAAGTGCAAGTCCAATGTCAATACCTGAAGTGTAGATGCTATTCAAGTATGTTTGTAAGCTAGACAAGACAAATGATAAGTAAGAAATCACATGACTGGCAATATGTCCATATATGGGGGGAAGAAAGCCATGGTGTTGCCAAGAAGTCACTAGCAATTGTTGTTAAGAAAGGTCTTGGCCTTGTCGTTCTAGATCCAAAGTCCAGTCTCTATATGATGTTCCTCATGATCAATAAGTCTCATGGTTGCTAAAGTCCTGTGCAAAGGCCACATCATTCCAGACCTTGAGGTTAGGCCTCACATGTTGAATGTTGTGACTTGTGCTATGTTGAAATAGTCAGCTGCTGCTCAGTCCAAAAATGCCAAAATGGTGCTCAGTGACAAATGGGTCTTATCACCATGCTACCAGATGCATATGATGGTGCTTGCTCCAGTAGGGAACATTTCCTCCAATCCTGCCTCACCTACATCCACCTCAGCAGGGATGTCTTTGACTCCAATGCATTGAAAGTAGCCTGGGTACTATTGTACATAAAGACCAGACATGCATCCACCTATGTCTTACAAGTTTTCCATTGTCCCAGAGGTGTTGGAAGTTTTCCATACTGGGCCACCTTCCAGAACAAAACCTCCACCTTGACACTATGTAACAGAGAGCAATAGGGGCAAGGGAAGCATACACTGGACAAGTACATTGACTCCTTCCAGGCACTGGTTGAGCAAGCCACCTACCCCAATGGCCTTCAGTTATGCCTCACATTCTGGGATGGCCTGCACCCTGTGCTGGTAGAACACATCAACAATCTTGTGGAGGGCTGCCTGAACAACAAGAGGATTGCTTCATAGTACAAAGTAGCCCAGGATCAGTGGCAACTCATAGAGATCTGGAGAGAGCTCTGCTGCCCATATCCCACACTGCACCCAGCTCTGGTCACTAGCCTCCACTACTCTGTACCTGCTTGCCCAACACCTGCACCTACTCCAGCCATCTTCACAACATGCCCCTTGCCACTGGGCATCCCCATGGACATGAACACAGCCAGACAGCTCTACACCACACCATTACTGTGCTGGAGATGCCAGAAGCCTGGGCACTTTGCATAACACTGCCCCTTGGGATTGGAGGTACATTACCTCTTCATAGTAGAGCAGGAGGAACTCCTCCTGCACTTGTTGGCTGCAAAGGATGCTGCTAGAGCCCCATTGCTCAATGAGCCTATGCCAAAGTTGACTCTGGAGGAGACCAGTGTGTGTGCATCACCCCCAGAGTTGGAGGAGGATTTTTAGTTGAGTGACAGATGAGGTGTATGCCTCCATTGCTGGGTGCTAACAGGTTCTCATGTCTTGACATAGAAAATGAGATTGCCCTTTCTGACGCCCTTCCTCAATATTCCCCTGCAGACATACAAATACCAACTCCAGAGCCCCTGCCAAGCTCCCTAACACCTCTAAGGGTCTGCCAGCATGGCCCCATCTGGGCATGTTGAATGCCCCAACAGTATGTGATGGCTTCCAGCCCATTTGCCAACTCCCTGCACCTTGATGTGGAGATTGAGACAACAGACACCCAGCAAGCCTGCAGAGTCATGGCTCTTCTGGATAGCAGAGCAATGGGACTGTTTTTGGACTCAGAGTTTGTCTAATGCTATGGCCTGACTACACAGCCCCTCCCCAAGCCAATTCCAGTCTACAACATCAATGGAATGCCTAACAAAGCAGGCACTATCAGCTCTGTGGTTGACCTGGTTCTCCACTATCAGAATCATGCAGAGCATGCCATTTTTGCTGTCACTAGCTTGGGTAGGCAGGACATGATCCTTGGTTTCATGTGGCTCTGCAAGCACAACCCCAAGGTAGATTAGACCAAGGGAGAGAATACCATGAGCAGGTGCCCCTGAAAGTGCTCTGCCTGCACCACCAAGGATAGGAAAGAATGCTGGGCTTGAGTCTGAGAGCATGCAGCCATCCACACATATTGTGCCAGCCCTCTCCTCTTTGCAGAGCTGGACTTCCTGAATCCCCTGCCTCTGGTGTTCCCTCATAGAGAGGCCCTCTATGAGGACAACCAGAGTAGTGGCAGAGCTCTGAAGAAGGAGTGCAGAGAGGAGTTTGGTGGTTTACACAAGCTGGAGCTCCTGGACAAAGCAGTGGAAGTGGGGGACCAGATCTATACTACTACTGTACACCTCCTGCCCTCAGTGGCAGAGATCTGGGCTAGCCAGACCACATCCCAGCAGCTGGCCCAGGCATTCACTGCTGACTCTGCACCCTGAGAGTTCCAAGATGTTGTGCCCTCCTACCTCCATGCATTTGAGGATGTGTTCTCCAAGGCCTCATTTAACTTGCTTCCAGAGTGCAAGAGGTGGGACCATACCACTGTACTGCTGCCAGATTCCACATCCTCCAGCTGTAAGGTCTACCCACTAGCACCCAAGAAGCAGGACAAACTTGACACTTTCTTGCAAGAGAACCTGGACTCTGGTCATATTTGCCCTTCCAAGTCTCCAATGGCTTC
The DNA here is from genome assembly GCA_020091625.1 of Termitomyces sp. 'cryptogamus'. Classification (NCBI taxonomy): domain Eukaryota; kingdom Fungi; phylum Basidiomycota; class Agaricomycetes; order Agaricales; family Lyophyllaceae; genus Termitomyces; species Termitomyces sp. 'cryptogamus'. Next base: position 1,201,903 of record JAGYZC010000004.1, on the reverse strand, counting down.
TCTGGTCTTCTTCATCAAGAAGAAGGATGGCTTGCTCTGACTGGTCCAGGATTATTGGGTTCTTAATGCCATGACAGTGAAGAACTGGTTACTTCACTAAACTGGATGTCTGGTGGGGCTACAGCAACATGCATATTCAGAAAGGAGATGAATGGAAGGCTGCCTTCCAGACCAACCAGGGATTGTTTGAACTGCTCATGATATTCTTTGGACTCACCAACAGCCCCACCACCTTCCAGACAATGATGAACAACATCTTCCAGAACCTCATTGCAGAAGGTGTAGTGTGTGTATACCTTAACAACATCCTCATCTACACCAAAACACTGGAAGAACACTGTCAGATCACTCACCTTGTTGACCTCCAGACCCATCCTCCTCTTCCCCAATGACAACTTCTCCTTCCAGCTGAAAGCCAACAGCTCTGACTTTGCCACTGGGGCTGTTCTTTTACAGCAATCCCCAGAGGATGGGAAGTGGCATCCAGTGGCCTTTTACTCCAAGAGCTTAAATGCAGTGGAGCGGAACTACAAGATCCATGACAAGGAGATGCTGGCCATCATCCAGTTGTCTGAGGAGTGGCAGCACTTCCTGGAAGGTGCATGGCACAAGTTCAAGGTTTGGATGGATCATAAGAACCTCAAATACTTCCAGACAGCCAAGAAGCTCAATTGCCAACAGGCTTGGTGGTCCCCCTACCTTGCCAACTTCAACTTCTTGCTGCACCACAAGCCTGGCTAGAACATAGGGAAACTAGACATCCTGTCCTGGAGAGCAGACCATGGTATGGGAGGGGGAGGATAACAGCAACATTGTGCTCCTTTGGCCTGAACTGCTTGCAATCAAAGCCATGGAAGCTCTAGCCATCAAGGGAGCAGGAGTAGACATCCTCTGGGACATCTGGCAGGGTAACCAGAATGGTCAGCAGGAGGAACTTGTTGCACAGGCAGCTTGGATGCTAAAGTTGGAACATATCACTGGTGCCAAATTGGTCCACACAGATGAATGGGCCTTCCTGGATAGATGGAATCTTGACCTTCAGGGATCATATCTATGTGCCCAATGTTCTGGAGCTCCACCAAAGGATTGTAGAGCAACACCACAACTTCCACATTGCCAGGCACCCCAGACAATGGAAAATGTTGGAGCTGGTATCGCAGAATTACTGGTGGCCCCAGATGTCCTGGGATATTGGGACCTACACTAGTACATGCAATCTCTGTCTCCAGACCAACCCCCAGCATCACCTCCCTTCTGGACAGCTGCACCTTCTACCTGTGCCTGCAGAGCAATGGAGCATTGCATCTGTGGACTTCATTGTAGATCTCCCCAATGCCCACAGTTACAACATGAGCATGGTAGTGGTAGACCTGTATGGCAAGCAAGCACACTTCATTCCAACTCACACCACTTGCTCTGCCATAGGCACTGCAAACCTATACTGGAGGAATGTTTGGAAGCTCCACAGCCTCTCAATGCCTATGTCTCTGACTGGGGCCACAATTTGTAGCAGACTTCACCAGGGAACTCTACCAACTACTCAGCATGAAGCTTCACATCTCCACCACCTACCACCCACAGTCCAATGACTAGGCCAAACATGTAAACCAGGAGTTGGAGCAGTACCTCCACCATTTAGATATGAACTTAGAGTCTTGATTGCTGATGATTGAGCTTGGGAGGCCATGTAGCCCCACAATCTTGTGCATGTAGATCTAGGACAGCTGTAACACTATCATGGTAGTGTGCACTGGAATCAGATGCACCATGCTCATCATCCAACACATAACTACTCAATGGTAGTTATACCCTTTCAATCCAGGGAACAGGCCTATAAAGTCCATCCCTCTGGAGGGAGATGATTGCTCCCTTTTGCCCACTGACACAGTTGACATGTGGAACAGACTGCACAAGCATCCGCAACTACTGTTGGCCACCAGTACCAACAACAAACATATTAATTGTTTGCTGGGTGCCAAAGTGTCCCACTACACTGTGTGCTTCTCAAGCACACTTGTTACCAATTCTTAATCATGAGGTACACAAAGTACCTTGTGACCCAAGAGATTGGTAGTCCAAATGAGTTTATCATATAGACAGAAGGACTTGTAGTCCTTTGGTCAAGTAAGAATCTCAGCAAAGAGCTTGTCTTTGCTATACATTGACCAGATTTAATGAAGGAATTCCTTGTCTGTCCTGTCTCAAGGTTGTGAAGACTGGGCCATCCCAAGGATGGCCTCTCTGAGAGACATATTGACCTTGTTACCCTCAGTCTCAGACCACATTGAGCCTGGGCTGAGTCTTCTTTGCCATCATTACTGGTGGCAAGCAACTGTGCTTCATCATCACAAATTTTGTGACAATCACACACTTGCCTGAGTCTATGGCCTAGGTCCATTGTGGAGACTGCATATCTGATCCAGCTGTGCTTGCATCTCCTACAAGCATGTTGGGGGCAGGTCATCCCTCTCTGGGTTGATATGTGCATCTGCATGTACATAGTCATAGATGTGGGTGTATATCTTGAGGAGAGTGGCTCTCAAAGTAGTGGGATAAGCAATCTGCTACCTTATTGAGCTCTTCTTTCACATAAGTGATGTCAAGATTAAACCTCAACATATAGTCTGTCCACTGTCATTGACATGGTGACAGATTCTGTTGAGTTTTGAAAAACTCCAGAGCCTTATGATCTGTTATCACATGGAGCTTGTACCCCAGAAGCTTATCCTCCCACTTGAGGAGAGCTTCTAGGATAGCCAAGGTTTCTAGCTCATGCACAGCAAAATTATGCTGTGCATTGGTGAACTTTTTAAACATGAATCTAGCTGGCTGACATTTCTGCCAGCTTGGACCTTGTCCATACATTGCTCCAATGCCTGTCTTTTACATAGAGACTATACACATGTAGTGTGTCCTACATTACAATGGAGCATGCTTTGGATTGTATCCTATGTCACTGGCAGAGTCAGCTACACCATAGCAGAATCCCCACAATGTAGCATGTTATATGGGTGTCATGGAGGCCATACATTGTGCCATACTATACATATTCAGCAGAGTCCTTTCTTTGACCAGGATCTGGAGCTGCTGATTACTACTGGAACAGTGACCAGCCCCACTCAACACTAGAATCCACTGGTGTCAGTGAACTGGCAGTGGATCTGGCTGATACAGAGGAAGAACAAGGTGAGGACAGTGCACCAACAGAACAATGGGAACAAGAGGACCACAATCCAGATGAGGTATCAGAGTCGATGGATCAAGAGCCCGATATTGGCCAGCCTCTTGAGGCCGAAGCTGATGGGACTGAAGAGGCCCCTCCAGAGGAAGAGAAGGAGAATGAAGGTCTGGACGAGGAAGCCATTGCCCGACCTGACACTTCTACTGGTGACGGAATAGTTTCTTCCGAAGAAAACCAGAATCCTGACATTGGAGAGAGTGCGGCAACCAGACAGAAGGGCAGTGCACAAGGTGCTGTGGGCGAGGACACTGCTGTGGACAACCAGACTAAGGATGATTCAAGGTGTGTGATCTCGATCAGTTGACTTGAAAGTTTCTGATGATTTTTCAAGTTCGCACAAGGCCAATCAATCACCAGCTGACCCTCTGAGCTCAGATTCACAAGCTGCTGGAGAAGCTTCGTCTGGTGTGCAGGAGGGTCAGATTCCATCTCAACCCGAGAGTCAGCTATCAATCAATCCATTGCGAAGTCTCGGGGATGCATTGAAAGAGATTCGGCAGCGGTTTGATGACATCATCACCGGTGAACAAAGAGACAAACCTCAAGAGAAGATTGGCGACGTCGATATGCCATCACAGGTAGAGTATCTCCAACCTGACGATGCTGATCATGACATGGAGGCTCTCGGACCCGCTGGGGAGGAACAGGCGGCCAAGCTCAGTGATCTGAAACTCGTTGATGGAGATGAGCCATCTACAGAATACGCCCCCATGGAGATTGACCCGCCTTTTGAGCCGGACATTCAAAAGTCTGTCGAAGAAAGCAAGCCCCATGGTGAACCTGTTGGGTCCGAGCAGCAGAACGATGTCGAAGGCGCAATACCGCACAATGCACGTCCCGTTCCAGACGAGCTCGTCTTGTCTTTGGATATGTCTACCCGCAAAGCAAATATTGATATCGAAGATATGGTGGACGAAGCCGTTGAGGCTGAACTTCACGCTTGGCAAACCGCTAATTTCCCTGATGCCGGCTCAGAGAGAGTCTGGCGGCTCTATGAATCCCTCACCCACGATCTAGCATATGTACTCTGTGAACAACTGCGTCTCATCCTTGAACCTACGCTCGCAACACGGCTCAAGGGAGATTATCGCACTGGGAAACGGCTGAACATGAAGAAAATTATTTCTTATATTGCCAGCGACTACACTAAGGATAAGATATGGTTGCGTCGAACAAGGCCGAGTCAGTGGGAGTACCAAGTCCTGATCTCCATCGACGATTCACGATCCATGGCTGAATCTCACTCTGTTCATCTCGCCTATCAAACTCTTGCCCTAGTCTCCAAAGCTCTTAGCCGTCTTGAAGCTGGAGATATCGCTATTGCCAAGTTCGGCGAGACTGTTGACATTCTTCACGGGTTCAATGAAGGTCCCTTTACAGATCAATCTGGCACCAAAGTCATGAGCGCATTCCGCTTCAATCAAAAAGCCACCAACGTCTTATCACTCGTAGAGACTAGTCTCAAAGTCCTCGAGAACGCAAGGGAGAGACACTCAATGAGCTCTGCGACTGCCGGCGACCTATGGCAGCTCCAATTCATCATCTCTGATGGTATGTGCCAGGATCATGAACGCCTTCGCACTGTCCTTAGGAAGGCAGAGGAACAACGGGTGATGATCGTGTTCTTGATCATTGACTCCCTACACAGTACTGTTGATAATGCTTTGGGAGGAAAAGGGACTCAGTCTGGTTCGCATCAGGGTTCAATTTTGACGATGGACAAGGCAGAATTCATAAACGTCGATGGTCGAATGGAGTTACAGCTGAAGAAATATCTGGATTCTTTTCCATTTGAGTATTATGTGGTTTTGAGGAATGTAGAGGCATTACCGGAGGTTCTGGCAAGTACTTTGAAGCAATTTTTTGAGCGTATATCAGAGGAGTAGTTGTAATTTATATTTTAGTCACAAGCTAGAAATTAGACGAAGTTTCAAACATATCGAAAGACATGCGTCATTTCCAACCTCGGTATGCATGGCAAAAAAACCGAGCAACACAGCGTATGGAACCAACCATACGGAGAACCCAAGGATATACACAAATTTTTCGAAGAAAGTGGATGTGTGGAGTGGAACATGCGGCACGCGGTAAACTCCCCATTTTTCGACATATTCTGAGTCAAGGTACTTCCAGCGATTGTGGACTGGGCCGGTGTTTCTATAAAGAGGTGGTAGACCAACAGCGTTTTCTGACTCCTCATGACTTGTAAAGGGGAATTTTCTTTCATTGGATTCTGGTTACTGGACTGCAGCTACATATTCCAATGAGGAAATCGGTGGTGGCCACGCACAAGCATGGAAAGTGTCGCACATTGAAGGAAAGCGATTATGCATTTAGACCGCTGTGAATACTCCAGAGGAATTGCCGCGTGGGTTAAGGGATAGATTTCCTCGCATCGCTGTGAGTTGGCAGATCCACGCGAGCGCAGAGAAGGAGCGCTAATTATTATGTACATATAATACATCGAATTGGCATATAGTCGCATGATCTCAAGCCAGCTCCAGTTCAAGTACTGAATTGAACCCGAGTGGCATTTACATACATTCAAGCATACATGCATGACACAAGACTGATCCAAGGTAACATGCAAGTTAAGATAGTCCACCTATGGTGAAGAAACCGACCGATATGCCGCATGAAACCAACTATACGGTAGACCCACGGATATAGACAGATCCTCCGAAGAAAGATAATGTGGCGCGGAACAGGAGGCTCGCGATAGGCTGCCCATTTTTCAACAAAGTCCGTGTCGAGGAACTTCCAGCGATCGTAGCACTCGTATGGCTGACATTGAAGAACTTGTTCTGCTGAAAAAGACAATACACCCTTGGGTGTCAGAGGAATAACCTCTTGTTCGAAGAATTGCAAAGCTTCTGAAGCCTTAAATCGCCGAGCAATATTGCGAGTCGTCATCCGGTCGAACAGGGGTGCCAACATAGGGACAGTGCATGTCATATGCTTCGAGATAAGGAATCGAAAATCGGCGTCGATCAATAGCAGACAGATGAGGTGTGTGCATAGACAGACTTACCTGGAATTCTTGGCAGAACATGACACCTAGCATTCCAACATCAAAGGCGAAAGGATTAAAATCAATCTCTCCTTGTAATGTATCCCCTGGAACCTGATCATATAGGGTGTTAAAGGAAACGTGGCTCGGAAGACGACATTCATCGAGGGATATTGAAGGTGGAAACGTTGTAGAGCCGTCAAAGTCATATAAGGCGTATGTCAATTTACCTTGAGAGCGTAGAGACCGACGATAGTAGTTGTGGAGATCGAAACAATCGATATGGACGTGACTGATGAGTATATTGTCCGTTTTGATATCCTGAAAACAAGAGATCCAGGGATTGTCAAGTTCTTGATGTCAAAGCGTACACCGTGAGTTATGCGACGCTCGTGGAGATAAGTCAATCCCTGTTGAAGGAATCAAGATTGGTTCTACCAAGATGAAGTAAAGGGACCTTTAGAAGACAATGTATAAAATAAAATACTTCCTCCAACCTCTCACATTTGGGCAAGAGTGGAAGACCACCCCACCTGGTTCCTGAAATGTAAGCCGAGCATTTGTAGCAATCGAAAGCATACCTAGGCATGACAGCCAGCCAGTGGCCTTCGCAAGCAAGAAGATCGAGAACGGGTATGATATGATGAAAATCATCCATTGAGCGGGGAATTCCTTGATTATGAAGATATTGAAGGACACGAAACTCTTCACTCCCGTTCAAGACTGCCTTGACAGCTACGTGCCGTCCTTGGGTGTCCTGAGCGAAAGCAATGTTGCCCTGGAGAGAACATCAGCATCATCAGCCATAAGTCAGCTCAATATGTCTACGCACCCTGGGGCCTGAGTTTGCAAAAAGAGTTGGCATCGAGGAGTCATCACCATCATAATGAAATGCTGGTCCTTCATGACTCGCATAGGGAAATTTGCTCTCGGGGAGTTTTGGGTTGGATGGGTACATCCCAGCTGCGTTCTCTGGTTCCGGGTGACATCGATGGTATAGTGTGTAACCTTTTTCCTTAAACCACGACTGGACACGTTCTGAATTCCACCAAGCGACTCTTCGGCAGACTAATTGGCGAAATTCGGGATCGTGAGGCCACAGCGAGGTTCGTAGCACGGAGTTAAGGTCATCATACGACGCAGGACTCGGAGACGGGACACACGAAAGGAAACTCGTGTCATCACACATTGGTATGGTAGTCTGTGAAGAACCGCGATCGTAAGGCCTTGTGAACGTGGAACGGCACTTGTACTTATCCTGGCCCAAGCACGCCAAACAACTACTTTATTACGTAACGTAGTCAATTACAAGTCTGACATCATATCCAAGGTAAGATGCGAGTTAGGGCAGCCCATCCACGGCCAACAAACCGACCAACTCGACGTATGTAACTAATTGTGTCGAAGATCCACGGGTATAGACAGATTTTTCGAAGAATGAGAATGTGGCGCGGGATAGGAGGCTCGCGGTAAGCTGCCCATTTTTTAACGAAATCTGGGTCGAGGTACTTCCAGCGATCGTAGCGGTCATATGCCTTATGTCCGTAAATTGCTTCCGCTGCAAAAGATAGTGCACGCTTGGAAGTCAAGGGAATGACCTGTTGTTCAAAGAATTGCAGGGCTTCTGAAGCCTTGAATCGCCGAGCAATATCGCGAGTCGTCATCCGATCGAACAGAGGTGCCAACATTGGGACAGAACACACCATATGCTATGAGAAAATAAATGGCAATCGGGGTCAATAGCAGAAGGTACAAAGATTGACTAACTTGAAATTCGTGACAAAACATAACGCCTAGCATTCCGACGTCAAAGGCGAAAGGATTGAAGTCGAACTCCCCCTGCATCGTATCTCCTGGAGCCTGACCATACAGAGTATTGAAAGAAATGTGGCTTGGAAGGCGACATTCATCGAGAGACATTGAAGGTGGAAACATTGTGGAACCGTCAAAGTCATAAAGAGCATACGTTAATTTTCCTTGAGAACGTAGAGATCGGCGGTAAGGGTCGTTTGAGTCATATCTGTCGATGTTTACATGGTTAACGAGTATATTGCTGGTTTTGATATCCTACAATGACTAGTGATTCAGTAAATGTCAGGTTTCGATGTCAAAAAACGCACTCCGTGAGCGATACGATGCCTATGAAGATAAGTCAATCCCTATGAAGGAGTTAAGACTGACTCGACTAAAATGGAGCAAAGGTACCTTCAAAAGACAATGTATAAAATGAAATACTTCTTCCAATCTTCTACAATTGGGTAAGAGTGGAGAAACACCCCACCTGATTCCCGAGTTGTTGGATGAAATAAACTTGTGGAGTAAGTGAATCATACCTAGGCATAACGGCTATCCAATGGCCTTCGCAAGGAAGAACATCCAGAACAGGTATCACATGATGAAAATCATCTATTGAACGAGGGATTCCTTGATTGTGAAGATATTTGAGAATACGAAATTCTTCGCTTCCGTCTAAAACTGCTTTGAAAGCTACATGCTGTCCTTGGGTGTTCTGAGCGAACGCAATATTGCCCTAAAGAAAGCATGAGCGCCAGTCCCATCGAAAAAGGTCCATACACACCACATAACTAATGCATCCATGTAGGATTGGTAATTTCAAGTCAGGTTCGGGCTCGAGCTCTCCATGCATTGGAAAGGGAAATGGAGTTTCGCTGTGTTTCGTACTAGCTGGGTCCATTCCACTTTCACGAATATGGTACAAAGTGTAGCCCTTTTCCAGGAACCAGGACCGTGTATGACTTGAATCCCACCAAGCGATCCTTCGGCAGGATAACTCCTCAAATTCGGGATCGTGTGGATACAAAGAAGTTCGTAGTACCGAGTCAAGAGTGTCATTGCACTGAGAAGGATCACTTACAGCCGGGGAGGAATCCTGTTGTGCAGCACAGACATCTGACGCCTGTAGAAGAACTAGGATCAGCGAAGGTTGCTTTGCGAGCGTATAGTGCCACTTCACCATTCTTTACGGGTAAAAACAAAAAGGACAAGCCGTATATTGGCCTCAACAACCCGTGACTGTTCCGTTATCACGTGGTTATTAGTATAAAGCATAAGCTAATTCTAATAGACGTTCTTTATAAGTCGATTTTATTAACTCCGACTACACCTGCTTGCTCCGACTACATGATGTGGGAGTTCTACCTTTACAGCGACCGCGTGAGAATCGCATGTTTGCTGGTCCAGCCCTTTGATGAATAATCTGCATGGTCAACAACATGGCAAGCTCCTCACTCCGTAGGTGAGGTATACCCATATACATACGAAGTCTCTGTGTAGTCACCTGGCTCACCCCATGGTGCTCTGCTCGCGAAAACTCGAATGCTCATACCTATGAAGTTACGTTGCGCCAATGCATCACGGCAATCACCGGTTCACGAAAGGAAACCTAAAGGTAGAAGCCCTGTATCTAATGGTTGATTGACAGTTGGAGACGGACTTGAGAGGCTGATGTATTTTGTAAAACATATCCCGGAGTACTTACATAGAACATTCTGATTCAAATCCCTCGACGGTCTACTCGAGCTTGTCTTTAGAGAGAGGGAACGCGGCCGGTCTATTTATAGGGATATCAAGAAGCACGACGACTGCATCATTCAATCACTTTTTCAAACACAGCACAAATTATGAAATCGATTTGGTTCTGTTCGAAAGAAAACGGTCAACTCGTGACGCCAACTATACGCCGTGACCGGCATCGCCCAGAACAACAAACGAATATATTGATCCATTGGCAACTCAACTACAGTAACGAAAAGATATACTATCTGTAAAATCAGGACTCTCCTTCATATCTTGACACCGTTCAATGTTCTCTCTGTTCATCCCGATGATCAATGCAACCCATGACATAAACAGGTGTGAAGGATGAGCGCTACACATGACTACCGAAATTACCTGGCGCGGCTTGGTACATATGTCACATGTTCTGTAAGCGCAGATGTGATTAGGCGCGTGGAGAAATAATTTTTCTGTTAGCATTGTATATACGAACGTGATCAAATAGTGACCATCCTCCCAAGGTCGTCGTCGAGAAGGGACTCAACGATTGCTGGACATTTTGCGTTCGTTCAAACTTCTAATTGTTTCTGAGTATGTAGATAGAAATAAATTAACAAAAAAATACTAGAAAAATATTGAGGATCCACTGCTAGATCAGAGGCTGGTTAGGGGACCTGCCAACTGCATGGTCGGGCATAATTTCTAGACGCCTTTCCCCGAGTCATTCATTGACAGATTGTGGATATGTACCTCCCTTTATCGATTGCTGGGGAATTGAAGGAGCAGCTGATTGCATCCTGAGGGCTAGGAGCTATAAGAATGCAGCTCTGTCTCGGCCACATCATTACCTGTCGTCGTCCGGCCCCCTGCTTGCTATGAATCGACCTGTGACTCCAGAGAACAAATCCGAGATCTACGAAGTTCGTATCACTCCTTAAGTTTTATCCAGTGACCGGAATGACTTACTGCCATGCAATCTATGACATAGGATTCGACGATCTGCAAAATCAAGCGATCAGTCACTGTGAGAATTGTAGACTCTACCTTACCTCGAACCGTCCATTGTCCTGGTATTCGAAATCCATACTACAAACTCCCTGTTGGTTCCATTGTTATTGTATTAGGCTCTCGGACACTCAACTTCACCGTATGTTCTCTTGAGTTCAGTTTCATGATAATTACTGACTACCACAATACCGCATTTCCCTCTGTGAATCATCGATCAGGGTGTGGACGATCCCCAAAGTACTGCAAACACGGCATATAGGATCGAGGGGGAAATAGAAGTGACGATATACGAAGAAGTTGATGAGCCCGTACCTAACAGAAAATTCAGACTCTCCCACTCTGACCTCCGACTTGTGGAACCGGCGAACTTCGACTGCAGCGAGGGATTCTCTGTAAGTTCAGAACCCATTTTTTGACCCTCGATCTAAATTCGAAATGTTCAGCCAGGGATAATTGTTGCTCTCAAACAAGACATAGCTTATAACAAGAGTAGAACGTTACACAAGGGGCAATTGTTCGTGACTAATTCGATGCCAGAAACTCCAAGGGTGTGTATGTACGAAACCTAAGTGCAGCATTTGCTTGACTTCAGTTTGACCTGTCAGGGGCAACCCCATCGATCCTTGAAAGCCCCGATCGATCAGGCTTTGTATAATGTGACAAGTGTTCGGAAGAATATCCGCAGGTTGAAGGTCAAAAACTCCGCGGATGTATTGATTATGCACCATGATTTGGAACGTGTCACACGTATACAATGAGTGACCATTGGAATTACTTTTTACGATACTCAACCCATTGTACTCTAACTGTATCAAGTATTCAGCGAATGTGGTGCGGAACAGGAGGTTCGCGTTGAGGTGCCTATTTCAAGACATACACGTATCAATTGCAAGGTAGAATGAAAGTTAGAATAGCTTGCAGAGATTTGTTGTGCTCTTATCCGACAAATTGTTCACAACGTCGCTCAGAGTAAGCGACGAGGCTGAACTCATTGACATCGTTCACCGATTCGTCGATATCTGATTGAACATGATCTCATGATGAGCTCGTCCTCCGTATACAACCCCAGACCGACTACTACGTTACAGTAAGAAGCCGTTGCCCCATATCGTGCAGGAACTCTTCGCGAATATCCAAAGTTCTCACTACAAGCGACAACCGAAGCGACAGGCGTCAGCCGATCTGACATTGCCTCGGCCTATCTCGCGTAGCGTGTAACCATCACAAATGTTCCTTCTGCTCATTTAAATGCTCAAATATTTCTATTTGTGGCAGTGGACTACAATGGGCTAGTAGTCTCCAAGATTTCACTCCGAGGATACACAACTTTTGAACTGTGGATGACCTCAATGATATGTTCATTGAAGAACTCGGCATCAAACTGAAGACTGCTCTCCATGAAATCAACGCAGCGTTTCCTATTTATTTCCCTTTGGAAGAGAGTCAACTCCCGGTATCGGATTCATCGCCTCGGCTTACTATCTATTCTAAAATGAGCGTCATATTCATCCTATTGGTTGCTTGAACGGAGAGCGTCATATGGCTGATTACCTGAATCGTATCATTGTTGCGGCATCTTCCTTCGAATCGACCGAGAAAATTTTCACCTTGTCCTTTGCAATTAATCATTTCTGGTCTGCAGGAAAAGCCAATCAAATCATTGGCGCAGGCCCTTGGCGTGCCAAACCTGATCTTGTCTTACTTGGTAGATGGAGTGTCTATACGAAATAAAGATGTCTACTGGCCCGACATTCTTGCAGTGAGCGAGAACTCGATCGCAGCAGGTTCAACTCATACCATGATCTCAGAAATCAATGTGAGAAGTTTTCTGACTTTCGTGACCGATCAGAGGTGAATGTTTTGGAGGAGTCAGAAGGAATGTAATAAGCCAAGGGCCAGGTAGTCACAAATTCTAATACACTCGATTATGATCGGATAGAGCCACGGACTACCACTACTCCATGGTTGTGTGATTGACGAGATGAGAACCCATGTCAAAGAAGACCCACGCGTCGTGTTGATAAGCCACTAGTAAACGGAAGGAGGAAGAAGACCAGCATTCATCAAGATTGGCCGCAGCAGTTCGACATTGTAGAGAAATACAGAAGTCCTCAGTCACTCCAATAATATGTGGTCGACTAAGTAAATTTATACCTGTAGAGAAATACAGAAGTCTACAGGTGATTATTTAGTTGTAGGTAAGTCGGAAGTAAGTAATTTGCTCACCCTCAGTCACTCCAATAATATGTGGTCGACTGAGGGTGGCTTTCGTGTATCGTATGTCTATCTAGGGGAAAATAAATAAGGTTTGATAGCCACCTAGTGTATTCCGAAAGTAGAAATTGATAACACAGCGTGATGACGTACACGAGTGGTCGGTACAAGTCATCTCTCAACACTCCCTCTGACTTGTGCGATCGTCTGTGTTCTTCAACCCCATTAAACCAACGAGGTAGTCGTGTGCGGCGCGCGGTAGAGGTTTTGTGCAGATGTCGGCTAAGTTTTCGGAGGAGGGGATATGGGTTACTTCGATGTCGCCTTCGGAGACTCGTTCGCGTATATAGTGGTGCCTAATGTCTATGTGTTTCGCCCGAGCGTGGCCTTTCGTGGACTGTGCCAAGGCTATGGATGAGTTGTTATTGACGTAGATACTCGCGGGGAGTGGTTGTTCGAAGTCGATCTCTGCAAGGAAGTTGTGCATCCACAAAGCTTGCTGGCACCCCCTCGTCATAGCCATGTACTCCGCCTCGGTCGTCGAGAGAGCGACTGTCTGTTGACGTTTGGAGCTCCACGATACCGGTCCGCCGGCCATCATGAATACGTATCCTGCTGTTGATTGTCGTGTATCTAGATCACCTCCGTAGTCCGAGTCCACGTAGCCCAGCGGTTTAATCGAGCCTCCCAGATCTTTCGAGTACACTATTTTGAAGTCAAGGGTCCCTTTTACATACGCCAGGACATGAAGCAACGCCTTCCAGTGGGCCGGCCCGGGGTTTTCTTGGAACCTAGCTAGCATAGCTACGGCAAAAGATAGGTCTGGTCGGGTTGCCGCTTGCGCCCACATAAGTGCGCCTAGGAGTTGTCGGTAAGGTTTGTCTTTCATAAAGGCATGCTCCTCCTCGCTTTTAGGGGCCATTTTGTTTGTCAGCGAGATTCCTGTCGGTAGTGGTGTGTGGCATGGGTTACAGTTCGACATCTGAAAATGTTTGAGGACGCATGTGAGGTACGCTCTCTGCGATAAGGAGATGGTTTTGGTTTGAGGGTTGCGGTAGATAGCCATTCCTAATATAAACGAGGGATCACCTAAGTCCTTTATCTCATAGACCTGTGCAAGCTCCTTCTTGGCTTTCATTGCTCCTTGAGTCGTCAACAAGAGGCCAAAGGTGTCGTCATTAAAAGTGTTCATGATCGTTGCCTCGGACCCAACTTTCCTTGACCTTACGCATGGATCTGTCCTCGATCTGGTGTACCCCAAGTCCTTATACGCTCCATCCAGCGTCCAATACCAGTCAAAACCCCCTTGCATGAGCCCATAGATGGTTTTTCGGAGCCTGGCCAGTTTCCCCTCCCCTCCCGGAAAACCTGGGGGGAGTTTCATGTAGACCTCGTGCTCAGGGATGCTGTTAAGGTAAGCCGACACAAAGTCTACTTGCCATATCTCGAAGCCTGCCTGCGCTGCCAACGCCGCTGACATCTGAAGAGATTCCAAGCGCACTACAGCCACGTATGTCTCCTCAAAATCTTCACCTGCCACCTGGGAGTAACCCTTTGCCACCAGTCGTGCCTTCCTCCGGACCACCTCTCCCTCTGCGTTAAACTTATTTGCAAAAACCCATCGGCATCCCACGATGTTCTTGTCTTTTGGGACATGTCGTTCCTCGACCAACTCAAACACGCCTCTGTCACTCATCATCTGAAGCTCCTCATCCATTGCGTGCTGCCATAAATCAGGTCTCCTCATTGCTTCCGAGTAAGTCTTCGGTACTGACGTATCATCATTCTGGTTGTATCCCCTCATGGTTGACAGGTATGCATATGGGCTTTCCGCAGTCATGGCCGTAGGTGCGCCCCCAGTTGCCCACTCTTCACCCTCATCTCTTGCCTCCTGTTCCCTCTGTACCATTTCTTGTGCTGCGATCAGGGCTGGGGTAGGTCTGCTGAGTCTAGATGACCGTCGCACCGGTTAGTTTGCCGTCTGCTCGATCGTGCGCCTTGTTGGCCCTGGTGGGGTAGGTGCCTGTTCAGGGGCAACATCTGGGGTCAGATCGGGGTGTGGGTGGAGTGGTCCGCTGTCAGGTCGTATCCTGGGAGCAATCGGTTGATGGACAGGCAATAGGCCAGGTGTGGTGTCGGCAGGTGTGGGAGTGTTCGATGGATGGTTCTCCTCCTCATCTGCGTCGAGGATGGTGAGTGCCCGATGACCTTTCCCCTCCTCAAAGATAACGTCTCATGAGGTCACGATTGTCCTAGACCCCTGATCGTACAAGCGGTAGCCACTATTCGCATACCCCACGAGTCGGGTTCTAACTGAGCGAGGGTCCAGTTTTGATTTCACCAATTCCTCCGGTACCTTTGCCCATGCCAAGCACCCCCATGGTCGGAGGTGGTCTACTTGTTGCCGTTTTCCTGTCCAGGACTCCTTCGGGACAATACCTGGGTGACGTGAGGTGGGTAATAGATTTTGCGTGTATATTTGTGCTGCAGCGGCCTCTGCCCACAGTTCCTTTGGGAGACCGCTCTCAGCCAGCATGCAGTGTACACCCTCCAGTATAGTACAGTTTGCTCTCTCCACTAGCCCATTTTGGGCATGCGCGTACGGTGTTGTAACCTGGAGGATGATGCCATGTTCGCCAAGGTACGTTGTCCACATTTCATTGATCCATTCCCGACCTGCATAGACCCTGACCTCCTTAAGCTTTCTCCCAGTCTGTCATTCCGACTCGACGTGATAGGCAGAGAGGGCCGTGAGTGTGGTACTTGAATCTTTCCTGGTAAGGAAATATACGGACATGTGAGAGGACCCTCCATCTATGGCAAGCATCATGTAGATTGCCCCCCGAGCGATTGTACACTAGCTGGTCCCCACAGATCAATGTGGACCCGGTCATTTGGGAAGCCCTCTGGTTCCACTTTGGCATCGTATGGGCGTGATGCATGTTTACCATACACACAGTCTTCGCAGATACCCAGTACTGTCAGGTCTCCTTTTATGTTGAGCCCGTCGACTAAGTTCTTTGTTAGGGCTTCTCAAATGGTTTTCACACTTGCATGTCCAAAGCGTCGATGCCACACGTCCAAGGTAGTCGGCTTCATCTGTGATTTTGCTGTCATAACCGTGGGGCCACCCATGCTTCCGAGCGTGCTGAGTAGGTACATTCCCCCAGTGCCAGTGCCACACAGGACTTCCCTCCCATCAGGGTCCTGGAAGTGAACCTGACTGTCATGACCCATTCCCCGAAACCCCGCACATCGCCCATCAACCCCAAAACCCCAAAAAACCCCCAATGCTCCGCCAAACCTCTGCCCATGCCCCGCGCCTAGTTCGGCTAACTCCGACGCCTCCCTGGCTAACTCTGACGGCCCCCTGGCCAACTTCGGTGCCTGCCCCGCAGCCACTGACACTTACCCTGGGCTTCCCGAACCCCGAGAACCACCCCCGCTGTTCCTGATCTTCGCCACCCATCATCAACTCAACACCCTGGTTCCTCCGACCTATTCCGGAGTATCACGACAACCTCGGGGCAACCCGCATTCTCCAATGATCCCATCAACGTATCAGTGCGGCACGATCTTCGATCACAACCGACACCCGCCCACTCCATCAAGCCCCACCAAGCCCCGCCGCCACAGCCGGCGTACCCCGAAGTCCTCCGGTAGTCAGTATATAAGTCATCGAGTAGCTCTTCGTACTCTAGTCTTGATATTGCTTAACGTTACCTATGGTCTGATTGTTTCCTTTTCGTGTTTCATGTTTCATGTCTCGTTCTCCCTACTCTCAGTCTCCCGGTCTTATCTCAGTCTCCCGGTCTTATCCCGTCTCCATTTCATTATCATTCTCGTTATCGTTTCGTATCTCTATTTGAATCTACTCTTGTCCTATATCAACCCCATCCCATTTTGTCTGACGCTGTCTCGGTGACTCCGTCCAACCATTGTGCCCAAGTCTTCATCAACCCTAACGACCTCATGAACTCCGCAATTATGATTACGAACCCCAACACTCCTTTACCAGGTCCGAACCTCACTCTTCGCTTGGTCCCGGACTCCATCAGCTCCAAATGATCTCCCATCAAACCCCAGCTCCGTTCCCATTGATCACACAGCCACCTACTCCCTTGCTTCCGCGAATCTCCTGTACGGCCTTCTGCCTGAACCCTGCCAAGACTGTCTCGTCTCCTCACAATCCAACTTCTCCAGACCTTCCCGGATCTGTCTGGATCACATCCCCCCAACTACCCGCACAAGCCACCAGGACCCAGAACACCTTCGAGTGTTTGGTTACCAGTGCAAGGGGATCACGCCCGCCTAGTAAGGACTCGCCCAGTGCAGCTGAGCCCCCGGGGTCAGCGGAACCTGACACTGACCACCACCAAAAGTCACATTGAAACTGGCTTTAACAAATCTATTGATCAAGATTAGGTTTGACGTGAGGTCGGGTGCGTGTAGTGCATTTCTAAACATGAGTTCTGACGACCCATGTGCTGTTTGACATCTCCTTTTAACAGTGCCTTTCCCTACCACACGGAACGTTGCGCCTTTTGGTGCCGCTTGTCCCTCAATGGGTTTCGGCAACTCTTCGTAGTCCAGGAAGTCTTTCCTGTCCACAAAGAAATGGTCCGTTGCCCCAGAGTCTGCATAGGTTGGTACTTCCTCAGTTTTGGACATGTATGTACCCGTCCATTTTACAACCTCTGGGTGGTTTGTGTGTTCCAGAACTGTGGCTGACAGGGCATAGGTGACGTGGGGTTGTGTTTGCATCGGCTGTGGATCCAATGTGGCAACGTTTGCTGCTGGGGGTGGAGCGGGTGTCTCAGTTGAGGGGTTTTTTGTGATCTTTCCCTTGTTTCTGAAGTTTGGTGGGAACTGCCCTTCTTTTCCTCCTCCTTTCCAGTAACAGTTCTCAATAGCATGTCCTGCCCGCTTACAGTTCGGATTGATACAGACTAGTTTTGATTTAGTCTGTGCCTGCAGGGCCGTGGCTGATACCCCTGCCTTCTGTTTTTGAGACACAAGTCGATCCCAGTGGGTGGTAAGTGCTGTGATTACATCCTTCGATTCTGTCTTAGCGTACACCCCTGCTACTACAGCATTCCAGGATTCGGGCAAGGAGGCTATGAGGATTGTCTGGAAGGTTGCGTCATCTATTCTTGCTCCCCTTTCTACCGCGGATCTCCACTTTTCTCTGAGATCCTCGATGTGCTTCAAGAAGTCCATTCCATCCACAAAATTGGTTGATCGTAGCCTCTTTTCTGCGTTCATGGCGGCGATCTCCGAGAAAACACCATAATTTTCTGTCAGTGCTTTCCACGCGTCTGCTGCCGTGCCGTCCATTCTGATTCCCAGTCCGACAGGATTTTTGGTGTTGTATATAATGAGTCCGAGTGTCCATGCGTCCCTTTCCTCCCACTCTTCTTCAGAGGGGAATCTCGAGGACCATTCGGTGTGTTTTTCGTCTGTTGGTTTTGTGTCGGGTCTGGTTTCCGGCTTTTTGATGGTGCCGTTGAGGTATCCTCGGGCTCCATGAGCTCTCGCCGTGATCATGACTCAGTTTCTGAATGTTATGTAGTTTGTGCCGTCGAAGTGTGTGTCTTCGGGGAAGTTTGGGGGGTTGGATGAGTTTGTGGACGTCATCTCGGTTGTGGGTGTTTAGTTGGATGTAGGGGGCCAAGAAAAAAAAAATGTGTGGGTTTGTAGTGAGTCGAAAAAAAAACGGAGCTGAGGCTCAACGTAATTGAAGTGCTAATGGGGCCTATAACCTGTAGAGAAATACAGAAGTCCTCAGTCACTCCAATAATATGTGGTCGACTAAGTAAATTTATACCTGTAGAGAAATACAGAAGTCTACAGGTGATTATTTAGTTGTAGGTAAGTCGGAAGTAAGTAATTTGCTCACCCTCAGTCACTCCAATAATATGTGGTCGACTGAGGGTGGCTTTTGTGTATCGTATGTCTATCTAGGGGAAAATAAATAAGGTTTGATAGCCAGTATTGATCGCCTAGTGTATTCCGAAAGTAGAAATTGATAACACAGCGTGATGACGTACATGAGTGGTCTGTACAAGTCATCTCTCAACAGACATATAGTGGGGCAATCACTTCCGTGGATCGCAAGTATCTTAGGAAGGCGTTGGATGTCCACCTGCCTAGTATTGAATCGGCGAAATTGGCTTAGTTTAAAACTCAGCACAAAACTCTGATTCACAAAGGTGTTCGGGACTTCGTTTCATGTAGCTCACTCAAAAGCATTGTAGAGAGTAGATTTTAATTGATTTAGATTACAAACTCAACCAGGTCAAGTCTGATCACAAGGCTCAAGCAAAATATAATAAATTTTAAGCCTAAAGCAAGTAAAAGTTTGTTGGCCTAAGAAATCTGCTCCCTGGGGATCTCTGAGCCATAGCTAGTACTTTCCCTGTCTGATAGGCTCGAAAATCCCCTCCTTTTATACCCCTCAGTCTGCGCATGGACCATGGCTTCTCTACATGTTTTTGTCATCATCCGGGAGTGTGGTCAACTGGTTGGTGGGCTGGGCTGCATGGTCAGGCCTTGGCATGCACCTATTTTTGGCATTGGCAATTTGGGTTCGATCATGCCAAGGCCTAGGCTGATCTTTGGTCTGTCCCTTTTTCTCTCCCTTTGTCCTCTCCTCCTGCCTGCAGATCCTCATTGTTATGAGCTTGAGGGCTGTTTGGTTCAAGTTGGTTGGTCAGAGAAGGGAGGGGCTAGCCTTGGATTGAGGGGAGAGAAGGTCATAAACCTGATCTCAGATTGTTAGCTGAGATCAATTCTTGGCCCCTGCCATCAAATTTTGATGGCTGGCTTCCTGGCTGTTGTTGACTGACTTTGGGCTCATTTTCCATTGGTTTTACATGGGAGGTTTTACTCTGAGGTATGCCTTACATCTACAGTTTTCAACATTTTTTACCAGCTTGCTGTAATGTTTCCATTACAGTTCATGCAGCTTACAGTTCACACCTTGTAAGTCAAAACCAGTCAATTGGTCTAGTCTACAAGGTGCTGCCTTATGTAATTACAATATGAGTATTTAATGGTAGCATCATGTGATGCTACTTAATAATAACAAAAGTAAATTAATATGAAAGAGTATTGCTACTGAGGGGTAATGGATGGATGGATGGATGGATGAACTCTGTTTAGACTGCTGGCAAGCCACTATACAGGGCTAAGGGGCAGGGGTAGAGTATTTACTCTACTCCTACTATAATACTAATTCTCAATGTATTGTAGCTTTAATCATGATATTGTTGCTATTAGAACTCTTGTTACAGAGTTTTGTGTGGCAAGTGAGTAGCATGGTCATGTTGCAGCAGATTGAGTTAGAACCTCTGGTGCTGAGGGGTGTTTTGAAAGGTTTGGTTTGTGGCTTGTGGCAAGGCCAATATCATAGTTGGTTCCCTTGAATCTGCGTGTATGTGGGTTGCCTTAGCCTCCCATGGTGTGTGGGTCTGTGCTCCGTCACTTTGTGTCCTTTGCTTTTGGTTTCCTCTTCCTGTAATGCTCTCCTCCCTGTACCCTTCCTCTCTGACCTCCACTGCACCCTACCCTCTCCTTTCCTTTCCTCTCTAATCCTCCCCATCTCTCCTTTCCTCATGCCTCTCCACTCTCTCCCACCACCTCTCTTTCCCTTCATCATTTTCTTCATCCTCTTCTCTGGGTTCCATGCTTTTTCCTCTTGGTAGTCCTGACTTCATGAACATGCCAGTCTTCTCCAAAAATTTAACTGTTGCTTCAATTCCCTTTTTTGTGCCTAGCAGTGCACCTAGGTCTAGCTGTTTGTTCACCTTCTTCAGTATTTCTCAGTGTTTGTCATATTTTGGGCACATCTGTATGATGTGTTCCCTTGTCTGGAGTCGTGCACCGCATATACACCCTATGCTTTTATCAGGTATGAATTTGGCATAGTATTCATCTATAAAAGCATGCTTTGTTCTGCACTGTGTTAATCTTCCGAATGTTTCCCTTGGTGTGTGCAGGATGTGTTCCCTTGGTTTCCATCTTGGTGGTAAGTTGTTGGCGATTGCAAATCCTCCTGTCCACGGCACTCTTTTCCACTCCTTGACCCAGTACTCCAATGCTCTTTGTTGTCCTCCTTTTTGCATTGGTGAGTGTCGTGTAATTGGGCATCCACAGTTCTTTTCCTTCTTTTGCTTCCTTGTCTGCCCATTCATTACCTATCACTTCCTTGTGTCCCAGGCACCACTCTACTCCAAACATCCTATCAATGCCTTCTTCTAGATATCTGTCAATTATGTGAGTGATTTTTACCATGTTAGATTGGCCAGGTTTTGGCTTTGGTTCATATGCTGATGTTATTGCTGCTGTATTGTCTGCAAAAATGTGGATGTGCCTGATTTCATTTCTTCCTCTCACATATCTCATTGCTGCCCTTGCTATTCCTGTCAGTTCTGCATCATATACTTCTACCTGGCTCCCCAAGCCTCCCCTCTCCACAAACACCTCCCTGCCCATGTGATACCCTATGATTCCCCATCCTACCTTCCTTGTTTCATTGGGCACCTCTTCTCTCATCAATCCATCTGAGTATATGACAATATGAGTCTGGTCCCTCTCTAGGTCTCATAGCCTCTTGTTATATTTCTTTGCTTCTTCTTTTTTCTTCATCTTATTGGGGGTGCCTATGATTGTCAGTCTCTGGCCAAACCTTTCTGCTGTATTCTGCCATGGCAGAGCTATGAATGGATTGATTGTTTCCCCTGCAGATGGTTGGTAGGTCAATTGTGCTACCCTCTCAAGCTGGTTCAATTTTCTCCTAGTGCTTCTGCTTGCTACCTTTCTTGATGGGAGAGGGATGGGGCTGTTCCTCTGTCCTGGCTTCTGCCATTCAGCTAGTAGCCCCACTACAATTGGGTTTGTGCTCTATGTACTGTGTTTCCAGCATAATCTTTGCATCCTCTTCCCATGCAAACTTCAGTACTACTGATAAGAACTCTTTCTGTTTCAGGTCCAATTCAGCATGCAGCCATCTGGGTTTGCCCATGACATTCACCTTTGCCATGATTGGATTGAACTTTCTGATTTCCTCTAGCAGGTCTTTGGGCATGTTAACGTAGCCATGGCCATCCCTTCCTGTCCAGACTCCATTTATCCTCACTTTGTAGCATCTGTAATCTGTGATCATATTGATAGTGTGGGCTAGCACCCCAAATATGTCAATGAATTCATCTGCATGTTGTCTCAACTCTTCGCCTATCTGATCTTTGTGAAGCATGATAATCAAGTTTTGGTTGTGATTATACTGTGCCAATGCTACACACAGGTGCTTTGCGGTAGGGGATAGGGATAGGTGGTCATTTATCAGGTTAATGAGTCTATGTGGGTTCAGATAGTTCATGTCAAACTTCTCTCCCTGCGGGATGATGACTAGTCTTGCTGGGTGGTATTGGTCTTTTGGTGAGTGAGGTGGAGTCTGTTGTTGTTTGGTGGTCTGTGTCTGATTCAGGTTGCTTCTCATTGTGGGTCTGTATATTGGGCCTGTGGCTATCACTGTTTTCACTCCTTGGACCTCCATCAGGTAGCTTCTATTTGCTCCTTTCTGCATTGGGTCCCTTTCTTAGCATTTGACCAGAGTGTCCACTGCTTTCATCAGGTCCTTTACAGCATTTCATAACTCAGCAGTTTCCTGTAGTGCATGCATGGAATCAGCATTGCTGGATTCATGGTGCTTCTCACCTGCTGTCACCAGTTCTGGTAATATCTTCTTCACCACTTTGTATACCATTTCCTCTGTCTTTGGGTTCTATACATAGTGGTCTGAATACTGCTTGAGCTCCCTCCTCAGGTTCTCCAGTTGGTTCATCACTATTGCCTCATTTTCCAATGTTGTCCTTCCCTCTGTTTCGATCTCTTCCTTTATCTCTGTATCTGTCTATATTCTTGGGTTGCGTCTTGGTCTTGTCAGGGTTCTAGGCTCTTGCTCCATTTGCTAGCCAAAGACATTGATGTCCCTCTGTTTACATTGTCCTAAGGTGGGTCTTGCCAGTGATATGTTCATGTAATCTTCTGTCTCTCTCCCTGGCAGTCTGTCTTGTGTGCTTTTGACATGTTTTTTCACACTCTTGCTGTACATTGCTGCTACAGTGTCTATTCTCTCCCTCTCCTTACTGTGGGAATATATGGGTTAGGTGGTGGAATTGGATCAAGAGTGGTTTTTTTAAGGGGTAATGGAAGTTCCATTACATACCCCCCTTTTGAGTCCATCAATGGACTCATGGAAAATCAGATCACCAATAAGGGGGTGGGATATGGCATCTCACCCAGGAGTCTCACTAGAATCTGAGTGCAAATCCCTATGTTAGAATAGTGGTAGGATCAAATGATCCTACTGGATAAGATGGACATGGTACTATTCCAGTGTGCTGCCCAACTGTGCTGGATGACAAGGTGGGCACTCAGTGAGCTCACATTCACTTTTCAATTTGGAGGGTGAACTCCTCTGGTTGTTCACCCTGCCCATTCCTGCTTCCTTGTTGCTCATTGTGTCTGCCTAGCACTCCAATACAGTGTTGGCTGTATCACAGGAGCCACTTGATTCAGCCTCAGGAGCAGATGGGGTAGTTATGTTAGTTGCTACAGCTGCATCTGAGGGGCTGGGGATGACTTGTGGAGTTGTTGCTGCTTGGGGATTCATAGGTGCTAAAGAGTTGTTGGCATAGTCCAGTTCCATGGACTTCTCTGTAGATGTGTCCTGAGAGGACACACTAGAGCTTGCAGCAGGGTTGGTTGTAGCCAAAGCCACTGACAATGAGAGCCTCTCCTCAGTTAGAGCTGTATTCAGTGGAGGAACCATGAAAGATAGTTTCTCCGCTTTTGCAAAGGCAGCTCTCACCACTTCTGCAGAGCAATGCAGGAGGTGAGTGAAGATGCCCACCTTACCATAGTGCAGCCATTCAACCACACTGAGTGGAGAGTAGCCTTGGCTCTCATAAAGTTGGAGGAGCACTTGGAAGCACTCCTGATCATCAGTGGTGGGGACATACTACTCATGATATCTCTTTAAAGCAGGAGGCACACCTATAGTTTGGAGTCAACAGTGGCATTCATTGTCAACTCTAATGAACAGGTCTGTGTGCAGTGCACTTCCTGACCAGTGGTGATTAAGGAAGTATATATCATAGGTATATGCATGATTCACCCATGCAGGAGGCACACAGTTTGCCAGGAGGTGACATATCACCTTTGTTTCACTGAGATTGTTAACTTGCATAGGCAGCACTTGCATCCTATGCAGAGTGAAGGTGTAGGGAGTAAAAGGAGTAAACTCTCCTACATGAGCATGGTAGTTGTCAACCACATCCCAATAGAGGCAAGGTTGAGCAGCCATCATAGCAAACAGCCTCATATAGGCCATTTGTGCATGCAGTGTAGTTGGGGCAAGTGCCTGATCTAATATATATCTGAAGACTGAGTGTTGGTCTATGCATAATGATGCATTGATGGCCACACCTGAGTACAAGTTCTATGAACATAGGTGGCCATGGTGCAGAATATACTATGCCCACATGTTAATGTCAAAGTGATTGATCAGGACTTGATTAAGTCTTGCTCCCTGTATGTTGTTATCTGTAGAGCCAAGCATGGCCAATGAGTGTGAAGGCAAGAGGACCAGTAGCCAATGGCAGTCCCCTCTGAGAAGAGATGTTTTCAACTCTTCTAGAGTTAACTCCATGACATGCTGCATGGTGTGGTCTTTAATGTCTAGAGCTGTGTAAAAGGAGATCTGATGGAACTCCTGAAGAAGGAGAGTGGCATGTATCTGCTCCCTCATAGTAACCTTAGCTTGGCTCTCCCAAATGAGCTTCAGGATTAGCCACAGCTGTTCTGGGTTCATAGGCATTCCTCATGGAGCCTATTAATATAACAATTCATATTGCAGGGATATATGAGATATCCCTGCCATCTCTGCAGGGCAGGCAAAGACCACTTCATCACTAACAAAGACTGCATTGGTAGTTGGCAACCAATAGAAGTTGGGGTGAAGAATACCCCTAAAATTGTTTTGGTGCTCAAAGCGCTCATATACTAATATGGTCTCTCAGCTGTTGATGTGCTCCTATGCTGCCTAGCTGCCATGCAGAAAACCAAAAAGGAAGACCTAGACACTAGCAACTAGATAGAGTAGCTGGCAGTAGGAAGTTAATAGGGGGTGAGTCAGTAACCATCCCAGAAAACAAGAACTAATAGTTGCAGAGTGAACAAGTGAAAAGTATTGCTATTGCTAGCCTAAATTGTGAGATGGTAATGGAAGGTTGCTGAATAAAAGAAGGGAAAAGTAACAAAGGTGAAAGAGTTGCTAAGGTAGGGGAAACCAAGCAATAAAAGGGGAGTTGGGAATAAAGAATGAAAGAAGTTAAAGTGGGCTGATGAACAAACACAAACTAGTTGCTAGCTATAGTTGCTAGTGTTGCTAAGTTAAAATAACACTAAGGGTATCCACAGTCAGCACCCTACTAAGTCAAGGTTGTCAAGACTGTTGCTAAGTCATTAGCAATGACAAAAGAGAGAGGGAGAAGCAATAAGAAATTTGAAATGGGTAAGCTGAGAGCTAGTGAGGGAGAATGGTACTCTGTTCATTGCTTTTTGCCTCTATGTACAAGCAGTATTTATACTGTTCATAGGTGTAGTATTAGAAAGGAAGTATTAGTCACTATCAGCAATGGCATTTGCCAAAGTATTTATGATACATACTGAATGTCAGTCTGGTAACCAAGTATACATACATGATGTTGATATGATGCATAAAAATAGTCAATCACAAGAAAAGAGCATTTCCAACATCAATACCTGAAGTGTAGATGCTGTTCAAGTATGTTTGTAAGCTCAACAAGAAAAATGATAAGTAAGAAATCATATAAATGTAAATATATCCTTTTTTGGAGAGGAGGCAGTGTTGTTGCCAAGTAATGTTACTAGCAATTATTACTAAGAAAGGTCTTGGCCTTGTCATTCTAGATCCAAAGTCCAGACTCCATGTGATGTGGCTTATAATCCATAAGTCTTGTAATCACTAAAATTCTATGCAGAGGCTACTGTTATGACCTGCTCCCTGAACTCCTGACCTCATTTTCCAACCTGCTCGCTCTCCCAAGTCCTTCTCAATGCCCCACCAAACTCCCCCAACCCTTGCCCACTCTCTGCACCCACTTCGGGTAACTCCAATGTGTCCCTGGCAAACCCCAATGATCCTCTGACCAACTCTGACACTTTCTCTGCAGCTATCCACACTTCGCCTGAGCCTCTGGAACTCTCCCCCACCATTCCTGACCTTGTTATACACCTCTGACTCACTACTCCAGTTGACCTGCTCTGGAGTATCACAATGACCTTGGGGCAGCTCATGCCCCCAACTGATCCCATCAGAATATCACTGCAGCATGCTCCTTGATCATACCTAACACCTATTGACTCTGTGCAGCACCATCAAACCCTGCTGCCATGCCCACTGTCCTTTGGAGCTATCCAGTAGTCAGTATATAAGTTGTAGAGTAGCTCCTCATACTTTAGTCTTGATATTACTTGCATTTACTGGTTTCTTGTGTCTTGTGTTTTGTTCTGTCTCTATTTCTATTTTTAGCCTCAAATCTATCTCTTTTCTCCATCTTGTCCCATCTTGCCTCTGTCTCATCTTGATTGTTTCCTTTTCCTTTGTTTCTCCAAGTTCTTTCCATCTTCAATGTCAGTATGAACTCTGTGCATGCAATATGAACCCCAAACATTCTTACGACAACTCCAGACTTTGCCCTTTGCTTGGCCCTGAACCCATCAAGTCTTACTTGATCCCCCACCAAACTCCAGCTCTGCCCCTGACCCTAGTGAAGCCTCCATCTCCCTGCAATCTATTTATGCACTGATGAACTTGTTCCTGATGCCCACCCAAGTCCAACATTAATATACTTGGTCTTAGACTTCCCTGGACCACTCCAGACTTGCTTGGACCACTCCCCTTAGCTCCTTCTTGCAAGTCTCTCCACTCTGTGTCATCTCTGGAGTGCTAGGTTATAAGTGCAGGACATCACATCTGCCTAGTAAGGATTTGCCAGTGTAGCTGAGCCCCTGTCATCAGTGGGATCTGACAGCTACATTGTTCCAGACCTTGGGGCTAGACCTCATGTGCTAAGTTTTGTGACTTGTGCCAGGTCATGTACAATATAATTCAGCTGCTGTCCAATCAGAAATGCCAAAATGGTGCTCAACAACAACTGGGTCTTATCACTGTCTAGAAGGTGGCTGGGCACTGTATTGTTCAGATGCTTGAGGTCCAGTTTGGACTTCTCAGTGTCAAGAGCTAACAGCCATTTAGCATTAGCATTGCCCACAGTTTTTAGCACCCATATCACAACAAAAGAATGCTCTGGGATTATCAAGGTTCTAAAAGCACTTACCACCACCTATGGTATGCATTGTGTTGAAAAGCCTATTGATGAAAGAACACCACACTATTGTAATGTGCCTGTTCACCTCCTCACACACTTGTCTACAGCTCCCAAAAATATCTATTCATATCTTTTAGAATGCCAACAAACTGTGCATGCCATTGTTCCCATTCATACATCAGCTGAATATCAACTATATAATGAGCTACTTGCAACAAATGCTTTCAATATCCAGTCATTATGAGGACCCACAGCAGCATGCACAGCAAAATTGATTAATTTTGAGAAGCTAGCCTTTTGTTGGAATCAAGTTGTGCATGAGTGGCCAGATGACAAGATCTGCTAGAAGATTTCACAACAGTTTGAATGACACCATAAGATTTGGGCTGCATACTGAGCAGAGAAGGTGACATTGTTAAACAGCACACAAGCTCAAAAAAATATCACAGACTTACTCAATGATCCTGCTCATCAATCTTATGTTCTGCTTGCACTCATCCTCCCAAAATATCCTGTAAAGCCTGATGAAACCCTATCTCCTCCTCATTCACAAAGTAAAGAAAAAGAACCTGAAAGGCACAAATCTCCATAGAAGTTAGAATTTTTTGTAGGAGCTCTAAACTTACTAGACATTTTTGCAGCTGATGTGATCCTAATAGATAAAGATAATACTCCTTTTAACATTTCAGAACAAACAGAACTCTTTGGTGGACTCTATATCACAGCAATAATGCTGGCAGGATCCTCACAGTTGCCTCAAGTCTCAAAACAAGCCTCAGAACAGAAGGTCATGATAGAATAAAAGAAAAGGTGTACCAAACAATGTGCAGCCTGCTGTGATCACAACTGCCCACTTGTAGAAACTTGCAAAGGGTCAGGGGGTTGAGCTCAGTGCAAGTGCAAAGACCATGAAGTGCTGTTAAGAATGTCTGGAATCCAAAGAGACAAAAGATCTAGTGCAGGAGTAATAATGGTTAAAGCTCTGTGAATAGAATTCATAAAGTATAGCATGACTTACTAGTGTGTGCCATACATAGTCATAATGGACAGTGGGCAAAGGTTGATGTAATGGAACAGGGTTGACAAAGTTCTTTAGAGTTTGAAACAAGAGAAAAAACATAAGCAAAGTTCAAACATGAGGACACAATACCATACATGCTGACAGGTAATATAATCACTGAGCCACATAACTATTTTATTTTGCCTCTCTCTGTAAGTACTTATTGGCCCACATAACAATCTTGAAAACTTGATTTATGAACAGACATATTATGTGAGCCAAGCAGTTTGCTCTGGATATCAGTGGTGGAGATGAGTTGTGTCCAATCAGGACATAACTCACATAAGTGTATAGCCACCACATCATAGTTTTCCCACATGTATTTTTTGATATGACTTATGCTCTTCACAACCTTTGTGACTGTTCTTTGTGATGTGTTATGCCAGATTCCAAGACAAGATCAAATCATGGTGGTGCCCATCCATGTGCACTTTGACCACCAAAAAACCTTCACCAGCAGCAAAGGCTCTTCACAAGCAACTTTGTTCCAGGAACAACAGGGCAACCAAGCACATTCTTTGCCATGCTAGAAACAACAAATCTACAGATAGTGAAGCTGTTCATGGTACTCAGCAACAATCAGGTGTATCAGGTATGTACTATTGGTGACAGTGTGAGAACATACTGTATACCTCTTTTAGATCCAAATATTCTTACTTCCAAAGAATATGCACATCTACAGTCTGAGTGGAAATCAATTTAGGCTGTTGAGGATGTTGAAGGGCAAGGGAATGCTTGTATGGAAGAGAGGCTATTTGATAACATTGTTAGATTTGATGAATGAAGCAGAGGCTGAACCTGCAGCTCAGAATGATTTGCAAGGAGTACATGTTGAATATCTTTTGGGATTAACAGATAGATTGAAGAAAGAAATAAAAACATCTCAAATGTCAAGCTGCTACAAGAATGGTACATTCTGGATCCATCCCAAAGATCTTCTTGGCACTTCATTCAACAAAAAATGGACCAAGTGGCTATTTACTGACTGAGCTTTATCATCTTCCTGTGTTTGTCTAGCTTCCTGCTGTGCTTTGAGGAAGGCCTGATCATTTTTGATGCAAAAGATGTGGTCATTGCCTTATTTGCCAAGGTATGTTTGATTTTACATCTTTGTACTTCAAGAAATCTAATCTATTTGAAAGAGTGGAATGATAACCCAGTTGCATATAGAGTTTGGGGTCTACATCATAATTACTTTCTTTGAACAGCAAGATTTATATGCAACAAAGATATGGCAAAGGATCCAGGATGTGGAATGAATTATCAATGAACTGATCCTGAGATACTTGAACAACTTCCATGTCATGTTCAAGAGTCTTTTCCTGGTGAGAATCATGCTTCTGAGTCACTAGCAGGAATTTCAATTAATGATTCTTAGCCTACATTACAGCATGTGGTGCTATTGACAAAGATCTCATGTCTGTTATGCACAGTCTATTTGCTGGATGCTTTGGTCCTGAACTCTTTGCTTCTTTATTGGGAGAAATGTGCCACTTACATCATGCACAATGAGAGCTCATGTATTTTGCTGCATGTGCTTCATTTCCATATCCTAGTCAGTAAACACTGAAACTATTCTCTACATTTGATGACAAGAAGTGATATGTGGGAACTCATCCTTCAACCCAGTTTTGCAAGTCTGTCTTTGTTGACTGGATAAGAGGACATCATGTTTTCTTTGATTGAGTGGTGGCTTCTTTTCTGGAAAAAATTCTCAAAGGAGATCATACATTTAAAGTATGCATTTTTGTATTTGAATCACATATGCTGATCAATAGTACTAGGTGATCAAATATATGGCAAAATTAGCTGGAGAGCCTACTCACAATGCATTATATACCATAGTGAATGAGTGGGAGGAGGTAAATAATTAAGCACTCACACTTACAAAAAGTCTTTCATATGTCAGTGAATTATATGAAGACATTGCAGAAGGACTCAGGGACTACAGACATTGTCCTACTGCCTTCATGTGGACTGATGATGTATCAGCTAAGTAATATTATAAAGATTATGGGGAATGTCTTATGACTTTGAGTAGGTGAACTAGTCTTTCATGAATCTACTACCCATGCTTTATCTCAGAATGTAGTCCATGCAGAACATGATCCATATGCACATATTCCTCCAATCAATATACCCACTAGTGTTTGGACTGTGGTATATAAAAATAGTGATTTCATTGATAGTGCTTATAGACATATTCTTGATGGACTCCCTCTCAATGGTTCTCATATTGTGATTGGCTTTGACACAGAGTATAAAATTGAAATAAATGGAATAGGAGGTCCTGGAGCTATTCCATGGCCACAAATGGATCAATAGATGTAATACAAATTGCTACTAAACATTCAGTATATGTTTTCAAGATTTTTCTTTGTTTATATCAAGTGGTCTTCATCTAACTTTTTTGATAGGTATCACATATCAGAACTCTACAATCTGCTCCTCCATTGTTCCAGACCATCTTATTGTCTGATTGGGTTGTTAAAACAGGTCAATCTGTAACTGCTGATCTTTGACATGTTGCTCAGGCTTGGTCTTTGCCTGAGCTCACAAATCTTCTTCAAACTTCTTCAGCCTGTGTAATTGAACTTAGAGCACTTGAAAAGCTCAAAGGCCAGATTACAGATGCCTCTTTCAGCTTGGCAGCACTTTCAGCTCTTGTTCTTGGAAAGCACATTAGCAAATCAGATGTTATTTGACTTTCAAGATGGTCTTCACCATTACTTTCAGATGCTCAGATTACTTATGCAGCACTTGATGTCTATACAAGCTAGAAAATCTGGGAAACACTTTCAAAGCTTCCATCAGTTAGATTACATATTACTGAAAGTGTTTCTGGACAGCTTATTGTTGCAATTAGTACAATGATCTCCCATCAGAATTTCACCACAGTTCCAGCAATGGATTTAGACTTTTGACATGATCAAATGGATCTGTGCCAAAACCCCAATTATTTGGCTAATTGATTCTTGACATAAGGATCTTATTTGGCTGATTTGCAACACCTCAAAGACAGGTTTCAGAGCTATGTATGAGCAAGCCCCAAGCTGGCAGACATGTTGGCTAGCTGAGTTCATATCCAAAAAGTTTACTAATGCGCAGCAAAATTATGCCATGCATGAATTAGAGATGTTAGCTATTCTAGAGGCTCTCCTCAAATGGAAGGATAAGTTTCTAGTGTATTTCTAGTGTATCAGATCTGTGTAATAACAGATCATAAAGCTCTTGAGTTTTTCAAGACTCAACAGAATTTATCACTCCATTAGCACTGGTGGATGGATTATATGTTGGAATTTAATTTTGACATCACATACATCAAGGGAGAGCTCAATAAGGTAGCAGACTGTTTATTCTGCTACCTTGAAAGTGATTCTCCTCAAGATGTACACAATGTCTACAACTACATATGAGCAGATGTGCATATCAATTTAGAGGAGGATAATTTGCTCCCAATGTGCCTGCAAGAGATGCAGGCTCAACTAGATCAGATTTGCACTCTTTACAATGAACCAAGCTGTAGAAGCTGGCAGGTGCATGATTGTCACAAACTTTGTGATGAGGAAGCACAAGGACTTGCCAGCAGTAATTATGGCAGGAGAAGATTAGCTCAGGCACAACAGGAGTCTGATAGCAGTGATTTGGACCACAAATCTCCTGGGCCACAAGGTGCTGTGTATACCTCATGATCAGGAGATGGTAACCAAATTGCTTAACTAAGCACATTGTGTGGTTGGGCACTTTAGCACCTAGAGAATGGCAGAATATATTTGTTGTTATATGTGTGCATTTTGCACTACATGCCAATTATGCCAGCAAGTGAAAGGGAGCAATCATCTCTCTTTAGAGAATTTCCTGCCCATTCTAGTTAAACCCTGGGATTTTATTGGGATGGACTTTATAGGCTCTTTGCCCAAATCTAAGGAGTAAAACTACCTATGGGTAGTTATATGTTGCATAACAAGCATGGTGCACATGATCTCAGTGCATACTACCATGACAGCATCACAACTGTCTTGGACTTATATGTGAGAAATTGTGAGGCTCTATGGCCTCCTAAGCATGATTGTTAGCAATTGGGATCCTAAGTTTATGTCTAAATGGTGGCATGAATTGCATGAGTTATTAAAAGCTTTGCTTCTAATGTCAATGTCCTTTCATCCACAGATGAATAGACAGACTAAATATGCCAATAAGAACACTAGTCAGATATTGTGCACTGTGATGTGCCCAGATCAGAAATACTGGTTAAGTTGAATAGACTTAACTGAGTTTGTGATCAACACAAGCATATCTGAGACAATGTGTTTTACACTGTTTGAGTTGAATGGTGGCTACATGCCATCAATAATATACAAGATTAGGTTGGATACTGTAATTCTTAGGGGAATTCAGCAGTCTGCTTGCCAAGCTCTTGAGAACTTGACAGCAGCACACAATGCAATAATTAAAGCATGTGTCTTTCAGACACACCTTGCCAATTTGCATCATAAACCCAATTCAGAACTGGAGAAAGGTGCATTGGTGTACCTTTCAACAAAAGACCTCAACTTCCAATAGGCAGAGCTAGGACGCTCTGTCCAAAGTGGGTTGGGCCATATAGAATCTTGGAGGCCTACAGTGAGACCTCATAATATGTGTTGAGCTGCTTATAGCATTCCAGGAACAAAGGATACATCCTAAGTACCATGTGTTGCTGTTGCAACTATACAAGGCCAGCAATGACATGCTGTTTCCCAACAGAACAACACTAGAGCCATATGACTTTAATACTCCAAACAGCCAAGAGTGGTTTGTCAATGACCTAAGGTCATTGTGAGAATGGGGCAAACCTCAAATTCAAGGTTTGTTGGAGTTTTGGGAACACCACTTGGGAGTCCCTCACCACCTGCAAGCACCTAGTGGTTCTTGACAGGTATTTGGAGCTGCAGGGCATATGGTACTCTGCACAGGTTGGCCAGAAGGACTAAGTCAAGTTGACTTAGTCCAGAAGCTGGACAGGCCACCATGCCAGCAGCCATCAAACATTATGTCAGCCAATTTTTTAGGTGAGTGCAAAGTCCAACTACTCCTTGTTTTTACTATATTGTTGGTACAATGTGCCAACAGCAATGAAGAGGGATCCTTGTCTAATGGGCAAGAAAAAAAAACAACTAGGCAAGGTGGATATGAGTCCACCAGGATATTTGTTGAGCTCTGGACAGAGCTCAAGAGGGGGAGGACCAGGGAGTAGTTCACTTTCAGGGTTTGGTGGCTTTGCTACATTGGCAGGAGGCCTGGTGCCTGGGAATGTAGCACTTCTAGTAATAAGAAGAGTGGCTTCAGCCCTAAGGGAAATGAGGCCCATAGGCAGAGAACCTGCAGCAGTGCCAGGAAATGGAACCCCATCCAGCTATGCAGTGGCAATGCAGCAGTTGCTAGTGCAGGTACATGATATGCCCCCACAAAATGATAGTATGGGAAGGGGAGGTAAAGGACCTCAGGTGCCCCCACCAATGAACTTTGAATACCTTGTGAGCCATAGTCTGTGTGGTTTCAGAAATTCCAACAATATATGGTGCCACAATTCAATGTGGCCCCACTGCTAGTGGCTGGCCCTGGCCATACAATGGGCATGGCAGGTCAACAACAATGCTACTATATTGCTACAAGTAGAGATTTTGGTCCCTGCATATTCTCCATCAGAGGCAATAGAAATGGACAACAATGGCCCAGAGTTGATCACAGCTCTAATATAGTCCTTGGCCCCTCTGTAGCAGTCATATCTACTATTGCCTACTGCAGTGTGTTCATCAAACACCCCATATTCAGCTTCATGTGCATTGGGGCATCCAGCAGCCGCCTTGACCAGCAAAGGAAAAGGGAAGGCAACTGCAATGTTGCCACCTGCACCAGCATAGAGGAGTAGCACTCCCTTATTGATTGCCTAGAAGACAGTTGAGTGGTGCTTCTTCATAAAAGAGAAAGGCAAGGGCAAAGCAAAAGAGCCTGAGCCCTCTACTACTGCAGATAAGCAAATTGCTCACTTCCTTCAGTAGCTTCATGAGGCTGGAGTACCAGAGGATGTCAGAACTGACATACTCAATAACTCAGTAGTACAATTAGCACTAGCTCAAGTTCTGAACAAACTTGACATTGTTAAAAACTGAGATAGCTTTCCCTCCTCAACCTCTAGAAGCAAAGAAGGCTTGCATAGAGCTTTCTGTGTTTGTCAAAAGATCCTTGACTTGGAGAGCACCAGTGGTGCCCTATGATGATGATGTGCCTGCTAGTAATGAGCAAAGGATAGACAAGCACTCTGACTTCAAGGCATCTTTGTCTACTGCTGGACCATCAAAACCAGTGGTAGCCAAAGCTGGGCTGCTAAAACCAGCAGTGGCTAAGACTGGACTGTCAAGGTCTGTAATAGCAAAGGCTGGAACTGCAAAGCCAGCCATTACTCCAGTAGTGGCAGACAACCCTATGGTTATTGCCACCCCAATTGACTTTCCTGCAAATGTGCCACAGAGATCAGAGGCAGGAATGATTGAGGTTCTGAAACTGAGGACCTATGTTATTCCTATTGCCCTGTCCCATGAGTACTTTTACCAGTGTGTCAGGACCCCCATGATGAAGAATTTTTTGTCACCCAAGTACAAGCTGCCCAAGCTGCCACAGGTGCCCCAGTGGCATCTGACTCAGGAAGGATGACAATGTTCCAATGTCTAAACAACATATTTTGGACAGCAATTCAGAAGACAACACTGCTGAGCATCATTGCAAGAAGAACCATTGAAAATGATGGAAAAATATCCAATGCTAGTGCAAGCTCTACAATTTCATCTATATGCCAGGAGTTGTAGTGTATTCTGTAATGTTTTCCAGTATGATTGAAATAACCAACCTGATTACACCAATAAAAACTTATCTATCAAGGTTTGATAAATAATCTCTTACTGCTAAATTTCTTTGATGCCAGTTATTAGCTAGAATTGCATCTGCAAGCTCAGGAGATGCTTGGAGTGATCCAAAAGTATGATAAAGAGCCATGTGGATGCCACCTTCAATTGAATTAGTTCTATGTAAACAGCAGTAGACTGCCAACCCATTAGGATCAGTTCCTATTCTCTGGTATAATGAAAAACCTGGTAGATCTAATAAGAGGCCCAATTCTGCAACTTGGATAATATGTGCTGCCTGTTTCTTAGCTTCCTCAAAGAAAAGAGGGCCATGGGTGGAGTTTACTAAGCAAGACACATTAGCTCAGCCATCAAATAGGACTCTTAAATCAGCTGCTAATGTCTCTGGACCAGGACAATAGCAGTGAACTCTTTGTTGAATAGCATCTGAGTGTGAGCAAAGTGCATAAGACCATGTAAAGCCCCACTTCTCAAAGACTGCCATAACAGCTGCAATATTTGACTTATCAGGAATAGAAGGACCTGACTCAATTGCAAAGCAAAAGCTTTGAATGCTGAATGTCCAGTGGAAGATACCATGGTAGATTCTGAAAGAAATTGCTATGGTACATCAAACAAATCAGATTCAGAGTCTGAATCTGAATCTGAATCTGAATCTGAATCTGAATTATCAAGGTCAAAATCCATGTTTGCTGGGTCTTTGATCTGGAATTGACCAATAATTTGCACTGGAGCTGCAGGAATTGTGACCAGCTCTTTAACTGGAGGAGTTTTGGACTGTGTGCACAATGCTGATTTTGCAACAACAGAATCAAGTGTGTAAAGAGTAGCAGACAGATTTTCCAAACTGGTATAATACAGAGTTGGAATGAAACCTGGGACCATGACTGTTTCAACTTGAATAAGAATTTGAAATGGAGTGATTCAAATAATTTTAGTCTCTGATGATGTGGGGTCTGGTGATGGAACAGTAACCTCTGGCTTTGCAGGCATAGGAATGATTGATCCAACAGCAACAACTTTCTTTTCAGAATACCAGGACACCAACTGTCCTAGACTGTCATCTTCAATATGTAATCCCACTGACAACAGTCTATAGTGTCTCTCAGACTTTCCAACTTGCATAAGTATCAAGAACTGCATAATCAATTTGAGCCTGAGAAAGGGAGGATGACTATCAAGAAAGTCTGATAGCATCAGATTTAGTTATATGCTTTCTAAAAACTGCAGCAACCAAAGTGTTCAACCCAGCTAAAGCATTGGAGACTTTTCCTTTGAGTTTGGCTAGAGCTCTAAGCTCAATTATACATGCTTTGGAGTGGTCAAGCAGGGCTGTGAGCTCTGAAAGAGACCATGCTTCAGCAATATGCTGGAGGTCAGCTCTGACAGTTCAATTAGTTTTGATGATTTGTTCTGAAATAAGGATTGAAAGCAATAATGGCAGTATAGAGGAATGGCTATAGATTTGAGAAACCTAAGTATTCAGTATTATTAGAAAGGTACAAATACTGTAGAAAGAACACTGACCTTGAAGACATATATAGTATCAGCAGTTGCAAACTGGATCACATCCAGCTAGCCCATCCAAGCTCTAGAAACTGTGCCAGGGCCACCAACTCCATTAGTCTCA
Organism: Termitomyces sp. 'cryptogamus'; assembly: GCA_020091625.1. NCBI lineage: Eukaryota > Fungi > Basidiomycota > Agaricomycetes > Agaricales > Lyophyllaceae > Termitomyces > Termitomyces sp. 'cryptogamus'. The sequence goes on along the minus strand of JAGYZC010000004.1, from coordinate 1,164,905 downwards.
ACTTCATACTCAATATCAAAGCCAATAACTAAATGAGTACTATCTGAAGGGAGACTGTCAAGAATATGACTGCAAGCACTATTAATAAGATCAAAGTTCTCATATGTGACATTCCACATCTCAGGAGGAATTGTTAGCATGGGAAGGTGAGTGTTTGAATGCAGTTCATTATGAACAACATTTTATGTCAGTGAATGGGTTGTTGACTCATGAAAAGCTTGTTCACCTACAATATCTTATGAGATAAAAAACAGGTTGCAGCTAACATAGCACATACCTAATGCATTGTCTGTTGATAAGACCCACTTGTTGCTGAGCATCATTTTTTGGCATTTCAGACTAGACAGCAGCTGATTATTTCTGACATGGCACAAGTCATGACACTCAGCACATGAGGCCTAGCCCCAAAGTCTGGAACAATGTAGCCTTTGCATGGGATTTTAGTGACCACAAGACTTATTAATCATGAGCAATATCATGTGGAGTCTGGACTTTGGGTCTAGAACAATGAGGCTGAGACCTTGCTTAGCAACAATTGCTAGCAATTTTCCTGGTGACAACACAGCTTTCCCACCAAATCTGGATATATTGACAGTCATGTGATTTCTTACTTATTATTTTTCTTGTCAAGCTTACAAACATACTTGAACAGTGTTTATACTTCAGATATTGACATTGGACTTGCTCCTTTCTTGTAATTGATTACTTTTATGCATCACATCAACTTTGCTTATTTTTTTTCACTTGGTTACAGATTAACACCTCATATGTATTATAAACACTTTGGCAGATGCTGTCACTAGTGGCAACTATTGTTTTTTTCCCATACTATACTTACAAACAGTATAAATACTGCCTGTACATAGACACCTCATCATCAAAATACCATTGAGTGAACAGAGTACAGTTCCCCCCTTCTTTCTCTTTAAGCTTACCAGCTTGAGATTTCACTTTGCTCTTTATCTTTTGCTCATCATTGACAACAACTTAGCAACAGTCTTGCCAACTTTGACTACAACTTTGTGTGGTACCAATTGCAGGTCTCAGCATGTATTTCAATTTAGAGATGCTAGCAACTATGGCTAGCAACTAGTTTTTGTTTGTCCTCACTTCAGTCTCTTTATCATCACTCCCCCTTTCTCTTTCATTCTCCTCATACTATTTAATTTGCTCTCCCCTTAGTGACTCTTTCACCTTCATCTGTATCCCTTTTCCTTGACTAGTGACCATTTGTTACTGTCTAATGACTTAGGCTGGTAATAGCAACTAATTTCACTTCCTATCCACACTTCACACTATTTGCTCTAGTTTTCTGGGACACTTACTGACTTGCCCTCATCTATTAACTTCCTACTGCCAGCTACCCTATCTAGTGACTAGTGTTAGGTCCTCTTTTTAGGTTTCCTGCATGGCACTAGGTGGCATAGGAGCACATTACTGTCCACATAAAAGCTAGTGGAGGATGGCCATGTTCTTTAAGCCCTTCTGTGATATCTTCATACATTTTGCTCACATATAAAAGGGCTTTTGTAAGTGTGAGTGCCTAATTCTGAGCCTCTTCTGATTCATTCAATATTATGTACATAGCATCATGAGTCGGTTCCCCAGATAGCTTGGTCATATTCTTCATTAGCTATAAATGATACAGTTGTGAATAATTGCTTGTCAAAAAGAGATTAAAATATCTTACCTTGAATGTATAATCTCCTTTCAATATCTCACCTGGAAGTAATGCCTGTCACAACCCACTCTCTGGACTCAGAACATCATTCCCAATCCACCTGCTTCTCCAGAGTTTCCTCCAATGCTCCATCAAACTTCCCTGACCATTGTACACCCTCAGCACCCACTCCAGCTAACTCCGATGCTTTTCTGGCAAACCCTGATAGCCCCCTGAACAACTCCAACACCTTCTCTGCAGCTGTCAATGCTTCCCTTGGCTCTCCTGAGCCCCTGGAACCCTCCTCCACCATTCCTGACTCTGTCATACATCACCAGCTCATCACCCTGGTTTCCTCAACCTACTTTAGAGTACTATGACAACCTTAGGACAACCTGTGTTCTTGACTGATACTATCAGAATATCACCACAGCCTGCCCCCTGATCACAGCTGACACCCATCAACCCCACATGGCTCTGCCCAGCCCCACCACTGCACCTGCTGCTTCCAGAGCTCTCCAGTAGTCAGTATATAAGTCATAGAGTAGCTCCTTGTACCCTAGTCTTAATATTGCATTAACTGGTTACTTATGTCTTGTGTTTCTTTTTGTCTCTGTTTCTATTTTTAGCCTCAAATCTATCTCTTTTCTCCATCTTGTCTCATCTTGCCTCTGTCTCATCTTGATTGTCTCCTTTTCCTTTGTTTCTCTAAGTTCTTTCCATCTCCAACATCAGTACAAACTCTGCACATGTGCTACAACCTCTGAACATTCTTATAACAACTCTGGACCTCACCCTTTGCTCAGCCTTGGAACCCATCAAGTCTTGATTGATCCCCCATTAAACTCCAGCTCTGCTCCCATTATTTGCAAAGCCTCCACTTGCCCTGCAGTCTATTTGTGCACCTACAGACTTATTCCTGACACCTGTCTAAGCCCAATGTTTAACATACTTGATTTTAGACTTTTCCAGACCACTCCAGACTTGCTCAGGCCATTCCCCCTGACTTCTTCTCACAAGTCCCTCCAGTCTGCAACAACCCTGGAGCACTAGGTTATAAGTGCAGAACATTGCATCTGCCTAGTAAGGACTTGCCCAGTGTAGCTGAGCCTCTGTAGTTAGCAGCATCTGACATAATAGTCTCTGAAAACCAATATGCCCCATTCTACCCAGGCCCACCTGCAGATCAGTATGTTCCTCACTATTGGACCCCTGACTCCAACCAGGCATTTTATGCTCCTTCCATCAGCTAGGGAATATCTCTGGGCTGGTGCCACCTGCTGGCATTCCCCTCCAATGGCAACTACCCCCACATGTACCCTGAAGGATACTTCACAGCCCTCCATAACCTCCATAACCCTGCCTACCTTCCACCCACTCACTACTATATGTACCCAGTCCCTACTGTGGCCCCAGCCCCTCTAGAATACCCAGATAATTATTCCCCCCCTTGATTGCCACTTCTCACTCAAATTCCCTCTTCCTCCAGACAGAAATGGGTTGAGGCCTATGCCCAGCAGCACAACAAAGTCCTCTGCTTTCTCCACTTCTCCTCTACAGAGTTTGCAAGGCATGCCCACACCCTTCTTGTCAACTTAAACTATCCTAACATCCCCACAACTCCAGAGGTTTGGATGGACAGGCTCCTTGACTTTCACAAACACTACCTGCAGGGAAACCTCCCTGAAACTATGCAAGGCACCCTGAGAATCAATGCCAATTTACAAAATGAGCTCTATACCTTGGTCAAAGAAATCCACACCAGTCCAGACTCCTACCCATTCAAAGACCCTCTGTACCTCTCCTGCTCCTTCCATGTACAACACAAGAAACCCATCAGAGCACAAAACAAAGCCCCACCTCCCATTCCCTGCCAGAAGGAAGAACTTGAGAAGCCTCAACCCTGTAAAAGGATTTTTTGACCAACCCACCACTCACACCCTGGCCCTCTCTGCTTGCCCTCAGGCAAACTCCATCCATAGCACCTTCCATATATGGGATGAAACCACCAACCCCGAGCCCCATATACAATAGCCACCCCCATGCATCAATGATGACAACTAAACTCTCTTCTACATTAATGAGCTGGGAAATCCTACCAATGAGGCTGCCTCATGCAATGGCCCTCTCCAAAACAGACCCCCTCACTTCAATCTCTATGCCCCTCATGTCAATTCCCTTCCACTCCACCAGAACATCCCAGCCCCTCCAAGGCAGCCCACAGGCCCCAGGGCATCCTGACTCCCTTTTCTCATCAACCTCCTTGCTCCCTGCCTGCTCTAATGCCCAACTCTTCTGCCAACACTAATTACTTTGGACCTCCCACCCCTAAAGGACCCCCTCCCTCTCAGTGGGCCCTAGGGCTTTTCCTGGGCAATGTGGGCCAAACCCCCAGTAGCAGGCCTCCCAACAGCAGACCTCCTAGAGGATGGGGCCTGGCTATGGGCAACTTTCCCCCTCAGCACAGAAATGGGAACAATTATTACTATTATTACAATGCCAGACCCCTGCCCTGAACTCAAAACACCCAGGACAATACTCACAATGCACTGGCTCAGGAAGAAAAACTCAACATTCAAAAGCCCAAACCTTTCACTGGCCACAACTCTTGGAAGTGGCAAATCTTTCTAACACAGTGCCTAACTATGTTCCAAGCTAAGCCCATTACCTTCCAGCTTGAGAGCTCACAAGTAGCCTTTACTGCATCATATTTGCAGGGTATTGCCTTTGACCATTACATGGCACTACTCTAGTTTGACTCTAACGACTCCATACTCTCCAATTGGCTTGCCTTCACTCAGGAATTCTCTAGTAAGCTCAGTGTCTTTGATACAGTAGCAGAAGCAGAGGAGAACCTCTTCAACCTCCAAATGCATGACAATGAACACTTCACAACCTTCATTGTACAATTCAAACAGGAGGCCTACAAAATGGGATGGAGTTACAATGCTCATTGATTCACCCTCCATCATGATCCTCCACATCACACGCGGGCAAGCTACATATGATGGATACAAAGCACTCATCACCAAGGTTGACTAATGTTATTGGGAAGACCAGAGCAAAAATGTGGCACTGCAGACTACATAGAATACCTCTGGCAATACCAACTGGCAAGCCAGAGCAACCAATAGCAACTGACTCTCAATCCCCGCCAACCCCACCAACCCCACACCCCATTTCCCTCCAGGCCAAGAGCCTTCCAGTGCTAATCAATCCTCAGGACAGTGCTCACCTGCCTAACTTAATGCTATCAACCTCCATGAGGCCTCAGAACCCCTGGATGCCAACTCTGATGACCTCAATGATGCTCTAGACTCCACCAACAACCAAGAAGCCCTATGCACAAACAAGATTTGGAATAGGCCCTGGATTAACATACTGGAGGAGACTCAGGAGAAATGATGGAAGGAGAGCACATGCATCCTATGTGGTGAGCAGGGGCATTTTATCAGTAGTTGCCCTAAATGCCAGGTGATGGGATGCACTGTGTGGACCATTGATGGGGAGGACTGCAACTACCAGTTTATAGAAAACAATTCAGCAGTTTAGGTCTCAAAGATGCACTAGACTGCAGACCAGACCCCAATGTCTTCTCTGCTCTGGCCGCACACCTCTGCACAATGGTACTTTCCTCAGACAACCTCCCAGCACACCTCCCCTCCCACTCCTCCACCACCCTCCTCCTCCACACCACTCTCCCCTTCTCTGACAACCCTGTCTCTACACTGGTCAACAGCAGTGCCATAGATAACTTCATCAACAAATCCCTGGTAGCACTCACTCCTCAATGCCTCTGATGCCTCTCCACTCCAATCCTTTTCAAACTCTTCAACGGCAACCCCACTTCCACTAGAAGTATCACACACTGCATAGAAATGACCATAATCTTTACCAATGGACAACAGCAAGAACTCTGACTACTCATTATGAAACTACACCTCTCCACCCCTGTCATCCTAAGCTTCTCATAGCTCTGCTCCACCAATCCCCATATTGACTGGCCCAGCCTCACTGTTCACCTTGACCAGGACAACCCAATCAACTCCAGACTAGTACTCTTCAAGGTCTCACCCCCCTCCAAGAACTCTGAGACCATAATTGACCAACCCCAGACTCCTCTACAGCTCTGCTTGAGGTCCATGCAGTCATTTGTCATCAATGTCCAACTTGACAGTTTGCCCAAGGTCCTTCCAGCCCTCATCAACAGTAGTGCCTCCAACACCTTCATCAGCAGTCAACTTGACCTCTGACACAACAACCTCAACAAACCTCTTAAGCTCCAACTCTTTGACAGAAGCCCTGCCACAACAGGAATCACTCAATACCATTACAATGCCCTCACCCTCAACAATGACCTACAGTTTCAGGCCCAGCTCCTTATCACCCAACTCCTCCCTTTAACTCTGATCATACTCAGACTCCTATGGCTGCAAGATGTCAAACCCAACATCAATTGGAAGAACCTTACCATGCAATTCCCCAGCTCCAAAGCAAGTCTAGCAGCCACTATCTTCCTCCGCCTCCAGTCTATCTTAGACTCTGACACCCCCAACCCCAATGCCAGTACCTCCGGAGCAACTCAAAGCTCCTCCACTCTTAACAGCAACTCAGAAAGTGAAAAAAATGCACCCCTGCCTCAGTCACCCTTGATCAAATCATGATGGCTGCCCCTCAACATACTCTGGAATTGATACAAAGGTCCATGGTACCCTAATCAACAATGCTCAACCTCCCTGAACAACTCCACCAACACTCCAGACTCAGCTGCTACTGCTCTGTTACCCACCCCCATCAACTCTGGAGGCCTCAACATCAAAATTATTCCATGCTGTCCCCTTTGCACACATCTTGCAAGATGGCACCCCACCTTCCAACTACAGATCATGCCAGTCCTACCAGAGGAGCACCTCTGCACAGAAACTACCCTGATAGAGTGCAAAATGGAGGATCAGATTTTATACAAAGTAGTTTTCCTGGAGTATCACAAATTTGCTGATGTGTTCTCTAAAGGGAGTGCAAAAGAACTTCCTCTGCATCACTCCTATAATCACAAGATTGACTTCAAAGAAGGTGCCTCACCTCCATTTGGCAAAATCTACAATATGTCCAAGATTAAACTCCAAGCTCTAAAGGACTACCTTGACAATATGCTTAGCAAAGGCTTCATATGCTTGTCAATCTCTGCCACTGGCACTCCAATTCTATTTGCCAAGAAAAAGGACAGATTACTCAGACTTTGTATTGATTATTGGGGACTCAACAAAGTCACTAAAAAGAATCAGTATCCTCTCTCCCTGATCAGAGACCTTGTTGACCACCTCTACAGTGCCAAGATCTACACAAAGATAGACCTCCACTCCAGCTACAACAATGTCTAGATTGCTCTGGGACATGAATGGAAGACTGCCTTCCACACCTGCTATGGCCTCTTTAAGTACCTAGTAATGCCCTTTGGAATGACTAACTCCCCTGCCACTTTCCAGTACTTCATAAACAACATCTTCTATGACATGTACAATGTCTTTGTTATTGTGTACCTGGACAACATACTGATCTACTCAAATTTACTGGAGGAGCATCCAGAGCATGTCCACCACATTCTAGAATGACTCCAGGAGTACCACCTTCATGCTAAACCTGAGAAATGCTCCTTCCATATGATGGAGGTCAAATACCTTAGAGTCATTGTCACCCCTGACAGCATATGCATGGACCCCACCAAGGTCAAAGCCATACTCAACTGGCCTCTGCTGTGGAATGTCAAGGAGGTACAGTTGTTTCTGGGGTTTGCTAACTTTTATCACCAATTCATCAACCCAGAATCACCAAACCCCTCAACCAACTCACATGGAAGGACATCTCTTGGGATTGGGACAGCAAGTGTCAAAGTGTGTTTCTCCTCCTCAAAAGAGCCTTCACCTCTGCTCTGGTCCTCTACCATTTCAACCCCTCCCTGCCAATCATGCTTGAATGTGATGCCTCCAACTATGCCATCACCAGAATACTCTCCCAGTCAGACTCTAGAGGCAAGAACCTCTGCCCCAATGCCTTCTACACCCATTCAATGATCTCCACAGAGCTCAACTACAATATCTACAACAAAGAACTCCTTGCGATCATCAAAGCCTTCCATCAGTGGTAGGCCTACCTTAAGAAATCCCCACACCACATTTAAATCTATTCTGACCATAACAATCTGCAATACTTCATGACCACAAAGCAACTCAGCCACTGCCAAGCTCAATGGTCCAAAACCCTCTTGGAGTATGACTTCATCATCCACTACTACCCCAGACAACTCGGCACAAAGCCTGACGCACTCACTCAAAGGTCCAACATGTATCTGAAAAAGTCATTTGAAGCTGAGCAGAATGCATTCAACTATCAAGTGGTAATCCCCCCTGAACATTTACATGCCGTGCTGATTTTAAATGAAGAACAAATCCTCCACCAAATTAGAAACTCACCCCCAGACTCCTTCTTCACCCAGCATGACTCCCACAACAACTCCACTAAGAAGTTGAACATCAAGGACTCCTTCATGCTGTCTTCAGACCACTGCCTCCTACTCCAGAAGGGACAAATCTATGCTCCAGACTATAAGTCCATTTGCCTCAACATACTCCAGCAACACCACAACCACAAACTCTGCAGGCACCCCAGAATTTGTAAGACTCTTCAGCTCATCTCCTAGACTTACTTTTGGCCAGGAATGAAGAAGGATATCACATGATATGTCAGGGCCTGTAAACCTTGTCTCTAAGCCAAAGTACCCCACCACTGATCTCATGGACTACTGAAGCCCCTCCCCATTGTTTGGCACTCCTGGTCCTTGATCTCAATGGACCACATCATCAAACTTTCTGACTCCAAAGGTTTTGATGCAATTCTCATCATAGTTTGCTACCTCACCAAGCAAGCCCTCTTTATCCCCTGCCACACTACTGACAATGCTTCAGAGTTCACCAAACTATTCCTCAAACATGTATTTTCCAAGCACAGACTCCCAGATGACATCATCTCCAACTGCAGACCTCTATTTGTCTCCCATTTCTGGCAATTGCTATGCAAGGTGCTCAAAATAAAACCAACCTCTCCACTACCTATCACCTGAAGACTGATGGACAAACAGAATGAGTAAATCAGACATTGGAACAGTATCTCCACCTCTATATTAACTATTTATAGAATGACTGGTGCATAGAACTTTCTCTTGCCAAGTTCACTTACAACAACACACCCCACTCCACCACCAGAATTTCCCCCTTCTATGCCAACAAGGGCTACAACTCCTGACTCACACTATCCCTCAAGAATATCCCCTCCCATGTTGCCCATAAAGTGGCCAAAGATCTCTAGTCCCTTCATCAGTTTCTCCAGGACAAAATCAACACTGCCAATCAAGCCTACTCCAAATATGCTGACACCTGACATGATCCTACCCCTGATTAGCCCCCTGGCACTTTGGTTTGGCTCAATTGACAAAACCTCAAGACCTGGAGGCCCTCCATCAAGCTCAACTACAAATGTCTCAGTCCCTTCAAAGTCCTCCAGAAGGCCTCCTTGCATGCTTACAAGCTTAATCTATCTCTGGGCCTGAAGGGTCTCCACCCCATTTTCCACACATGCCTCTTCAAAAAACATGCTCTGGACCCCTTCTCTGGGCAACACTCCAGTCAACCACCCCCCATTGAAGTCAAGGACAAGTACTACTACAAGGTCAACCAGATCCTTGACTCCCACTTAGTCCATGGCTGGCCCTAGTACTTGGTCTGCTAAAAGGGCTACAGACCTGAGGATGACACTTGGGAACCCTAAAAAAAACCTTGACAGAGCCCCCAACAAACTCTGGGGCTTCCATCAATGGCACCCCACTAAGCTCTAGGACCCCTGGGACTAACAAACACAGATGGCATTAGTGGGCATAACCCCTGCCTCTAAATTGATCAAGGATTCAACTCCCACAAGTACCCTCCTACATGCTTTATTTACTCCTCCTCACTTAACACTAAAAAGAGTTCAATTCCTCAGGCTAAAAGTCCAAAAACAGTTATATGGACATACTATGGTATTACATAATAATACAAGGTGAGGGCCAATGTGAAACACAAGAAGATAAGTCTAAAAAAACCCCCCACTCCTCCTCCCTCTTCAATCCCACCCTCGCTATCCTCCCCACTAGATCCACCTCCATCTGGGCTACCACCACTGCCAGGATGTCCAGGTGACTTGAAAGAGGTTCTCCAATGTTTGTTGCCACCTCCTACTATGCCCCAGAGTCTGCCATTGCCCTCTGACAGTGTTCTGCCAGCAAACACCCCATCTGCCCTATGCCTTGCCCCAGCTCTGGCAGAAGACCTCTGGGCATCCTCAACAGTCTATTGTGGATGGACATGAGCACCACCGACACTCCATCCAGGAGAATTTGATGCTCCTTGGCCCAATCTACTAGAGTACATTAGCATAGCAGGGAAAGGGAGAAGATAAGAGTAACTTACAAAGAATTCTCTGCTGCCCCAAGGCCACCTTATTAGCAAGCCACTCCTCCTGCCTCCTTGCCACCTCCACAACTGCTTGGAGTACCTCTGCCTGTGGTGCTCTCTGGCTCCCCTATGCCCCTATCTCTACCATCTCTGCCCATGCCTGCAACTGCCCCATCCATGCTTCTAACTCTTGGAGCCAGGACAACTGCTCTGTGGCTGTAGGAACAGCCACATCCTTGTCCCTCCATGCTACATTCCTATCCCTCCATGCCTCATCCCACTCCCTCTACATCACATTCCAATCCTTCTCAACTCTCCAAACCTTCTCCTCATGAGTTGCCAATGATTGTTCCAATCCCTCAACCCAGTGGCATAGGAAGGCCTCAGCAGCTAACCACAATGTCTCTGCTTCACAGGAGCTCCAGGGCTCAGGGAGTACACTTGGGAGCCTGGGGGCCCTTCCATTGCCTGCTTGCCCCATGCCTGCTTGCTTGGCCCCACCTTCAGTGATAGGAATGCCCTCTGCTTGCCCTTGTCATGTGTCAAGGAGGCCCCCTCCCTCTACCTGCTCCACAGGGGCTCAACCTTTATTGTTGATTGCCCTGTGCTACCCCCACCCTCTACCCTGGACCCCCACCCTGATACTCTGCCCCTCTGCCCCTCCTCCAGCTGCACTGCAACCCATGCTCAGTTCCAACCCTGCTCCATTACAATGCAGGCAGCATGCCAAGTCAACAAGACAGAACACTTCTTGTGCTGCAAACAACATGGGAGACACACCAACATGTCCTGCTGCAGCTCCAGCACAGGCTCCTTGAACTCACACCACTTGCCCTACCAGGTGCAGGACACACACTATGGAAATGGGTTAACTCCAAAAATGGAGGGTTATACCAATCACTCATTGGGGCTGCTGCATGACACCACTTGAGAGTCAGAGGACCCCTCACCTGCCCCATGGCCTCCACAAACTGCTCTGGTGTTATCTTTGCCTGCACAACTCTGGAAGCTGTGAGAACAGGCTGAACTACTCTTAGATTGAGGCCAGGCCTAGAATGCAAGGGAGGGGCCACTCCTGCCACTGACAGCACTGAAATTCCACTTAATGAAAGCCCCAAGGGGCTTGCCATAGCCATAGATAACTCTGTTGAGGCCCAGTTAGTACTCCAGGATACATAGGATGGAATCACACTCATGACTACAATACATTGCCTCAACTTGGCAATGATCCCAATGCCCCTTGGAATCTTCAGAGGAGGAAGGCTGAGATGATAAGGATGGAGACCTGGATGCTGCTGGAGAATAGGCAGAGGAAGACATAGATGAAAACTGGAGACTCCCAGTACATCTGATCCTTTTTAATGACTTGAGAAGAACTCCCTGACAAATGACAGCCACACTTTGACTTTGTTCCCCATGCTGCTGCCACTTGCTGTGATTTGATCAATATTACTCAACTTCAATTTCCATGCCCTGCTGATCCCCAAACTGTGCCCTGCATCTTGAAGGTCTCAACACTGAAGAGGGGGGGTGATGTCATGACCCACTCCCTGGACCCAGAACATCATTCTCAACCTGCCCACTTCCCCAGAGTTTTCTCCAACACCCCATCAAACTTCCCCAACCATTGTACACCCTCAGCACCTGCTCCAGCTAACTCTAATGCTTTTCCAGCAAACCCTGATGGCCACCTGGCCAACTCCAACACCTTCTCCACAGCTGTTGATGCTTCCCACAGCTCTCCTGAGCCCATGAAACCCTCCCCCACCATTCCTAACTCTATTGTATGTCACCAGCTCATCACCCTAGTTCATTTGACCTACTCTAGAGTACTATGACAACCTCAGGATGACCTATGTTCTTGACTGATACCATCAGAATATTACCATGGCCTGCTCCCTGATCACAGCTGACACCCATTGACCCTGTGCAGCTCTGCCCAGCCCCACCACTGCACCTGCTGCCCCTGGAGCTCTCCAGTAGTTAGTATATAAGTCATAGAGTAGCTTCTCATACCTTAGTCTTAATATTGCATTAACTGGTTACTTGTGTCTCATGTTTCTTTCTATCTGTTTCTATTTTTAGCCTTGAATCTATCTCTTTTCTCCATCTCATCTTTATTGTCTCCTTTTCCTTTGTTTCTCTAAGTTCTTTTCATCTCCAATGTCAGTACAAACTCCACACATGCGCTGCAACTGTCAGGTTCTGCTGACCTCGGGGGCTCAGCTGCACTGGGCAAGTCCTTACTAGGCAGGCGTGATCCCCTTGCACTGGCAACCAAACACTCGAAAGCGTTCCGGGCACTAATGGCTTGTGCGGATAGTTGGTGGGATGTGATCTGGGCAGACCCGGGGAGGTCCGGAGAAGTCGGATTGCAAGGAAACGGGACGGTCTTGGCGGGGTTCAGACAGAAGACCGTATGGGAGATTTGTGGGAGCGAAGGAGTAGGTGGCTGTGTGATCAACAGGAGCGGAGCCAGGGTTTGACGGGAGATCAATTGGAGTTGATGGAGTCCGGGACCAAGCAAAGAGTGAGGTTCGAACCTGGTGAAAGAGTGTCGGGGTTCAGAATTGTAACCGCAGAGTTCGTGAGGTCGTTAAGGTTGATGAGGACTTGGGCACAATGGCCAGACGGAGTCACTGAGACAGCATCAGACGAAATGGAATGGAGTCAATATGGAACAAGAGTAGATTCGAGTGGAGATACAAAATGATAATGAGAACGATAATGAAATGGAGACAAGACAAGACCGGGAGACTGAGATAAGACCGGGAGACTGACATAAGACCGGGAGATTGAGATAAGACCGGGAGACGGAGAGTAAGGAAAATGAGACACAAAACACAAAACACAAAACACGAGAAGGGAACAATCAGACCATAGGTAACGTTAAGCAATATCAAGACTAGAGTATGAAGAGCTACTCAACAGCTTATATACTGACTACCAAAGAACTTCAGGGTATGTCGGCTGCTGCAGCGGGGCTTGGCAGAGCTCGACGGAGTGGGCAGGTGTCGGTTGCGATCAAGGATCGGGCAACGCTGATACGTTGATGGGATTGTTGGGGAACACGGGTCGCCCCGAGGTTGTTGTGATACTCCGGAATGGGTCGGAGGAACCAGGGTGTTGAGTTGATGATAGGTGGCAAAGATTGGAAACAGCAGAGATGGTTCTCGGAGTTTGGGAGATCCAGGGTAAGTTTCAGTGGCTGCAGGGAAGGCGTCGAAGTTGGCCAGGGGGCCGTCGGAGTTAGCCGGGGAGGCATTGGAGTTAGCCGGGGAGGCGTTGGAGTTAGCCAGGGAGGCGTCGGAGTTAGCCGAAATAGGCGCAGGGCATGGGCAGCAGTTCGGTGGAGTGTCGGGGGTTATTGGGGAATTGGGGGGTTGCTGGACAATGTGCGGGGGTCCAGGGGACGGGTCATGACAGCAACCTCCAAATATTCTTACAACAACTCTAGATCTCACTCTTTGCTCAGCCCCAGAACCCATCAAGTCTTGATTGATCCCCCATCAAACTCTAGCTCCACTTCCATCATTTGCAAAGCCTCTGCTTGCTCCACAGTCTATCTGCGTGCCTATGGACTTGTTCCTGATGCCTGCCCAAGCCCAACATTTAACATACTTGATCTTAGACTTCCCTGGACCACTCTGGACTTGCTCAGACCACTCCCCCTGACTTCTCCTCACAAGTCCCTCCAGTCCACAACAACCCCAGAGCACTAGGTTATAAGTGCAGGACATTGTGTCTGCCTAGTAAGGACTTGCCCAGTGTAGTTGAGCCCCCATAGTCAGCAGAACCTGACAATGCCATTATGTGGTTCAAGAAGACTCAATGAGCATGACTCCAATTTACAAATACTGATTTACAGTATTGGGTTGAGGAATGAGTCCCAGCATAGTGTTGCTTATTATCAAATGACAAAAATGGCTCTAGCTTGTGTTGTGATGGATATTTGGATGAGGCACAAGCAGCAAGATATGACAGTTCATGGTGAGAATGATGCAAGCAACACATCCTCACCTAGTAAAGAAGCAAATAGTTCTGGGCCAAATTGGCCAGCAAATAGGGTACACATCACAGACATCAACTCTTTATCAATTGTGCTATGTGCAGTGATGTATGCTGTGAGCAAGAATAAGTATGATGAAATGCACATTATATAGTTATATTTACCAGGAAATTCCTCTTGGACATGGCATGGAAGCTGTGCAAGAATTTCAGAATCTGTACCTTGATATGAAGCACTGTATTTTAGGTCATTTTCAGCAGCTTTATTACATAGAAACCATGCTGTGAGTAAGAAGTAATCATTATATAGATTGCTGTAAGGAGATGGTCTCTTTAGGACTGTTCAATTCTATTCCAGGCTTAGTCTGAGGATGATCCACCATTTTAGCTCATCTGATGCACCCTTCTGTTCTCATTAGTTGCCTTTTATGAATCACATGCTTGGACATTACTCAGTATTGATTATTGTTAGTCATTCTCCATTATATACTGTGGGCCAATAAATAGGTATAATGTTAGTCATCATTACTAGCAATGTAGTATATGGGATAGTCTGCAGAATAGAATATTCTTAGACCAAACAATAGCAGTGTTTACCAGGTCTATCCATTAATCTGACTGTAAGAGCTCCAGTGTTGCTACTCACCTTTGGCTTGCCATGCTCACCCCTTGCCCAACTCTTAGCCACTTCTTGCTCCTTTGACTCTTGCTTGTTGCAGGTGATGGCTTGCCTTTTGTTGGGTTTATCCATGGAATGCTTGTCCCCTTACAATCATAAACATGTCATGCAACAGGATCTGCATTAAACCCTTGAAAAACTAATATATCAGACTCATGTCCAATACAGCAAGGTGACTATGTGAAATATGACCTTTTCAAACAAGATGATGACCACATTTGGTGCATCAAAAAATGTCTGGACACTTGCAAGACTGCAGGAAGCCACACAAAGACAGGAACATAATACAGTTCAGTTGGTGAATACCCCAAAGCACTTATTTCTGATGTGTGAAGTGCAAATAGCATATCTCAAGAGTGAGTCCAGAATGTGCCTGTCTTATAACAAAGAGGCTGCTCAAACTGCTTAATCTCTGCTTTGATTCTATCCCACAATCCTAAAAGATACTCAATATGAACACCCTGCAAATGGCTTTCAGCTTCTGCTTTGGCCTCTGCATGAGTCATTGACTCAGCCAGACTCTTGGAATTATTGAATAAACTTTCTTCAACCTCTGCATCTCCATGTCCTTCAGTGACCTCAACACTCTGAATCTCTTCCTCAGCAGACTGAAGGTCTGAGTATCCTTCAGCACTAAGAATTGTTGGATATAAGGAGTATAAAGAGTCAACATCTTATTGTTGACATCACATGCCAAAACACATACTGAATTCATTCTCTGCTTTGTGATCCCTTTGAGTGGGAGGGATTCCACCTTGTGACACATTGGTTTTGGTTTCAAAGAATATGCTCAGTTGGCCACTCGTTCCCTTGACTTTGAGACCCATATGTACCTCAGGTTTCATCATGGCATTTTTTGGCTTTCACCCTGCACCAGGGCATGCACCTCCATGGTTTGATGGAGTAGGCATGCTGCCCAGTCAGAAAGTAGTGTAACACAGAGGTCTTATGTGTTGCAGAGATATGTGGAATACAAATATGTAACTAATGAACAAATGCACGATGCGATGATGATGATGATTATGATTATTGCCAATTTCCCAATCAGATGTGGCTGTACATGTCATGTGTGTTATGTCCCGATTGGGACATAACACATGGACAGACATGAGATACTATCCCACCCCCGTAGTTTGGAGTACCCCCTTGAGTTGGACAAAAAAAAGTTTTGCAGCAAATAGCCACGTTGAATGTCCAAGAGTTGAGACCCAGACAACAGTACGACTACTTACCTGTTTCCAACTTGATTGGAGTTCAGGAACAGCATTGTAGTTGTCTTCCGTCGTGGATGATGGTCGAGTCAATGTCACGCCTGCCGATTCGACGGCAAGGCGGAGTCTGAAGAATTTCCTTCTGTATTCTCCGCGTTCTACTCATATTTTTCTCTGGGCGGAGTTTGAAAAAAGGCGTTTGACTAAGTGTGACTAGATTGTGACGTCCGACTCAAGGGGTACTCCGAACTACGGGGGTGGGATAGTATGAACCAACCGCTCCCGTGATTAAGCTTTGATGAAGTTTAAGTGTGCCAGCCCTAAAGTGACCCGGGCCTTATATAGATGCTCTTTCCTTCTGCTTACTGCTTTCTTTGGCTCAATCGACCTGTCGGTCACTGAACCCCAACAGCGGCGCTGGTCATTTGCAGTCTTCTGAGTGAGTCCTTTCCGTCGTCGTGAAGGTCTGTACCTGTGCTCAATTTTTCCAGCTGCGAATCCAGCTCGGTCTTTAGGCGTCATCTTGGTCGTAGATCAAGTAGTTCGTCGCTATCAATTGTATATCTCCTGCCTGATGTTGATCGATTTGTAGGTTCCTTTGGATGTCTTATCATGAGACCGTTGTTGCGGCCTTAGGCTCTTGAAGTCTAGGTGCGTTCTGATCCTGTTATATAATTGGTTTTTTCATAATATGATCTTTTCACCCAAGTGCCTATATATCCCTGGCTGTCGTCAAGATATACAGGGAATTATTTCCTAGCCATCGTCTAGATGTCTAAGAAATCTGTGCGACATCAGATGAAACTGTGTCGTGCCCAACTCCAAATCAATTAACCCAGGTCATTTGTACATCATGCTGTATTCTCGATTGTCACCACGTAGAGATGAAGTATCCATGTGCGAGAATTAGTGTGATGATTGTAAAGTGTGTTGGTGCTACAGTGTGCCTCTTGCATATTCGCCGTGACTTCGGACATCTGTTTGGACTCCCACAGTCAAGACCTCCGAAGACCATTGAATGTTCATATAGGCCTCGTTATGATGATCACTATGAATATCCCCTGTAGATCTAAAATGGTTGAGTTCAAATTACTCATCTTGATCCCTCCTTCAAGTTGACTCACCTGGTTCCGTGTAGCTACTGACTCTTCCTGGCCCTACGGCGAGTGACCACGCATTGGTGAGTGCTGGTATAAATGCGCTTATGAAAACGTTCTTGCGTACTTTGTAGCTCAACTCCCTCCAACATGGACTTTCAGCATCTTCGCCATTATGTGGTTAATCAAGTGGGTTGATTTTCAGAGGGTCTAATATTATATGCAATGCTGACGACCTTCATAGTTTGCCATGTCATCCCGTCCTTATTGACGAGAGGATAGTTTGCCATGTCATCCCGTCCTTATTGACGAGAGGATAGTTTGCCATGTCATCCCGTCCTTATTGACTAGAGGCTGTCGTCGTAGCTGCTGAATTACTCTCAGCAGGTAAGTTCGAGGTGTTACATCTCTTCAGTTTTGCACGCCAAGATGATAACGATGCTGCGATACTGCAAGACAATAAGTAGATAAATCAATCCACTCAGGCCACCCGTACATTCTCATTGTATCCTCAATGTCAACTGGACGGAATATAGGTCTTAAACGTCGAACGTCGAACGTTGAAGTGCATAACAGATGTATTTCCGAGTTTTTACACGAGATTGGTCCCTTGTTCTTGTTCAGTTTTCGGCTGTTTAGGATATTAGGATGTCGTAAAGAGTTCTTTATGTATGGCCTTGGCCGGAGGGAAAGACCGTGATATTGGCTCCAGCACTTAGGGGAAAGGTGTTTGAGTAGCATCCAAGATTTGCTATTAATATTCATTCGAATGTGATATGTTGAATCAAGTGTGGGTACTGGCCCCCACCACACGACTTGGTACGCGTCTCTGTATATGAGTTTGAATCCTCCGTGATCTGTGCCACGTGTGCTCCACTCTTATCCATATACAACCATCTGTCACCACTCGCTCGCTTAGCAACTCTTGGACGGTGTTCTTTGCCACTATGTCCTCCGCCAGTCATACTGGAAAGATGACCTGGTTGTCTAACAAGCCACAAATTCACGTTGAAGAGGAGGAAGGCCTCCTGTCTGGCGCTCCCTCTCCAGGTCTGAAGCAGGACAGCGAATTCGTCGACACCAACACGTGGTCCAGCAAGCGGATAGTTGGAACTGCTACTTTCTTCATTGCCCTCCTTGTCTCGGGCGCCTTCGTTCGAACGCTCTTATGTGGTCCGGTGACACCCTCGACCCATAGATTATCCGGATGGTACAAAGGGGACAATTTGCTCTCGAATGGTACACACGAATTCAAGCGCACTGTGCTTATAGTGTCTATTGATGGTCTTAGGTTCGTATTGCAACACTGGATGCCTCTTTCTTTCGTTGAATGGATAATCACAGAGCAGACTACCTAGATCGTGGTCTCACGCCACACATTCTTCAAATTAGTGAAAATGGATTGCGAGCTAAATCGATGAAGCCTGTATTTCCTGTGGGTAACCTACAGTCAATGCAATTGGTAGTTTGATTTCAACTAAATCACAGACATTGACATTCCCGTGAGTGACCGCCCGTATTTGACTAGACAAAATGTGGTGTTGATGCGAATGTAATGCCTGTAGTAACCATTGGGCCCTAATGTGCGTCTTTAACATCTTTCATTCTCTCCGCTCTAACACTCTAGATGCAGAACCGGTTTGTACGCCGAGTCTCATGGAATCGTGGCAAACGTAGGCAGTCCATGCTAAACAAACAGCATCTACTCAACTTATTGAATTCAGAACTTTTGGGACCCCGAAACACAGGATACATTCCATTATCACAGTATAAAATCTTGTTGGAATCCTGATTGGTGGCATGGCGAACCGGTATGTCGAATTTTATCTGCTGATTTCGAACAACTCCGTACTTAAGTTCCTTTCCAGATGTGGGAAACGGCAGGAAAGGCGGGTGTTATCACGGCCAACCTCATGTGGTTGGTGCTATGTTTCTGATACACATCTCAGTCCAAGACCTCATTTCATGTACAGGCCAGGTCCTCCGAAAACCCGGACTGGCGCAAGATCAACATATTTCGTTCCCTGGAAGGATCATGTATCACTACCCAAGAAACTCAACCAAATTCTTGAATGGATCGATCTTCCTGATGAATTGAGGCCGCAGCTCATCATGGGTGGGTATATTGGCCTATTCTACCTATCATCTTCTGATATTCACTTTCTTTCTGGAGCCTATGAGCCGTCTCTTGATCAAGCTGGCCATGCGACGGGCCCGATGTCTGCCCGAGTCAACGTCAGTATACTCTCTTGTTTATCCAACCGAACGCAACTGAGAGATTCCATCCAGCGCACCCTCAGCGAAGTCGATTCCTTTGCAAAGGACCTTCAGTTCGCCCTGCACGCGCGTAACCTCACTGACATCGTCGACATCGTATTTGTGAGCGACCATGGGATGACGGACACCTCCCACCCTGAGCCAGTGTACATGGACGACATCATCGGTGAACAAGGTCTCGCTGATATCGAGCACGAAGATGGCTGGCCGGCCATGGGTATCCGATTCCGACCTTCCTCGAATTCCACAAAGTACCTCGAGCTGCTGCTCAGAGCAGCGGAAGAGAACCCAGATAAGTTTAATGTCTATACACACGAGACGATGCCGGAGCGGTACCATTTTTCGCATTCGGCGAGGATTGCCCCGATCTATGTCGTGCCGAAGATTGGGTACGTGCTTACGACTCACCAGCAGGGCGATACTGGCATGAGTAAGGGGGTACGTATACATTCATTCTACTCAATCTCAGTTCCGAGACGTTGATCGTACGTTTAGAACCACGGGTACGATAACGACGAGCTATCGATGCATGCGATGTTCGTCGCTCATGGACCGTTCTCCACTGATGTGAAGGCGCTGCACCAGTCTGGTACCAAGCCACAAGAGGGCAGCCATTGGCACTCGACTTCAGGCAATACCTACATCATGGAGCGCTTCAGCAATGTTGAGATCTATAACCTCGTCATCAAACTCTTAGGGATTGGGAAATTCGCAGCGCCCAACAATGGTACTCTTGGATTCTGGGATAAATATCTATAATAGTAATCATAGACACCGCCTTCATGTCATGTCATGTCATGTATTTCTATTGCATATAGCACTCATAATTGTACTGTGGAAGATGAATCATATAAACTCACCATGGGTCCCATGTCAGTTGGCTATACAGAGATGGAAGCATCGCAAGAGAGAACATAGAGGACTTGGTACGAAATGTACTCGGCAGCAGAGATTGATCATGGTTGGCTTCTGTTCGTTCCAACAACTGCATTTGCATCGGACCTGAAAAGACGACAATGAGCCAGCGGCGGGGCCAGAGAATCTTGATACCAAATCACTACTGTCCGTACTTCATAAGATGCCGATGCCAGCTTCATTATACACTATGGAGTCAAGTTCTTCCGAGTAACATAGTCAGCTGTGTCGTAGTATCTGAGTTTCATGAGACATTTGCTACTACGATCAATATTGCCATTCATTGAAATATGGTTGAGGACCCGCCCAACATATAGGGCTATTGCTAACTTAGCTGAGGCATCTTCCTGACAGATGCCAGCTACTAGGAATAAATAGTATTTATCATGTGGTCACTATGGTATCTAGTCATTTTTATTTGTTGAATGAAGGTCAAAAACTTTGCAATACGACCAGTAATTATGGGAGTGAAGTGAATGAAGTTAGATCCCCAGCCTGAGGGTGAAGTGGCGCACGAGTAACTATTATATAAGCGAGAATCGCTGCGTCAGCAATTCCAAAGCACTGAAATCATCGACCTTGGCAGTCAATGTTTCCGTTTCTCAGACTTCAGGCATGACCGGTGACCGAACATCGACCACCTCTCATTTGGCAAAGTTTTCTATACCGGTAGAAAAGTACGCAAATATGAAAAGGTGACTCCCCACTCTCTAAAGATATTGGTGTACCTAGATATCTGAATCTTCATGTAAGACCTACAATCATACTATCCCACCCCCGTAGTTCGGAGTACCCCTTGAGTCGGACAAAAAAAGTTTTGCAACAAATAGCCACATTGAACGTCCAAGAGTTGAGACCCAGATAACAGTATGACTACTTACCTGTTTCCAACTTGATTCGAGTTCAGGAACAGTGTTGTAGTTGTCTTCCGTCGTGGATGATGGTCGAGTCAATGTCACGCCTGCCGATTGCACGGCAAGGCGGAATCTGAAATTTCCTTCACGTTCTACTCATAATTTTCTCTGTGCGGAGTTTGAAAAAGGGCGTTTGACTAAGTGTGACTAGATTGTGACGTCCGACTCAAGGGGTACTTCCGAACTACGGCGGTGGGATAGTATGGGCCGAAGCCTGCTTTTTGAAATATGAGTCCTCGGTTACATCGTTGTTGTGACGCTTATACTAACTGTATAAGTTATGGGTATGACAAAGATTTCCAAATTAGGGGTCATTTCAACAACCAGTACCTCGCCTCGGGGCTACTCGTAGTCATTCTGACGTACCGAAAGCAAGTCCTCGATAAACACTGCACGAGCGTCCTTTCAGCGCTTTCCACGCAAAGCTTTGCTATGGTATTGTGGTCAGGTCCACGGCCGGAAAAGCGATACTTCCTCAGGACTTCCCAAGCCAAACCGATCTAGATCATAGACGCCATCACTTCTACATCTGAGAACATATGGAGAAAGGATTAACAAAAGATGGAAGGGAGTTTAAGCTTTCATCTCGCTTAATAATGGTTTCCACGTCCGACATTTATATGGCTGCTGTCAGCAGCGGGCACATATGACTCCTCGGATAGTCCAGTCCTTCAGCAGCCTCATATACCGATGCCACATCGGGGAGTGGAACACGACCAGTGAGTATGTCCTTGGCGGAGACGGGTGGATGGTAGAAATCACGATTAGCATCTTTGCGTTCAATCAGAGCAGTTCCTTCGAGTGACATGCCTGCGAAGAGACCTATTAAAAACAGTATGGCATCAGTTGACAAAGTATGTGATATCTGCACCGATCTAAAGACCCCATCCAAGGTCACCAGTAGCGATGCAGCAAGGCGCGGGCCATGTACCGTCGGGGAGGGCTCGCAATAACGATCTCAGAGCCAGCCTTGCCCGAGATGACGAATCCGGTTTTGAGAACTTGGGATACAGCAAGACCTAGGGTTTGGATAATATGTGAATCAGTAAATATTCGATCTTATGGCATCAACTTCAAGGACACACCTCGAGCTTCGGGAACTGAATTTAGGAGCGCCGACTCTGGTCGTTCGGGATCGGCTGACGCAGCACATCGAGTGATGCCAAAGAAAGATAGAAAACAGTCTCCAACCTAAGAACCAGTGTCCTTATCGGCCTCTCCAGGCCTGCATCAAGTCCCTCGAGCCGCTTGCCACATTGTGCAGGGTCGCTTAATCAAATGGTTTTGCCTGAATGCCCGCTTTCTGCACACCCTTCTTACAATTTTCCAGGAAGGTCAGAGGAACGGAAAGAGTTAGGAACATGATCACCGAAGGTTGAAATGCTTGTCCAAAAATAACCTACTACAATACATAATATCACGTCTTCATTGTATGATCTATCAGCCAGTCGACTCTACATACGCATGGATCTCTTGCGTCTACCAGTGATGTGATAGTAAGTTGAGCTTGAGGAGGAACGTCATGCGGACGCCAATAAATCGAGCAATACGGCGTACACAGCTTACAGCATTGAATATCCATGGGTATTGACAGATATGCCGCAAATATTGCAGGTGAAGCGGAACGGGAGGCTCGCGAAAAGCTGTCCATTTGTCCACAAACTTCGGATCAAGGCCTGCCCACCGATCAAAAGTGTCGTAGGACCCAGTTGCCGTCCTTTGAGGTAGCCATGAGGACAGTATATTTTTAGGTGTCCGAGGGAGGACTTCTTCTTCATAGAATTGTAGGGCTTCTGAGGCTTTGAAACGCCGTTCAATGTATCGCGTTGTCATCCTGTCAAGTAAGGGTGCCAGCATGGGAACGGTCGGCGTCAGATACTACAAGACATTCGATTAGATTATTTTTGGAATTAGGTCGGAGCAGTTCATATAAGCTGGCCTACCTGAAACTCCTGGCAGAACAAGACACCTAGCATTCCAACGTCAAAGGCGAAGGGGTTGAAATCAAACTCGCCCTGGGACGTATCCGCCGGAGCTTGATCAGGCAATGTGTCAAAAGAAACATGGCTAGGGAGGCGACATTCATCAAGAGACATTGAGGGCGAAAACATTGTGGAGCCATCAAAATCACAGAAGGCATATGTCAATTTACTTTGAGAGCGTAGCAATCGGCGAAAACGGTTAGCATCGTCAAGAAAGTCTCTGTCAACATGATTGACAAGTATGTTGCTTGTCTTGATGTCCTGAGCCGATGAAAAGATTAGGAAAGATTAAAATATGAGTAGGGTAACGTACTCCGTGCGCAATTCTATGTTCATGAAGGAAGGTCAATCCCTAATATCGAAATAAGGACCGGCTCGAGCAAGGGGAAGGTAAAACCGCGCCTTCAATAGACAATGCATGAAATGAAAAACTTCATGTACACTTTGCAAAGGAGGACCCAGAGGTATCATACCCCATCTAGTTCTCGAGCTTTCAGCTCATTGAAAGTCCATGATATCGATGGAATGTTTACCTAGGCGTAATCGCAAACCAATGACCTTCATAAGGAAGAAGATCCAATACTGGTATCACATTATGAAAATCATCCGCCGAACATGGCACTCCTTGCTCCTGGAGGCATCTTAGAATGCGAAGCTCTTCACTGCCAGCGAGAATTGCCTTCACGGCAACATGTCGTCCCGAACGATTCTGAGCAAAACTTACTGTAACCTGCCGACACATGGGATTGTATGAATGTCATTTATATCACAATGCACGGTACGTACCCTATGGCCAGTGTATGCGTGAAAAGATGGAAATCCATCACCACCTTCATCAGCACCTTCGTAGCCATATTCAGAACCGCCTTCATAAGGATAGGGAAACACATTTTCTTGAGGTTCCGCACCAAGAGGGTACATTTCGACGACTAACTCTACGAATTCAGACTGATACCGGTGATACAAGGTGTAGCCATTCTCAAGAAACCACGACCTGACGCGGTTTGAATCCCACCATCTGAGTCTCCGACAAAGCAGTTCGTAGTAGCCAGGATCACCTGGCAGCAATGTAGTACGAAGCAGAGTGTCGAGGTTATCATATTCTGGGGACATCGTGCATGGGCAAGAGTGATGGTCCTGGTCAAGTGTCGACTTGGTGTCGACAAACACTGAAATTTCTGGCCGCTGCGGTCAATACCGGTTGCAGGGGACTGGTGCTTGCACCGCTACATAGGATCCTGATCTACGAGGACATTAGGTATGTGTTCACACGATTTACACTGCGTAATATAATTCTACATCAGTCAACGTGAGATCTCGAGTCATTTCTTGTCTTCTCTGTTTTACTCTCTGTTCCCACTGGATGTAACCCGCCTGCAACGATAGTATTTGAGGGCTGGACATTGCATTTATGAAAGGCCAGGGAGAATTAGTATACTGCGAACGGAAAAGGGGTGGGAGGGACCAACATTATCATGGAGCGCTCTACCAATCCACCAACGTTGAGATCAGTACCTCGTCATCAAGCTCTTAAGCTTTAAGTATTGAGGAATTCGCAGCATCCAACAATGCTGTTGGTTGGTTGGTTGGTTGGTTGATATAAATATCTAGAATTTTGTTTCGGGACTCAAAGACTCAGTTAGACTTATGGTTAGGACGGATTGGAGATTTGTTGAGACCAAACAGGCTAACGTTGTCACCTTTCGCCAAGTGACCCCAGTCATGTCATATCAACGTCACAAATACTCACTGATTTCTAATTGTCTTGAATACTGAGCTATCGATTAGTACGCAGGCCTAACTTCGACCTCAACCCGTCCTTAACCATAAGCCTAACCGAGTCCTGAATAGGCCCTTAGATCGATTTTGACTCGAGGTCTAACGCGTCGGTAAGCATAGACACCTTCGTGTCATGTCATATACCATGTATTTCTATTACTTATTGTACTCATAATCGTATTGTGGAATATAATTATGATTTAAACCCGTGATAGGTGCCATGCCAATTGGTGATACAGAGAATGGGAGGGTGTGGTTAGGTGAACTTAGTATGGAAAACAAGTATGTAGGACAAATCGAGATGCGGGGAAAGGAACAACAAAAGATGGAAGGTCGTGATGTAAAGGGAGTTAATAGATTCAAGCCCTTGCCCCGCTTAATGACTGTCAGGATCGAACACCATCTGATGGTTTCCACGTCCGACATATGACTCCTCAGGAAGTCCAGTCTCGTACGGCCCTTCAGCCTCAATGATCCCATATAACCGTGATGCAACTTCGGGGGATGGAACACGACAAGTGGATATGTCCTTGGCGGGGACGGATGAACCGTAGAAATCATGATTAGCATCTTTGCGCTCAATAAGGGCAGGTCCCTCGAGTGACGTGCCTACGAAGAGACCTAGAAAAGCGGTATGGCATTAGTTATCAGTGCAGTGAAGATAAATGATGAGGTGTAGAACATAAATAGCTGATAGACACGCCCTTTGATTGGGAATATGAAAACATTGGGGCTGGATGCGCAAAAGACGCCTGGACACTGCCTCCCGTACTGATAGGGCCGGCTGTCGCGCTGATGCTTCCGCCGATTGTCAGGTTGCCGCCAATTGAGAACGCCTTAACGCCGTCTTCACTATTGACGATGACAAAGTCTATAATATCTGCACCAATCTGAAGACCCCATCCGAGGCCACTGGTAGCGATGCAGAAAGGCGCGGGCCATGGACCGTCGGGGAGGCGCGCAATAACGATCCCAGAGCCAGCCATACCCGAGAAAACGAAACTGGCTTTGAGAACTTGGAATAGAGCAAGACCTAGGTTCGGACAACATGTAAATCAGTAAGCGTTTGATCTTATAGCATAAAATGCAAGAGTACACCTCGTGCATGCTGCAAAACAGCTTTGGGAATTGGATTTCGGAACGCCGACTCTGGTCGTTCGGGATTGGCTGACGCAGCACATTGAGTGATATCGAAGGGAGACAGAAAAAGAGTCTGCAACCTAAGACACTGTCTAAGATACCAGCAGCCTTATCAGCCTCACCAGGAAGGGTAAATCCTTGCATGAGCCCTCAAGCCGCTTGCCGCCTTGTGCGAGGTTGCTTGCGCGAATGCTGTTGAATGCGCTTTCTGCGCACCCTTCTCAAATTTTTCCAGGAAGGCCATAGTAGCCGTGGTAAATATAGAGCTCAGTTAAGAAGGAGAGAACAAGGGGCAGGACCACCTGAAGCCTGAGGTCGGACGTCGATTGCCCAAAATAGCTACCGGTCACGTTTTCACAATCGTGTAGGAACGCATCTTATTCCACTACAACAATTCTACTGTTGCAACGATATGGATGGCTGACCCTAGCTAAAGACATGAGTATAGACGAACTAGTGGCAGATACATGAGCCGGCGAACTTGAACACGAGCGACATATGCTCGAACGTACTACATAACAGCAGGATCAGCCTGAGCTAGTCGGACTCTACATACACACGAAGTTCTTGTCCATTAGTGATGTGATAGTAAGTTGAGCTTGTGGAAGAACGTCATGCGGACGCGAATCAATCGAGCAATACGGCGTACGGAACTAACGACGTCGAATATCCAGGGGTAGAGACAGATATGCCGCAAAAACTTAAGGTGAAGCGGAACGGGAGGCTCGCGAAAAGCTGTCCATTTGTCCACAAACTTCGGATCAAGGCCTGCCCACCGATCGAAAGTGTCGTAGGACCCAGTTGCCCTCACTGGCGGTAGCCGCGAGGACAGTATGGGTTCAGGTGTATTAGGGAGGACCTCTTCCTCAAAAAATTGTAGGGCTTCTGAGGCTTTGAAACGCCGTTGGATGTATCGCGTTGTCATCCTGTCAAGTAAGGGTGCCAGCATGGGAGCAGTCCACGTCAGATGCTGCAAGACATGTAATTAGATTACTTTTAGACACAGGCCGGATAGTTCATAAAAGCTGGCCTACCTGAAACTTGTGGCAGAACAAGACACCTAGCATTCCAACGTCAAAAGCAAAAGGGTTGAAATCAAACTCGCCCTGGGACGTATCCGCCGGAACTTGGTCAGGCAATGTGTTGAAAGAAATATGACTAGGGAGGCGACATTCATCAAGAGACATTGAGGGCGAAAACATTGTGGAGCCATCAAAATCACAGAAGGCATATGTCAATTTACTTTGAGAGCGTAGCAATCGGCGAAGAGGGTTAAAATCGTCATGAAAATCTCTGTCAACATGATTGACAAGTATGTTGCTTGTCTTGATGTCCTGAGCCGATGAAAGGATTAGGAAAGATTAAAATATGAGTAGGGTAACGTACTCCGTGCGCAATTCTATGTTCATGAAGGAAGGTCAATCCCTAATATCGAAATAAGGACCGGCTCGAGCAAGGGGAAGGTAAAACCGCGCCTTCAATAGACAATGCATGAAATGAAAAACTTCATGTACACTTTGCAAAGGAGGACCCAGAGGTATCATACCCCATCTAGTTCTCGAGCTTTCAGCTCACTGAAAGCTTATGATATTGATGACATGTTTACCTAGGCATAATCGCAAGCCAATAACCTTCATAAGGAAGAAGATCCAGGACTGGTATCACATTACGAAAATCATCCAGCGAGTGTGGCACTCCTTGTTCCTGGAGGCATCTTAAGATGCGAAACTCTTCACTGCCAGCGAGAATTGCCTTCACAGCAACATGCCGTCCCGAACGACTCTGAGCAAAACTTACTGTGACCTGCCAACACGGAAAACTGTATGAACATAGTTTTGAATATCGCAATATAGGGTACGAACGCTATGGCCAGTGTACGCGTGAAAAGGTGGAAAACCATTACCACATCCATTACCACCCTTATAACCACCACCTTCATAAGGATAAGGAAACACATTTTCTTGAGGTTCTGCACCAGGAGGGTACATTTCGATGACTAACTCTACGATTTCAGATTGATGCCGCTGATACAAGATGTAGCCATGTTCAAGAAACCACGACCTGACGCGGTTTGAATCCCACCATCTGAGTCTCCGACAAAGCAGTTCGTAGTAGCCAGTATCACCTGGCAGCAATGTAGTACGAAGCAGAGTGTCGAGGTCATCATCATACTCCGAGGACATCATGCATGGGCAAGGGGTGGGTCCTGGTCCCAATGCCAGCCGTTTGCGCAACAATAGGCAGATTCAATTTTCGAATTTCAGTATTTGGTCCAAGCTTTGGAGTCTAAGGGTCGGATTAGTCCAAGTCGATCCCATCAACTTCTCAAATTTTCGGGGCAATAGATGTCACGGATCAAAAATCTTTGATCAACGTTCATGTAAGCGACACGACCTACGCGTCGCGTCCGGCCCCTCAGCGCTCAGCGCTCAGCATACATGTGGAGGAGAGGGAAGATCCGGATTCGGCTTATAAGTTTGAAGGGTGTGACGCCAAGATTGTTGCCACTGTTCAGATGGCAGAGAGAAGTCATGAAGATAGAAGAATCCAGATGAGGAAGAGGAAGCAGATCACAGTGATTGCTCAGGTTACAGAACTTAACGCACTGATTGAGGAGTTTAAGCGGGAATCTCTGGGATATGCTGATGCTGATTTCTCTCTTGAGCTCCCTCAGCTGTGCAGGTTTTAGGTCATTCTGGGATCCAGACTAGGTTAGATAGGTTTTTTTACTCCTGCATAGAGTGTCAATGTCAAAATCATGATTGTTGACCCTAGTAGCACTGCTGGGGCCAGAAAATGTTTCTAATGGAAAAAGAGTCAAAGAAACCTGTCATCTGTTTCTTGGCTAGCTTTTTACTATAGAAAAAGACATATTTCCTTTGTTCAAAGACTTTTTCCATCAGAAATTGTCACATATGAAATGGCATAATAGATTTCCTTTTGATTTTTTCCCAAGGAAACACAATTGAGTGCCAGCAGTGTAGCTCTCTTTGTCACCTCCTTCATGCTCATATGTTTTACATTGTTATGTTGTGTCTCTGTCACATAAATCCCTCAGTTGTATCCTCCATCCTGTGGATGGCACTGAGGAAGTAAGTCATATAGTTTCATTACCTTACACTGTTACTGATGCATACTATATAGTTTCATTAATTGTTGTCTCTAGGTACACATAATATGACAGTTATTTCCTCCATCTTGTGGATGACACTGAGGGATTTCATTAATTGTTGTGTCTAGTCTCTAGATAGGTTCACTGTGCCAGGCTGGCAGATTATGGCCATCCTTCTTGGTTTGCTGCACCAGTACTGAGCTGTAGGAACAACTCAACCCTAGCTTCAGTCTTTTCTCCAGTCTTGACATCTCATATTATTCTGCCTTTGTTATATTGATCCATTGGGGATGATTTTATCATTTGATCCCTCCAGTTATCCAGATTTATCTTGCTGACAAACAATACTGATGGATCTGTTTCTCCCATCAACACAACTTCATCACAAATCAAAAGCAGCACCAGGCCTAGACTCTTGAGTTGACCCATGGGGTAACACCATCAGAACCTCCTTCCTATTCATGACCTTTCCTCTCATCTTTTTTCATCTTCTTCTAATTTGCACTCTACCCTAGTTTCAAACACATATAATCATTTTCCTAAATTTCCTTCATTGTTCTAATTCACATATACCTACTTGTTATTCTAGTAACTTCCTTTCTGCATCTATAGAAACACTGACTCTGGCTAATCCAATTCTCTACCTCATAATCCTTTACATGCACCCTCACCAATTTGTCCTCCTGTTTTGCCTCTGTGTAAGGGCAACC
Source organism: Termitomyces sp. 'cryptogamus' (assembly GCA_020091625.1). Lineage (NCBI taxonomy): Eukaryota > Fungi > Basidiomycota > Agaricomycetes > Agaricales > Lyophyllaceae > Termitomyces > Termitomyces sp. 'cryptogamus'. The sequence goes on along the minus strand of JAGYZC010000004.1, from coordinate 1,134,935 downwards.
TCTGGAGGCTGTGGCTCAATCACACAACCATCAGCAGAATCATTATTTCCTTGGTCAAATATGACCTTGGATCTGTTGGAAAGGGAAATCAGAATTATTGTTTCTTAATTAGATATATTAGTCAATAGAAGTATGACTTACCATTTCAATGCTTAGCCAGATTTAGAGTTAGTAAATCATCTAAAACAAGTGTTATTTGTGACTTACAATGCTATATAACTCAGAGATTGGAATTCAATGTGGGTCCCAGAGTAGGTTAGGCTGACCTTGTGTGGGAATCCAATACTGGTCCAAGAGTAGGCTGACCTTGTAAGGGAACCAATGTTGATCCCAGGGCAAGTTGACTTTCTAAGGGAATGCAGTACTAAGTCAAGGGTAGGCTGACCTTGTAAGGGAATGTCTCAGTGACCACTTTTGAACAATATAAAGGATATCCCAGAATGGTCCATAGTTGCAATCCTCAGAGATTATTTTCCTTATAAATAAGTTTCAAGCAAGGATTATTTGAGGATGATATATTGATATATTGAGAAACAATATGGCTTAGCATTAGTGGACCTTTCAAATACAAGTCATCACAATCCCTCACTCATTATGCAGATCCAATCTCAACTTATCATGTCTAGTGTCAATAACAAGAAAACTTACTCTGTCCATGTATTTTCCTCCCAACCTGGATACAAGATACAAGATAAAGTCTGGCATTGTATAGGATAACATTTTCTGCAAACAAATTGGGTTGAAAAACTATGCATAGAATCACAAGCTAGACACTATAGATTACCATATCCAAGAGACTTGTTGAAAAGGTCATCTTCATATTCATCACCACTTTCTTCATCACTATCCAGCAAATTATCCTTGGCTAGAGTTTCTTCTTCCTCTTCATAAGAGTTTCCTTGATTGCTTTCTGTATTATTTGATTCATCTTCTTCACTATGGTCTGATTTCATGGCCCAGGCTTTGTCATCCATATCAGCTGTTACATCAAGAAATCCTTCCTCTGTCTGAATAAGCACTGACTTGGTTGATTCTTTTGTTGCATGATATCAAATCCCACCACCTGTGAATCACACAAACATGTCTCTATCAACAAACCTGAAAAGATTGAGTATGAAAATTAGTTCTCAATAAAAACACCTACATATTCACATAGTATCATTCATAATCCAAATTTCCTGCATCTTCCTGCCATGCCATAGGACCCAAAAAGTAATCAATGCAAGGTCCCCCAAAATGGAGAATGAGATGAACAGCTCAAAGTTCATCACCAGGATTAGCAAATCCAAAAGCATCATCTCCATCCATGAACCCAACTTGGTGCATGCACTTTACTGAAAATTATGACTGGACCTTATAATCCAAACCATACCATTGGCCCCATAGAAATTCAATTTGAGGTATGCTAGAGCATGGAAAATTTTGACTGCTCAAAGATACCAATATGGGTGTGTGTCAGGAGACTTCTATTTCCAACCTCTGCAACTTGTTCCAATGCCTCTGCAGCTTGCTCAATATCCCTGGGGCTTGCTCCAGACCTCCAGAGATCTCCAGAATCCTGCAGGACTTTTCATATTACCTCATCAATCACTTCCCTAGAGTTAGGAGTAGTTCTGGTCCTCTGTACAGCCATTCCCACACCTCCACCACCTGTGCACCACACCAAGCAGTAGGGATCCTTAGACTTGTTCTCTTTGGATTTCCTTCTGCTAGGTGATTAGTTAGTGTTGTATCATTGTCTACTTGCTAATATACTTTGGATTCCCCTCTGCTAACTGTGTGACTCTGAGCTGCTGCTCCTAGAGGGTGCCCTTACAGCAGAACAAGTCTCCAAAGACTGGTCTGGAAGCCCCCCATAGCTGCACAGAACCTCTGAGCCTCTATTTGTCACTTCCCCACCAGGATTAAGCATTGCAGAGTTCTATGTCACAGCCCACCAACTCAGACACCCCCTCAGAGGCTCCAGCCCCACAGGACAAAGCCTGGACCCACCTGCTACACCTAGAAAACCAGGTACAACTAATGCAATCATTCCTCACCCACCACACAACCAAACTCTCCACTCTCTGTCAAACTACAGACCACTTCTCCCAATTGCTCCAGGCATTGCTCAAGCACCTACCCCCTATCTCTGCACCTCCCCCAGTCCCAGAACCAACCACAACCACCCCTATACTCACTTCGACAGCTCTGCTGACCCTACAACTGCAGATTCTGTGCTTTGCACTCCCAGACACATACAATGATGCTTGCTCCAGTAGGGAATGCTTCCTCCAATCCTGCCTCACCTACATCCATCTCAGCAGAGATGCCTTTGACTCCAACATGCTGAAGATAGCCCAGGTACTGTCATATATGAAGACTGGACATGCTTCCACCTACATGTTGCAAGTTTTCAGGCACCTTGGAAGTGTTGGAAGTTTCCTGGACTGGGCCACCTTCAAGAAGGACTTCTGGGCAGAGTTTTTTCCACTTGACCCTGCCAAAACTGCTACCTTGATGTTATGTGACAGGGAGCAATATGGGCAAGGGAAGCAAATGCTGGATGAGTACATTGACTCCTTCCAGATGCTGGTTGAGCAAGCAGCCTACCCCAATGGCCTCCAGTTATGCCTCACATTCTGGGATGGCCTGTACCCCATGCTGGTAGAATGCATTGACAACTTTGCAGAGGGCCATCTGGATGATGAGAGGATTGCTTCATAGTATGAGGTAGCCTGGGATTAGTGGCAGCTCATGGAGATTTGGTGGGAGTTCTGCCACATGCATCCCATGCAGTGCCCTGCACTAGTTACCAGCCTCCAGTACTCTGCACCTGCTTGCCCAATGCTTGCTCCCACTCCAGCCATCCCTGCACTGTGTCCCCTGCTGCCAGGCATCCCCATAGACATGGATGCAGCCTGATAGCTCTGCACTGTGCTACTATTGTGCTGGAGATGTCAGAAGCCTGGGCACTTTGCATGACACTGCCCCTTGAGTCTGGAGGTATGTTACCTCTCTATGGTGAAGCAGGAGGAACTCCTCCTGCAACTGTTGGCTGCAAAGGACATTGCCAGAGCTCTATTGCTAGATGAGTTGATGCCAAAGTTGACCCCAGAGGAGATCAGCATTTGTGCATCACCCTCAGAACTGGAGGAGGATTTTTAATCAAATGATGGATAAGGTGTATGCCTCCATTGCTGGGTACTGTGAGGTTCCGCTGACCATGGGGGCTCAGCTACACTGGGCGAGTCCTTACTAGGCAGATGTGATCCCCTGCACTGACAACTGGGCATTTAGAGGTGTCCCAAACACTGGGGACTTGTGAGGATAGTTGGTGGAGATTGATCTGAGCAAGTCCGGGGAGGTCTGGAGGAGTAGGGGACAAGCTGCAGGAAGGGGGATGGGCTTGGTGGGGTTCAGGCACAAGTCCGTATGCAAGTATTGTGGGTGTGGAGGAAGCAGAGGCTACATGAGTGATGGAAGTGGAGCCGGAGTTTGATGGGGGATCAATGGAGGTTGATAGAGTTTGTTGCTGAGCATGTAGTGAGGTCTGGAGTTGGTTAAAGAGTGTCTGGGATTTGTAATCATAATTGCGGGGTTTGTGAAGGTGTTAAGGTTGGGAAAGATAGGAACACAATGGATGGGACGGATCAAACAAGACGAGATGGAGTCAAACAAAATGAGATGGAGTCAAGATGAGATGGAGACAAGAATGAGAATAGATTCAGGTGGAGATACAAAACAATAATGAAAACAATAATGGAATAGAGACAAGACAAGACTGGTAGACTGAGAGTAAGAAAACAAGACATGGAACACAAAACATGAGAGAGAAACAATCAGACCATAGGTAACATTAAGCAATATCAAGACTAGAGTATGAAGAGCTACTCTATGTCTTATATTCTGACTACTGGAGAGCTCCAGGGAACATCAGCTGTGGCGGCAGGGCTTGGCGGAGCTCAATGGAGTCAACAGGTGTCAGTTACAATCAGAGAGCAGGCCGCATTGATATGTTGATGGGATCAATTGGTGATGCGGGCCATTCCGAGGTCATCGTGATACTCCAAAGTAAGTTGGAGGAACCAGGGTGTCAAGTTGATGATGTGTGACAGGGTCAGGCACAGTGGGGGAATGGTCACAGGGGCTCAGGAGATCCCAAGAGAAGCATTGCTGACTGTGGGGAAGACATCGGAGTTGGCCAGGGGGCTGTCAGAGTTAGCTGAGGATGTGTTGGAGTTAGCCAGAGTAGGCGCAGAGCACTGTGGAAGTTCAGCAAGGCGTTGGGGGAGGTTCTAGGGGGGCAGGGGGTCATTGAGCAATGTGCAGGGGTCCAGGGAACGGGTCATGACAAGTACTAACAGGTTCTCATGTCTGTCACTAGAAAATGAAATCACCTTTTCTGATGCCCCTCATTCTAAGATAGAAGAACCTCAACATCCCCCTCCAGACATACAAATACCAACTCTGGAGCCCTAGTCAAGTCCCTTGACACTAGCTAGGGTCCACCAGTGCTGCTCTGCCTGGGTATGCCAAATGCCCCAACAGTATGTGGTGGCTTCAAGCCCATCCACCAGCTCCCTATGCCTTGACATAGAGATCAAGACCACAGACACCTAGTAAGCTTGTAGAGTCACCACTCTCCTAGATATCAGAGCAATGAGACTGTTCCTAGACTCAGAGTTTGTCAAGTGCCATGGCCTGACTATACAGCCACTTTCCAAGCCCATTCTGGTCTTCAACATTGATGGAATGCACAACAAAGCAGGTGCTATCAGCTCTGTGGTTGACCTTGTCCTCTGCTATTGAAACCATACAGAGCATGCAGTCTTTGCTGTCACTAGTTTGGGCAAACAGAACATAATCCTTGGTTTCACATGGCTCCAAGAGCACAATTCCAAAGTAGATTGGGCCAAAGGTGAAGTGACAATGAGTCAGTGCCCTTGGAGGTGCTCTGCCTGTGCCATGGAGGCCAGGGAAAAATGCCAGGCTCAAGTTTGAGAGTGCATGGCTATCCATGCATGCTGTGCTGGCCCTTTTCCCTTCTCCAACCTAGACCTCCTAGATCCCCCATCCCTGGCATTCCCCCATAATGAGGCCCTCTATGAGGATGACTGGAGTGGCAGCAGAGCTCTAGAGGAGGAACATGGAGGGAAATTTGGAGGCACATTTGACCTAGAGTTCCCAGACAAAGCAAAAGAGGTGGGCACCTGGATTTATGCCACCACCTTATATTTGCTGCCCTCTACTGTAGAGATTTGGGTGAGCCAGACCACATCTCAGTGACTGGCTCAAGTGTTTGCTGCTAACTCCATGCCCCAGGAGTTCTGGGACATCATACTCCTCTACCTCCATGCATTTGAGGATGTGTTCTCCAAGGCCTCATTTGACTCACTTTTAGAGTACAAGCAGTGAGACCATGCCATCAAATTATTGCCAGACTCCACACCCTCCAGCTGTAAGGTCTACCCACTAGTGCCCAAGAAGCAGGACAAACTTGACACCTTCCTGCAAGAGAACCTAGACTCTGGTTGCATACACTCCTTAAAATCTCTGATGGCTTCTCTGGTGTTCTTCATCAAGAAGAAAGATGGCTTGCTCCAACTGGTCTAGGACTACTGGGTTCTCAATGCCATGACTGTGAAGAATTGCTACCCCCTCCCCCTCATCTCTGAGCTCATCAACAAGCTCTGAAATGCATGGTACTTTATCAAACTGGATGTCTGGTAGAGCTACAACAATGTGCACATCTAGGAGGGAGACAAGTGGAAGGTCACCTTCCTGACAAATCAGGGATTGTTTGAACCTCTTGTCATATTCTTTGGACTCACCAATAGCCCAGCCACCTTCCAGACAATAATGAATGACATCTTCCAAGACTTTATTGCCAAAAGCATAGTGTGCATATACTTCAATGCCATCCTCATCTACACCCAAATGCTAGAAGAGCACTGCTAGATCACATGCCTCATTTTGGAATGTCTCTGCCAGCACCAGCTATACTTCAAACCAGAGAAGTGGTGAACAGACCCAGATCAAGTATCTGAGCCTGATCATCTCACACAGAATGGTGGAAATGGATCCAGTGAAGGTGACAGGTGTTGTGGAATGGCTGAAGCCCAAGAATAAAAAGGGGGTGCAGGCCTTCCTAGGCTTTGCAAACTTCTACTGGAGGTTCATCCAGAACTTCTTGCATCATGCCCACCTGCTATTTGACCTCACTGGAAAGGATGTTATATGGAGCTGAAAGTCTCCAGAGCAGATGGCTTTCAGCACTCTCAAGCATGCGGTTACCTCCAGACCTGTTCTCCTCTTTCTGGATGACAACTCTCTCTTCCAAGTCAAAGCTGACAGCTTTGACTTTGCCACTGGGGCAGTTCTCTTGCATCAGTCTCTGGAAGATGGGAAGTGGCATCCAGTGGCCTTCTACTCCAAGAGCCTAAACATAATAGAGCATAACTATGAGATCCACAACAAGGAGATGCTGGCCATCATCTGGTTGTTTGAGGAATGGCAGCATTTCCTGGAAGGTGCATAGCACAAGTTCAAAGTCTGGACAGATCACAAAAACCTCAAATACTTCTGGACAGCCAAGAAACTCAATTGCTGATAAACCCAGTGTTCCCTCTACCTAGCCAACTTTGACTTCTCACTGCACCACAAGCCCAGCTAGAGCATGGGAAAACTAGATGCCCTGTCTCAGAGAGTAGACCACAGCACTGGAGGGGAGGACAATAGCAACATTATGCTTCTCCAGCACAAATTGTTTGCAATCCAAGCTATAGAAGGTCTAGCTGTTAAGGGAGCAGAGGTAGACATTCTCTGGGGCATCTGGCAGGGCAACCAGCATGGTCAGCAGGAAGAACTTATTGCTCAGGCAGCCAGGGCATTGAAATTGGGGTGTACCACAAGTGCCAAATTAGTCTGCAGACAAATAGGCCCTCCAAGATGGGATCTTGACTTTTTGGAATTGTATCTATGTGCCCAATATTCCAGAGCTCTGCTGGAGGATTGTAGAGCAACACTACCTCCCAGATTGCTGGGCAGCCTGGACAATGGAAAATGCTGGAGCTGGTTTCACAGAATTATTGGTGGCCCCAGATGTCCTGCTATATTGGGTCCTACACTAGTACATGCAACTTCTGCCTCCAGACCAAGCCTCAGCACTGCCTCCCCTCTGGACAGCTATACTCTCTACCTATCCCTGTAGAGCAATAGAGTGTTGCCTCTGTGGACTTCATTGTAGAACTCCCCAACACCCATGGTTACAATGCTATTATAATAGTAGTGGACCTGTATGGCAAACTGGTGCACTTCATTCCAACTCACACTACCTGCTCTGCCATAGGCACCACAAACCTGTACCAGAGAAATGTCTGGAAGCTCCATGGCCTCTCTGATGCCTACATCTCCAATTGGGGCCCACAGTTTGTAGCAAACTTCACCAAGGAGCTCTACTGACTACTGGGCATGAAGCTCCACACCTCCACTAGTTACCACTCACAGTCTGACAGCCAAACAGAACATGTAAACCAGGAGTTGGAGCAGTACCTATGCCTCTTCTGCAACAAATGCCAGGATGATTGGGACAAACTCCTCCCTGATGTGGAGTTCCAGTACAACAACCACATCCATGTGTCCATCCAAGTCTCCCTCTTCTTCCTTGACACTGGACAGCACCCACACATGGGTTTTGAACCCCAGGCCTGGCCTTCAGAGAATGAAGCAGTAAACAAGTTTGTGGACTGGATGATGAAGTCATAGGAGGAGGCCCAGGCAGCTCTTGCAAAGCCAAAGGATGACATGGCACAATACTATGACTATGGAAGGACTGCAGCACCCAAATACCAGCCCAGAGATCAAGTCTACCTGGATGCCTCTGATATTACAACTACCCAACCATTGAAAAAGCTCTCACACCACCAACTGGGACCTTTTACAGTGAAACAACAGGTAGGGCCCCTAGCCTATTGACTCTGGCTCCCAATAGGAATGTGCCAGCTCCATCCAGTGTTCAATGTGGTCAAGCTGTCTCCAGCCCCAAAGGACCCTATTCTGTGGCAACATCTGCTACCCCCACCACGTCCAGTAGTGGTCAACAACAACAAGGAGTATGAGGTGGAGGAGATCCTGGATAGTTGTCTATTCTGGCAACAGCTACAGTACAAGGTGAAGTGAAAAGGTTACAGAATCAAGGACATCTCCTGGGAATCATTGAAGAATGTGCATGCTCCAGGGCTTATCAGGAAGTTTCATCAGAAGCACCCAGATGCACCACATGCCATCTGAAAAATGTATCCCATCCCTCTAGTGGACCAGGCAATCTGGAACTTTTTCTACTCTGCATGTTGAGATGCCACATGCTAGAGGGGGGGTGATGTCAGGGGACTTCTATTTCCAACCTCTGCAGCTTGTTCCAATGCTTCTACAGCTTGCTCAACATCTCCAGAGCTTGCCCCAGACCTCCAGAGATCTCTGGAGACCCACAGAACTTTCTATATCACCTCATAAATCACTTCCCTAGGGTTAAGAGTAGCTCCAGTCCTCTGTACAGCCATTTCCATGCCTCTGCTGCCCACTGATGTGCCACACCAAGCAGCAGGGATCCTTAGACTTGTTCTCTTTGGATTCCCCTCTGCTAGGTGATTAGTTACTGTTGTATCATTGTCTACTTGCTAATATACTTCAAATTCTCTTCTGCTAGCTGTGTGACTCTGGGCTGCTGCTCCCAGAGGTTGCCCTTACAGTGTGCTTCTTCATTTGCAAGAAACATAACATCAGAATGTCTTCTGGAATTGGTTGTATCTTGCTCATGCCAGTTATCATATGTTGTGTAATTAATGCACAAGGTTTTATGTTCATAGATCATATCATTTTGGATTATGAGTTGGCTGCACTGTTCATTGGTAATTTCTGCAGTATCAAGTACAAAGCATGTCACCAAGTGATCTCTGAGCTTTGATACAAAATTCTGCATATATTTATGAGTCTCTTTTATTATATTGAGAGTTTCATGAATTATCTTTGTTGCAGGATCATCTTGATGATCCCTAGCCCATTTCAGAAGGTTGATAGGTATGAGTTTGGTCTTTAAGATATAATGATGGTCTTCAGGATTTGTTTCTGGAAGTTCCTCATTTTCAACTACATCATTGATAGCTTGTTTCATTGCCCTTGATCTTGCCTCCTGCCACTCATGCTGGGCTATCTAATTCTCAAACTGGTTCTTATTTGTTCAGCCATAAAAGGCCTTGACATGTTTGTGTTTTTGCTTGCTCTAATAATTATAAGTCATGATAATTACACTCAAAGAGAATAATCCAACATACAAGCTGTGTAGAATAATAATCAGTTGTACCAAACTGTTCAATTGACATTGGATAATGCATTATAGAGTGCATCTTTGGTATATCAATATTAAAGGTACATTTCTTTTGTGAAACTTCAGTTGATGTTACTCTCTCCTTCTCCTTCTTTGTTCTTGATTTGCTTATTGAAGGCTCTCAACTGCCTTTTTGGTTGCCTGGGCTGCTTTTTGGCATGTAGATGCAGTAGCTTTCTTGGGTGTCTCCTGAGTATCAAACAGTGGGCAGACCTCATTTGAAAAATTGCAGATCTGCTAACTAAATGTTGTTGTGATGCCACAAAAGATATTCAAGGACCACTTTGTATGCAAGTGCATCTTAGCAGAAGCATGCCAACATGCTGATATAAATATCAGATCTTGAATCCTGTTGTCAATGCCTTGACTTGTCTTGAGAAACAGGTCTTCAAAGTATGGTGCTGCAATCTGATTATATAAAGATTGAACAAAGAAAATTACTATTTTAAATAGTAACATACTTGTACCAAGTCCTCAAAGTCTCTTGTAGCTATGCTTTTCATAGCAGAGACATCATTTCATAATCTGCAGATTGTTTCTTGCCCAAAAGGTGATACTTGGTGAAATCTTTCATGCATAAGTGATCAACATCTCTGAAGTATCAAATAAGAAAAATATATATTACCTGAGATCCAGTTCTGCCACTGATGCTGCATTATATGTATACAGCATCCAGATCAAGTGTAGTATGCTTCTCCATACTCCAAGTTCAAACTCATGCATAATATCATGAACAAAAAAATCAAAGTAGTTTTGTCCATGAAACAAAAGAACTTGTGAAAAGGCATTCTAATAAAATTATAAAATTTACAGTGTAAATTCACAATAACATTTCTCACCTCAACAGGAACAAGAGATTCACCAAATACCCTATCAATTGGCTTGCCATTGGCTGCATAGCCTCTTTCAAAGATCATTCTCCTTGCTTTCTTGGTATGCAACTGCTGCTCAACACTGTCAAATTGTAATTTGGATGACCAAGTCAAATCATAGAGTCTGGTTCCAAGTTTCAATATTTGTGATCTCATGATTCTGCAGGTAACATCCAACCAAGTTGCCATATCCTTTATTCCTGCAACCAGTACCCTTGAGTCTATGAGACATGCCTTTCTTTGTAGTCAGCTAAATAGGTAAAAAAGTGGGGCTAAAGGTGCCACATATTTCCATCACCATATTTAAAAGCAATCCCATCCTTATAGATTCTCTTGAATTTCTCTGTAAGTAGGTGCTTCCATATAGCTTGGATGAGTTCCTGATGAAGAAATGTGAAGATTGCTGGTGTGGGTGTTATGCCAAAAAGTTCATTATACTTGTCTTTAACAAGATCTAGTAGCTGAAAAAGAAAAATATGAGTTTCTAGAAGGAAAATAAGCAATAAAATAACAGACAGATGGCAAATATGCAATGTGATGTACTGAAAAGCTAGTTGTTTTGCCTCAGATATATTTAGACATGCTTCCAAACCATGCATAATGTGGCCATAGTGAAGCTGTACCAAAGTTTGCAAGTTGAGTTGAATCTGAATAGAGCATCAATGGAACCACAGCTGTTTCAAGATCACAGCCATCAACTGAAGTGATAGTTTCTTCCAACTTTAGAAAGTAATCTGAGGTACAAGCTTCTCCATAGACCCACTGTTCTAGTTCATTTTCTAAGGGTTTCCAAAAAGAGCTGGGACCCATGCCAATGAAACTTCTTTGCAGCATAATCTTGGATACCTGACTTGAGCACTTCTACAAGATCTCAATGAAAAAAATCAATTTCAAGAGGTGGTGCATTATTTTCAGATCAATAGGATTTGTGTGTAAGTGGTAGTGGAAGTTTAACAGATCCTTGTCTCCATTTGTCACTAGAGAATCATGAGGGAAGTAAGCTGGTCTTGTATCTGGTACATAAAAGTCATCAAGTGACCTGTTCTCCTAAATTGCATTAAAACCCTCAAAGTGTTGAGGCTTGAAATCTGGGGCTAGTATGACAGATTGAATCAAGCAATCCAGAGTAGCAAGAGTAAGCTTATTGGAGGAATAGAACCAGGTCATAAGGCAAAAGACACATGCATTAAGAAAAGGGAAGAAATGACTGGTTGATTCATTTGTTTGTGTTCCAATCTCTTTAGCAGTAGGACCAAAGACAGAAAGAGGATCTAAAGCCTGTTCCTCAAGGTTTTCATGCACAAATGTAGGTGCATCTGCAACATGGTAGATAGTGATATCCTCATCAGGACCTTGAGATGATGAAACTCTATAGCAATGGAACAAACCCATCTCATTGGGCTCAGTTTCTAATAGTTTGGCCAGTGGTTAGGGATGAGAAGATGGTGAGTTAAAGGGCTCAGATACTTCTACATGGTGCTGCTCGCTCTTGTGCACCTCCTCTAACTTGAAATATTCTTTGGAAAATTGCTGCAGAGGTTGTGGACCTGAAGGCAGGAAATCTATCAGGTGGTGTGGAGTCTTTTGAATGCACTTCTCGGGGAGAGGAAAGGATAAAACCTCACATTCAAGCTCAGGTAGATTCTCTGAAAGAGGGCTTGGTGGAGCATCAATAACAGTATTATCATCTAGTATTGGTGAGATACTAAACTCACAGTAAATGATTTATACCTTCACTCAACCATGGTCATGGGAGGGGATCTGATCAGGCCCAGATTTCAGAGGCTTCTGTTGTGGGCATTGATGCTGATAAGGAGTGACTTGCTGCCTGCTGTCAAAAGAATGGTTGCAATACATATGCTGATATATGATGGGCAAATGGAAGAGTGGTTACATACAAATATACTATACATATGGGAGTACAATAGCTTATAAATCCAAATGTAAATAGATGGGAATAACAGTGGTCTGGACAAGGTCAGCAGACCTATGAATGCAGATAACTCAGCTCACACTAACTTGAATTGAAATCAACATTGATGCTTTTGTGACTGTGACTTTGTCACAACAATCACAGACACATATCCCAAGTCTTTCCTTTGGCATTCATTCTTCTCACATATGCAGTGCATAGATACTCATAGTTTTATAAGTCAAATTTAACTTTATCTATTGGTAGTTTGTGCCAAAATGAAAAAAAGTAACTTTGAAAAAGAGACAACATTCATGTGAGTGTGACTTCAGCATTTGCACTGTGCTTTCATTCCTCTTCCTCCACTGCTCTTGATGCCCTCCTCTTCTCATTGTGCTCCTCCTTCAAGACATGTCCTGGATACTGATGAAGAGGAGGAAAGAACCTTGAGGCCTTCAACTCATTCTGCCAAAAGCAAGAGCAAGATCAGTCAGTGCAAGGCAAAGGCACAATCTTCAGAATATTGGGACTCATTTGTAGCTGCTTTGGCAGCTGGAATCAACCCAAGAACTTGTAAAGGAAAATGGCTGTATGGTACTCTTGTCTATAAATTCTTGTGCTGAACTGTTTTGTAAAAATGGACCCTTACAACCATTCTATCAATCAGGAATGGTGATATCCTGCCTTGTTGATTTGTTCCTCCAGTTTGATGCCATCTTTATACAAGATAGGAGAATTTTAGACACAAGCTGTACCAATATAAACAATCAGGATATGGGTAATGATAGCAACATAAGTGACAAAAATGGGTGCATGGTTCCTGAAATATATATATGCATATAAAAGCTGATGATATACACTTTTCTATCACTGGCAAAGATAGTGATGCAATTGATAAGAAGACTCTACACCTTAATGCTTTCACAAAGATTATTAGAATGACTCCACACCTCAAAAAATCTCTAGAAACACTGTGCTCAGCATTGGATGATCAACATTACTATCAAAGCTTGATAAGGGATTTTGCAGAAGTGGTGCATGATTTACTTATATCATAGATTTGGTTTCATAATACTGTTGAAGTTTATCTTGGCTGTGACCACTGCACAAACTGGCAACACACATAAAGTGGCTCATGATCTGATATGGCTCCTCCAGAACCCATCAATGAAATGCCTTGTACTATCAAATGCACACCCTCTGCTCATAGAAAAAAAATCTCATGGCTTCAATCATATTGATACTAGTTTGTTGTTGTGCCCTGCTTGGTACTACAAGGAATATAATGCAGAGTGAGTACCAGCCTTTTCCTCAACTTGGATAATCTCAGTTTCCTTCCCTCATTATGCAATGGCAGTATCCAGGTTACAGCACACAATTTTCCTGTTTTCATATATGACAAATCACAATTTCTTGATGATAACATGGATAGCAGGACCCAGAAGAGTACTAACATTTTATGTGGCCTCTGCCAAGGCCCACTTCTCATCAATGTATGTATTTATATCCTTTAGATTACATGGCTCATGTATATGCTTCTTCAAGTGCTAGCACATGCTGTTCAGATCTCATATTGAAAGGGCAGAGAAGCACATGACTAAACAACCAATTGCAATGATTTACAACATTCCAAGCATTATGTTTGCTATTATAGCCTATGCAGCATGCCAGGTAAGATCACAATGTTGTAATATTATTCATTGTTATGATACTTTCAGCTTTGACATGCACTGAGTTCAATGACTCGGTGGGGTATGCAAGATGCTCTATTTTCAATCAAACAATCAAAGACTTCTACTACAATATCTGAAACCTGTTTTATCCATCAGACAATCTATGGGCATGCAAAACACTAGATTTTTGGAACAAGTAAGTAATATTTGTAACTGCCATGTATCTGCTAACCTGCATACATTCTAGAATTTTCTATGGAGGGAATGGCATGATTCACCTCAAATGCAAAGCTCCTCCCCCACCACCAACATCTGAAAGTGACATTGCTCATCTCAAGAGAGCTTGGAATGAGGAGCATGCAGCCAAGCACCACTATGGAAAGGACAATCATGCAGGAGAGTTTGAGGATAGAGGCCCAGTAGAGGTGAGCATGAGGAACACTAACATGAAGAAAAGGAACACAAAGAAAAAGAGAATTAGCATCTTGAAGTGCAGCCAAAGGAGACCATATTAAAAGCAAGGCATCAGCCAAAACATCAGTGCAAGGTAAGCCAGCCTGAACATGATAGGCACTGATATTGAACTGAGGATTGCCAGCCTGGTAGGCACTCATACCATGAAGAACACCCTCTGCAATACAAACATCATCAAGACACATGCCCACCCTGAGAGGAATGCTCATATGCTGTGAAGAGCTCATTCACAATGTTCACCTACCAAAGAATCTGTGCAAAGAAGGGCAGTTGGGATCCCAACAGACTAAGCATTGCCATTCAGCATGCCACTAACAATGGAGAGATCACACACCAGAATCTGAAGGAGACACTTGCATTGGAAGAGTTAATGCCAAGGAGGAGTATAATGGTGAAGAGGGCCAAGGTGAGGATGATGGTGATGGTGAATATGACAAAAAATACTACAATCATAAAGAGAACAGTGAAAGGGATGAGGATAGGGGGGGATGGATACATGAGTGGAAGTGGTGATGAATGAGTTTGGGCTGATTGAATGGACTAATAGGTTTGCTTGCATTTGCTACTGCTTGATAGGTATAATTGCTCTGGTACTGCACTACTTAATTGGACAATTTTAGCTTACTCATGGCATGAACAACAATATATGACACATTATTCTGTAGTAAGAAAATAAGTTAGGGAAGAATGTCTTCACCTTATAATGGAATCCCACAGGGCTCCAATGAGGTAAGGGGAAGATAATCTTATATCTGGATGAGACCCATATACCAAGTTGGGTAAAATTATTGCAGGAACATTATGAGATTTTGCTTGAATTGGGCATTAGGCTCAGAAATTCAAGTTCTTTATTAGGTTGTATAATACAATGCTTGAATTACTCATGTGGGGCTGTATTGGTACTCTTATTTCTACTTACATTACCAAGTATTGGGGCCTCTGTTTTGCTGAATGACTGGCAGAGAGAGAAAAGTCTATTCAGCATTTACAAAAAGTCCTAGAGTTCTAGCTACTCATCTGGCAGAGGGAGATCCAAAGAAAACAAGTCTCAGGATACCCAATGCCAGTGTTTGGAAAATTTACTCTAGAGCTTCTGGGAAAAAATGCCCAACAACAACCAAATCTGGAGTCCAATCAAAAAGAGGAAATCCATTGTAAATGGCCTTGATCTCCAGACTCCCAGCACATAATGATGTACAAATATAACCAATAGATAACCCTTGGTTGAAAGTACTTGTGCCCCAAAAATGGGAGGTCTACAATGAGCAAGAGGCTCAGAATAAAGGAAACTGTGACCCAAAGATGGGAGGTCTACAATGAGCAAGAGGCTCAGAATAAAGGAAACAATCCAAGGGTCCAGCCATAGTGGTCCCCTGACACTCTGTCCATTTCTGTTCATTCAGGCTCAGCCCCTGAGCAACCAGCTTCTGATTTCTTGCCTCTTCAAACTGACATTTTTCACACTCCCATTTCTTTGTGTGCACCTTCAGCACAACACATGATCCTGACAAAGTGATGCATGATCCTGTGTAATTACAGTAAAAATATAATGCATTATCCTCTGTAACTTAAATTAAGTACTGTACAGAAGTAATGCACCCTTAATGTGACACTGATGCATCACTAATGTATTAGGAACAGAAAAAAAATATCTTACCATAGGATTGAACCAACAACATATAGAAAGGATACAGAACAACATAACTAATTACACCATAGTGACAAATAAATTATATTAACATTATGGATATGTGTAGTGTTGGAGGAGCTGTCTATGGCTTGGACTGTTAGTGAATTATGGTTCATTTAGGATTTTTGTTTGGTTGGTTAAAGTTTGTTAGCATCAGCATTAGGTTGGTTAAGGCTTTGGACAGGGATACAGTGGCTCAAAGAACTGTCCCAATGTTTTATACTTTTTGAAAGATGGGTATTTAGTACTTTGTATGCTCTCCATTTGCCTTGATAACTGCTTGAATCCTTCTAGGTGTGCTTCCTATCAGTCTTTGGCATACCTCTGCTGGTATTCCATCCCACTCCTTTACAACCCTCTTCCACAATTCATGCACACTATAAGGTGTTTCATACTGCCTAAGCTGCTCCTTGAGATACTCTCAGAGGTGTTCAATAGGGTTAAGATCAGGGGATTGGGCTAGTTATCAGAGGACATCAAAGTTGTTGTCTTCAAAACACTTGTTAGCCCTGTTGGAGTTGTGTTTGGGGTCATTGTCCTGTTGTAGCAGGCACCCTCCTCCATCTCCAACTTTTCAAAGCTCTCCTTGGCTCCATTATCCAAAATTTCACATTACTGCTCTGCATTCATGATCCCCACCACCTCTACTAGCTTTCCTACCCCATTCCAACCCATACAGCCCCATACCATGAGATTATTCCCTCCTCCATGTTTCACATTAGGTGTAGTGGTTTGGTCTGAAATGCCTTCTCCTCATAGCTTCTACACATACTGCTTTTCATCTGACCCAATCCTGTTAATCTTTGTCTCATCTGTCCACAACACTCTTTTCCAGTCCTCCACAGTCCAGTTCTGATGCTCTTGAGCCCATTTAAGTCATAGTTGCTGATGTCTAGCTTTGAGCATAGGAACTTTCCTCTTTGTAGCAGACCAATACCCCTCTTCCTTCAGCACATTCTAGACAGTCTGAGGAGAGACAGGGTTGGAAATGATGTTGTTGATAAAATTGGTGGCCTAAATGGCTGTATCAAGTCTCCCAGTTGAGATTTGTCAAACAATAGCCTGTTTATCATGTGGAGTAAGCTTAGCTGGACAGCCTCCAGGATGGTTTTTCTTGTCCACCTCCAACTCTCTACCAATCCTCCCAATAGTAGACTTCCCTAGATCAGTTTTAGCCCCAATCTGATGCAGAGAATACCCTTGACAAGGAGGGAAGCAACTGTAGAGCATTGTGCAGGACAAGTAGCTTTCATGATGGTGGTTGAAGGTCAAGATGTAGTTCAACCAACTTGAACCACTCCCAAATATAACCAAATATGGTCACATGACTCTGTTGATACTCCCACATGCAACTTACTCTTTATTTCTGACCAAAATAGGGATAAACCTGCAAAGTTGAAGATGCTCAGAAAACTGTCCCAATGAGTGAATATTTTAAAATGGCCATTACTCCATAAGTTTTGATTTAAATTACATAAACTGAAATGCAATTTGTAGCCATGATGCCATAGTATTTTACATGATTGAACCAGAATTTTAAATACTGCCAATCCTTCATGCCAATGCCATCTTTCAAAAGGTATAAAACATTGGGATGGTTTTTTGCACCACTGTATCTATTAAAGAGGAGCTTGCTCCCTTTGGCTAATACACCCCATCTCAACTTTTTTTCCTACGAATGTCTGGTCTAATGGTCATTGGTGTTATTTGTTGTAGATTTCTATGCACAATTATCTTGGTTCAATCCCAGTGTAATGTATCTTTTTGGCAGTGCCACCTTCCCCTTTGCCTCCTATGTCTATTCAGGCTCCTCCTCCTCCTTGTCAATTTTTCAATCCTCCAATTATACTGTAATTTCTCCCACATTTGGCTGCCTGCAGTTCCACATTCTTCTTATTGTCCAAATTATAATTATCAACCATTACATTACCCACCACCCAAACCCATTTCACTAGACTTGTCCTCTGATAAGTGCTAAGCTTCCTCCTTCATCCTTCTATTCCTCATCTTGAGTCTTTGGATTGTGGTTCTTGGTATACCTATGTAACAACACTCATCAAGCATTTGCATCTGGTTAGACACATTTGTCCTATTCCTCCACCTGGCACACCATATGACATAACTTGCAGAATTGTTACTCCCCTCCATATCCTCCTCATAACAACTTAGCCAAGGAATGGAAGTACAATTTCTGGTGGAGAGATGGTATCTGTTCACATGTTCTGATCAGGAAGCTTTCAAGGGAATTCTTGAGTGGCTTGCCTTCAGTGAGGAGTGGACCACATAATTCCCACCTGTCCTGCTCAAGATGTTCTGGCTTGTCTTTATCAACATTACAGCAGTTGAAGTGCTACTTCTGCCAAGAAACTCAAGAATTTGGTCATTCATCTACAGCGTATCCTGGCTGCCATACCTGCATACATTCAAGCATGGTGCACTCTGCCATCAGCTGGGATAAGCAGTCTTCTTTGGCTTTGGATGGGTAGTTATCTACATCATAGTATTCATATACCATATTATTGGCCTTTATTCCTTTCTTTTTTCAGAGCTGTCACCTCCTTGGTCCACCATCACTTGGTGTGTGGGCTAGGTTTACACAGCAGGACAATCATATTGTCCCCTATAACCTCCTGGATCAGCACCATCAGCATTGATACCTTGGAGTTAGACTCCTCCTCTGACTTAACTGACTTAATAAGTCTCACTGAGGAATGGGTGGTTAGCTTCTCCATCAGAGGCATTGAACTCGGGCCAGTTGACCTCACAAAAGTTTTTGAAAGATGTTGCTGTGAAGCATAGACACCTTTGTCATATACCCATGTATTTCTATTGCTTATTGTACTCATAATCGTATCGTGGAGTATGATTATAATTTAAACTCGCCATAGGTGCCATGTCAGTTGGTGATACAGAGAATGGGAAGGGTGTCGTTAGGTAAACTTAGTATGGAAAACAAAATACGGATAAAGGAACAGCAAAAGACAGAGGGTCGTGATGTAAAGGGAGTCGATGCAGATTCAAACCCTTGCCCCCGCTTAATGACCGTCAGCATCGAACACCGTCTGGTGGTTTCCACGTCCGACGTTTATATGGCTGCCATCAGCAGCGGGCACATATGACTCCTCAGGTAGTCCAGTCTCGTCTAGCCCTTCAGCAGCCTCAATGATCTCATATAACCGTGATGCAACTTCCGGGGGTGGAACACGACCAGTAAGTATGTCCTTGGCAGAGACGGGTGAACCGTAGAAGTCACGATTAGCATCTTTGCGTTCAATCAGGGCAGTTCCCTCGAGTGACATGCCTGCGAAGAGACCTAGAAAAAGAGTATGGCATCAGTTATCAGTGCGGTGAAGATGGATGAATGATGATGTGTAGAACGTAGATAGCTGATGGACACACCCTTTGATTTGGAATATGAGAACATTGGGGCTGGATGCGCAAGAGACGCCTGGACACTGCCTCCCGTACCGATAGGGCCGGCTGCCGCGCTGATGTTTCCGCCGATTGTCAGGTTGCCGCCAATTGAGAACGCCTTAACGGCGTCTGCACTATTGAGGACGATGACAAAGTCTGTGATATCTGCACCGATCTGAAGACCCCATCCAAGGCCACCGGTAGCGATGCAGGAAGGCGCAGACCATGAACCGTCGGGGAGGCGCGCAATAACGATCCCAGAGCCAGCCTTGCCCGAGAAGACGAAACCAGCTTTGAGAACCTGGAATACAGCAAGACCTAGAGTCCGAGCGATGTCAAATCAGTAGATATTCGATATAGCAGAAACTTCAAGGGCACACCTCGTGCACGTTGCAAAACAGCCTTGGGAATTGCATTGAGCGCCGACTCTGGTCGTTCGGGATCGGCTGACGCAGCAGATTGAGTGATACCAAAGGAAGACGAAAAAAGAAGTCTCCAACCTAAGAAACTGTCCAAGATACCAGCAGCCTTATCGGCCTCTCCAGGAAGGGTAAATCCTTGCATCAGGTCCCTCGAGCCGCTTGCCACCTTGTGCGAGGTTGCTTGCGCAAACGCTGTTGCCTGAATGCCCGCTTTCTGCGCACCCTTCTTGAATTTTTCCAGGAAGGCCATGGTAACGGAGGTAGAGATGAGTTAGAAATGAGAGAACAAGACACAGGATTACTGAATGATTGCCCAAAATAGCTACGTCACACATATAGCATGGGTTCACAGCACGTGTAGGTAAACGCGTCTTGCGGATTGCATCCTCATTCGCTCATTCGACTAAAAAAAATTCTGCGCTGCAACAATGTGAGTGGCTGACGCTAGCCAGAAGAGTGATTACATAGGAGCCAGTGCTAGATGCATGACAGACATCGACGAACCTGAACACGAGCGACTTATGCTCCAAATGACTCAGAACGGTAACTACATAACAACATCACGTCTTGATATTGTATCATCTATCCAGCTAGTCGACTCTGCATCCGAATGGATCTCTTGTATCCATCAGCGATGTAATTAATATTAAGTTGAGTTGAAAGAGAAACGTCATGCGGACGGGAATAAATCGAGCAATACGGCGTACGCAACTAACGGCGTCAAATATCCACGGGTATTCACAGACGTACCGCAAATATACGAGGTGAAGTGGAACACGAGGCTCGCGAAAAGCTGCCCATTTGTCGACCAAATTCGGATCAAGGCCTGCCCACCGATCGAAAGTGTCGTACCTCAAGGGTAACCTCGAGGACAGTGTGTATTCAGGTGTATTAGGGAAGGCCTCTTCTTCACAAAGATTGTAGGGCTTCTGAACCCTTGAAACGCCGTTCAATGTATCGCGTTGTCATCCTGTCAAGTAAAGGTGCAAGCATGGGAGTGGTCCACGTCAGACACTACAAGACATGCGATTAGATTACTTTTAGACACAGGCTGGACAGTTCATTCAAAACTCGTGGCAGGACAGGGGTTGAAATCAAACTCGCCCTGGTACGTATCCGCTGGAACTTGATCAGCCAATGGGTTGAAATAAACAAGGCGGGAGGCGACATTCATCAAGAGACATTGAAAACATTGTAGGACCGTCAAATCACAAAAGGCGTATGTCAATTTACTTTGAGAGCGTAGCAACCGTCGAAAACAGTCAGCATGATCGAAAAAGTCTCTATCAACATGATTGAAGAGTACGTTGTTTGTCTTGATGTCCTAGGCAGACGAAAAGATTAGAGGAGATCAGAACATGACCAAGATAACCTACCCCGTGCGCGATTCTATGCTCACGGAGGAACATCAATCCCTGCTATCAGAATAAGAACCGGCTCAACGAAGGGAAGTAAAACCGCACCTTCAGTAGATAATGTATGGAGTGAAAAACTTCATGTACACGTTCCAAAGGAGGTTCAAGAGGCAGCATACCCCAGCTAGTCTCCGTCATCGAGTTAAAGCCTCATGGCAATGGCGGATAGTATTGTTACCTGGGCATAATCACAAGCCACTGGCCTTCACGACAAAGAAGATCCAGAACCGGTATCACGTTGTATAAAACATCCATGGAGCGCGGTACCCCTGTTTCTGGAGGTATCTTAGAATGCGAAGCTCTTCACTGCCATCCAGTACTGCCTTCACAGGAACATGGAGCATTGAATAATCCTGAGCATAACCAATATTACACTGTGGGCCCAGGAGGGATTACAGACGCGCTTTTCATAGATAATCGCAAGGTACGTACCCTGTGACCACTCTACGCATGGAAAAGCCGATATTCTGAGTCCGACACGCGAGAACTGCGGTCCATCTCACCTTCGTAAGGATAGGGAAACTCTCTCTTGAGGTTCCACACCGGGCGGATACATTTCAACGATAAAACCGTGGTCTTCATATTGATAGTGATACAGTGTGTAATCATTTTTAAGAAACCACGATCCTACGCGACTCGAGTCCTACCAGGTCAACCTCCGACAAAGCAGCTCGTAGTATGCTGGGTCCTCTTTGGATGGGACGTTTTGAAGCAGAGAATCGAGGTCATCGTCGCTCTCAGCTCAGAAGAGACATATATGTGAACGAGAGTAATTCTTCCTATAGTGCATAAAATTCCCTTTAGTGTAAGCATTTTTCCCGTAAAGAGGCCGCTCGCCCAGACCGAGTTACTTATGTATGAGGGCAAAGACAAGTCGACGTCGAAGGGAGAAAGATAAATTAAATAGATATTTTAAATTGAATTGAACACGATCGTTCACTGCACGTGCAGATTGTCACACAGTCGATCATGAATTTACACAAAATGTATGTTACAGGAGAACAATATGTGAAAACACCTAATGCCATGTACTAGAAAATCCGACATTACCAGTAGCAGGAGTCGTTGCCAAATGGTTAGGACCGGACTCCCATACCACCGCTCCATTGTACTTTCGAATGAACTTGTATTCAAAGTCGATGCTGGCAGGGACGTCAAGAGTGACTAGTAAAAATATAACGCTGAGTCCCAGATGACGAAGCCTGAAAAGACTTACCACTCCACTTTGGATATGCATCTGGAGAAAGGAGCAGAGCATTATCGGGAGACCAGTTCATGAGCTGGTCAATAGACCCTGCTAAGTATATATTTTCTGCATCACAAGGTAAGCCATTCACATGGAGACGAGAACCATAGAACTGACCGCCAAAGACTGTCTCCGCAACGACATTGAACGTCGCCGAAACAACAGGACTAGGAATACAAACATCGGGGACTTTCAACCCCTTCGCGCCCCAGCTCGGCAAGACCCTTCCTCCCCGCGCCGCAAACGCCGTCAATGCTGAGGCATAACTCCACGTAAGGTGTTTCGCGCTGAGGGGAACTCCAGTCTCTCTGTTATACTGCTCCGACAGGCTGCCGTCTGCAGGAGTATACTTGGCATTCACAGCCAGAAAGTCATCAGCGTGCTGCTTGATGGCATTCACCAGGATTGTATAAGTCTTCGAGCTGGACATATAAATGCCTGGTTGGATGGAAGGTAGGAATTGTTGGAAGAATGCGAGAGAGATGCTGGTGACAGTCACAGACTTTTGGGCCTTCCAGACGATGAGGGCGTCATAGAGCTGTT
This sequence comes from Termitomyces sp. 'cryptogamus', assembly GCA_020091625.1. Taxonomy (NCBI): domain Eukaryota; kingdom Fungi; phylum Basidiomycota; class Agaricomycetes; order Agaricales; family Lyophyllaceae; genus Termitomyces; species Termitomyces sp. 'cryptogamus'. The sequence continues at coordinate 1,111,910 of JAGYZC010000004.1, read as the reverse complement.
CCGCGACGGCTGCTGTTGTGAGATACCATGGCTGATGAGTTCCCAACGCATTAGGGACATTATGCATTGATAACTAGACAAGGATTAAGCTTACATTACCACCGTAGTAAACATCTTCAAGGTATCGACCAGTTGCGACAGCATCGTGAGCAGCCGTTCCATTGTTGATGGTGTAGATGGCGCGGAAGGAATCAACATAGACTTTCAGGCTTGCTAGTGCCTTGTCAGAGCACGGTTGAAAAGTTGCAGCATCACAACCAGCGGAAGCGTCAAAAGTATGTATGGAAGCGAGAGCCGAGTTTGCATCAATGCCGGACCGGCCTCGCTTAGTGTTCGATGTTATATGCAAGCCAGTAGGGTTCCAGAACGTCTTGGAAGCCTGATTAGGAATGGAAAATTACAAAAGAGGTTAGACTCACTTGCAAAAAGCAGAGAATATTGTCAGCTTGAATAGCCCACTTATTAGTGATGCCGGTCTGGCCAATCTTTTTGGCAAACGTGACGCCCTGTCGAAGAGCTCTGTGCTGAACAGCAGATGTGAAGAATGAGGCTGATGACACTTCTTCCCAGAGGTCATATCTAATCTACGATGATAAGTAACCATTGACAAGCTAGAGGAAAGAAAATACAGACCCGGAAGAGTTCCACCGGGTAGAAACATAGTCGAGATCGAGTTTGACAATAGGCCATATCTTTTGTATGACATGGGTTGTGTTTGACTGCTCGAGTAGCCAGTTCGCGTAGGTAATCAGTGCGATCGAGCGCAAAGCGGGGCCATCTGGGTATAGACCTGTCGGACTGGAGTACACTGATGAGATACAAGTCTCACCTTTTTGTGGCCGCCCCCACCCGTCTGTGAAAGCTGCAAGGCTGATGAGAAACTTCGGTTCGCCCAGACCGCCAGTGATTAGATTGCCGCTAGGATTCGGTATTTGCTGGAGAATTGCTTGTGACCAAACAAAATCATCAATGTGTCCTCGTAGAGTGCGATCCTCGCCCAGAGTGTATCTGCGAAATTACGAGTTCCATGAGGCAGTAGAACGGCCATGCTAATGGCATGATACGCACTGATCGATGAGACACTTGAAAACTAGAGAAGAATCGCGGATCCAGGTGTAAAGATAGTCAGGGTCTTCGACACTGGGGCTCGCGATGACAACACCGGTCTTTGAGAGATCACAAAAATCAGCTGCCGCATTCACATAGAAGCAAATGAACTCACCTTAGCACCAGATGACCTAGAGCCCTCCGCCCCGATATTGGCAAGCACGCCTGCCTTTGCAATTGGTCCTTCTTTGGCAATATACTCTTCCACTACACTCTTCTGATGTCCAAACACACTTCCACAGAGCATAAAAACAGGCAAGGAACCAAGACACATTTGACTTCTGGCACTGTAGAAGCCTTGGACAGTCACTCGAGACTTATAGTCCTCGGACAGGGCATAGATTTTTGGTAATAACCAGGCGTAGTAAGCATATACTGCGAGCAGACATCCAAAGAAAATCAGATGGCAGGCGCGTGGTACTGACATCGTCGCAGATGACATTGCATGCTCATGCGACAACCAAAGAGCATCTGTGGGCCGCGGGGTTTGTACTGTCACAGTAAGAGCGCGCAAGAGGCCGAATCGGGAATCGGACACAGGAGGTTCGCGTCGTGCGCCTACGTCATAATCGACCGCCGTCAGGCTAGGTGTCACTTTGGCCTATATACACAAGACACTCGTGTAAATACTGACCTTCAGCCACGAATCCTTATAAACACTCGTTGAATCGTGTCTCTTTATGAAGTTAATCCTTGGGATTCCATATGGCTATGCAGGGCGGGAAAGTTTAACAATGTCTGCCATCAATTTCTGGCAGAATGTACCATAAAGATGTCGAACGAGTAAGACCATTGAGATTGTGGGACTTTCTTCCAGCGTCCCCAGCGCAGGCCGCCGACAGAACACCCCAGATATCAGCCTAGATATTGATGACAAGATTCAAAGGCTGAAACCCTGATCCAAAACCCAAACTCACTAGTTTCATCTCAAAGATCAAAGCCAAAGTGTTCGTGACAAGAAAAACCTGTACCAGTGAGATTGAGCGATTAGTATATTTGACCGTTCGAGTGTGTGCATACTCGTCACGAGTTCCTGATGTGGCCTTACTGTCTAGAATCAAAATAAGTCTACTCCACGACTGGCTTCCTGGCTTCCTTGTAAAGTTGGTAATCATCAATCATTTCCCGCCGCCACCACCAAATTGAATAATTCTTTGGTGATATATCTCGTAACCAGAGCTGGTTATAATGTACATGCATCTCTACTCAAGCTCGTTCAATCATGGTCTGAATGATAGAGTATCTAGACAATACACCTTGGTGAGCAGGTTCAGAAGGACAAAGTTCGCAAGATATCAAATTTTTTGACATAGATTTAAGAAACATAGTGTGGTGTTTTGAATGGGCCTTCCGTTGTATCATCAGGAAGAAGATAACTTTATTCTCCGAGTCGCGAAGGAAATAAATCGCTGGTCATAGATTAAGCAACCTTCCTTCGAGCATCACCTGCTCCACAAAACTCGGTCTGGGCCCATTGCGAGAACAATGTGTGTAATCCCAATATATGATGTTACGCTTTGAGAGCACCACTAGACCCACAAAAAACAATACTTACACTGGTATTAGTATCCCTTCATCACGTCGTTACGCTGTGTGAAATACAGCAACACAATCAACACACTCGATTCATTCTAGAAATGGAAACCGCAGCGCCGATTGCACCGATGGCCTAGGAAAAGATATAAGTAACAACAAAAGAGGGAATCAGGATTGAACACATCCAATGAAAACCCTGATAGTGAGCGAGACCTGCGAGTTGGTAATGCACGTTCTCTACAGAACAAATTATAGGGTCCGGATAGAAAAACCAGCTAGAAGGGGACTTGTACCATCGCAGCCATCAATGTCTTTGTAGATACAAGCGCTCGAGAAATTCAAGAAGTCTGCAGCCTTTTGCTGGTAAGCCTGAAAAACGGGCACGGGACCTAGTACTGCAGCTGCTTCTCGGTAGGGGTAGCACGAATGCATTACATCCACCAGCGCCCAATGCATCTAGCATCAGTGCAACCGAGTTTGAGACAATAATCCTGCAGGGAGAGACGGCAGCCCTGCTGGTCAATTATATCATGGTCGTGCAGAGAGAAGGCGCTGGAAACAGCCATTTGGAACGGCTCAAAAATGGGTAATGAAAAGCCAAGAAGTCAGAAGCTGCAGATGGTGGGCGCAAAGGTTTCGAGTGATCGGATTCATGCATGGTCATCCTTTCCCGCCGTAGATCCAAAACATCCATGAAAGATAAAGCCCATTCGATCATGCAAGGGAACATCGTAATCTACGACAATTCGATGGGATCTCACAACACAATTAGGTATTCATGCATACCATTTATGAAGAACTTGAACATGTCATACAGAGAATGACATTTCATCTGGTGGATTTCCTGACATTACCTAAGATAATTCAGGAATCAGGGATACGGAACCAACCGGCATCATGCGTCGAGTTCTTCAAACCGAACATTGAATGTGACCAGAATCAAATCGTGCATGAAGAGCTTTTGGAGGGGGGGTTCCGGAATCAAGGTCCCAGGGATGGAAAAGATTATACCCGAAGTTCGGAGAGCGATTGTGGCAGTTCAATGAAAGTTACAAGGAGTGGCGCCGACACATCAGGTGTCAAAGGCTGGGAAGGGCTGCCAAAATTCATTCTCAGTATTGCGGTATGGAAAAGTTTTTCCAAAACAATTCAGTGAGTCAAAGTAACAGTGTTGTTGAGGCACTTACAATTGCCATCCCAGAGATCAAAAGCACCGGCCAAGAGACAAGGTCAGTCAGTCATGGCAACGGCAGAACGTTCTGTGCAAATCTTGCAGGTAAAAGAGCTTCCTAGAATCAAGCTCCAGTTTCGAGGGTACTTGAATTTGGGAGACCGAAATCCTCTGAAAATATTTTTGCATTTGTCATTGTTACCTAACAAGCGTAAGGTGATATCAGAGAACTTACACTTGAACAATTTCAATCGAAAAGTATCAGGTAGAAACAATTCAAGATTATCTGTATGTGTCCTACTTTGACTTTTAAGAACTGCAGACGAGCGGTTCTTGGCACTCCACAAAGCTGGTCGAATGACCTGCTATTGCATCAAGATCTGAGTTAAGATATACTCGAGAAGAGGAAGGAAGAGAACCGGTTTGATGTAACGATAAGAGATAAGAGTCCAGAGTTCAAGAATGGCGAGTATGGTTGTAGTGGCTTCTCTGCTTGAAAGCCAGGCCTTCTATATTTCGGGGAATCCTCCTATCCCAAGAAACGCTCGATGTCTGAGATTCCTGGAGAGTAGAATACAAACAGTCCTTCAACTAGGCATCGATCATTCGACGTCAGAGCGCCACGATACTAGTATATGGTCCTGCACATGGAACTTGGTCTAGAAACGTCTGTCATACATGATAGTCTAGTTGTGACGAGGTGCGACGGCCCGGGTAATATCGGTCAAAGATTCGAAGAAGAATCAACACGTAGAATCATTCTTAACATGACCAGGTAACTTCCAACCGAAGGGCATTGTGAGACTGCACTGCCACCGCTTGTCATGATGACGCGACACGTGCCGACGAATCTTTGATGGCCTCAAGGCTAAGCCCGACCCCGCATCCATCCAGTCCAAGACATATTTCTTCTTTCGCCTTGCAGAATCACGGACTTGGACAACCATCGTCGCACCCTCATTATGCCACGAGCCTGGCTCTGTGCACTTCTCGCTTTGTGTCTTGCCTACCAGACCTGCTCTCACCCTGTAGAACTCATCCCAAGCAACGACATCTCTTTCAGAACAAAGTCCGAGAGGAGTTGGCTCTGGGGCTGGGCTTGGGGCGCTGAAAGCACTGTCTCTGTGGTCGATCACGATCCCGTTGTGTCTTTTCTATCAAGACCAGGTAAACGCGCTCCACTGAGAAGGATTAGGACTAATCTGTAATTGATAATTCTCAAGCTGCTTTTGGCGCCGAAATTCATGACGCGATATTGGGATACGTGATCCCTGTTTCGTCTTTCACAATTCAATGTGCCTCGACCGACCATATCATGTTTCCACAACCGAACACAGGCTGCCCAGACCTCTGCCTTAGCGGCCCAAACCAGCCAACGGAGCCATGGATTGCGTTGGTGCAACGAGGGCAATGCGAGTTTGTGAAGAAGGTCCGAGAGGCTCAGCGGCTTGGTGCAAAGGCCGTGGTCGTCGGAGGCGACGACCCTGCAATTTCAGGTTTTCCTGACGCTCTTGTCAACATGTACAGTCCAGGTTCGGCCGGAGCTTTTCTTGATACCGACCAGGAGGTCTTACATCAACCTTATCCTTTTCTAGAGGACTCTTCCGACGTGAAGATCGCGGCAACGTACATCAAATATTCAGATTACATGCAACTGTCGTCCCTTATCGACTCCTCAAATACGTCACATTCGGGGCTGCGCACCCTTTCCCTGCTGATAACAGCCGAGTATTCAGCCTGGGAATGGTATTCGTAAGTTTTCTAAGTTATACTTCGACGAGTTCTCCTTTTACGGATTTCAAATGACCAGGCCTATTGTCACTTTTGTTGTTATCCTGCTTCTTCCCTCGGCCTTGACCTTCATCACTCTATTGGTTCACCGGATACGAGCCGTCCGTGCCGCACAACGTGATCGAGCTCCAGAGGACATTGTACGAAACCTTCCTTGGCACATCTGGACTGGGAGTGGCTGGGAAAAGCTCGAAGATGATCAATCCGTTACCCTTTCACCGAGACACTTGGCGGACGCGCAGCATGAAGGCAGTGATCTTTCTTTGAAAGATACGATTCCGCCAACGTCTACAAAAGGTACAGAAGCATCAAAACCTCAGGACAATATGAATAATCCGTCGACTTCCCATCCGCCTAAGAGATCCAGGGAAAGACCGTGGTTCGAGGCGCAGGATGAATGTGCTATCTGCCTATGCGAGTTCGAAAAGGGTGAGAAGATACGGGTGCTACCGTGTCATCATATCTTCCATCTTGACGAAATCGATCAATGGCTGATTCAACGGAAGAAACTGGTGAGTAATGCAGATTATTACAAACGACAAGCTCATGCATCTGTGTCAAGTGTCCTGTCTGTAAGTCAGATGTCACACAACCTCCCTCATCCCCCGATGCGCCTGTGATAATTCCGATGCCCGATACCCAGAATGCTAGAGTTTTACCAACTGAACATACGCCTCTCCTCAACTATGATTCTGGTAACATCTGACGGTTCTTCCGATGTATTTTATTACCAATGTAATTTTACTGCCTTGCATCAGCTCCACAGCCTCCTTACTCTCCGGGAACTATTCCAAAACCGTGATTGTAACCCTGAGGCCTGAGATTCGGATTGCTCGAGGTCCACTCTCTCTGTGATTATTCATATGTTTAGGACTGAGGGGCTTGTCTAGAAACCAGCAAGCTTAATCAAAGCTTAATCGTTTATAGTCAGATCATCAGGATATTTCTAGAAACTGTAGGGAGACCCTAGAATAAGTATACTTATGTCTGCTGTCTATGTACACTGGGTTGATTTTCATTTGTCCCCCTTGTACTTACCCGTTTTAGTAATCGCAGAGTCGTGGTAAATTGACTCATGTAATATGGTTTTTCCACGTAAGGCCGCATGATATCAGATGCGTAGCGCGCCTTTGTGCATAATGCAGCCAGTGTCTGCTAGTAAGCGCCATCACTATCGAGGAATAGAGCACGAGCAGTCATGCGCATAGAAGGGAAACATTAATGCCCACGTTCGGTAAGTTTACATGAGATATCTTCGAATCTGACCACTGAACTCGAGCGAACAAAAAAAAAACAATAGGCTCATCAGGGACGTACGCCCATATGGGAACTGTTAATGTTTTCATTGTAGAGAAGCCCCAGAAATTCAACGACAATAAGCAGTAGCTTCGCGATGTGGGTCGCTTTTGGCTGAGTGGGAAAGAATACCGTCAAGTGCGAACACGCCTGCAGCCTTCTTATTGTCTTCGTTGTCCTTCCGACGTCTTCGTACATGCCTCGTTTAAATGTAAATGTATGGTTCGGGGCCAGATTAATATCGCCGGACACGCTAAAGATCCCTCCCTACCTCGTGGCTGTAAACTCTGTTTTTGTACAACGTTCAAGGTTGTTCATCTACGTCTCTCGACGCTGGGACTTCACGCGCACGTCTCGTTTCGGATCCACGGTGGCCCCATTGTTTGCTGAACCAGGCCAGTCCGGTCGCATAAACCAGGACCAAGGCCATCTCGATCTTTATTCGGAAGATTTAAAGATCTGCATCCTGCAAACGCTTCTGGTACTTATTGTATGCTACCTGCCCCCTCCATCCTCTCTTACGTCTCGCCTTGATCCACGTTTTCTGTTCTTGCCCTCTCCTCCCTCACTATGCAACCGTTGCGTAGGAGATCGAGGCCTCGCGCCAAAAAACGTCACAGTATGCGCCCCGTTGCATAGCTTATTTTCAGGCTCACGGCTTACCGATGTGCATTCTATCAGCTAAACCTTGTAGGTTTTTCCAACATGACAATTGCCCCTTGTCAGCGGAGGAGTGTGATTTTGCGCATGTGTTATCGAATGATGTCTCGTTCTCCACTCCAAGCCCGTGCCGATACTTCGCTGCGGGCAGTTGTGGGAACGGTTCACGTTGTCGGTTTCGGCATGTTATGCCATCTTCAGAAGGTCGGTCGTCACAGTTTTACAATGAGAAGTTGTATGATGATCTAGAATTTCATAACTAGAATCCGATGACATGCAGACTGGCTCTAGTCCGCCGGAGGCCGACCAGATGAAACAGGATGATTCATGTTGGTGGTTTTCATTGATTGTCAATCCCTTTCGCTCATCATTTACCAGCTGTAGATAGTCCCATTATTGAAAGGCTCGCGCCTTGGACGATGCCATTTTCAATGTCAATGGGGGGATGGAGAAGACCTGTATACACTGGGCCTATGGCATCGCCAGTGTTTCCCCCAGGCCTTCCGCTATCCCCACACGTCTATTATTCTGATTTCTACCCCCGCGACAGCAATAGAACAATCTCTCACCCAAATTCGACATCTAGCTCCTTCTCCGACGATGCTGCGTTCGTCACTGAGGATCCAAACTATAGCGAGCATTACCACCAATATCAGTCGCGTATCCGTATTATAGATTCCCCGCCCCTTGTCCATGTGTCGCCGTTCTACCATTCCCCACCGCCTGCCCACGGTCCCTTATCGATCAATACGTCATACGTCGTGCCGAGTATGCATAATGCATCTGGATTCGCGCAGCCTGTCTCGCCCAGTGAACCAAGACCCAAGGCGCATCAGCGGTCAAACGTTCGTCATAAGATCATAAATTACAAAAGTACGTTGTTATCTCGCCGAGAGTCATGGCGCGGTTTCGCTGACGACCTTCGATGTTGCTAGCGAAGCCCTGCAGGTTCTACAAAATTGACGGGACCTGTCCGAATGGGTCGAGTTGTACTTTGTTAGTTTTGCGTCATAAATGTGTTGAACATCTCATTTTCAAATCCTGTCCAGCATTCACACCGGAAAGACTCCTTGCCAGTCACCTATGACGAGCCCGCGGCTCCTTCCTGTTCCACCACCTGCTACTTTACCACCAAAGCCATTGACATTAGCAGAGGAAAACAAGAAGAAGAACTTTTTCCCAATTCCGTGGAGGGTGATAGGTGGTGGCGTTTTGATGGGCTCAGAACCAAGCGAGTAGAGCACTGGAACAGCTTTTTGAACGAAGGACTAACGCTCATTCTTACAGAAGCCTCCACAATGGAACTGACTAGCCCCAATATGCACAAGACAACGTTGGAAGACTCGGAACCAAGTATGCGCTGCCAGTGAATCTTGCGAAACTGATACCTATTTGTTTTCTTTCAGAAAAAAATATCAATATTTCGCTGCCGAAGCCGGTCAAACGCACGCGCTCGTCGTCGATACCGCCAACCCCAACGATACAACATGTCGATACAGGCACGGTATGTTTTCTAGTGATATCTTCGTCGTCGCAAACTGAATTCTATCAGCTGTTTTCTGCCGAATCTCCAGGTAATCTTTGAGGCATTTTCGCTATTCACTATTGCGAAAACTCTCCTTCCACCTCTTCTTCAACCATTCTTCGAACTTCAGATTCAGATTGTGCTATACAAACGGATCATCTGGTGATATTTGTAGTATATAACGAACTCACAGCGGCGTTACTCACGCGCTGGCGAACAATGTTAGATGTAATCTTACTCGTCATGACCTAGTGCTATTGACCCAGCAATGCGAAGCAAGCTGGATTGGGCAAGTATGTAAGGGAGGTCTGCCGGGGGTCAATTCAAGGCACAGAATCAGCTCGCCCACTCTTCACCTTGTCATATTCCTCCTGCTCATTGCTATGTATTCTCCAAGGCATCATTTGATTCACTTTGAGAGCACAAGCAGTGGGATCATGCAATTGAGCTGATACTTGATGCAGAACCCTCTAGCTGTAAGGTCTATCCACTTGTGCCCCATGAACAGGATGAGCTGGATGGGTATCTACAGGAGAATCTTAGCTCTGGATGGAAATAACCCTCTAAGTCCCCAATGGCCTCTCCAGTCTTTGTCATTAAGAAGAAGAATGAGATTCTTTATCTAGTTCAGGACTATTGTCTTGAATTTGATGATGGTGAAGAATTGCTATCCCTTATCACTCATCACTGAACTTGTCAACAACCTTCAAGGTGCATGCTACTTCACCAAGTTGGATGTCTGTTGGGGCTACAACAATATATGCATCAAAGAAGAAGATGAGTGGAAGGCAGCATTCTGAACCAATTATGGACTCTTTAAACCTCTGGTGATGTTATTTGGTCTCACCAATAGCCTGACCACCTTCCAGACTATGATGAATGACATCTTCCACTATCTGATTGCAGAGGGTGTCATTTGCATGTATCCTGACAATATCCTCATTTACACAAAAAACCTTACAGGAGCATTGCCAGGTCATATGCATTGTCTTAAATTGCCTCCACTAACACCAGCTCTATCTGAAGCCTGAGAAGTGTGAATTAGGTTTGATCATCTTGCATAGAATGGCCAAGATGGACCCCATTAAAGTGGCAGGTGTAGTGGAGTAGCCTGAGCCAAGAGATAAGAAGGAAGTACAGGCCTTTCTCAGGTTTGTCAACTTCTACTGGAGGTTCATACAGGATTTCTCCCACCATGTGCATCCCCTCTATGACCTTACTATCAAGGACACTGCATAGCAGTAGGAGTCCTTGCAACAAGCTGCCTTTGGCACCTTCAAGCAAGCCATTACCTCAAAATCCATCCTCCTGATCCTAGATGATGACTCTCCCTTCCATGTTGAAGCTGATAGCTCTGACTTTGCTATGGGAGCAGTCCTTTCCCAGCAGTCAAAGGAGAATGGAAGGTAGCATCCCATAGCCTTCTACTCCAAAAGCCTTAATACAGTAGAACAGAACTATAAGATCCATGACAAGGAGATGCTTGCCATTATTTGGTTCTTTGAAGAATGGCAGCATTTCTTTGAGGGTGCACAGCATAAGTTTGAAGTCTAGACAGACCACAAGCACTTCAAGTACATCTGTATGGCTAAGAAGCTGAATCAATGCCAAGCTCAGTGGTCCCTGTATCTCTGGATGGAGCATGGGCAAACCAGATGCGTTGTTTAAACAGGCTGACCATGGCACTGGGGCAAGGGATAATAACAACATCATCCTCCTCAAGCCTGAACTCTTTGCTATTCATGCTCTAAAAGGGATTGTGGTCCAAGGAGATGAGGCAAACATCCTCAAGGACATCTGGAGAGGAAATTAAGAGGGTGCACAGGAGAATGCAGTTGCCCAGCCTGCCTAGGCCTTATGAGCTCAATAAGCAAGCAGAGTTAAGTCAGTGCATGCAGATGAGTGGGGTCTTCAGGCTGGGCTTCTAACCTTCTGAAGACACATCTACATGCCTAACATCCTGGAACTCCACTGACACATTGTAGAACAACACCATGACTTTTGTATAGCTGGACATCCTGGAAGGTGGAAGACACTGGAGCAGGTGTCCCAGAACTACTAGTGGCCTCAGATATCCTGATATGTAGGCACTTACACACCAGCACCTGTGATCTCTGTCTCTGCACCAAGCTTCATTGCCAGTCACCTATAGGTTAGCTGCACCCTCTCCATATTCTAGCTACTCACTGGAGTGTTGCATCAGTGGACTTCATTGTTGAACTCCTGGATACTCATAGGTACAATGCTGTAATGGTAGTAATGGACCTTTATGGTAAATGGGCCCATTTTATCCTTACTCACACAATGTGCTTTGCCCTGGGAGTGGCTAGCCTGTATTGGAATAATGTTTGGAAGCACCATGGTCTGTCTGATGGGTATGTCTCCAACTAAGGCCCTCAGTTTATGGCAGAGTTCACTTGGGAGCTGTACCACCTGTTAGGAGTGAAGCTCTCTACCACCATGGCCTATCACATCCAGTCAGATGAGCAGACAGAACATGTCAACCAAGAACTGAAACAGTATCTCCACCTGTCTTGTAAGAAGAGGTAGAATGACTGGGATGAGCTTTTGCCAGATGCTGAGTTCCAGTACAACAACCATGTTCATTCTTCTATTCAGATGACTCTGTTTTTCCTAGACACTGGCAGGCACCCCTGCATGGGATTCAAACCTTGGGCATTCCCCTTAGAGAACAACACAGGTATATATATGATATACAAAATGTCCCACCATCCATCTTGGAACACACTTCAGACCTTGGAACCATCCTGTAAACCTGTTCCAAACCCTGAATCATTCTAAAAGCCTTACTATAAGTACTATAACCCCATAGTCATTATGTTAGTCTTGATATTGCCCTTAGTCATGTATAGTTTCCTGGCATTTATCTGTTTTCCACACTTGTTCCTAGCAATTATCCTTAACTATCTCTACAACTCCAAACACTAATCTAATTGCTTATTTCATCTCCCTAACAAACTCTGGCTTGACTCTTAAGCCCTCTGACCCCATTTAACTCTGGCCTTAGCATTCTTGCCATCTGCAAACTCCAGAACATCAGCCTGACTCCCATTCACTCCAAAATCCCCATTTTTGCAGCCTCTAAATCTCTAGATCATAGGACCTCCATCTAACTCTGATGCTCTGTAAGTTCCCTTAGTCATTGTATTTCTATGACTAGCAGGTTTCTTGCTCTACAGTAAGAGAGCCCTCTGAATCAGCAGGACCTAACATATGGGGAGCTGGACCATCTGCATTGATTGAAATATCAGAAAATGTCAGTACTACCTTGGATATGGATAGTGAGGCTAACCCAGATGATGTCCTCTGCTGGAAGTCATTGGGGTTTTGGCAAAGTCAGATTGAGGTCATTAAGGCTTCAAAACAACAGTGTTTAGCTGTGAGAGTAGCTAAACATATAACAATTCAATAGTTGCTTAGGAATTGGATTATTCCAACTGATCCCATAAAGTTCATGGAACTTTATATGATTTTCTTGGTACAGGAAATAGTTGACTACCTCTAGCAAAAGAAGTTGTGAGGATCTCAAGCATTCTTAGTTGTACCATCACCATCTATGAGAGTTGCTCTTTTACTCTCACTTTGACCAGTCAAGGCCTTTGATATTAACTGTATCATCCCTGGATGATGAGCATGTTGATACCTGGTACAAGGTGGCACATGAGCAGTGGCAGTTGATAGAGCTACAGCATGAGTTGCATTGGAACCAGCACCCCATGGTCACCTCACATGCTTCCTTCACTTGTAGTGGGTTTGCCCCCCAAGTTTCCTCTTCCATACAAGCTCCAGTGGCTCCACAAGCAGATGCAACTCTTTCTATTCCATCTCACATTGCTCTCTTCCATGCCCTCTACCAGCCCCCATGTGCTCCTTACCCCAGGGAGTCCCTATGGATATTGATGCCTCCCAACAGCAATCCTCTACTCCTATGTTGTGTTGACAGTTTGGAAAGGCTGGCCACCTTGCTTGTTACTGTCTTCAAGGGCTAGAAGTGTGCTACTTTTCTACATTGGAGCAAGAAAAACTGCTCATCCAACTCCTGGCAGCACAGGATGCAGCAGGAGTCCCCTCTTCTGATGTGCCTACAGCTGCCCTCTCCACTGAGGTGGCCAACATATTGAAAGTTGTGCCTGTAAAGTTGGAAGAGGATTTTTAAGTAGGTAACAAATGACCTGTATGTCCCTGTTGCCTAGCACTAATTATTTTGTTCCCCTGTCTATAGAATTGAATATCTCTGTTGTTGCCTTTGATACTACATCCAAAATGATAAGCCCCCCATTAGATGTACAAAGTCCCCCCCCTTCAGCTAAAGTCTCAGCTGGGAATACACCTCCTAACTCATGCCTTTGGATTCCTGCATAGGAAGACCATCTCCCCCATTGCTACATCATTGCTTCCACCCCTTCCACCAACTCCTTAAAGCTACAGGTAGAAATTTAGACAATGGATACCTAGCAGACCTGAAGTGTGGTTGCCCTGCTTGACAATGGAGCAATGGGCCTCCTCCTTGACACAGACTGTGTGAAACAACATTGTTTCACTACTCACTCCCTCTCTTGTCCTATTCTCATGTACAATATTGATGACATATTCAATGAAGCTGGCTCTATTTGTTCAGTTGTGGACCTAATTTTTTATTATCAAGACCACTTAGAGCAAGCTGCTTTTTCCATCACTAGTTTGGAGAAGCAAGACATGATCTTGGGGTTTACCTGGTTACATGAATATAACCCTGAGATCAACTGAGCTAGGAGCAAGGTGAAGATGAGTCACTGTCCTCATCATTGCATGACTTGTGCCAAAGAAGCCCACAAGGAGCACAAAGCAAAGTTTTGCAAACATGCTGCTATGCATGTCTGTCATGCTGGGTGTCTTCCTTATACTGATCTTGACCTCCTAGCACCCCCCTCTGGCATTTCTTCATAGAGAGGCCCTCAACAGGGATGTCCAAGGTGTTGAGTGTAAACCTCAGGAGGAAGACAAATGTGAAGGAGAATTTGCCAGCACTTCATATTCTGAGTCTCCAGAAAAAACCATTTAGGTGATAGGATCTATGCTACAACTCTCTGCTCCCCTCCTACAGTGGCAGAGATTTGGGTCAGCCAGACCACTTCTCAATGTCTGGCCAAGGCATTTGTGGCAAATTCCCAGCCAAAGCCCTTTTGTAGTATGGTTCCTGATCACCTCTACAATTTTGAGGTGGTGGTGCTGAAACAGAGTTTGGCAGTGCTGCCAGGTGCAGAATGAGCACAGGGGCTTTGCAGAGTAAGTTCAGAGGCTCCACCTTAAGGGGAAGACTTGTTGATGCAGATGTGATGGTTAATGGCAGGGTCTGATAGGAGCTTTGATAGCAGGGTCAGTGCTCAGGATGTTGTTGTTCAGCAGAAGTGAACCATGGAACTTGGGGGTCATGACACTATGTGCTCAGAGCAGACCCATGCCCTGAGAGTCTCTCTATCCATACTCCTTATTGGAGTATTCAAAGTGAGAGACTCTTGGTGTCCTCCCAGAGTCACTAGGAAAGATCTGAGACCTTCCACTCATACTGGTGTGAGCACATACAAGGGGTTTTACCCTTTGTCCACCAGCTCATACAACCCCTCCAGTTCTACCTTTGGGTATAGTCTGGCAGAGGGCACTCAAGTGCCTTCAGTGGCAATGCTTCCTAGACCAGTTATAACTAGTCAAATGAGAGTGGCTGCTGGCAGCCCTCCTGGCATCACTCCACTTTTTCTCCCCATGCTATGAGATGACATGGCAAGATCTTATGTTTCATGTGGAGCACCATGGAGGACTCCATTAAATTCTGGTTCAGTGTTAGGCCCAAATGCCTGATCTTCCATGGTGATGATGGTGCCCCTTGAGAAAGGTGAACATTAAAATTTTAATGTTCTGATTATAACTCATGGCAGTGAACTTCTTTTTCAGATGTTCAGTGCTAATTTGCAAACAAGTCCATGCTTGTTTGACTTAAAAAGAATGTAATGTTTCCATAATGGGTTGCACAAGTTATGATTCACACCCCATAAGTCAAAACCAGTCATGATTCTGTCTACAAAGTACAAAGTAAGGTGCTGCCTTATGTAATTATGAATACTATATTATAAGGGCAGCACAATGTGATGCTGCCAAGGTTAATATGGATATGTCTGGTAAAATAAGAAATGTATAATAGCTAATGAGTAACAAGGTCAGTCTGCTGGATGCTTGATTACAACAGCTTAGACATTAAGACAACTAGGCCATCCCAGAAGCCATTATTGGCTAGACCAATTTGTAGTGGAAAGAAAGGTGAGGCCACTAGCCTATTGCTTATACCTTCTTATCAGTCTTCATCAGCTAAACCCTGACTTCAATGTTGTCAAGCTGTCTTCAGTTCCAAAAGATCTAATAGAGGGATGTCATCCCAAGCTCCCATCACCACCAGTCCTGGTGAACAATGAGAAGGAGTAAAAGGTGGAGGAGATTTTGGACAGCCAGATCTTTAGGGCCAAGGTGTAATTCAAGGTGAAGTAGAAAGGATACAGCATCAAGGAGATTTTTTGGGAACTGCAGGGAAATGTACATTCACCTGCACTAATCTGGAACTTCTACTATAGGCACTCTAATGCACCAAGGGCAATTTGAGGCATCTATTCTGTATTGGCAGTTGATCAAGCAGTCCATAACTTCTTGTACCCAGTGCATTGAGACACTGCATGCTGGAGGGGGTTGATGTTAAGAGACCATTCATTTCTGGATTATCATTTTGTTTCCTTTATTTTTGGCCTGCCTCTCATCCCCATCCCCCATCTTTGGGTCACAAGTGCCTTCAACCCAGGGCTATCCAACAGTACCACTCTGGTGTGGTCCTATGCCAAAAGGCTGGAGATCAAAACTGTTTACAATGAATTCCAATTTTTGAATCAGACTCCAGACTTGGCTGTTGTTGTCAAGTATTTTTCCTAGAAGCTCTAGAGTAAATTTTCTGACCATTGGCATTGGAAATCCTTAGACTTGTTCTCTTTGAATATCCTTCTGCCAAGTGAGTAGTTAGACCTTTAGAACTTCTCATAGACACTGAATATACTTTGGATCTCCCTCTGCCACCTGTGTGACTGAGCCATAGCCCATAGAAGATCAGGCATTCAGTCCTGATGCCAAACCAGTGTTTGATGCCATGGAGAACTCAATGGTGCTCTATATGAAACTTTGGATCTTGCCATGTCATTTCATGGCATGAGGAGAGAGAGTGGAGTGATTGCAGAAAATACAGATGAGTACAAGAATCAAAACACAGTGTTCAGTGGTGACTAAGAGCTCACCTTATCCAGTCAACTCAGCCACCTGTAATGTCATGGTAGGTGACAGGGCATCCAGCCTTGTTCAATTAATCAAGCTCAGCCCTGAGTTTATGCAACCTCTGTTGGTCAGCAAAGTCAAGAGAAGGAAAAGAATAGGTAGTAAAGCAATGAAAGCAACAATTTCTAAAGATCATGGTTTGAAATTGAAGTATGAGAGGCAGAGAAGAGACAACTCTGAGGCTGATAAAGACTTTGCATCCCAACCTGAAAACATATATATGTATCCTTGGACCTTAGTAGAACACAACTAGAATGCAACTATACATTTACAAAGAGATTGTTGTAGAAAGATGTAGGATAGTTCATTATACTAGAGAATGGTGAGAAGGTGCAGGTAGTGAAGGACTGATAGGGGCAAAATGGTATTTATGGAAATGAACAAACATCAAATTGTGACTGATGTTCCCTACAATATAAATGGGTTAACTTGTGAGATGATAGGAGGCTATAGATATAGTCACCATGTTGTAAGCTTGTCAAGGACAACTTACAACAAACTCCACAATTGCATCACACTTGGCAGCACAAACACATGACTGCCAGTCTCATAAGTTTTACTTCTTGTTTTTGTTTGCTCATCCTAACTATGAGCAAACAAAGGTGAGCCATAGAAGATCAGTATATTACAGTATGATCCTAACTACAAGCAAATGAAGTTGTTTTATCTTGTCAGTTGGGGTCATAGTGAGGCTGTATTCAGACAGCCTTTCACTTTTTTTTTTGACACCAATAAAATATCTTTCAACCTGTCTTTGAGCCACTGATAACTATCAACACCTATGCCTCTGACCACCAGACAAGCAGCATGTGAACAAAAGACCTCAGGACCATTACCAGGTGCCCTACCAACCACTCCTCCACCAGCCAGCACTCCCTGGAACAACTTCTGGATGCCAAAAGAGGAGTCTTCCCCCATGTCCAGTGAAGCTGAGACATTGGCTGTACTTCTCCCCTTGTTGCTGTCCAGCTTATCTAAGTCTTTCAATAATTCAGGGTCATTGTTGTCCAAAGACAATTTCACCCCTTTCCATCACAACAACCCTACAATCAAACCCTGCAATGCCCATTTCCCACCAGCAGTTACTGTCAATTCCCAGAAGGACATGTCTGCCACTCTTGCTTTCAACCCAGACACCAACAATCAGTGGCCTTTAGCCAAGGTCAAGATCACCAAGTTAAGGGAATGCCCAATGCTTACTAAAGGGTGCATGGACAACTATGTGTTCCAGCAATGGACCATCACTTGCCACTGCTATCAGAAACATTTGGGAAAAAAGGACTCCAAGATAGTCTCCTTTGTAGCTGATGGAATGCTCAAGCCCCATTTTGTTGCATGGTATCATGCCAACCAGTCACAAATTGACACCATGTCCCTTGACCAGTATCTTCACAAACTCCAAAGATTTGGACTGCCTTGCAACTGGCAGACCAAAGTCTGAGACACCATCCTAGGCTTATATCAGGAAAAGGCCACATTTACAGATTGGGTCATGCAGAATCTCAACATCTGCCTCAGGAATACCAAGTCAGAATATATGTTGATGGAGACATCCCTTAAAGCACACTTTGAATCACATATGCACCTGGACCTGCAACAGAAGGTAGATTATAGGAGGATCCCACCTGGGGAGCTTGCAGACTGGATCATCAAGGTCATTGAGTTAGACAAAGAACTGGCAAAAGAAAGGGCACAAATGCAGGCCATGATTGATGCTAGCAACACCAAATGGGTGGGAAAATGCAAGGCACTTGCAGACAGGCTCTCAGAACCACCCTCTCAAACCATTAGCATGTCATCAATGACCCCTAGAACAAACACACTGCGACTCAAGTTAGCTAAGCTCACAGACAATGAGAAAAAGCTGCTCACCAAACATCAAGGATACATGCATTGTCACACCTTCTACTGTAACCATCTGGGAAACAGAGAAGCCTGTCCCATGAAGGCCTTGAATTCCTGGCCTGATCCCTAGACCACCAAAACACTCACGTTGGCCATGGCACTAGCAGCCAAGCCCAAAAACATCATGGGACTTGCATATATCAAACCCATGAGCAAGGAGGAAGTGAGAGATGAGGACACAGATAACTCATACTGTACACAAACATGTCAGATCCCCCCTTATCTGTGCCCCACATGGTTGCCACACTGGAGTTGATGGGGCCTGCCATTTCATCTTTCCCCTTGTCCATTCAAGCAATTTTAGATAATGGTTGCCCTTCTACAGTGATTAGCAAAGAACTTGCAACAATACTCTGTCTACAACATTTCCCACTTGCCAAACACAAGGACAATTTGACATTCTTGACAAAATCCCTATTATCATGTAATGAGTTTGTCTGTCTGGAGGCAACTGTTGGCAATGGAGCCTGGAAGTCAAGAGTTTTTAGAGCAAAAGTAAATGCAGGATTTCCTGTACTGTTACTTCTAGGAATTCCATTCTTGTCTGCTGAGAATCTAGTGCTGGACATCAAGGCTAACACTACCATCAACAAGCAGACTGGGTTTGACATTATGAACCCACAGATCTATTCCACCCCACCCTGCTCCTCCTCACACCCTTCACCTTGCAGCCACACCCAGAGGTTGCAGGGTGCTGAACAACACATGTGTGCCACCTCAATCAGTTGCAAAGACTATGCCCCCCCTGGGCCAGATAATGGCCCTAGTCCAAGAACAAATCAAAACACTATCACTCAAAGAAAGACTGACTCAGAAGGATGCAGAGGCAAAGTGTAGATGTGCTGACTGCTTCCCTACTGAGTTGCCACATACCACAGACAAGGTACCCAATCACATTTATCATTGCATATGCTTGAAAGACCTGTCAAAGGTGGTGAACTCACAAGAATACTTGGCCCCCAAGAAGTTCCACAAACTATGGAAGAAGCTGCTTGAGGAACACCTGGCTGCAGGCTGACTATGTCCCTCATCATTGGAATTTGCATCCCCTGCATTCTGCATCCCTAAACACTAAAATGGAGTACCTGACTTCATGGTGCTGCCCCAATGAGTGAACAACTATTGTCTACTAAACCAGAATACAATACATGACAGTTTTCCACTCCCCAGAGTTGATGACATCCTTGCAGACTGCAGAAGAGGAAAAATCTATTGACATGATGAATGTGTTCTTTCAAACAAGGGTACATCCAGACAACATTCACCTTACAGCCATACAGACTCTGTGGGGACTATATGAATGGGTAGTGATGCCCATGGGAGGATGCAATGCCCCGTTGATGCATCAACAAAGAATGATGCATACACTGCAGGAACTCATAGGGGTAGCCTGCTATGTGTATTTAGACAACATTATCATCTGGTCAGACACCATTGAAGAGCATGCAGAGAACCTTGAAAAGATAATGACAGCACTCAGACATGCAAATCTCTTCTGTAACTTGCAGAAGTCCCTTTTATTTGCCTCTGAACTACACTTCCTAGGTCACATAGTATCAAAGGAGGGCATCTGACCTGACCTCCAGAAGGTGGATAAGATTGCTGAGTGGCCTGTGCCTACAACTGCTACCAACATCAGAGGTTTCCTTGGCCTTGCTCACTACCTCTCCCCCTTCATCCCTGCATTAGCTGAACACATGAGTGTGCTGACACCACTCACAAACAAGGAATGCAACAAGGTATTCCCAACCTGGATAGAGAAACATCAGAAGGCCTTTGATGCCATATGCCACATCATGACAGACCTTGAGACTCTAACAGTGATCGACTACAATGACTCCACAAAAAAGATCTTTGTCATGATGAATGCAAGCAATCGTAGGACTGGAGCAATTTTGAGCTTCAGAGAAACCTGGGAGTCTGTGCAGCCTGTGGCATATGACTCATACCAACTCAATGTGGTGCAACAAAATTATCCAACACACAAAAAAGAATTACTGGCCATTGTAAAAGCACTGAAGAAATGGCACACCAGTCTTCTCAGAGTAAAATTTGAAGTCCATACCAACCATTGCACCCTCAAATATTTTCAGTTCCAAAAACAGATGTCTCAATGCCAGTTGTGTTGGGCAATTTTCCTAGCCAATTTTGAATTTGATATTGTATATGTCCACAGCAAACAGAATTTGGCAGCCAACACCCTGTCCAGGATGCCTGATGCAACACCAGATGCCAGCTTAGCAGCATGCATGCTGGCATACACCCAATCCCCTCCCTGCCTCCTTGTAGTGGGAGCCTTACAGATCACAGTTGACCAGGAGGTCCTCAAGGAGATTGTTTCTGGGTACAAACAAGACTCTTTCATGCAGCAAGTGTGAGAAGGCCTCAAAAAGGGAAGCATAGTGGGAGCCAGACTTGAGAACAGCCTGCTATACCTTGGAACTTGCCTCCTGATCCCCAGCAGCACTTGCATTCGCAAACTGCTTTACAACCTAGCACACGACATGCTCAGTCATTACAGGTTTGACAAGAGCTATGTGGTGCTGCACAACTCTTATTATTGGCTGCACATGAGGCAAGACTTAGAGAAAGCATATATTCCATCTTGCATGTTGTGCCAGAGGAACAAGGACTGTATGACAAAGCCCATGGGCCCCCTCCATCCTCTACCAGTCCCCAACAACTGTTTCTCCATCATCAGAATTGATTTCATTGGCCCTCTACCCAAGGAGGATGGAAAAGACATGATAATGACAATGACAGACCTCTTGGGTGCAGAAGTTTGACTGGCCAGCACCAATTCCAAAGACTCCATGGCACAGATCACCTTAGTGCTGTTCAACAAGTGGTACTGCAAAAATGGAATCATGACCCAGATCATGTCTAACTGTGACAAGCTCTTTATCACCAAAGTCTGGAAGAAACTCCACAAGCTCACAGGAGTAAAGCTCAAGATGTCCACTTTGTATCATCCAGAGATGGATGGCACCAGTGAGCACACCAACAAGACAATGGTCCAGGCAATATGCTACCTCATTGACTGGGATCAAAAGGGATGGCTTGCAGCCTTGCCCTGAGTCTGTTTCACAATCATGAACACTGTGAACTCATCAATGGGTTTCTTGCCTTTCCAACTAAAAATGGGATGCTCTCCATGGCTCATTCCCCCACTTTCACCCCTACCTACAAGGGCCTCAAAAGAGAAGAAAATGGCACATGATATAATTAATCAATTACAAAAAGACATACAGGAAGCCCAGGACAACCTCCTCATGGCCAAGGTCCATCAGGCCTACCATACAAATGAAAGATGAGGAGAAGAAGAGGTCTATGAGGTTGGGGACTTTGTCATGCTCATAATGAAGCATTGTCACAGGGAGTAGCAGAGGAAGGGGAAGAAATGAGTCACAAAGTTCATGCCCAGGAGTGATGGGCCCTACAAGGTGGTCGCAGCCTTCCCAGAGCGCTCTGAATACACCCTACACTTTTCAAATGACAAAAGGTGTACCTTCCCTGGGTTCCATGCAAACCTCCTCAAACAACACATTTCCAATGACCCAGCCCTGTTCCCAGATTGAGAATATGCATGTCCAGGACTGGTCATAACCAAAGATGGAGTGACTGATCACCACATCATTGACAAAATAATAGACAAATGGTGACAAGGCTGCGGGTGTCAATACCTGGTGCACTGGGTGGGGTTCCTGCCAGAACACAACAAGTGGTTGCCTTGGGCAGAGTTGGAGCAATGCGAGGCATTGGACAGGTGAGAAGCCAAAAACAGAGGAGGCTGAGCACATGTGGGTTAGCTCTCAGAGGGGGAAGGGGTGTAAGCTTGTCAAGGACAACTTACAATGAACTCCACAATTGTTTCACACCTGGCAGCACAAACACATGACTGCCAGTCTCATAAGTTTTACTTCTTGTTTTTGTTTGCTCATCCTAACTACAAGCAAACAAAGGTGAGCCATAGAAGATCAGTATATTACAGTATGATTCTAACTATGAGCAAACACAGTTGTTTTATCTTGTCAGTTGGGGTCATAGTGAGGCTGTATTCAGACAGCCTTTCACATGTATCAACAAACAGAAGGACTGCAGAAGGAATATGAAGGTGTTCCAGCCCCTTTCATAACATTAGACCTCTTTGAGTTGGTTGTTTGATGGCCACACTTGCCAGGATGTGTCAACAAATGCCATCTTGTTATGAACTCTTCATATTCACCACTCACCAACAGCATCCATCTTTCTTTTCTCTGCCTCATTGTTTTGTAACTCTTAGACTTGTCCTGGTCCACTGTTTCTTATTGCAGTTTGGTCTTACTTTTCCCATATTTTATAGATAATTCATAGTCATATAAATTGAGCTACTAGATTGTATTGTGTGTCAACATCAACAGTGTTTCCTGTCCAACCTCTAATTTTCTCCAGCTTTCTAATTGCCCTCATCTCTCTTATTAATGATCTCGTCATTGATTTTATCTGTGTTTTAATGCATCTCATGATACAGGGCTTAGCCTATATAAAATGATCATTCTCTTGTGTAGCTATGAGAATACTGTGGACTGTTGCAAGGCGTAACCGAGGTCTCGCAATGGGGATCCAACCAAAGATGTTCATTTTCTCGGGTAGCTATGATTGTACACGTCCCGGCAAGCACGGCCATCAACCAATCAACTAAACAGGGGCAACTCAAGGAGACTACCGTTACGAAAGGGGCTGTCATAATTTATTATTATTGAGGGCCTGACAGCGAAGGAGGTCATATGTACCTGGATCGAATAAGTCAGATCGTGCGTGGACTCATTATAGTTGTAGATGCCGAGATCGACAAGCGCGGGAGAAGAATGGGTTGTGATGATGGGAAATAAACTTGATTTGGGCTGTTTTGCTGCGACGTTCGAAAACGGACCAAAGTCTGAGCAAATTGATCTTCAGTGTATGAGTGTGCGCCGGGGCCCAGAACCTGTTGCAGCAGATTGCAGACAGGGAGGGACTGACTGAGTCCGAGAGAAGAATGGACGCTTACAGTTGTTCACGGCTGATGGGAGCCTGGAGTCTTGTATGCAGTAGATGTATTTAGGAATGCTATCTATACATACCTGAAGTCTCGTATTCAGTAGATGAGAATACGAGACGTCCAGGAATACTGCGTAGCAGTATTCCTGGACGTCTCCATGAGCAATGAGATGGTTGTCCAGTAAGTCATGAGGTTGTGTGCACTACCGACACCTATAAACCCGACATGGGCCGCGCTACGGCAGCCGCAATACGGTACCCGTGAGTCGTAAAACTAGCTGCGGTGTGCAGCTTTAGAAATGACCGAGGAAGAAGACAACAAAGAGACAGACACGAATAGCGAAGGTGAAAGTGGGCTTACCGCGCCTTGACGCTTGAGAAATACCTGCCGCACGGCAGGAGAAACTGCCCTGACAGATTTGCTGATATCTCTGGTGACGGCAAGCATAACAAAGCTATTCCAAGATGGAAGTTATGTAACAACTACTCACTCTAGGTGATGAAGTGACCGAAAACCATCAAGAAACCACTCAAGATCAGCTTGATAGAAGGCCAGGAACCACCACCGCTCCTGTCATCTTCAAATTTCGGATGCCATTTGGATGCGGCTGGAAAACAATTCCAGTATTGATGGACCGAGAAAACGGATTGTCCGCAAGGAAAAACAAAGAACTTATATTCCATCTTGGGAGAATGTGTCTGCGGCATTGCGATCTGCGATGCTGAAAGGAGTGAAGCGATCCAATGTAAGTTTTCTGGCTGTGAAACTCAATGGGTAAGAATCTTTCGAGAGAATGTGTGAATGAGTTCACATGAAGTACCATCTTCATTGCGTTGGACTGGAACGAAGGGTGAACTGATGGGTCTGCGAGCGTGAGCGTGTGAGGGCAAACAATCGTAGTTGGGGCGCAACGAACGACATCCCGGTCCGTTCTAGCCGAAGTTTTTGCGGTAGTATCCGCCGACAACGACGAGGTCTTCCTGAACCTTCCCAAAGAGTTGCTGTAGCCTGATATGGAATTATTTGCTAGAACAGATCAAAGTTGGAACAGATTCGAGACCTATTGATATCGAAGCGGCTGAAACTGGAGAGCAATGCCTAACCGGAACGTGCTCCGTGTCACTGAGCAAAGCGGTTCACAGGAACTCCACACGAGTTAAATAGCGAAGGAGATAGCAACTCTCGTCGGCAATAACACCTGTCTTTACCAACATGTCGACACCTGACCTGACTCTCCCTCTCGCTACTATCCTACAAAAAGTGACATTCAAGACCCATAAGACAGTAGCAAACAGCCTAGGAGCTATCGCCCTCGTCAGCGGGCGGTTACCCAAAGACCAGTACATTAGATACCTTATGATGCTCTGGCATATCTACAGGTGAGTGTCCGGTTCCTATCTGCCTGATTAGCCTGTTTACTTGCATGGATAATATGACATACAGCACCTTCGAGCCAGCCCTTGAGCAGCACGCCACACATCCCACGCTTGAACCTATATACAATCCAGCCGTTCTCGCTCGCTCGCTATCATTATCTGCTGATATTGCCTACCTGCTGGATGTCCCTGAGGCATCATGGAAGAGCCACCCGATACACCTTGCCCTTCTTAAAGATACTCCTCTTGTACTGAAGGCATATGTTAATCGTGTACGTGAGCTCGCTGAGGCGCAGGATCCATCACCATTATTAGGACACGTGTACGTACGTTACTTGGGTGATCTTAGTGGTGGCCAGACGGTCCGTCGCGCGATTGTGAAAGCCTATGGCCTTGACGGGAAATCGGGAGAAGGATTGTCGTTCTATACCTTCAAAGAGCTCGAATCGACAAAGAAAGGGATGCAAGGCGAGCTTAAACACATAAAGGAATGGTTCAGAGACGGCATGAACAAGGCTGGAGAACGAGGCAATGATGTCAAAGGTAAGTAGGACCTCTCGAAGGGCGGCGATTGGCGTGTTAATTTTTTACTTTTAAGCATCTGTTATTGGCGAAGCTAATACTGCATTTGATCTTAACATCGAACTTTTCGATGCTATTAATGCTGAGCTCGATGAAGGAATGAAAATGAAAACATATCAATCATACCAGGTCATTGCCGCCATCGCTTTAGGTACGTATACTGTCGTTATTGCCAACGGAATATTTCTAAAATGTTCAATGTCTCTAGTCTGCCTCTTTTTTTGGTGTTCATCTACGGTCGCAAGCCACGAGTGGACTCTCCGGCGATGAAGGATGTCCCAGCCCATTTTTGAGCACAAACTCCTATAGTGTACCGAGACTCGAGTTCTGAATTAGGTTATATCTGATAAGATCTCCGGATCGCAATCAATTTTCCCGGGACCCGAGGATCCACAAGTCGTGGGGGTTATGAAGTTCAAGCAGGCCAGTTTTGATTGTCTCTGGCATGTGGCTCCAGAGTCCAACACGGGGCCGGGTGGTCAGTGATTCGAAAGGAGTCAAGAGAATCGACTCAGCAAGAGCCGTACATGTATTTGATTTGAGTTTCCGTGAATAGCCACCACACCTATGGATCTATCATATCTCCGAACATTTGTTAGGGCCAAGACCAATTGGCTTTGTTTAACGGTAGTCTTACCTCTACAACCATGTCATCACCTAACCTGGCCCTTCCCCTCGCCACTCTCCTACGAGAAGGTACACGCAAGGCCCATGAGACAGTGGAGAACAGCCCGGGTGCTGTTGCCCTCCTCAGCGGGCGGCTACCCAAGGAGGAGTATATCAGGTATCTTATGATGCTTTGGCATGTCTACAAGTGAGTATCCGTGTTCTCATAGATCTTCATCAACTGTTCGACTTGACTCGCCACACAGCGCTTTTGAGCAGGCCCTCGAGCAGCACGCCACACATCCCGCACTCGAGCCCACATATAACCCGACACTTCTCGCTCGTGGGCCACCACTATCTGCCGACATCGCTCATCTGCTCGATGTCCCCGAGGTATCATGGAAGACCCACCCGATATTCCTCGCACTCCTCAAGGATACCCCTCCTGCACTGAATGCATATGTCGATCGCGTGCGTGAGCTCGCAGAATCCCCTGATCCATCACCTTTGTTGGCGCATGCATATGTACGCTATTTGGGTGACCTCAGCGGTGGCCAGACAATTCGTCGTACAATCGGGAAAGCATATGGCCTTGATGAGGCATCAGGAGAAGGGCTGGCGTTCTATGCCTTTAAAGAGCTGAAATCAACAAAGCCAGCGACGCAAGGTGAGATGAAACGTATCAAAGAGTGGTTTAGAGAAGGTATGAATAAAGCCGGCGAACAGGGCGATGACGTGAAAGGTAAGAATGTATCGTATCTATTTTAGGGGCGGCAATAACTAACTTTCTCAATAAATTTCAAGCGTCCGTCGTTCGTGAAGCTAACACTGCATTTGATCTGAACACAGGGCTCTTTAGTGCTATCAACGCTGACCTTGCCGAAGAGCCCAAAGAGATTTCCATCGTTATTGAACAGCCCTCGGAAGAGAAGACATTTTCTTTATCCCAGATCATATCTGTCATTGCTGCTGGTCCGTATATCTCATTCTTGTCAAGGTCGTCTTCCTATCAGTAATGAATTCGTCTGCAGTCTGCCTCGCTCATTTTGTTTTGATCACGGGTGGATTTACTGGAGATCGAGGTTACCAAAAACTCCTTGCCGTCCAACAATGGTTTTCCCAATTCACAGCATCTACATCTGAGTAATACTTTCACACTCCGCATATGGTCATATACATTGGATTTACTATGTAGTCATTTTCTAGCCTCTGACGACTCCTTCCTAATTTGCTCTCATGCATTAATATCTCTTTCAAATGGATGAAGTACATATATTTTATGAAACACAGCTAGCTGTATTGAATGTCTGTGCGTGTGCAGATTAAGTATCGTCCAGCGAGAGAATAGTAATGTGTTCTGAGCGTCGCTTTCAAAGTCTTGCAACCGGTCCGTGCCTATGGAAACAATACATACTTGAATGGATGATGAAACCGGAAGATCCCATGATATCTCATTACTCATTATGAGTGATGATATTATGCTTTATTTAGCGAGAACTGACTCTGCGAGTGCCCTGCCGAGTGTTTATACGGTGACTCAAGAGGCAAGTACGCGGTGCTCTCAGGCTCTGTTGCAAACAATTGACTGGCCTTCTTGTTCTTTTTCGCCCTGCGCGCCTTGGCCTTGGCGCTGCAGCAGAACCGCCAAATACAGCAACCGACGATGAGGAGTAAGCCTACGAGACACCCGACGAGGATGTATGGCCAGCGACTGAGGATTTTCTCTTCGTACGCTTTCTTTTTCTCCTCGGCAGAAATAGGGGACCTTTGCATCTGGGAAGTAGGGAGGAGCGCCCATTTCGAGTCGTTGATTGTGTCGACGCCACCCAAGCGCGCAGTAACGAAGTCTTGACGTGCTTGCACAGAGTTTGTGACAGATGCAAGCTGGATGTACGGTTTTTGACCATCGGCACCGTCTGCCCAGCTACCAAAGTCGAGCAGGGTATAGGCGTTTCGAACTGCGTCATGGCTTGTTAGCGAGGCTAGGACCTAGGTTAAATTTGGTCTTACGAAAACTCATCCCCAGAATCATATCGTAGTGGCCAAGCAAACTGAAGGCGGAGGTGATGGGTTGGAACTGGAGGACGATAGGGATGAGCGCGACGACAAAGCCAAAAAATGATACACTCACAGCTCCAATGCAAACCCGGTTACCAGAGGCATCCTGTACGTTGAAGTTGTCGTCGACCGTATCAAGTGGGTGTACGGGGTAATGAACCCCACCAAACGAGATAGAAATATTTAGGTATTGGCCACAAGGGATTGTCCAATACTCGTTCTTCTCATCATACACAGCTCCTTGCACACGCCCATAAATCGCATCAGACACTTTCCTCGGGACCTGGTTGAACGTAAAGCCCGAATCGAACACCGCGACGTATGTATCGTCCGGTGCACTGGGGACGATGGAATCGACCTGAATCGGGTTACCATCTGGGCCCATGATTCCAACGTCCTTATCTGTAATGGCTTGCCAGTGCTGGTCCTGGCTCAAAAGCTTGTTGACCTTGTCCACGTCGAGCTTGGGCATACTTGTGATGTTCTCAAAGCCCTCGACGAGCTCAGAGATGGTGAGCTGTCCTGTAAATGGTTCGGAGGGCGCGTTTTTCCGATCGAGGAGGAAGGTGATGTAGGCGTCGGCGGAGGTATCTTGTTCAAAGATGTGTGTGAGCACTGTGTCGCCTGTGTCCCCGTCGAGCTTCTTGTAGATTAAGCTGCCCTTGTTAGGTCCAAGCCCTAACAGGCCGTCGTATCCTTGCGCATGGATATTGGTTGAAAAGCTGCTGGTATCTGCGACAAGGACTATTTGGGATTCAGTGAACAGGCAAAATCAACGCACACGAGAGTCTCACGAAATGCTTGGTTGTCCACTGAATAGTTGCCGATTTGTACTGTAGCTGCATGGACATTCCCTAGATATATCGTTGAGTCACGATCCACAATTGACGAGCCACCATTTGCAGCTCACCAGTCGCTGCACCCACAGCGTATGACAACTTGATTGACTTTCCCAAGTCCGTCGAGGTTGGTTGTGTAGTTGGGAAGTTTACCCATAAGTCGGAACTTGCATTAAGAAATAGCTTGAGAGTGGAACAATAATGTATTGAATACAATACACTCACCTTCCCGTATCCAAGAGCACCCGTGCTTGAACACCTCCAATGGTCACATTGCCGATATACTGTGCATTCCCAAGATTTTTTACGCCAATATTGGTGGACCGGCGCGAGATATGTGATGGAGGCGTGTCGGTGCGGACTTCAAAGGGTAGTCGTATACCATATGTTGCGTCAAAGGTCGTAAGAAGCAAAGCGAAAGGAATAATCGAGCGCATTGGGAAGCAATAAGGAAAACTATATAGATACTGAAAGCAAATGAATGAAAAAAGGAGTGTCTGGAATAGGCTGGCTGTTGTATGGCGAGCCGAGAGTCTTGATTTGATTGATTCTGACACGAGGCAATGTTTGTCGTTTTCTTGTGTATACGAAAACCATTGATCCGAGTTGATGTCCATCAAGCCGCCCGGTTGCCGTTTACTTCCGTGACCGTTCCCTTCTTTACTCTTCTGCGACCTCTATCGATCTCGTTGCGATCCTGCAATCTTTGCAATTGAAGTACTTTCTCGGTTTAAATTGGAACAAAAACCCACGACGAGGGCCAGATACATTTGCGAGAACATTATGCCAGTGTAAGTTGTAGCCAAGTTGTAACATGGACTTTACTTATCAATATCAGTATAGCATTCAAGTTTCAAGGTTATCGCTGCAAAGATCCTCAACAGATAGCCCAACCTGAGTACCCGATCTGGTTGCGCCGATGGCCTCAAGGAATATCGGCTCTATATTTTAAAGGCCTCGTTCAGCTCGAGTCTGTCTTGCATTGAAAGTGATTCGGGTGACTTGGATCCAACCGCACATTCCGATATGCCGTCCAAGATGCCTACATGCATTCTGGTTAGTTGAGTTCATTGACGTGGTCAAAGTTTTCATTGAGTAATCTCATTGGGTATTTGTGTTCTCTCTTTGACACGATGCCGCGAATCTCGGGTACTTTGGTTGGTTAGTTGCTTCCAGTTCCAAAACAACAAGCAAAGGCTCTCAGAGTTGGCTTCAGCTGCAATGTGACCTCCAAAATCTGATATTCTAGGACAGCTTGAACACACCGTTTATTCCAGAGTTGTCTCTTTGCTCCGAAGGCTCGTAATGAAAATGATCTTTCGTCTACATCCTCATCAGGAAAGACTCGGATACGCCATCAGGGGCCAACAAAATCCCATGGTCTCTAGAAAGCATCTTCGAGTGCTTCTATTACTCCTACAGCTTAAATGCTTCCATTTAGGCGTCACTCCTAACCCTCGGCTGGATCACACATCTCACCTTCCACTTAGCAATTTGTTTCACTTTCTGTACAATCCTTCAGGAGGACCGCATGGCCTCGCAACCCACACTCAAATCATCCATGCTCCTTATCTATGCTACTTCAGAATTCATTGACAACATGTTGCTTTGTTTATAGCACATTACCAGTATCTACAGCCTCGTAGTCGTGACTGACCTACCGCACATAATGTCCCCATCGGACCAGGATTCACACATAGCCAGGAATTATCCTTTTCTATCCATGCCCGACCGTGGATGTGAATGACGTGACAAAACACATTCGGTAAATCTGGACCCGTGCTTCCAGTATCCTCCGGCTCAAGCCTCCATTGAAATGAAGCACGAATAAGAACCCATTGCACGCACCTGACTTTTCCTTCTCTGCGAGCAACGAGGTCTTTGCGTGCGAGAAATAACTTTGTCTGATGCATATTCTTCATGTCGATTTTCTCACCCTGTATCTAATCTCTTTTGTTGGTGCTCTTCAGCTGGAGGTCCATGGGGAAAGGAGATCTCGACGATCGCAACACCAGCGGCGAACACCTGGATTATCCGAACTCAGCAACAATGCAGACATTAGCTACTACGCCGTGATCGAAATCGGAAGGAATGACTATACTTTGCTGATTGACACGGGTGGGTGAGTCATTGTAACGTTTCTCCATAGACCTGAGGATAATCATTTGACTACAAGCTCGGATATTTGGATGGCCGGTAACGTCCCCAACAGCAATGATATTGAAGGCGGTGTCAATTATGTTCATGATTCTGTGACTGGTACTAGTCCCTTTTATCTGATGTTGACTGTTCCTCTGATTCCATATTGAGGGCGAATCAAGACGGCAGAAATAGAATTTGCTGGGTATATAATTCCAGATCAGGCATTCTGTGAGTATAAACCTCAAGATATTGTTCTAGAAACTGGTCTCAAATTTTTGATGATAGTACAAGTCTCTCCTGACGATATTAAGAAGGCGGGCGCTGGTATTCTAGGTAAGTATTGCAGTTCACCTTGTCCCTGTCACCTCAACACAAGAATTATAGGACTTGGGCCGAATGACGGATCGAAGATATATCAAGCCATCCCCACTGTTGCAGGTGCTGCCCTATTGGATCGTATCTTCCTGCAGAACCTCACAACACCTAATTACCTTACTGTACTTCTTGGACGCTCTGGAGGTCCGATCTTCCCTGTCATTGCAAAAGCAATCCTGATGTTTTTATGGATCATAGATCTCACTGATTTTTATGGTGGGAGTCTGACAGTGGGCCAGGTTATCTCTGGCTTTGAGGATATTCTGAAACAACCAAAACTGCCAGTCGTCAATTCTATAGCTGCCGACCTCCATTTTCAGGTTCTCCTCGACAAAAACGGATTCATAGGGCCAGACGGGAAGCCAATTGTAATCCGCACCGAAGTTGATTCAACCCAAAACGAAGAACAAGCCACAGTCGTGCTTGACACTGGGTTTTCCTTACCTCAGGTTCCAAGGTATGTTGACTCTTTCTTCTTCAGAGTACCTCAACTTTGTATCGTATCGGCCCTTAGTTCACTTGCAGCTGAGATATACGGGAGGTTCCTTGGTGCCCAACTCGTTGACATTGATTCTGTTGGAAAGATATGGTTGTTGCCTTGTTCTCAAGAAGTCAGTATCACCTTAAAATTCAACAACAAGTCATATCCCATCCACCCATTAGATGTTACACTGTAAGTACTCTATCACTCCTTTTTAAGCTTGAGATTGAGCCATAAGTCGTAGCGATCCAACGATAATCGGAATGTCTGCGGTCGTAGATTCAAAAGGCTACCCTTTGTGCATAGGCACTGTGCGTCTTCCCAACCCGTGGCACTTCCACAAATATCAAGCTGATCACAAATCAGTTTCAACCCTTTACGTACGACACAGGAGCCAAACCTTCGTATGATATGGTCTTAGGAATGGCCTTTCGTACGTCGAAGACGTACTCATTTTCTATCACTTGGCGTGCTGATGTTTCAACCCTAGTACGCAATGTTTACGTCTTGATGGATTATGGGGATTTTATCTCGGGCTCAAATCGGAAAAAGGATGCACCGTACGTTCAATTTCTTTCCACAACGAACGCGACTGAAGGCAAGTGTCGCATCGTTTTCTTCTTGTAAAGCCGATAATCACACTTTTAACAGCTCATGACGACTTCATCAAAGTCCGCCTCAATGGTACAGACAACATGACCAATCATGTTCCACAACTCCGTGGGATACATCCAGTGGTGTACTACATTGCGATTTCGATAGCTTGTGTAGTAGTCATGGCTGGAGCCACCCTCTTTTTCATATTCCGTGCAAGGAAGCGCAGCGCAGACAGACGCAAGCGAGCTATCTCTGCCCGTTTGCCTCCTGAGCTTTCAGTAACTACTTGGTAGCCGTGCAAGTTCCAATACAGCATTGACTGTACATATATTCCACTTCACAGTATGTAATCGGCGGGCGAGGAATCTCTTTGCCTTTGTAACCAGAATAAAATATTAGGCATTTTGTGAGTGGCAAATAATACCGAAGGGGGGATGGTTTCGTTCTCTCGCTATGGAAATGATTGGTACATATTACTCAACATACTTTGATAGCTTGACGAAATCTGTACGTAGGCAATACATATCATATACCTGGTCCCGCCCGGCCCCGAGGAAGTACAAAACTTCGTTTGATGGGTAGTTCTAGACTCTAGCGGAGCTAGACACATCTTTATACTGTACTCCCAGGCATACCTTGCGATGTAGATCGAAAGCGAAGACGCATTACCAGAGGATACCGAGGGAAAGCGATAGATCACACCCAAAACGGCGATAGCCATGCTGCAGTTTTCCTGTGGAATAGGTGACGGTCACACTGGAGGGGGCTCGTAATCATAGACTTCCTCAAAGGAATCGGTTACAAGTCGGATTGGCACCGTCATTTGGAGAGGGTAGAAAGGCGAAGGCTCGTCGTTCTTGACAGGCGGTGGCTCCAGTATAAGTACTACGAAATCCTAAGGTAATACCAAAATGAACTCAGGTATGCTGAAAGATTGGAGAAGACCCACCTTGACAGAGACATTTCCGGCTATGAATCCACCGACCATGACATCCGGTTTGATATTTGCCTCCCCTTGCCAGTCCAAATGGATGATGCTTGAAGACTCGCAAATTCCGGGAGGGGACTCCGAAATCTCGCTTTCACCGATCAGTGTGTTATTGAACGACTTTTCACCCTTATTTTCGGCCCTGATCTGACGGTAGAGGGATACCTTGATTTTAAGCTGGTTGTCCTGTAAAGGGAACTTTTTATGACAGCGAGAGGGGATCAATGGCCCATTGACCGGCTGAGGCATAAGTATTTGGAAAGCATCGGTGTGGCCGTTCAATTGAACATGGAATGGGATTTTGTCGGTCAGACTATATACTCGCCCTCCAGGAATGAAGAGCTATGTGAATCGTTAATGAAGATATCGACGATTCATGCGAGGGACATAGCATACATCACAGTGAACAGTACCGAGTTCAGGCATGTCTCTGCGCATTTGCATGGCAGAGGATGTCTGATACCATTCCTCAGGGGAGGTCTTAATGGCGGAAAAGAAATTGGGGTTCATAAGGATAGGACGATGAGGACGAATACGGGGACAATAATTAAAGGGAATTTTCACTCTGTGAGGCCAAATATAGGTCAGATAAGATGTTATTAGAGCACTTGTGATATAAACTCACCTGTGAGACCGCGGAAAGACATTCATTGCGTGGCGAGCCCGGCTTACACATATAGTAATCGAATACGTAGCTCGAAGATCAAACCCGACCTGGCGAACCGAAAAGGTCGGCGGAAGATCGTGTTCCGAGCCTTGGTAGAAGAAGCTGCGAGGCAGCAAATGGGAGAACGGAAGATGACTGGACAGTTCGTCTCCATCGTCTTTGCGCCAGGAAATACAGGTATGATCGAATAGGCGAATCGACAAAGAGCCGCACACAGGTATTTTCGTGTCGAGCTTGCCCTCGACCTGGAACAGGCGACATAACGTGAGTCTCCGATATACATTTTTTGTGTGCTCACTTTCAACGTGATCCGGGAGACTTCGTGCGGTTTTTCTATGATAATTGAGCCAGAGATTTCGCCGTTGCGGCCATATCTGGGCGTGCCTCCACCACTCTCCTGCTCATAGAGAATAACACTGATTTTCCCAGATCTCTGGATGTATGTTCCATTTGGCACTGTTCGTGAATGACAAGGGGTCTCTTGTAAAGTGCGTTCGTCGCTAGAGGGTTCGCAAGAATACTTCGGCAATGGCTCTAGGGGTGTGTATTTGGGCAGCGCAGCCAAATCGAGTTCAGGCATGAGTGCAAGTTGACGAGTTCCGAAAGGAGAGAAGAAAATATCGCGAGTTTCTTTGTGGCCATCACGACAAGATAGTAGGACCTATGTAGTCGATGAAGATGACTCATCGAGAAATGCGACTTCTTAGGAGGTTCTGTCTGATTCTGTCTGATTTAGTCAGGATCAGTGATTGCGGTACCGAAGGAACAAGAGCGGAGGAACGGAGTATTTTTACAAGCGCATTGCCTCCCCAGCACCGCAAGCAGCTCAAAGAAAAATCTTCTCTGTTCTTTGATGGTTGGATGTAGCTTCTTAGTCCTTGAGCTTTTGAGTTTTCAGACTTGAATATTTTGGACTTGCAGAACATAGGCGTGAGCCGAGTTTTTTCTCGCGCTCGCCTAGTTGTAGCGACCGTGACCATATTCTAGTGACTTCGGACTTATCTTTGATCACCTATTCCTCCTATATTCGTACCTTCCCGCTGCTTACTACTTTCGATATATTGCGGAGCTACAAGTATATAAACCCTCGCGATAAACTAAGTAGACAGTTCTTCCCAATTCTCAGAGCTTACACCCGTTCTATTATTGTGCGAAGCCTCTTCACTTTTCGTGTGACCTCACCGTTACCTCACGCTGAGGTTACATATTTTGAACGAGACCAAGCTCTAGCTTTTCTCTTACCCGAAATCCTTGACTCGCTACCTTGGCCTACCTTGGTCTGATCACCCGAGGACATCCATAACTGTGAGTCGATACAATCTCAATTTGTTACTAGCCAATGGCTACTAGATATCCATTACGAAACCAGCCTGTGGGTAGAACGTCGGTTCGCCGATTGAGCCCCACAGCTGTCCGCAATACCGGTCCTATCCAACATACCGCGACGTTGGCAGGGACTGGAGATGCGAGTACCGAAGCCGCTGGTCAAGGACCGCACTTCGTGCCTACCGCGAACATTAGCACTGCCGCGATGCCCACAATACCAAATGTGGATGCCGCTGAGTTTCAGGCCAGCGGGAACGTCGCTTCCATTGCGAACGACGGTATGGACTCTAGCCTTACGAGTTCCGAGTCCGACGATGACGATCGTCGTGAAAGTTCAGCACTATCTCCTGTATTAGATACCTCTGATAATATTATGCATGAAAATGAAAATATTATACCTGATGCACTCAACATCCAGATGACCCATTCGTAGAAGCTCGAAGGAATATGCCCGACGAGCAACGAGCGCGGGTCGAGCGGCGCATGAATAAAATCAATTTGATGCCCTCTGACCAGCTTGGTGAGTCCTCCCTCCACAAGAGAAAGGGCACTGATCCAGGGAACTGGGGTGATGTTCAACTTGATGAAGCTGAAATTGACCCCGAAATTCAGCAGGAAATACTGACCGTATTTAATTCACGTCGCGATCTACAAAATGATCAACCTGAACAACCTGTGCCTACTTGCCCCTGAAGAAGACGGAGAATAGTCTGTTGAAGAAAATCAGGGGCACGAACACGAGGAATTGCTCACTCGAAAAGATTTTCTGGAATACTTACGAGATAGCGAAGCGCTTAAGAGGACATTTGATCGTCACTATAAAAAGCAAGCTTGAGCTCATAAGAAAAAGAAGGATAGTTCCAGATCCTTACCTTTGTCTGTTGAATTAGAGAACCTCATCCGTAAGGTAGCGGAGGGATCCTCTAAGAAGTCGAAGTATAAACCAACTTCTTGTAGTTTTAAAGATAAGAATAATCAATTAGATTCTACCAAACCCATAACTTAGGTTACCTCGAAGAGTGTGCTTGGATGCGCCTTTGAGCAACTAGGCAAACGGAGCTGCCAGTCTCCTCCCGATGGATCCTCCAGCTCCTCCTCAGACAATGACTCTGACTCATTGGACTCAAGCCCTGACAACGATGGATACTCCTCAGATTTGAGCTCTTCCACTTCTAGTTCAGGAAGTCAGGAAAATGGAACATGCCGATGCCGGCGCCACTGCTCCAAACACAGCCATAAACCTAAACAGACTCTTATTAAACCAACCCCACTTGAGAAATATGGGGGACAGGTAGACTTACGTGCATTCCACAAGTTTCTGACTCATGGGACAGCATACATTAAGTATGGATATGTTGAACGTTGTAGGCAGGTAATGGTCTTGTCAGAATTTCTCAATGGCAAGGCCTATACCTTCTATACACAACGTGTATCATTGAATCCAGAGAAATGGACTCTACAAAAATTCTTTATGGAACTATTTAATTATTGTTTCCCAATAGACTTCTGAAATCAGCAACGTACCAAGTTGCATAATTTTATGCAAGGCAATCGTTCAATGCATGAATATGTGGCCGACCTTGATGAACTGTTCACTATAGTGGGTGCGGATGGTAAGCATGCTAAAGTTGTTAAATTTATCAACGGATTCCGCGCACCTCTTCAAAAAGCTTTACTGCATGAATACTTGAATCCTGAGCACACATCCTGGAAAGCTATGGTTTGTGAAGCTGAATACCAGGAAATGGCTGAGAATGTTGACCTACGGGATGTTTCCTCATCTGGAAATAACCACAACTACTGTGGTCAGAATAACAACCAAGATTGCGATGAGAATGGTGGCCACAGTGGGTAAAACAGTTTCCATAATTGCACTAAGCATTTGCCATCCACCATGGGCTGTAAAACTGACACAACACCAGGGCAGGGCTCCTCCAGCAATGGTAATGGGTCTGGCGGGCTACCACTGCAAGTTTGCAAGAGCAATACTATGTCTGGCAAAAAGCAGACTTCTAATTCTCAAACCCTTAGTAAGGATGAGAAGGAAGCTTTCAAAGCTGCCGGCAAATGTTTCATCTGCTGAAAGGAAGGTCATTTCTCTAGAAACTGTCCAGACAAATCCCAAGCTACTTCTAACAGTAGTAAACCTCCTGGACTCAGTGCCAATAGCATTCAATTCTGCCATGGTGTTGGAACACACCAAGCAACTACATATCAATAGCCTCGGTGAAACCACTTCTTTGATCTCTATCAGGATGGTGAAAATTGGTAATCCATATCAATATGTGAATGATGAGTTAGAAGCCCTCACCATTGGGTAAGGAGTACAATAGTGAAGGTGACTCTCTTCCTGATCTCCAATCAGTATCTGACTCTAGCTGTGATGAGTGGGAATAGGAGAGGACTGCTTACAATGTCAGCATAGCACAATCAATGATGTCAGACTTCTTGATGTGGCTGAAGACAGTGATGCTGATAAAGAAGTATCCTTAGCCCCACCTGGCAAATTTGATTTCACTTACCCTTTTCTGATCAAGATGGTGAGGAAAAGCTTTACATGGCTGAGGTTGAGGAGGGCCCATGCCACTGCCTTGGGCATGCTATAGCATGAAAGGCTGAGGACTTGCTGGAAAGTCTTCAACGATATCCAGGAGACCCTGCAAACATGCTCCAACTCTGTGGCAGATGCTTCCTGGCCTATAATATGATCAGTGATGAAATACTGATTCACAATTGTGTGTATGACACCTTTGCAGGCATTGAATATTGTTGTGTGGCTCATGTCACCTTTCCTATTGGTGAGTGGTATGCTAACCTGTGCCATTTGCATACAGGTGCTCCTCTCACCAAGTGCTCAAAGTTTCAAACTGTATTTTCATGGATCCTGTTATGCTGGAACACATGGAAAGTCCTTGAAACTGGAATACCTTATCCCTGGGATGATGAACAAGGAGTGCAATGTTACTATTGATCTGAAGTCATTCAAGATGAAAATACATACAGCATTTACAACTGCCACCTTGGTTTTCAAACTCATATTGAGGCACAACACCTTACAAATGCTTGATTCAACCTAGTATCATGGTACCATAAGAAAATTAGGCATGCAATCAGGTGGACCAAGTCACAATGTGATGAACTTACTCTTGCTAGCTTGCTTGAAGCAAGTGAGCCAATGGGGATATTCCACCTCATCAAATTGTTGATTGACAGCCACAAATAAATAATCACTGGCTATGTGATATTGAGCTATTGGACAACAAATACCTGCTGGAACTTACCCCTCTATTCAGTGCAACTCCACTCATGTCTGTGATCCCTCCCAAATGGTACCCAAGCCATTAGTTATTGTCATGAAGATCAATGGCAAACCAGCTCGCATGCTCATTGATTCTGGATCATTGGGTGACTTCCTATTGAGTACATTAGCCCAGCAACTTGGCATAAAGAGGAAGGAATTAGCCTTACCTGTGCCTGTTCAATTGGCAGTACAAGGATCACAGTCTCATATCAATTTCAGTGCCACTGCCAAATTTCAGTATCAAAACATCACAGAAAATTGATCCTTTGACATAATCAACTTATCTGGTCATGACCTCATTCTTGGCACTCCTTGGCTGTTCCAACATTGCATCACTTTTGGAATCAACCCTTCTTGTATTGTGGTTGGCTCTGCAGTGGCATTGCCTTTGGAAGGTGGAGGAGTTATGCAATTGGCTTCCCAGTCCATGGAGCTATACCAGAAAACTTAGAAGGAATTTATGACAAATTGAGACAATATGCCACACCTATCTGTAAATTGGTAAGTGAAACTCCTTTACCTCCACTTCACATCATCAATCACAAAATTAACTTAATTTGATCCAAATAGGATCTATTCCTGGCCCCCATCAAGATGCCTGGAAGCTATGCATGCCCAATGAGTCAAAAAGCATGATGCCTATATTAAAAGTGGTCAATGGAAGGTCACCAGCAATGGAAACACTGTACCTATGATGTTAATCCCCAAACCCACCAAACCTGGGGAAACCCCATGACTTTAAACAATATTCAACCTCCAAGCATGCAATGCAGATACTGTAAAACAATCATCACCACTGCCAGACATTGATGGGATACTTTGTTGAGTGTCAAAGGGGAGATATTATTCTATTCTTGATGGAAAAGATGCCTATGAACTTGGATGACATTATATTCTATTTTGATTCACTGGAAGATCATATTAATCATGTTAACTTAGTGATTGATATACTGTTTTGTGAGAAGCTTTACCTTGGAAAAGATAAACTTCAGACCTATGTCCTGAATTAAAAGTTTTATGATGCATTGTTGATGACAATGGGATCAGAATGGACTCTGACAAGTTGACACACTGGTGAAGTGGAAAACTCCCACTAATTGCCACCTCCTCTGGGGATTCCTTGGTGCAGCAAGTTACTTTGCAGATGACATTGATTGTGTAAGGATACCTATGGGAAATCTTCATAGATCAACAGGAGACACTGTACCTTTCCAGTGGGAGTATACTCACCAGCATGTGTTTGAAGACATCAAATGCTTGGCATCACAGTGCCAAACACATCATTGCAAGCCTTTAAACTATGATAAATCAGTGCCTCCAATCAATATATGGTTATGGATGGATGTATTACCAGTGTCATGGGAGTCATAAGTCAAGGTGAAGATTGGTGAACTGCCAATGTTGCTGCATTCTACTCTGCAAAGTTAAATTCTGCCCAACAGAATTATCCAGTTCACAAAATTGAAATGCTTGCTGGAGTCACAACAAAGTTGGAACATTGTGATATCCTTCAGGGGACAAAATTTTGGTGGTACACTGATCATAAATGATTAGTTACCCTTTTGCAACAGAAAAACTTATCAGGCAGGTGTCATGACCCACTCCTAGACCTCAGGGCCTCTCCCACTTCAACCCCATCTCCCCAGAGTACCCACCAATGACCCCTTGATCTGCCCCAACCTTTGTTCACCCACAGCACCTGCCCTGGCTAACTCTGACACTTTCCTGGCAAACCCCAATGACCTCCTAGCAAACCCTGACACATCCCCTGCAGGCCCCATCATTTCTCCTTCTCCTCCCAAGAAGCCCCCAAGCCTCTCCAACATTGCTCCTGATCCAGGCACATGTTGCTAGCTTGTCCCCTCAACCCACCCAACCACTCCAAATCTTCCTAACAACTATAAAGTGTTCCCATCAGTTCCCATCAGAACATCAATGTGGCCTGCCATCTGATCAGAACCAACACCCATCAACCCTGCATGGCTCCAATGAGCCCTGCCATTGCACCCTCAATCCCTGGAGGAGGTCCAGTGATTAGTATATAAGTTGTAGAGTAGCATCCATTATACTAGTCTTGATATTGCCATTGTTCTCTTGTTACATTCTGTGTTTGTTATGTCTCCCAGTCTTCTCTCTATTTCTGTCCCTAGTCTTGTGTCTTGTTAATCTATCTCTTTCTCATCTCTGTCTTGTCTCAACTGTCTCTATTTCCTTTGTTGTTGCCTAAGTTCATTCTTAATCCTGTTACAAACTCCAATCACACAATTACAACTCCCAAACTGTCATGACCTGCTCCCTGGACCCCCAACCTCATTCCCAGCCCACTTGCTTCCCTGGGGTTCCCCCCAGTGCCCTGACAAACCTCCCAACCCTTGTACACCCTCTGCACCCACTCCAGGTAACTCCAATGCTTCTCCAGCAAACCCTGACAGCCCCCTGGCCCACTCTGATGCCTCTCTACAGCCATCAACACTTCTCCTGACTATCCTGAGCCCTGAGAACCCTCCCCCACCATTCCTGACTCCATTGTACATCACCAGCCCATCACCCTGGTTCACCTGACCTACTCTGGAGCACCACAACAACCTCAGGATGACCCATGTTCTCAGCTGATCCCATCAGAATATCACTGTGGCCCACCCCCAGATCACAACTGACACCTGTTGACCCTGTGCGGCTCCACCAAGCCCTGCCACCACACCTGCTGTCCCCCAGAGCTCTCCAGTAGTCAGTATATAAGTTGTACAGTAGCTCCTCATACTCTAGTCTTGATATTGCCTTACCTGATGTGTTTCTGATTGTTTCTATCTCTTGTTTTGTGTTCCATGCTACATTTTCCTTTACTCTCAGTCTCCCAGCCTTCCCTCCATCTCCCAGTCTTGTCTTGTCTCTATCTCTGTTATCATTCTTGTTATCATTTCATATCTCCACCTGAATCTATTTTCATTCTCATCTCAATCTTGTCTTGACTCCATTTCACTCTGTTCAAACTTTGTCTCATCTCATTCAACTCCATTTCCATTACCATGCTCAGGTCCTTTCAACTTCAACGCCTTTACAAACTCCATGCCCACAATTACAAACTCAACACTTTCCACACCAACTCCGGACCTCACTATTTGCTCAGCTCCAAAAGCTGTCAACCTCTGTTGATCCCCCATCAAGCTCCAGCTCTGCTCCCATCACTTGCATAGCCTCCACTCCCATCACTCATATAGCCTCCACTCCCATCACTCGTGTAGCCTCTGCTTACTCCACACCTACAATATTTGCTTCTGGACTTGTACCTGACACCCCATCAAGTCTGCCCCTTTCCCCACAACTGGTCTTAGACTTACCTGGACCACTCTGGACTTGCTTGGACCACTCCCCTTAGCTTCCCCTCACAAGTCCCTCCACCCTGTGCCAACCCTGGAGCACTAGGTTATAAGCACAGGACATTGTGTCCACCTAGTAAGGACTTGCCCAGTGTAGCTGAGCCCCTGTAGTCAGCGGAACCTGACACAAACATTCATAACTAACTCTGGACCTTGCTCTATGCTCAGCCCCAGAATCCATCAACATCAACTGATCCCCCATCAATCTCCAACCCCACTCTCATCACTTGTGTAGCCTCTGCTTGTCCCACAATCTGTATATTCACATCCAGACTTGTACCTGAGTCTTCCCTCCAGCCTGACCCTTCTTTGTACCTTGTCTTAGACTTTCCTAGACCACCCCAGACTTGCTCAGACTGTCCCCTCCAGCTTATCCTTGCAAGTATCCAAAGTCTGGACCTCTCCAGGATGCCAGGTCATAAACATAGGACATTGCATCTGCTTAGTAAGGACTCACTCAGTCAAACTGAGCCCCTGTGGTCAGCAAAACTTGACAGCAGGCAGGCACGCTGGATTGAAAAAATTTCAGAATTTGCTTTTGAGGTGTTCTATGTCCCAGGGGCAGAAAATATACTATCCAATGCTCTATCACATCTCTATTCCCATCATGAGCCTGGTACTGTGTATGCCAGAAGTGAATATACATACTATGACATTGTAAATAATGATGCTATGGGAGATCACTTGATATCTATGCCACTTCTTGTTGGAAAGGAGGGTGAAAGTGTGAGTCTTTCAGACATACCTGTCAATTCAAGCCCAGAGCATGAACATAGCAATGGACTAGGCATTCAGGCATCTGCATCCTTAGAGTTGTGGGACCTGAACCTGAATAATCAAGACAACAATTGGCTGGATAAAATGACATCACCTGCACCATCTATTCAGAATAAACAGCATAAAAAATGTAAGGAAATACTTTCTGCAGAAACTGGACACATCCTGAGACCTCAAAGGAGTTTGCTGCATGTATGTCCCAAAATTTTGTGCTGAAAGGCCCTCAGTAACAAAAGGAGGGCAAGGGTGCAAGGGAAAAACTAATCATTTGCATCCCTGTATGGAAAACTAAACCTGTTAATACTGGTAATCAGGATCAGTAATCAGTTTTTGATTT
The DNA here is from genome assembly GCA_020091625.1 of Termitomyces sp. 'cryptogamus'. Taxonomy (NCBI): domain Eukaryota; kingdom Fungi; phylum Basidiomycota; class Agaricomycetes; order Agaricales; family Lyophyllaceae; genus Termitomyces; species Termitomyces sp. 'cryptogamus'. The sequence goes on along the minus strand of JAGYZC010000004.1, from coordinate 1,068,708 downwards.
AGAAAATGTACAAGACAGTGAGCTGGCTGCACAATCTAAACACATTTCTAAATTAGTCAAGCCCCTAAAAACAGTATCCATTGAAGAAATCCTGGCTGGATGGTGCAAGCCTATTGGCTTATTTGAGAGTGTACAAAACAAGTATATGGAGGATCCAACCTTTGCCTGCATTGCAGAGAACCCAAAGGAATACAAAAACTTTGAATAAACCAAAGATAACTTGCTGTACCTTAAGACTAATGAAAATAAAGTCCTTTGCATTCCATCTGTTCTTGTTTTGGGTTGCAGTATATGTGAAATTGTAATATCTGAGGCACACACTATGTTAGCACACCTCGGCACCCATAGAACACTAACTTACTTACATGACCATGTCTGGTGGAAAGGCATGAGCAGCAATGTACATGCATACTGTGAATCATGTATAGTATGCTGCCAGAATAAACCCTCTAATCAGCATCCATATGGCCTGTTGAACCCACTCCCCATACCTACACAAGCATGGGAGGTTATTGAAATTGATTTTGTCAGACCATTTCCTGAGTCAAAGGATTGTAATACTACTTACAACCAGATTACCATGATTATTGACCTGCTTACCAGTATGGTGCATCTGGTGCCAAATAAAACTACTTATACTGCATGAAACATTGCTGAACTTGTATTTGTGGAGGTGTACAAACACCATGGGCTACCAAGAGCCATTGTTAGTGATTGAGATTCTTCGTTCACCAGCATTTTCTGGGTTCACCTAAATTCACTGATAGCTACACAGTTAAAAATGTCTACAGCTTATCATCCTGAAACCAACGGAGCTACTGAGCATGCAAACCAAACTATTACCCAAATGCTCCAAATTTGTGTGGGAACTGCCCTCAAGGACTGGGTATCTAAGCTGCCTGCCATAGAGTTCACAATCAACTCTGCATGATCTGAAAGTACAGGGTATGCACTTTTCTTCCTGAATACAGGATGTATGCCTAAGTCAATGGTGTGGAAAACACCTGCAAAAGATGAATTTGCTGGTGTCCATGTATTTGTGCAATGGCTGAAGACTGCAATCATGGCAGCACATGATGCCATCCTAATGGCTCGAGTTAAGCAAACTAGGAACACTAATCAAAAGTGTCAGTTAGTCCCTTTTCAACAAGGAGAATTTGCATACATGTCAATTAAGAATATGAATTTTCCTAAGGGAACAACACGTAAAATGATTCCAAAGTTTGTAGGTCCCTATTTACTTCTAAAGGACTATGGCAACAGCTCTTTCAAAGTCCAAATACCAACGCACAAGCTTTGCTGTGGTATTCACAATGTATACCATGCCTCATTGCTGAGAACTCATCATCCCAATGACAATAGATGGTTCCCTGATAGACTGTACTCACAAGTTGTGGCAGAAACTGAGCCAGAACACGAGACTCAATGGGCAGCCGACAAAATTATCAGTCATGCTAGTTCAAAGAATGATTTGATTTTTGAGGTACTCTGGATTACTGGTGACAGAACGTGGCTGCCACACAACCAAGTACATGATCTTAATTTACTCCAGCCCTATCTTGAGGCGCAAGGAGTGAATAATATTTCCAAATTGCCAATAGGTACTGGAAAGTCCCCTATTGATGACCACCAAACGTTCTCAGGGTCCATCCACTTTGAAATCTATAAAACACCTTCATTCCAGCTACCTATCCACTCCAATCATTCCCAGCTCACTTCTCATCATTTACTTCCATCTTATCTCGCATCGCATTCTCAGTCTCCCTACGGTCGGCAAAATATGACTACTACTATCAATTCCAACTCGTTCCGGCTCAAGGACCATTATCAACCCCATCCCCTTCTGGCCTCGCACCCTGACAGCCTAGTCCAGCTCATGGCGATCAATCCCAACCTTGACCTACACCCACTCCAACTCCTCGAGTACATCAAGTATGACAATGCGGTCCGTCGTCATAACGTCACCATCGATACCTACATGCCTGCTGGCTGTACCGAGTTCACTGCCACCTATAACTTATCCAAGGGAGATAATCCCCCTGTGAATTTGCTACCTGGTATAAGACAACATCATCTTACAACATCGACAACTTCTCCATTCCCCCCAGTCTCCTAACCTTCCCCTTCTGCAACAGCCGATACAATGACCTACGCGTATTCGGATTGCTCAAGTCTAACGGAGATATTGATCAGGAATGATAGGAGATGATGAAGGACGCTCTTCTTTGTCCCCACCGTGAAGCCGTCAAAAACCAAGCTCGCGCTAACTCGCGCAAGGAGGAGAAGGCTCTGAAGAAACGTCGCTACGAGGAAGCCCACCCTGAGGGGTCCTCGTCGGATGCTACAAAGGCAAATCTAGCCGCCAGAACAAGAAATCCCGTCGTTCCTGCAAGGGCAAGAACATTCATAATTCTTCTTCCTCCTCTGATGGCAAAGACAATGAGAAGATGGCTGAGGACAAATCTGCCGTGTAATCATTCCCTACCCCATACAACAGTCTGATTCTGTTTCGTTATTTCGCGCTTACGCACTCGACACTCCTTCAAATCTTATTAACTTCAGCTCCGAAATCGAGCGTTCGAGTCCGACTATACACTCATTCATCCAGTTCCTTCGCTAATCCCATTTGAATGACGAGGCATCCATCACCAAGTTCACGATACCTGGAGGGCGTATGTAGCGACCGTGACTGGTTCCTAGTTACTTCGGATTTATCTTTGATCACCTATTCCTCCTAGATTCGTACCTTCCCGCTGCTTACTACTTTCGATATGGAGCTACAAGTATATAAACCCTCGCGATAAACTAAGTAGACAGTTCTTCCCAATTTTCAGAGCTCACACCCGTTATATTATTGTGCGAAAACTCTTTACTTTTCGTGTGACCTTACCGTTACCTCACGCTGAGGTTATACTAGTTCCCGCTGCACAAAGATCATTACATCATGAATTCAGCATATGCTGAGTTTGCCAGTACCACGGATGACTGGGAAGGGTGTAGAGGGGAACTTATGTCTTTCCATGAAACACTGTGATTTCTTGAAACAAATCTCTAGCAAGTCCGCTCGCCGCGAGGCGAACCATCAACCATCGACTTGGACGTGTGCCAAATTGGTAATTAACGTTAAAGACCGATGTCTATAGGCACATGCGAAGACATGTCTGAGAGTGGTTTTGACTGGCGAGGCCCATATGACAACATGTGAGGCAGTGTGTGTCCTTTCTCTGTAGCAAATAAGATGACAGAGGCAAGGAGGAATCGAGCAAAATTTTTTGACTGCGGAAAAGATGAAAATGATCATTCCAGAGGTGGTTCGTAATCGATGACTTCTACGTATGAGTCAGTGACGAGTCGAATTGGCACTGACATTCGAAGACAGAGGTAAGGGCAAGCCTGGTCGTTGGCGGCAGGAGGCTCCAAGACAAGTGAGATAAAGTCCTGGAAGAATGCATGCGAATTCGATTGATATTTCATGGCTCGAATTGACCTACCCTGACCGAAATATTACCAGCGACAAAACCGCCGACCTCGACATCCTCATTGACCTGGATCTCGCCTCCCCAATCCAAATGGATTGCGTCTCTAGATTCACAGATCAAGGGAGGAAGTTCCTGGACTTCTCCTTGGCCGATTGTCTGATTCTTCTGAAACTTAGAGCCCCTAGTTTCAGTTTTGCTTTGGCGGACGAGGGACACTACAACCAATGGTTTGATGCGCTGAGGGCACGTTCCGTGTGGATTCTGCATTGTAGAAGGCATCGACACGTTGACCAGCTGGGGCATGAGAAATTGTTGGAGAGCGTCAAGAGGACCATTCAGTTGTACATGGAAAGGAATTCTATCAGCTAGGCCGTATACTCGTGCTGACGGGATGAAGAGCTAAATTCAGTGTCACTAGATGCATCGCCCTTCGAGAATAGGTAATACATACATGGCAATAGATCGGCCCAAAATCAGGCTTCAATTTGCGCGTTTTTAGTGCAGAGGATGCCTGATACCATTCCTCCGGAGAGGTTTTGACAGTAGAGAAGAAATGGGGGCTCGGGAGGATGGGCCGGTGTGGACGGCTACGAGGATAGTATTTGAAGAATATTTTGACGCTAAGACAGAGACGAATGGGACATCATTTTGGTAGACTTTCATGGAAATGTACCTACTTGTCGGACTTGGTCAAAAATTCCATGTTATGGCGGGTGCTAGAAACGCAGATATTGATTGAATACAGAACTCGAAGGAACGGTGTAGAGGTTTGATCGATCCGGAACGTCGGTGGGAGGGGGTGTTCTGCGCCTTCATGGATGAAGGTATTAGGTAACAGATAGGAGAATGGGAAGCAACTGGATAGCTCCTCCGACTCTCCTTTACGCCAAAGCGTATGAAAGACATTTATCAATTGGATCGACTTTGAGCCAGTCTGGGAAGTTATCGTCTTGAGTTTACCTTGAATCTACAGAGAAGAGAAGATCAGACGTGCCAATAATCTCTTCCTTGATAGTTACAAACTTTCATAGTCACTCGGGTGACTTTTTCTGGGCACTCTATGAGAAGCAGACCACTAATGTGATTGCATCGGTGATATACAGGCATATCCACACCGTCTTCCTGTTCAAAAAGTGTTACAGTAATTTTTCCAGACCTCCGAGTATAAGTTCCTGTTGGTATCGTCCTCGCCCGAAGGGGACTATGCTGAAGGGTATTTTCATTGCAGGAAGGTTGGCAAGAATATTTTGGTAGAGGCTCCGAGGGTGTATATAGGGGCAGCGCAGCGTACTGAAGTTCCACCATGAGCGTAAGTCCAGTGGAGTGCAGCGGCAGAAAAGATGACTCGTCGAGTCATCATGAAAGAGAAAGCCTTTTAAATACTGTGAAATCAAAACAAGACAGAATGACTCATTTGATAGGCCAGGATAGACCGGCAGGCAGAATCAAGGGGACTCGACTCGTGTTCGGAAGCAAGGGGAGGAACTGTTATTAAAAGTTTTAGATGACGAAAGGGCCTCAAAGCGCCCCTTGACAGCTAGATACATCACGATCGAGTGACTCGAAGAGTATAGATCAGGCACAGCCGAGGACCTTGCTGGACAACGTGCTGAACATCACCTCAATTCCTGAACAATGAACGTTTGGGACTCATCATAGTTCGACTCAGCACTGATTCAAGCTACATGAGAGTCCAGTGCCCCAGATGGATAACCAATCATACGAGAACTCAATCTGGTCTCGAGAATGTACATCGATAATCGCATGATCTATATATGCCGGGGTATATATATTACTGCAGCAGAGATCTACGCGAAGGAGGAACCTGGACAAATCATAGATTATTATGAAATTTGTTGCCGTAATGAATTCCGAAAAACTCACACAGTAGGACGCGGGTCTCTGCAGACGAGCCAACGTCTCCTCCAATTCCCTTGCCCTTGCGGCGTCTTGAATCTCCTCCCACTCCTCGTCCCTGCTATGATAGCTCTTGGGGCGGTCACTCCGTTGGCTCATCCGATTTTGCCTAGACTGAGGGCGACTTTGTTCGGAAGTGCGTGCTAACAAGCTGTTCCTCAGGAACCCCGACAATAACAAGGTACTTCCCCTGGTGTTCCCGTAGGCCGGGGGAGGCGGTACAGCTATCAGATGATCTTCCACATCTCCTGTACCAGTTCCACTCTGAGCCAACGTAGCGGCATAAGTGGGGAGTGAAGGCCGATTCCAGGGTGAGAACGCCATGTTCGGGTCGACGGGACGCCTGTTTCTCAAAGTGGGAAGGGTTTCTCCTGGGTGTAGATATGCGTATCTTTCTGCCCGAAGACGATATATACGTCGTTCGATGAAGAGAAGCTCACAGAGGACGCAGGATGCGAAAAGGACATGAATGACTATTGTTGTTAGATTGAATGTATTGGGCGTGTCATGAGCCACGGCCTTGGCCGAAATGACCCATCCGGCAAGAGACCCGCCCAGGGCAACGAGTAGCAAGAAAAGAGTGAGCAAAGTTGTAAGGTTAATACCATAAAACGAAGGATTCTTCTTCGATTTGAAGAAGGATAAGACCTTCTTTTTCATGACATTGCTTCTTTCAGAGGAAACGAGCGTGGAAGTTGAAGGAGGAGTAAGGGTATTGTCTAACGTAGAGGGAGCAGAGGTATCTGATGATGCTGCAGATGTTATGGGCGCTGAGTGGTCTCGGTCGTCTGGATGGTGTGCAGGAAGTATTGCTTCAGGGCTGGAGTTCCTTGCCTCGTTCACTGCATTTTCCACGTAACCTATCTCCCCACGTTTCGTAGGTAAAGGCCCTGCCTGCAGTAGCGCGCTCGCAGGTCCAGCCTCGATATCGAAATTGGATGAAGAGCTTGCGATCGACGCCATGCTTGTTCGCCTACTGACACCAGGTCAGAAAATGATAAAGTTTGAAAGACTTGATCTAGCAACTCGAGGAGACTTAGCCGTAGTGAAAGCTTCAAGAAAGTGAAATGAACGAAAGATCTAGATCAAAGACGCTGACAGCAACCGCTTCTTCCCCGCTGCGGCGAACTTGACCGTCGTCACGCTGAGCGATGGAGAAGCGTGGGTATGCCTGGCTATTATTAACATTACGACCTGTCAAAATTGGACAATCATAGGTGCTGCGCCTGGGGCAGTGAACAAAGTGGCACGGAGAACTAAAATATCTATGATTTAACACGAGTAAAACTTGAGGTTGGCCCGGGCCGATAAGCTTGGGTATTGTAATCTTAAAGGCAACGAAAAAAACGAGCAGTACAAGTCTCGAAATGGTCGCGCACTGCAGTGTAGCACTCAAAATACGAATTTCGGGCATTATACATCACCGTCCTGCCTTTGTTCCTCCCGAGGTATGATTAGACCAAGGTCCACGACGGTGTAGAAGGCAAAGGTCTTGATCTCGGGGGCTCGTGTTGCCTTCGAAGGGCTACCGTCATTGCCTTCCGAGGGAGCTGCGTCATCGGATCTGTAAGTGTATGAAACCAACATGTTGAACTGGTTATCAAGAGTCAAACAAGATAACACGAAATTCACTCAAAACATACCCTAACAGACCCTCGGGCTTCTTTCCCAATAACAACTTCTCCACCCACTACAGTGACATTCGCCCGTTTTTCAAGAACACCAATGACTTTGACTTTGCCTCGATCCTTTTCTCGACCCCCTTTGCCGACTCCGAGATCGTCATCCTCATCCACGCCAAACATATCCTCGTCATCTTCATACTCCCATGCTTCAGCAAATGGCGCGATCGGGAACGATGAGTTCGGCAAAGATACAGCGAATGGCGGCCGCCGTGCTTTCTCTGTTACCCCTCCATCGGTCGACGTTGAAGTCGCACTTGAGATGTGCATGCGTTGTACAGATAGGCGAACTTGTATGGGGTCGTATAGTGGGTTTGTCAGGGCAAGGTGGAATGGGTATGTCTTTCCCGCATGCATACCGCTTACGGAGGCGCTCCTGCCATCATCTTGGGCAGCAAACGTCTTTCCGAGTGTTCGGCGAGCAGCATCGGCCTGCGCTTGTTGAACGTGGGGAAGAGCAACAGTGATTGCGGGCAGATAGTTGGCTGCGACCAATTTTATCTTGTATCGAACGGACTGAGCTTTTTGCTCTGGCTTTATGAGGATGTGAGTACATGCTGGACAACGTTTTGATCGCTTCGAGTGCAGAGGAATACGAAGAGGTTTGAGTTCACTATGTAGTGTGTGAGCCGTGCATGGAAATAAACAAAAGACACGTACCGTGCTGCCAGAGGAATCGCCCAGCTACTTGTCCACCGTTGCTCTAAACTGGCCACCTCTCCTACCGATTCCAAGTGCTTCATGTACTCCGCATCCACATCGCCACCCCCAGAACCCAACTTGCTCACAGTCGTTATGTCCACGCGACTCCTGTATTCAACCATCTCGTCTTTATTTCTGCTTCTGTCCTTCCCACTTCCTCGTGCCGATGTACTCCTCCCGGGGTTGTACTTACTAACCCCAGGAATATCGCGAGCTAACGCAGCAGAAGCGGCGGCTGTTATAGAGGAGGAATAAAGGTGATGTGAGTGAGCCGCACTGCTTGGTGCAACTGCAGAGGCTGTTGTTGTAGAAGAAGAAAGTGAGGCTGCACGTATGAAAGGTTCAAAATGCTCCTTCAGTCGATCAAACTCCAGTGACTCGGGCATAGAATCTTCGAATTTCTGTAATTGAGCTGTACGTTATTTGTGAGAGAGTGTAGTCGGCCAGTCGAATCAGAATACCTGCAAGACCAGTCGGTTTCTCGAACGTGATACCCACTTCCGCAGAATCCCATCTGCAGTGATTACAGTACAGAAAGAAAGGCCCTTCGCTAACTGCGCTAACAGGGACAGCAAGATGCCCATCTCTGTTTTCCGGGGGATCTGACGGCACTACCGATAGTGTGTTTCTGCAGTTCGGGCACATGAAACAATTCCGAGCACATCTAGTGCCGAATTGTTCAGATATCTGCCATATCATTGAAGGCATCCATTCACCAACCTATTTTTCTCGGCACGAACGCTTGCACTAGGAACCTCAAAGAGACAGTTAGGGCAGTAGTATGTGCTGACTTCAACGGAAACACAGCGGTTGCATCGTACAGCATCACATTCTTCACAGAAAAAGAGGGTATGGAGAGGATGAAAGCTTGCGGATGATGAAGGCAGATGGGGAGGCGGAGGTACAGGAGAGTTTGAGAGGCACGGACAATGATACCTTACACTCGCCGCCATTCTTAGCGTCAAAAAATAGAAGACTTGGACGTCTAACGCGGACGTAGATGGTCTCGGCCGGGAGACGCGGCGGCACGTGCTTATCATGTGTTGAGAATTGTTGCTTGACTTTTTTTTTTGGTAAGCGCTATATTAGCGCATCGTGACTACGTCACTAGTTCGACACACCGTATCTATTACGAGCTACGGTCCGTGCCTTCGGCACCGGCCTGTAGCCTCTTGCTAAGCTGAGTGTATTTCACTACTTGTAGTGCAAGCGAACAACCACCCAAGTGAAGGTTCTTGGCGTGATTGCCGTGTTCCAATTATTACCTTGTGACACCCTGGACCCTTTTGGGGAAGGTCCTCACCTACAACCACCTCACCATTCTCAGCAGCGACCGTCCTCAACCCATGGCTGGCAATGTTGCACGCAGCTTGATAGCTGCAAGTTTTCCTCTTCTCTTCCCTGCATTACCCCCAACACTTTGCCACCCTTCTTTCCAGGCTCTCTTGCACATGGGAACACATGTTCCATGAGAGTCATACAAAGAATTTCATGCATATACGGCTCGAGAACGGGCTGCGGGGTGCAAAAGACCATGCCTAACACACACGTTGTGACACGGTGGTGAGAATCAAAGTCAGAAGAAATGTGATAGTGTCACATAGCTTGAAAGGAATTAGTCTTAGTCAATTTGTGCCTAATTTCAGTTCAACTGAGTTTTAGTTCCAGTAAAACAGGCATTGCAAATACACTCTAGTCCCAGACCAACCTTACTTCATTCAATTAGGTCCTCAATATTCTAACTCAATGTTGAGATCCAGATCCAACCTCACTTTGTTTAGTCAGGCCCTTGTATTTGTTAACTTATGTGTGCCAAGATCCAGACTTATTCTGACTTTGTCTATTTGGGTCTTTGATTCTTTTCTTTGTAAGAGTTCCACACCAAAAATAATCAAGATTGTCAGAGAAATGGAGTTTTTCTACTTATTCTCTCTTACCATTCCTGTAAGGGTGACCTCTGGAAGCTGTGGCTCAATCACATATCTGACAGAGGAAGATTCAAAGTCTATTCAGAACTGTCCAGTGTTTACAGACATAACTACACACCTGGCAGAGGGAGATTCAAAGGGAACAAATCTGAGGAACTCCTTAAGCAAAGTGTGATGCTTCAAAGGCTTCAGAAGCATGAGAAACAACTGTACAGTATAACAGAAAAGTCATGTGATATTGTGCATGTGCTTTGACAGGTCGATGCACATGCTCAGCTTATGTGATGCACAGAAGAGCAACATTGTCTGAATTATAGACAGAGAACCAGTGCTGTGTGAGTGCTGAGACTAGGGGCCAATAGATAGGGAAACAGAGAGGGAGTAAAAGAAAACCATAAAGAGAGGAATCCAAGAAGCAATGAAGGGGGACAAAGAGAACAAATGAGGAGTCTCCTGGCAATTCCAACCTAGGTCTTTCTTCTTTCAATCAATGCACTTATAGTCCTGTCATTGTTTATATCAGTAGACATAAGTCTTTACTATTATTTCAACTATATCTTCTTCAGTCAAATGAAAGCTTTTATCTTCATTCTCTCAGTAAATAATATGAGAAGTGGTGATCATGTTCTAATAATTTCTTCTGTTACATCTTTGATAATGGACTCAATGCTGAAATCCAAATCAAACTTCACTTTATTTGGTTAGGTCTTCAATATTCTAAGTCTTCCAAGTGATTTCTCATTAAATAGACAATTCTACGCTTTATATACTTGAAAAGTTAAAATCATTGAGGAATCAAAATCTCCTCCATCTTCTGTCCAATTTTTTTCTCATTGACTCTATCTATTTTACACATGCTTGCTTTTCTGCTCAAGCTGGTTCCATTCCAGGAAATCCACCATCCTTTTTCGGAGGATGTAGTGATATAGTCAAATATCCTTCTCAGAATCTACTCAAGCTCTATGTCTTTGTTTTCAATGCATCTCTGAGAAAAATAAATAGCAATGGGTGATGATCAATTGTGTTTCCCTACTTCTCAAAATCTATTTGAGCTCTATTTATAAGGGAATGTCATAAGGGTAGCCATATCAATCCATGGTCACACAAGTGTAAGGGTGACCTCTGGAGGCTGTGGCTTGATCACACAACTAGCAGAGGGAGATCCAAAGTCTATTCAGTACTGACATAACTACTCACCTGGCAGAGGAAGATTAAAGAGAACAAGTTTGGAGATTCCCTAGGCCAGATGTGACACTTCAGAAGCTTTAGAAGTGTGAGAAAGAACTATAAAGTATGACAGAAAAAAAAGACAAAAGTGATGTGTCAGTAATTGGTCAGCAATGACATAAGCTGGTGGCAGTGCCAAAGGAGCCACACTTGTCTAAATTATGTACAGAGAACCAGTGAAGTAGGAGGGCTGAGATTAGAACCAATAGATAGGAAAAAGGAAGCAAAATAAAGGAAAATTATCAGGAGGAGAATCTGACAAAAACTGGAGATGGAAAAAGGGGGAACACATGGGATGTCCCCTGACAACAAGTTAGAACATGTTATACAGTCTATTCAATTCCCACTGTCCAAGCTGTCTAAGAATGGAGCTGAAATTTTGAAAGCCAGCCAAGTTATAGAAGTTTACATAAGCATGACACAAAGATTGATGGAACTCAGTCTCTTAAAATCTCATTGTTGCATTTATATAGAGCACAGCCACTTTCCCAGGAGTCATCACATATATTATAGAGATACTTCATCTATTCAGTAAAATTTACTCTCCCTATTCCAATACTTCCCATAGTATAAAAGGCCTTGGAATATTTGTAGGAAGTAGTTTAGTTTTGCAATTTTAGAATTTACACCAGTTCTATCCTGTGAGACTAAGCTTTTGTGACTGTACACTGCCATTTCAGGTGGTCTACCATTACATACTTTAAACTACTACAAATCTTATGGGCTATAATGATAAGACCCCATTCTCATTAAGCACTGATTTCTGTTATTTCCTATGTTTTTGGCAACTTCCAGATTTTCCAGTTTCTACATGACACAATGGTCATGTGACTTTGTCACATGTAGTCTAGACTCTCAGCCCATCAGACAACTTTTCCTTTTTGACAGCTAGTGATCTCTAACAACCTCTTAGCAAAGTCACTAATCATATTTCTTTTCTTAGTATTATTGGCACAGTTTTCTTGTTACTTTATTTAATTTTATTTATTTATTACATGACAACTTAGTAACAGGCATACTGACTGTCATTCCAGGCATTGACTTTAGCTATATTTTGGGTTACTTACTTTCACATGTCATTGCTCCTCACTTGCCCAAGTTGCCTAGCAATTAGTTCTCTGTTGTTGATTCCTTTTGGTTTCATTACTTTACTTACTAGAAATACTATCATGTTTTCTATACAACCTTGAAGAATTGTACACTGTTATTAGCTCCAGACCTCAAATCTAAGTCTTACAACTTCAAGGCTTCTTTTGCCCTAGTGCTCTCTCTATTGAGTTAGCAGCCTTGTCATCTCATTTTGCTAGTACCACCTTTGAGTACTATTTTGTCAAGTCTTTATTTGGTGCTAGCACTTATGGCTAGGTTTGGTTCATTATTGCTCCTCTTTGCTAATACCTTTGCTATTATCTAGCATCTTTTTTTCTAGTTTCACTCTGCCAGCATGGCTTATGCTAACAACTCTGTATATACTCTAGCTGAGTTTACCTGCAGAGTTCACTTTCTTGACCACACCTACCAACCTCATGCCAGCAAACTTGCACTACTTCTACTAAACTAAGCTCTCTGGGACCTAACTTAACTTGTGCTCTCATTTTATCTAGTCCATTTGTACTCTACTTGCAGAGTTGCTAATTATTGTGTCCTCTGCACAGCAGTTAGGCAGCACTGGGCATCATCATTTTGGAGCCCACTGAAAGGGTAAGATTAAAGCAAGATTCCACTAGAAACCTGTATGCAGGCTTTTTAATGCTTGCATTTCACTCCAGTGCTTTGCCAGTTTAACCCATTCTTAGACCCTTCAACCCCATCACCATCCCCACCAAGTCCTGCACTGCACAATCTTGCTGACAAACTTAGTGCCACTCATAACTTTCTTTGTTGACAAAATTGACAATCTCTTCTTAGGAGGCCACATACTCAGTCTCCTTAGCACCTCACTCTTGCTGCTAATACTCCTCAACTCTCCAACCTTCTTTTCCAAAATTTATCAGCTCCCACTGTCACCTATCTCTTTTCCTACTTTTAATCAACAATTGCTATGACAACAAATATCTGGTCTGAATGCACATGCCACTGCACAATGACTCTATCACCCCTAAGTGGGATGAGTTCTGTTCTTTCAAGCTCATAGAATACTTCTGCAAGCTTAAATACTTGTTTGGTGACTGTGGCATTACCAATGAAACTCAGAAAAAGGAGTATGTGGCATGCTATGTCTCTTACAATATAGCAGAAACTTGGCTTGGTATTTCTGAATTTGGCAACTCTTTTGTTTCTGCTGGCACTGCTGAGGAGTGTTGCTACACCTATCATGAATAGAAACTAGCAGTTATGCAACTTTACCCTGGCACTGACAAAATGGCTCAGTACACTCTTGGCAACCTTGAATGGCTTGTCACTCAAATTTTCTCTAGTCTCTTTATCCTTGGCAGGTTTTTAGATTACTATTGTGACTTCCAGCACATTGCTAGATGGCTGATTGCTAGCAGCAAACTCTACCAGAATGAGGAGCATTGCCTCTTCTAGCAGAATATTCCCACCTCACTATGGTTTAAAATCATCTGCTGCTTTGAGATCACTATGTCAGATCACCACCACTCTAATGACCCCTATAATATTGAAAACATGTCTGAAAGCACTCAGTGGGTGTTGAAAGGCACAGACACTAGTGCTTCCAAGCCTATTGCTACTGCCACCACTAGTACTTCTCAACCTGGTTCAGTCTCTGCCACCTCTATCACTATGCCTGCCCCTATTGTTAAATCTGAACTTGCCAATTATATTGCTACCTCTGCTATTATTAGTTCCCTTGAGCACTTGGAAGCTTTGCTCAGCATGGGTGCTGCTAACCATCCTCATGCTTTTTTAGATGAGTGTCACTTCTGTGGCAAAACTAGTCATGTTATGGTTTGCAGTTGCTGTCTCCAGCTCAAGCTCTACATCCAGCAAGGCAAATGTTGTTGCAATGCTAAAGGAAAAGTGGTGCTGCCTTCTAGTGCCATGATTCCCAAGCACTTGTACATGAAGCACATCAATAAATGGCATCAATGCAACTCAGGACAACTTTCTACTGGACACTCAATTGGCAACACTAATCTGGACACAGAACAGGCTTTGCACCAGATGCTTATTCAAGTTTTGCAAACCCAAGCACAATTTAGCCACTAACATTACTGCTGTCAATTGGAACATGACACCTCAATTGAAGAAATTCTGTTAACCTTTGCTTACAACAATGCTACATTTAGTCTGTTCTCCAATGTTGCTACTGCTCAGAGTATCTTGGGAAACTTAGTGCCCATCACATCTATCAATCCAGTTGAAGCCTACATTGAGTTAGTACTTTCAGGTCAAGATCCCATCATTCTCACTTGCATTAAGGAAGCCCAGTCTATTTGGTCCATCATGATGCTCATTAACAATTGAGAGGAAATAAAATACATTGTTCATAGTGAGTCTCAAATCACTTTTATCTCAGCTGAACTTGCCAGCAACCTGTCTTTGACTTATGATCCAAGCATTGTCCTGAACATGCAGAGCACTAATGGCACTATGAATTAATCACTAGGCTTAGATGCAACATTATCTGTACTATCAGCAATATCATGTTTTATCTTCAAATTCACATCCTCAGATTCCTGGCATATAACATTTTTCTTGGCTGCCCTTTTGATGTTTTGACCTGCAGTGTTATTAAGACTCTTGGCAAATAGAAAACAACTTTGACAATCATTGACCCCAACACTGGATTTCAGCATGTCATACCCATGTTTCCCAGAGGCAAGTCCAAGTGACTCCACCAACAGTCTTGCTACAATGAGAATGTCTTGCCCCAGCACCAACGTCACCACTGCCACCACCACAATTAGCAAATGTGCTAGTGGTTTGGCACTACTGTTGAATACAACCATCAGACTGGGCAAGTTTCTTTTATTTCTTATGTTGAATTAGATGATAACATTCTACCTCCAGACAATTTACTCACAGAAAACCCAGAAAGCCCTTCCCTTGCTTATCTATATGCTACAGCTCCTTTCTTTTTTGATCCTTTACCTACTGATTCTTATGTTATATTTACAGATGTTTCTAACCCTCAGATTTTTGAACTTACAACTACAGCTACTCCCCACTCCCTTCCTACCAATATTGCTACAAACATCTCTGTTCATACTCTTTCCCTGCTGTTTTCCTTGCTAACAAAACTAAACACAAAGGTGTCCAGGTTGAGAAGAAGTACAAACCTGTTGCCTGTGTAAGGGCAACCTCTGGAGGCTGTGGCTAAGGTTACACAACTGGCAAAGGGAGATTTAAAGTATGTTCAGTACTGTACAGTGTCTATAAGTATAACTACACACTTGGCAAAGGGAGTTCAAAAGAACAAGTCTGAGGAGCTCCTAGGCTAAGTGTTACACTCTAAGGTTTCAGAAGCATGAGAAACAAATGTACAATACAATGCAAATGTCATGTGGCCTCATTGACAGGTTAATGAGATTATGTGCTGCAACAGGTCAACAACATCATATGCTCTGGTCTTGTGCATGTGACATCAACAGGTCAACAAGGGTCATGTGCAATAGATAGGAAACAGAAGGAAAATAAAGAAAAATCATAAGGAGGGAGAAATGGAGAGTCCCCTGACAGGTGTCCTGCTACTTGCAAGTCATGGTTCTCCTTGACAATGCATTGACATAGCTCTGGGATGTTAGGAACATAGATTGACTTGCAGAAGGTCAGGAGCCCTTCTTGCAAGGTCCACTCATCTGCATGTACTGACTTGACCCCACTTGCTCATTGAGTCTGTAAGGCCTGAGCAGCCTATGCTACTGCATCCTCTTGTGCACCCTCCCAGTTTCCCCATCAAATATTTTTAAGCATGTTTGCCTCATCCCCTTGGACCACAATCCCTTGAAGAGCATGGATGGCAAAAAGAGTTCTGGTCTGAGGAGAACAATGTTGCCATTGTCTCCAGTCACATCACCCATGATCAGCCTGCTAGGATAGCACATCTGGCTTGCCCAGAGTCCTTCTAGGTTTGTGATGCAGTGAGAAGTCAAAGTTGGCAAAGTACAAGGACCATTGAGCTTGGCATCCATTGAGTTTCTTTGCTATGTGGAAGTACTTGAGGTTCTTGTGGTCAGTCTAGACTTTGAACTTGTGTGAATCACCCTCAAGGAAATGCCTGCCACTCTTCCAATGACCAAATAATGGCTAGTAGCTCCTTGTCATAGAACTTGTAGTTCCTCTCCACCACCTTGAGGCCAAAGAGATCCATCCTTCTTCTTGATGAAGAAGACTGGAGAGGTCATTGTGGACTTAGAAGAACATATCTGACTAGAGCTCAGGTTCTCTTGCAAAGAACACATCCAGTTCATCCTGCTCTTGGGGTGTGAGCAGATAGACCTTGCAACTGGAGGGGTCAGCACTAAATATCAGTTCTATTGCATGGTCCCATTTTACACTCCAGGAGCAAGTCAAATGAGGTCTTGGCAAATGCATCTTCAAAGTCCTGTAGGTGATGAGGCACCATGTTACAGAAAGGCTAGGGCTAGGGTTTAGCTGCAAAGGCCTTGGTCAGTCATTGGGAGGTGGTTTGACTATGACATACCAGTATAAACTCTGCCAAATCATTTCTGTAGGACCAACCAAGCCTACATATTATGCCCAACATAGGAAACCCCTTTGGTGCTGCCTCATGGATGGAAGCTGTATCCCACTTCCTTTACTACTTTTTAATGGCCATTGCTTTCTTGGGCCATTGCCTTTATGTGAAACTGTTGATGGCCTCAAAAGGGGGGTATGTAATGGAGCATCTAGATGACCTCCCATTACTCTCTCATTGTACACAGGATCAATATAATTACTTATTATACTTATATTAGGATGGTAGCATCACATGTGCAGGTGACTTGATATGATGTTAAGCAATCTTTTTGGCCTTTCATTGTTCCTTCAATAATGCATTGTACTTCTAGAAATGAGATGTATTTGTGTCTATACAAGATAAATGAAATCTACTTTTTTGGTGTCAGCATTGCAGGCCTTCCATATGGCCACAAACTCTGCTTCAGTTGTGCTTGAGTGGTCCATAAGGTGGGCATTGCAGCTGTTGCAACCATCATGAGTGTTGTAGCCATTGTGAGTGTTGCAGCCATCATGAGTGTTGAAGCCATCATGAGCATGCATCAGCAAGCTTGGTAGTGAGTTTACAAAAGTAAGTGAGCTCAGTTCTACAAGTTTATATTTTTAGTGGCATATACTCACATACAAATGTAGAAGTATGTACTTGAGGTATTGTAGTTCATCTTTGAAGTGCTTGAGGTCTGCTTGAGATCAATTGTATGTGGTTAAGAGGTTGAGATAAGAATGATATATGAATTTGTCAGCTCAAAAGACGTAGGGTTGGCTACAAGATCAAATATCTATTAATAGTTAGTATAGTGCTTAATAGTAGAATAACATTTCACTTCATAAGAATTCAAACCATTATTGTGTCCTTGCAGTGGCTATTAGTGTGCCTTGGTCAGCAATTCATGCAAACATCAATGCAATGTGGTCTTATCTGGAATTGTGAGTTCTGAGTAAAATCTTTTGTGGGATCAGTATTCAAATGAGTGGATGGAGGGAAGAAGAAATCAGAATGGGTTGACATCATGGTAATCATAGTGGTGTAGAGGAAAGGAAATAGTGACAAGTGCATTATGTGCCAATTGCCCCAGTCCTTGATCTATGTCACATCAGTCAATTGTCACAACAAATGTATCCAACTACTTACTATCTTACCATTGCAAGTTCCTCTTCTTCCAATGCTGCTCTCACTTGATCAAGTCAAGGAACTTAATCATCAGACTCTTGTAGCCAGCAAAAACCCCTCCTACAGGCATGGTGAGAGTGATGTGTTGGAGGAGGCAAGAAGTGGTGAGAAACACCTTGCGCTCCACTGCCAGCATACAGAGATGATTGATAATCAAATCTAAATTCGGTGTGTCTGATATAATAACTCAAATTAAGGTTTTGGCAAAATGTCAGCCTCAACTGGACCATATCAGAAATTGTAACTATTTTCAGATCCCCTCAGATCTGCTCAGAGCCAATTTTCACTGGGACTCCTCATCACCAAACATGCCATGGCATGGGTAGGTGGATCAAGTTGGGGTCCAACATAGTGTAGTCAGCTAAACAAGAGTATTGTGTGGCATACTTGAAAAGGCATCAGGCTGGATATCCAGAAGGTGTCCATAAACTACCCAAATGTAAATACTACGGGGGTCTACCACTACCCAAGCATTGTGTTGGGTACTAAATAGCCCTCTCAAGAAATAAAATGAAAAAATCAATCAATCAATTGATCTGTAGGTCTAGTTGTTCAGATTTCAACAATGATATCATTATAGGTATTACAGTTAGCTTTCTAACAATCCTAGCACCAGACTTTGTGCTCAGGATTTTGAAGGCTTCTGTGCTATTCAGGAAAACAGGTGATCAGATAATCTGTGAACAGTCACCCAGAACAGATTCCTCCATGGTTTGCAGTTAAAGCACTATCTTCACTGGGGACTCAGGGTCCAACAGATCCTGTGTACAGTTTTTGAATGTAGGATGCTGCTCCATCTCAGAGCAATAGTGAGTCAATGGATGGTTAGAATGGAAGATAATCGAGAGTGGTTTAATTCAGACTTCACACTAGTGATGACTGGGGACCCCCTAATCTTCTGGCACTCAGGGCCCGATGTGAATATGGAGACAAACAAGGTCGGTCGAAGGTCACATAGTTACACTTGATTTTGAGGTTGGTGGGTAAAGTAATGATTCCTTGGATGAGGCGCATGAAGATAAAGCTGAAATAAATCACGGAAAGATACCGATTGGAAGTATACACAGTAGATGGATAGCTTCTTCAAGTTCTATGCTTCAATGTACTTTCAATAGCTCTATCACTTTCTACGACATACATGCGTATAGTTAAAGCGCTATCTCCTCATAACTTGTTCTTCCTCTTCCTCGCTTGGACCAAGTTGACTTCCATCGGAACGATATATGCCATCTGTGTTGCAGTGGCAATACACACCTGCTTCTCTCTCCAACCTGGGACTTCCTCGCCTTCACCTATATTACACGGAGCAGTCCAAACTTCAACATTGCCATCATGTCTACCGTCGTTGACAAATTTTGCCGAGTAATAAATGCCCACTGTGCGATTTGCATGTTCAGCAGAGAACCGTGGTATAGGTGCCTTGAACTCAAGTGCAAGCACCATGGTGGGGAACCAGCTATTCATGATGCACATTTGGCCAATATTTGCTAAAGAAATGAACTTTACTTACCTTATCCCAAGCCCAGGGCGTTCACTTCGCGGCATGAGATATGGCAAGCCTGCGAAGATATCCACGAGGAAGGGAAGAGAATTCTTCGTGATCTCGTCACCTTTATCTCTGAAAGAGAACCAGGCACCCCATTCTAAACCAGTGCCACCGATAGTAGAAGCGTTTGTTCGATTCGGGTGATTCGAGGCGTTCTTCTCGAAGATAACTGGGTCTGGTGACAGTGAAATGTAAGGTTTAAACTTCCAAACGTCACGAGCGAATTGAGGGACGGCGGTTGAAGGGTGAGTGTACAGAGGGATTCGTCTAGCATACGACGAAGGGGGAGTGAGAGTAAATCCACGAGATTGGGTATAACCATCGGACGGCGTGGAGTTCACACCAAATATTTGCTGAGTCGAAACAGTCACCGTGCCCTGGTATTCAGTATGGTCAGAAATTGATTCGAAGAATGAACTTGAAGAGTTGTCGCACTTGTTGATAGAGATCAGCAGTAAGATTGGTAAAACTACGTCCAGCTCTCAAAATCCGCACACGTATCTCAAACTCAGAAGGTTGAGAGCTCCTCAGGTAATGAGCCGTGACGTGAATAGGATCAGGGTGACTGGTCTTGGACTGATGTTGTATGCAAGCTTCAACGAGCAATGCCAGGATATATCCTAACCGAATCCAGATACTTGATGGTAACGGTGACCATGAAAGGATTGGAGTAGCGCTCACCGCCGTTTGGTATACTGAGCGAAGCATCTGCGTATAATCAGAAAATACTCCAGTTAAATTGATGATGCGACCCACGCTCCAACCACCCAGTCAGGGTCTACAGTACCGGTGTAAATCCTATATTCCCCCTCCTCTTCCCGCGACGCACTTTTGATATTCACAGCCTGATTAAAGGGTGCCATTTGATACACAAGAGAAGGAAAGGAAAAAGAACGTATGGGACACACATAAGCCACTTGAATGTAGCGCTTAGTCACGTAACTTGTGTGATTTTGACCAATGATCGTCAGATTTGATTTAGTACAACCTTCTTAATGACTATATCCTTTGACACAAAGTGTAGCACTAGCAGAATGGTTGCACATTGACATAAGGTATCTAAAAGATTCTTATGACCAATAAAGTGTCTTAAGCACTTTGATTGAATGGCTCAAAGAAACCACGAGGATTACAGCTTGATCTCATTCTTGCCTCGTTTCATGTTGACCTCTATAGGGATGATAGACGCCATCTGTTTTGCAACAGCGATGCAAACTTGTTTCTCCCTCCACCCAGGTATTTCTTTACCCTCCCCGATATCACATGGCGCAGTCCAGACCTCCACATACCCATCATGCCTACCATCATTCAGAAATTTGCCCGATGAATAGAGACCTACAGTACGCCTGGCATGTGTAGCTGAGGAGGACGGAATGGGAGCTTTGAATTCAAGTGAAAGCACGATGGTTGGGAACCAGCTGGGCGAAGAAGTTAGAGCAGATCAGATATGAGAAATTTCGAGGTGCACCTTCGACCAAGACTGGGCCTTTCACTGGGCGGCATGAGGCCTGGCATGTGTTTGAAGACATCAGCAAGGAACGCTAGCGACGTTGGTGTGATTTTATCGCTCTTGTTCTGGAAAGTTAGCCAAGCGCCCCATTCGAGTCCTTCACCCCCAATTGTAGGGGCACTCGTCCGGTTCGGGTGATCAGGCGCATTCTTCGCGAGTATCTGTGGGTCTGGTGCTATCGTGATATGAGATTGGAATTTCCAGACACTTCGACCAGGTCGGACAACTGCGGTAGATGGATGGGTGTAGAGAGGTAAACGACGGGCATAGGAGGAAGGGGGCGCGAGGGTTAAACCACGAGTAGATGCTTGAGGTGAAGCTGAGTTGTTGCCGAATATTTGGTGTGCAGTGATAATCAGCGTTTCCTGTGTTTGTAATATGCGTCGTCAAATGTTATATTTTCAAGAGGTGGGCACCATACTCGTTGATAAAGTTCTGTCGTTAGGTTTGTGAAAGTATGGCCCGTTTTCACAATCCGTACTCGGATCTCGAAGTGAGAAGGTACTGATGTTGTCAAGTAATGGGCTGTGACATGAATAGGGTCACGATGGCTCGAAGTAGATTGATATTGAATGCAGGCATTGACTAGAAGCGCTAGGATGTATCCTGAAACCAAAGTCAGCCATCCGCACAGCACATTCATGTTTGGACGTGCGTACCGCCATTCGGAACACTACGGGACACCTACATGCGGTTATAAACTGCAACAGAATGGAGTCTCAGAGTTTGACGCACGCGCCAACCAGCCAGTCGGGATCTATTTCACCTGCATAGGACGTGTACTCTGCTTTGGGAGATGAAAGTTTAATGTTGACGGCCTGAAGAAGTGGTGCCATGGTAGTCAGTGTGGAGAACATATGCATATCCTTGACTACCACATCCTATAGACGTGCATCCCCGATTTGTCAAAGGACACGTAGAATGTCTTCGTCCTACCAATCCCACGTCCTTCATTTCATTGAGAGCTCGTGTCGGCAACAGCCGGCTGCCGAAAGTACAACCGATTTTGCCACCAAAGCCAAACTAACTTGGCTTTCTGATTTTCTTCATCGAGTCTATGGCGGAGGAGAGGGCACACAACAGTTGGGACTAGAATGGCTCTCAGAAACACTCTCCTGTCTTTTAGTTTAGAACAGTTACCCTCACCGAATTCAAGACGATCGCGGCAATCTCGTAATAACGATCCTTCTGACGACCAACCGCACAAAAAGCTATGGTATCACTATCTTCCTCTCTGCGGTAAGCTTATAATCAGGCTTTCGCTTTCCACTGGGATTGATGCTGAATGCCATCTTCAAAGGTGCGATTCTTCTCATTTTGGCACCTCATCCATCTTTGCTCTATGTTCTGGTCACGTATCACATTCAAATGCTACATTCGCCTCTCTTTTTCGCAATTCACCTTTGCGTCACATATACTCTGACTTTTCTTGCGTTCTCGTCTCTCATTGTCTGTGTCGCGCGTGACCCAGGCCCTGTCGCAGGCACTCAACAATCGGAAGACGAAGAAACGAGCCTGAGAGAGGCTTTGATGCCTGATGTCGAGTTGAATGTCCCAGGGAGATGGTGTCGTAAATGCTGGGTGAGCTCACAGGGCAAAGTGAAGACGAGAAATCGATCGCTGACGTAGAAATTTATTACAGGCTCCAAAGCCTGAACGAACGCACCACTGTTCGGCATGTGGTCGGTGCGTGCTGAAAATGGGTCAGTAACTTGTATGATCCGCAGAGTTCATGTTAAACTTAAAAAATTTGCCTTGAGATCATCATTGTCCTTGGTTAGGAAATAATTGTATTGTGAGTTGGTTATTTGTGGAATCTGGTGGAGCTCATAATCTCAGGGCCATCGAACATACCCTGCGTTTCTCCATTTCTTGCTCTCTGTCACTTTGCTAGCTTTATATATTGCTATCATCTCAATCTTTGCTCTGATATATGCCTTTAATGACCCTTATGTTATGGTGCGTCATTCGCTTACGATAGCTCGCCAGCCAGTCGAAATTGGTCAGGATGTCAATACCCCAATCCACGAGCTATTTCTTGCCGCCCTAGGGGTAATATTTTCGATGGTCATCGGCCCGTTCTTGGGATACCATGTTTATCTTGTTTCGTAAGTGCTTGTGTTATCGTATAGCAGAGCCATCTCACAAAGTCTATCTAGAACTAATCAGACGACGCTGGAGACCATTTCTCCTTTCCTTCTTTTAAAGCACCTCCCGAAACTTCCTTTTGAGGGTCACGATCTCTCTGATCCTCCGCTCGAGTCCGAATTATCGGCTCCCCAACGGCGACTTGTAAAAGATGCATATCAAGCAATTCATCTCTACGATATCGGTTGGCGTGGAAATTGGGCTCAAGTACTGGGCTGTGAACAATTTTCGGGATGGGTCATCCGCCTGTGGTGCGGTGGGGCTTCGTGAGTCTTTCGCGAAGAAAATTTTGACAGTGGACATAGTATCTGGATCTAGGCCTGGAGACGGGAAGTATTTTCCCCGTAATCCCAACGCGGAGAGTGTGCTAGCTCGTCTTGCGACTGAACTAGTCAAAATCGACAGACAGGGACATCAATGAGATAATGTACAATGTACAGAGCGTATGTACATACTTCATTGCTAAGGCTGGATGTACGGTGCGATAGCTGATTGTCTATGCAGGTGACAAATGAGTGATGGCGTGCTTGCTCATTGCGCGAGGACGGCAAGTATATATTATTCCTCTGAACGAAGGATGATGCCTACTTGTTTCCCTTGTTATGTGGCTCTACAATCCATCGTTCTCCTTGTGATCGCGAACTATTTGAAAAATGACATAATTCAATGATCGGCTGGTTTGGCGTGCGCGTCTGAGCTTTTGCTCGCCGAGATATGTATCGCGCGTGGACATTTGTATTGGAGGTTCAACACTGGTGAGAGTTGGTCGGCTTAATCTAGAAAACGACCTGTTTTATCTTGAACCCCTTTTTCACTTGGTGCGGCTGGTTGTGACTTATGTCATCGGACCAGGGAAAATTTCCCCTCTTCCATACCCGTATATAAACTGACTGTTTCAAATAGTCTTCTAATAACATCCTTTCTTTCGCCATGTCTCCTCAGATCATTCAGTTACACTCTGAGAACGCAAATGCTGACATTTCGGCCCAGATTGTCGCTGGCCTCAGTCGACCTGCAGGGCAGAAGAAACTTCCTACGATGCTCCTTTACAACGAGCGTGGTCTGCAGCTCTATGACGACATCACTACTAAGGCGACAGAGTACTATCCTTTTGGCGCGGAAGAGGAGATTCTCAAAAATAAGGTTGATGAGATTGTCCAGACCATGCATCATGGGGAAACACGGGTTTTTACGGACGAAATTATACTTGAGCTTGGGGCAGGGTGATCAAATTAGAGCTCATGTTTTTCTCTTGTTACACTCACTATCGTTTGCTTTGGTTATCATCAGCGCTCTTAGGAAGACATCGCGTATCTTGCTCAGTCTTTCCAGGCTCGTAAACGCCGCGAGTACTCGCGCCCCTATCACATATTATGCTCTTGATCTGGAGGAGCGGGAGATTGTACGTACCTTGGGCGAGATATCTGCTTCTGAGATCGGGGAGTCCTTACAAGGCAAAGTCGATACTAAGGGTTTATGTGGAACGTACGACGATGGACTCAAATTCGTCTTGGAAGGCGGTTTGAACGTGAACGACAATATCAATCCAGTTTTAACGTCACTTAGCCTTTTTGGTCTCGGTGACATCTCTCCCATTTCTAGTACCGGCACTTCTACCTTCATCAGCTCTTGGGATTCCAGCTCTGAGGAGGATTCAGATTATTCACCCATCTCAACACCAGATGAAGCTCAACTCCCTCTCCATATTCTATTCCTAGGGTCTTCACTCGGGAATTTCTCTCGTGAAGAAGCAGTCGAGTTTCTTGGTTCACTCCCCCTTCGTGCAGGATCAGGAGACACCCTTCTGATTGGGTTGGATCATAATAACGATAAGGCCGAGATTGAAGAGGCCTACAACGATCCCCAAGGTCTTACAAAGGAGTTCATCATGAATGGTCTCAGAGCTGCAGGAACCGCGCTTGGTAACGAAGACATGTTCAAACAAAAGAACTGGGAATATGTTAACCGTTATGACTCGGTATGTTTGTTTTCGCTTTAAGGTTCTCACCCGGTGCCATGGATGCTCATCAAGTCGTAGGGACGACGTAAGGCTTGTCGTAAATATGTATGGGCCATCAGACTCACTCCTTTTAGGTCAACATGAAGCGTTTCTTAGGTCTAAGTGTGACCATCGAGTTGAAGATCCGTCTAGTCCGGCCCAATTCTTGTTTCTCAAAGATGAACTGGTGAAGATCGAGCAATCATACAAGGTTTTTCTTCTCTACTCTTAATAGGCTTTAGATAACCTGTCTTCCAAAAGTTTTCGGAGAGTGATGCTTTCAGCCTTTTTTCAGGAAGCAATCTCCGCCCTATACAGCGTTGGACCGACAGTTCCAAACGCTGTTCTCTGTGGCTTTTAGAGCGCCCCGCTTTCGTCTTTCCGCCTCTCAAGCGGCCTACGACAAGGCATAACCCTTTTGGTATGCCAACCACGGAGCAATGGCAGCAACTTTGGTCGGCTTGGGATTGTATCACACAGAGAATGATACCCCCGTCGATGCTTTATCAGAAGCCCATTGACTTGCGTCATATCTGCTTGTTTTATTTTGGCCACATACCCACCTTCCTCGATATCCATCTGTCGAGGCTTTTGCAGGAGCCTCACACCGAACCTGAAATATTTAAGGTTTTTTTGTTTTGTCTTTAATTTGAGTTGTTATCTGATGTCTATATGTAGTACATATTCGAGGTTGGCTTCATGATTGATGATCTATCTGCGTCCTCTAACCTGTTTCTAGCGTGGTATCGATCCTAATGTTGACGATCCTACTCAATGTCATGTGAGTTTTTTCTATCTTATCTCACAGTGTATCTGATAACCTCCGCCTAGGTGCATTCAACGGTACCGGAGAAAGACGAAGACTGGCCTACTCTTACAAGTATACTCCAATTCCAGACCCGCGTCCGCGCAAGGGTCTTGAAGTTATACGCGGACATTGACTCTAACAGGATTTCCCTCACGCGCAAAGTTGCGCGTGTCCTATTCATGACTTTCGAGCATGAAGCTCATCATGCCGAGACCCTTCTTTACATGCTCATTCAACGTGCCGGAACCGGAACCCTTCCTCCCCCAGGCTTCGCCATTCCACCGTGGAGGTCCCTCGCTGCGATCTGGGATTCTGCACCTCTCCCAAAAACGAAGACGGTCACTCTCGGGCCGGCGGAAGTTACCTTGGGCCACGATGATGCAGAGACAGATGATATGGACCCTCTTTTCGCCAAAGATGTCGATGGTCATGAGTTTGGGTGGGACAACGAACACGGTGTGAGGGTTGTGCAGGTCGGCAAATTCTCGATCGAGTGGAGGCCTGTAACAAATGGGGAATTCTTTGAGTTCTATCTGCGAAAGGGCAAAGGCCTTGTGGAGATTCCGGCTAGCTGGGTTAAGGACGACGGAGAAATTAAGGTGCTATAATTTCTAGTGTCGGTGATTATGTGGCCATTGAATGAACTACGACACAGGTCCGTACCCTTTATGGGCCTGTTCCCATGAATGTCGCTCAGCACTGGCCTGTCATCGCGTCTTACAACGACCTTTCGACTTATGCCGCTGTCAAGGGTGGCCGTATCCCTACTGAAGCCGAATTACGTCTATTCTATGATACGTTCGATAGTGGATATGGTGGAGGAGCGAACGTAGGCTTTAGAAACTGGCATCCTATCCCGTGAGTTTTATCTAGTCGATGGTGTTGTATATCTGGCATGCTGAAGAGTTACGTGGTTGCTGCCTTTTCAGCGCTACAACCGGTTTGGAACATGGCTCGGGGAGCAATGGCGGAGTGTGGGAGTGGACGTCGACTCTTTTCGACACCTATGATGATTTCGTGCCATCAGGTTTATACCCCGGGTTAGTCAATTCAACTTGTGAAATCTAAGCCTAAATGTTCTTCTATTTCACAGATACTCCGTGGACTTCTTTGATGGAGCGCACCAAGTCGTGGTGAGTAACCCACCCTTTCGTGAGGGTGATGATTTTGATTTCATTCTTAGATTGGTGCCTCATATGCGACGATTCCTCGCATTGCCGAGAGGAAGACGTTCAGGAACTGGTATCAACGTAATTATCCATACGCATGGGTTGGTGGCCGTGTTGTGTACGACGTAAAACAGGAGGAAGTACTTTGAGTCATTAAATCCAGGCTCCATCGATGATTTTCAAATGGAATCTTGACCTTGAAGCTTAGTCCTTAGTAAATCTTGAACTTGAAGCTTAGTCCTTAGTAAATCTTGAACTTGAAGCTTAGTCCTTAGTGAGGCGCGTGATGCGTAGTTATCTGATCAAGAAATACATTGACAAGTCAGAAGCTTGGCTTGGTTTCTACTTTCTTCGCTTCTTTTGCAGTCATTCTATTCCACCTGCGATCCCGATGTAACTGAGTTTTGAATATATATATATATATAATATGAGAATAATGTGAAGGTGACAGCAACAGGTCTTTTTCGATGACTGCCTAAGCCTGATCTTGGAAGGTTTGTGACCATCATAGATGGGAACTGTAATTCAGTGTAAGTATCACCAGCAGCAAATAAGACCACTCAACCTACTGTTTTGATCTCCACCCTCTAATCTCAGAGAGTCAGTCAGAAGGAGTGGAGGTGACTAAGAGGGGGAACTTCCAGTTGATGCTTTGACTGGAGTAGTTTGTACATTGGAGAGGAGGTTCACAGTTTCGGAGGAGGATGGAATTAGAATCAGCAACAGCAACAAATCTATTGCATGGGCCTGTAGTTCTTGCCAAGTCCCAGACCCAACCCTCACTTTGTTCAGTCAGGTGTTTGATGTTCTAACTCAACGTTGAGATCCAGACCCAACCTCGCTTTATTTGCTTAGGTCTTTAATATTCTAACCCAATGCTAAGTTCCAGCCCCAGTGAGGTTAGGTCTTGGTATTTTGTTAAGTCAATGTTGAGATTCAGACCCATCAATGTCTGGAACTCAAAGTGCCACAAAGTGTTGAGCATTGGGTGTTCACCGTAAGCATTCAATTCTAGATACTGGGCAAGGGTCAATTACTGCACATATATTGCATCACATGTTACCCTGACTGGCTCCCACTTGACTCATATATGCAGCCTAGATATCAACACCCTCAGTCAAGTGTATACAAAATTGAGGGTGAGGCACTTACACAATTGCAGAGATACCATACTTAATGCCCAACTGTAGACATATCACTTACTCATGTACTAGGTAAGCTCAATGAGTCAAGTGTATATTGAAACTGAAGATGCAATACTCACTCATGTACTAGATTAGGATTGCAACACAAAGCCAGCAAAAGCCCATATTCACTGCTTGAAGAAGATAACAGGTCAGACTATTGCATATGCAGCTGTCTAGGTATACAGCCCATTCCTTTGTGACTAATTACTCATTCCTTTCTCAGGTATGATTTACTCTTTCCTGTTGCCATAAAATGGAGCCTCAAGGATGGAAAATTCAATATGTAATGCTTCTACAATATCATCACCATTTTTGAGGCTGAAGAAAATAGTTCATGGGTAGTTGTCGAAACACTTGCATGGTGAAACATGTATGTTTGTCATTGTCCAATAGCCAGAAAAAACTCATTATTCTATCAGATTTGCAGACAGGGAAGTGATTTGATGTTGACAAGCAAGATGAAATGCAAAATACAAGCTATGGCTGAGAAATAAAGCAGCAACAATGAGGGTGCAATGGAAATTGTATCACATCTAAAGCACAATAGGCTGACAAAGTACATATCATTCTTAACCCTCTTAGTTGCCTACACTTTCTCATAATGCCACTCCATCCACTGGTCTGGCCTCAGAAAGATGGATGGGAGGATGAATACAAGGACAACAAGGACATTGGATATGAAGACATTGGACACAAGGACAACTATGAGGACATTGAATACACTGCAAAGAACATCTGTACATCTACAGGACAATAGCAACAAGCATCATCTTGTCTCGCACTCACTCCACAAAGACTTTCAATACAAACAAGTTCAGATGGAACTTGATCAATCTCAGCCACTCTGGGCCTCTCAGGGTGTCCTCTCTATCAACCATTGCCAAACAGGTGCCACCCAGTTCAAGCATCAACTTCATGAGGAACAATCTTTTCCATCTCCTTGCAACTATTGCAATCCTACAACAGACTCAGACCCATCACCACCACTGCAACTCTTGAGTTCTTGTGCTTCACTGGCTATCTCTAAGCACCATGGAAAATACAGTTGCAACAACCTCAATGACTCCATCAACAACAATGGCAGTGTCATCAATCCTTCTTGCAACAATCCTTCTGAACCTCAAGCTCAAACACCTCCCTCACTGCAATGTTTCCAAGCCTTTGCAGAAAAAGAAAAAGAAATGATATTCTTTGTCTCTTGCTGCTTGTAATGATTGCTTTTCCAAGTCATGCTTATTTGCTACTTGAGCTGTTATGGCTGTATCAATACTTGTTATACCATACAATGTGAATAAACAGATTTTATAATAATACCTATCAAATGCATATGTACAGCTGGCTAAAGCAAGGATCAGGTATACACAATGTATAATGCAATATATTGTGTCTCCTTCACACATGATGTACTGTTCCAGTATTGAAATCAGTTCAAATTCAATCTCAGAAAGGTAGCTCACAATTTACCATTGCAGTCACATGTATCATGGCATGTGCTAGGAACCACCTGGCAGGTGGATCAGGTAGGCTCAGGTACATCCTGTATTCTTAGTCATGGGGTATATACAGAGGTGGCTATTTTGTAGATGTATGATACTGAGTGAATTCTCAAGAATATTTGCTGTAAACAGACATTGTTTACCCTTAGTTCAACCTTCATGAAGTTTTGGATCTGATAAATTGATATTTCTGCTGTCATTATTCTTTTCTTTTTGTAGCATTGAGTTTCAAGTAACACCATCAAACAGCCCATTGTTTCACCTTATTTACTGTAAAAAGTTCAAGGTTCCCAGTGTTGTGGATGATAATGAAGATTTCCTCTTATTTTCAAAGCAAGTGAAGCTGCAAGAGATTGTGGGTTGATGACATCCTGGTGAGGAACTGAAGCCCATACAAGTGCCAAAGAGCATGGTGGCAAAACCAATGCAAGTGACAAAAATGCTGAAGAATATGAGCTAATTTCAAACCTTACAAACCACACTTTCTACCTTGTTGCTCAGCCAATATATCTTCATCACCCACCATTGAGGAACCTCCAGCCATTGTCCTCACACAGAACCACCCATCATTGACAATCCCACATCTCCAGTGCACACTGAATCCAAGCCCACCTTTGTCACCCTCAATGTTCCCACTATGTATCTCACTCTATGCCTCTACACCTGGCATGTCCCACATCCTGTCTCGCAGCTTTACCTACCTTGTCTCTCTGGCTCGTTCTTGCATACTTCAGTACCAATATCGCCAACCTCTCCCTTGCTTCTCCACTCATATCTACATTGTACACATCCTCACATGTCTATGTCTTGTACTTGCCAACTCTTCTAATATTTGTACTTGTGTCTTATCTATCATTGTATGCTGTATACAATTGTAATGTGTTTTGATATGACATCTTTAGTCATAAGATCATTGTGATTATAAACTGCCCATAAGAAAGATATCCTATGGGTCAACTGATGCATAGATCTTCCATAGTTTTCACAGATTATAATGGAATCCCAGGATAATCCCATATTGTGTCCCTTCTGAGATATTGGCAAGTGATAATAATTGGTAGTTAGTTCTGATTATTTTCTTACACTCAGAAGTAGTTTAGAATATCTAAAAACCAACTTTCATTTTATAGTGTAATACATCAACTAATGTATTACATCACTGGGATCGTATTAGTTCAATGGTTTGGCCATATAATCAAAGCGACTTTTGCTGATGGCGGCTCGCCCGCCCGCCTTACTGGACGGTGTAGGATACTTCGTTGAATTGTACACAGAATGTACCAATACATTTGGTTATATTATAAGAATAATTGAGAACATCATGAATAATTGACAGTCGGGGACTGGTGCTTGCACCGCTAGGATCTCTATTGACGGCGGCGCCCCCACGCCGCTGTTGGTCACACATGTCACATTTTTTCTCAGAATGTTTCAACTCTATGCTCGAGGAATAGCCCGGCGCCTCCCCCTATGTAAAGCATACTCCTCCCTCCCACCAAATGCAGACCTTGTCGAAAGGCTACGACAGGGTACGTATTTGAATGTCTAACTATATCTATTCTTACCCTCGTCTCAGTCATTAAGGAACAAGAACAACGACAGGCTCCCCTCAACCGACTCCGGGCTCTCATCTCGGGTGTAGAATTCATCAATAAGCTTGATTACAAGCTCACCTCTATAGAGCTTGCGGCAAAGGTATGTTATTTCAGCTTTCTCCCGTCCTCCCCCATCCAACGCACCCCCAGCTCCCCGTCGGTAAACCCTTCATAAAACTCTTGGCGGACCATCTCCCTTCTATAGCTCGTGGTCAGGCTCTTTTCGTCGCATGAATACATCCCATAACATCTCAATAGCATGATGCCCCCTCACAGAAGCCCCAGCGATATCTGAACAAGAAAAGAAGGTACTCCTCGAAGAGCTCACGTCGATTCAAGGACTAAGGTACGTTCCCAATATTAACACTCAACGTCTCCTCTCTTCTGCTCATTCCCTTTACACAATCCAGTCATCGGCGCGTCCCCCAACTCATCCTAGCAGGTTGTCGAAGCAAAAGCGACCTCTTGCGTCCAAAATATTTCAATATGCTACCCGCAATTGTCCAACAAAACGTCCGCTTCGCCTCTCACCTCGAAAAACCTGTCCCGCGCCAGCAAACTGAA
The DNA here is from genome assembly GCA_020091625.1 of Termitomyces sp. 'cryptogamus'. Classification (NCBI taxonomy): domain Eukaryota; kingdom Fungi; phylum Basidiomycota; class Agaricomycetes; order Agaricales; family Lyophyllaceae; genus Termitomyces; species Termitomyces sp. 'cryptogamus'. The sequence continues at coordinate 1,036,937 of JAGYZC010000004.1, read as the reverse complement.
ACCGTTGTTGTACGTCAACCATCCGTCATATGTAACTTATAATCAATCACACCACCCTCCAACAGGACTTTGTCCGCGAGATCTTCCCAAAATACGAAGTCATCCCCGTCGGAAGCTAGTATGCATTTTCCCTCCCCGTTAAACTTCGACCTAACCCTTCCCAGTCGTAGAGATGCCTCTACATCAACCTGTGTGCGCCTCCTCATTCTCCGAGACATCCTATATGTCCCGCATCCCCCTGCCCCTCCAGCGGGTTACCTCCAGCCCTTACTCGCCGAAACACTTCAAGCACCCGGATTATTGCGTGACGCACATCTGCATACCACGATTATACCTTTGTTGAAGGAGACAGGGGTAGTGCTTGCACCGAGGTTATTCAGGTATTGGGGTTGGCAAGGGATCTTGAGAGTCCCAAAGAGGGGACAGGGAGGTGAGGGGTGGGAGACGGTTCAGGAGAGGGTGAATGGTATGGCGACGGGGGAGGGGGAGTTCGTCTCCGGGAAGGTAGCGTACGTCTCTCTTTCCTCTTTCCCACTTCCTTCTTATTCCCACTGATGCGGTAATGTAACGTAGGATGCTCCCTGCCAAATCCCGTGGCGCTGCGTTGCTCTACCACACAGGCACACAATCCTTTATCCGACTTATCGAGCACAAAGCCACAGCTCTCGGGCTCTATTTTGACCATACAGGTCTATGGAAATGGCACCCTGATCCTTCCGAAGAGATTTTGGGGATATCTGCTGGCCCTGAATCCGACTTCGAGAAGGAAGGTGGCAGGCCGAAGAAGAAAAGGGAAGGGAAGAAGGAACAGGAACAGGAGGGAAAGTCAATACCAAAGAAGAAGAGAGGGAAGAGGACTCTTGAAGATGAAAAATTAGAGGTATTGGAGAAGGGGAAGAGGGCGGAGGGATTCTGGCAGTTGCTTCCGTCAGCGGATGAAGAGTCAATTTTTGAGCAGCTGGGCATGGAGTACATTGGTCCGGAGAAAAGAGGGATAGAATTTTAGCCCAGTATGACGGGTGGAGTCTATTTACATTTGAACTTCGACGACTTCATGATACTTAAGGATACATAGCATTGAGATCTTCGTGGAACCTCTATTTCCAATACATAATCCGCTAGTAATCAAGTAGGTACAGCCATCTTATTTCGTTGAACCCTGTTATCGAAATAATCTTCTTCTAATGATTCTCGCAGCGCGTCGATGTCGACATTGAGATAGTCCACAACCGTCAACACGACTATCGACTGGAAAACACAAGACACGCCAAACCGATCCTCCAATTCTTCAAACCCCACATCAAGCTCTTCATCACCATACTCATCTGATGGTACATACCCTGTGATCTCGCATAGACCACGGCCAACCCAGCCTGACTTCACTTTCTGCTCGAGCTCGAGCTCTAAACGGTGCTGGATCGTGTCAAGAAGCACCTGACGAGTTGACGCGCTGATGGTAAGACGCTCCACGGCGGGGAGAAGTCGACCCTCAGCAATATCATCAAGGATATCTTGAGGGAAGGTGACGAATGAAATATGTACTTCGGGGCACCAGCCGAGGCCAGCCAAGAGGTCTCTTAGGGGAAATATAGCCAACCGTGCATCGCCATGCAAGTCGTACGCAGTAATATCTGTGTTGTCTAGGCTGTAGTGGAATCTTTCGAGCCGCATTTTCGAGTTCCAAATAAAGTTGGAGAGCATGGCGATCTCTGGGGCTGTTTCGTAGTCGACGCTGAAGACTAGTAAGTTGGTGAGGGATGGGGCAAGGAGTAAGGCAGGGAAGGATGTTGCATCGTCGAGTGAGATGATTAATGAAGACAGATGGAGGAGCTTTATGGTGCCGCCGCTTGTTGGCTGTTTTCCTAACAGGGCGCAAGAGAGGTACGTGATAAGAGGAGACCGTTTCAAGATGAAGTAGAAATCTTTCAGTGAGATTGAAGTGTCAAAATGCAGTGAACTGAGGGTACTCAAAGAGAAAGACTTGATCATGGAAGATGGCACGCATTGTTCTAATCCTAGAGATTTGAGAGAAGGAAGTGTGATCGTGTCCTGATCGAAAATAAAGCCCTCAGGCGGATTATCTCGGAACTCGAGCGTAAACTTGGTAAGTGATATACACTTCCGCAGTGCTTGCCAGTGTGTGATTATAGTATGGGGATGAGGCGAGTCGTACCATATCATCTTAAGGGACACCACTTGATCCCAAGGGAAAGCAAAAGAGAGAATAAGAGGAAAGAATTCATCTTTCATTTTAAAGGACAATTTCTTCAGCGAGGACATCTGGGAAAAGGGGTTGCGGCGACCGAGCTGAATCCAGTCTGAACCTGTATGGCCATCCATATTATTCCTTCCGGTGTTTAAGGTGAAAGAGTAGAGTTGAGACCATGGTATATGATTAAACAAGAAGGATGGAGTGTTAGATGCAAGCGTAAAATTTCGGAGCTGAGGACATTTGCCAAAGAGGTCTACGTAGGAGCTATTATTATGCATGTCATCAGGCTGGGGCAGAGCGATCTTCAAGGTTTTGAGCCGAGAAAAGGCCTCCGAGGGGAATTTTTCAATGGACTTTATTATTGGCTCAGCTTTAACATTCCAGCTGAATTGGTCAATGCGGCTGAGGTACGGTATCAGTGCACTCGGGGGTACAGGCGCACTAAAATCATGAACAGCAAGGACACATATGTAACCAACCTCAGGGAATAGTTCAATTGCGCATCTGAGCTGGACCAATCTCGATAGCATATCAGCTTTAGGCAGGTTATTGAATCCATCTGGATGCCGCTCTATGTCGTTGAACGAGATCGTAGCATCCCAGAGGTCAGGTATAGAGCGGGACAAGTGTCTCCATCTCCTACATACTTGCCCTAGCACCCAAGGACCCTCAGATATCACCGGAGGCAGCTTCAATGAATATTCAGATACGAAGTGAGAGCGGAAGGTATATTCGAGGAGTTCCGAAGGAAGGCGCTTATGAGGTGCCAGTGCGACGGATAGCCTTGAAATATGCTCAGGAAGGGGGAGTTTAGATCGAAAACTTGCGGCTGGAGTCTTCGTGGGCCAGGATCCGAAGCGTACGAGCATCTCTCGTGCTCGAGAAAGAAGTATTTGTCCTCGCTGGATTTCTTGATCAGATAAGACATCCTCGTTCGTGACACCAGCAATGTATTCGAGTTTTTCGATCAAAGCGATGTTCGATCCAAGAGGCGCAACCATTATTCCTGCTGTAAGTGAAGAAAAATGGAATCAGATCGGTCGAGGCAGGTTTAAGGGAGTGTACCGCTACCTGTCATGATGAAGGGCTGAGTCGAAATATGAGGATGTATTTCGGATTATCTCCATATGTGGGTCTCATCCCTGACATGATAGTCCAGTGTGTGTGCATTTCGAAGATCTGATTGTAGATCCTGCAAGTGCTCATAAAGCTGGTTGTTGGACATTTTCCTCAAGTAGTGAGTTTTGAACTAAGTGATGAACGGAAAGTTGGAAACTCAGTCTGTCGCTGCTAAATATATCGGCCTGCAATGTCTAATGCCAATATCAGCCAGGGATCAATGTTAAAGATGCCGGGACCTCAACAAGCTTCGAGAGAAGTCGAGGGTGCAATTATGCAAAAGTGTAACTGGACAATTGTGAAATCGGTACTAATCTGTTTATAAAGTTGAAGCGGTTTGCCTCGACCCGCTCAATTATAACTTGCCCACGCTTTGACTTCTGACCGATCTTGTGCAATTTCTTACTAGGTGATACACAAACATACAAAAAAATGCTCAAATCAATTCTGGTCTTAAAAGTTCAGGAAAAGTCACAGTACAAATGTGGACGCTTACCAAGGAAGTATCGAATCGGGGTCTTAAGCGTTCTTGAGGTCTTCTTGAGTCGTCTGCCCCTCAAGAATCGCCTCGCCCTCTTGCTTCAAATCAGGCTTCAGACCAGTGAGCGTTCAACAACAGAACACTCAGGCTGCGAACACATACCTTACGCAAGACCTATGCGACAGATCCAGATGTTAGGAGAAGAGCTGAAGCACAAATCCAGATACTGACCGTTCCACGTGTGATCTGACGATGATTTGGTCAAATCGTTCAAAATCAAATATACGGTCTGTGAGCTACCTTTGCGACACCTGGAGAGTATGGGTAACGGGAAACCTGGCGCAGCTTTATCGACAGATACTCACCTATTACTCGTTCTTTGAAGGGTACTTGATTAATATTGGCATGTACTTCGCTACCATCTCCAAGGGACGTAGAAGCTATGCCGGGTCAAAATCCACGTATTGTAACATTTCAGAAAGGAGATGATACCTTGTTGAGGTAAAGTGTCGCTTCTTGTCGCGAGGGCTGGCGTATTATCTGAGGGTAGTTTGGCTCGTTGCTGTGTTTGCGGGTCAAAAGCATTATCGACTTCATCTACTCTGTGATTCATGATTGTAGAGTTACGGTGCACGAAAGTGAAACAATGGATTGGTTAGATGTAGATGTGCACAAGCTTTAGTAACGGACCAAGTACTACAGGAGTGGCAAAGGTGACGTCATTAGCATAATACGTCATAGGCAATTTAGTGAGTCCCTCCATGAGGCAACCTCACGACGGTCCGGGTCCTGTAGAACATTGACCCCTAATCGTGGACCATCGCTATAGTAGTGTTCAGAACAGACGTCGACGAGAGGGAGTATTCCGATAAATCGGTGTGGTGCATAATTTGAATATCCGTACTATCTGCCACCCACGGATCAGTCGTTAGCTTGACTGGAACGGTTTGACGAAGTTCTGCGAATGGAGACCTTCGATCGGGCGGCGAGATGGAGAAAATAATACAATCCTACACAGAAATACATGCATATGAGAGAAAGGATGGTAGGGATAGACTGACCACATTACCTTGACACTAAGTCCAGCTACCCTGAATCCCGTAACGTGGACTGTTTCGTCGATAGTAATATTGCCCGAGAATGCTGTCCAAGTTGGTCCATCGGCCTAGGCCAAATGTACATCAGTGGGCCTTGTGATATCATGACAGTGTAACGTACCACATGCCTAAAAGACCCTTCCCCGATGCAGTCGATTCTCCAGATGTCGGTCTTCGTACCGGCAATTACAGCATTCCTTGGCGGACATAAGAAAGAGTGCACAACAAGAACGTATGAAATCTCCGCACCTAACATCAACTGTGGACTGTCGCATCAGCTGAACATGTGTGGATTGATCCCTTTTGATAGATCCAGCGGTCGAGAGTGGTAGAAAGGAGGTCAACGAATCCGACGATGACTCAAACGTTACATAGAAGGGTATCGGCTGGGAAATGCAAAAGGTACAGGATGTGGGAAGGTAGAACTTCGTCCTAATCGACTCAAGACCTTTGTCTTTGGAACGTATTTCAGATTGATGGCAAGTCCAATCTCGAGCGTCGACGAGGCCAGAATGAGAAAGGACCAAAGGTGAAGGCAACGGCGTTTCGGGTCGTGATCTGGGATAATACTTGAATGGTGTTGAGACTGTCCTGAAATTGGAGTTAGGAATAGGGATAGATGATAACTCCGGGTCATACGTAAAACCACTGAGGACGGTGGATTTAACGGGCAAGCGGGATGGTGTAGGTATAGGCTGAGGCTTGGTTATTGTCGCGATGACGGTATACTTGAAGACACGAAACGTTCGTCAAGGCCAAAGGCGCGAGAATCACAAGACTTACATCAATTGTTGCGTGGAATCCAGGCAGGCCTGAGAGTTTGACATCAAATGTAGGAGGAAGAGGCTGAGCGATCAATGAGAAGGAGGGAAGAGTTCCATATAAGAATTTGCCTACATATGTCTTGTTTTCAAGGGTTAGGGTTGAAGGCAAATACAGGGAGAATGGGAGACTCTTTGGGCAGGGCGTGCTGGTAGAATCTTTCTGCCATAGCACATCTGTAGCAAGACAAAGTTTAGCGGACGTTGTGCCACCTTCCGCAATCTCCTTCAACAAGAGCCTGCCCTCGATCTATACAAATGAGAGTCACCATCGGCAGATGATACTCGGGTGTGTGAGAAGTCACTTTAACGTCGACAGAAACAACACTGTCCACCTTGAAAAGCTTAAGCACACCTTCAACACAGCCTTGCTCTCCATATGTAGGAAAAGTGATGCTGTTATCCTGGGTAACCAGTCTTAACTGAGCGTCACTGTTCCTTGACTTTTTTAGATCAGTTGGTTGAGACCGTAGACGATCCACCCAGGCAATGCGGTGTTCAGACTGGTGTGGTTCCGCCGAACGCGACAGGGTTCGCGTGAACAACGGAGCCACTAAGGACGGGAGACTGCTGGTAGACATTCGTGTGACTGTCTGAGGGTGATTCTTAGTGGGCGAAGGTCATTTGTTTTATACTAATAGATGTAATCTAGCCCATGTGCAGCCTGAACCTGAGAGATGAGAATTTTATGCCATATGGACTCAATATTGACACCGAGCCGGCGGAACCCGCCTGGGTACAACACGAGCGGCGGGGCGTATGGGGTCGGTAGTTGCATGATGGATTGTAATGTTGATTATGGGCTAGTCTGCTCGGGGGATGCGGTCGTGCGTAACCTTGTTTATAAAAAGTCGTATCGGAGGAAGCAAGAAACAAGTCAAGGCAAACAAGACCGAACCTCTGTTTCGACTTTCGATGTACTGTATGATGAATTATGGTCTTCGAACTTTCCAAGTTGTGCTCAGTCGAACGTGGCTTTGGGTAGTGGCTACCTCATGTCCCGGAACACAGGTCCCACTATAGATGCCCAGCACGATCAAAATTCTGGTGGGGTTTGTGTGGCATTTTCATTTTATCTACCCAATATGTGCACAGGTTCATTCACATAGCTATTGTAAGACCCCTTTCCACGTCGAGAATGTTCATGCGGGACCCGTGCAATATCAGGACAGCCTACTGGATCAGTCAATCCTCGTTCAGAATCCTGGGAAATAGGCTCTTTGCTAAGATATATATATGAAGCTGTATTTATAGAGCTGTACTAATCGCCTTGTAACTGTTATTACCTCCAGGTTAGGGACAGACATGAATAAGTAGACCGTGGTATCTTGGCCAGTTGTCACGACGTCGACGCAAGTTTTCAATCTAGGATCATGGTATTTATGCATAGCAGATATAATGTCATTTTTGATTTTTGTTTAGTAGATCAAGGCGAAGGCCACGTTCCACGATGCTGAGGTCACATTCTTGAGGTTTAGCTAGTAGCGCTATAGTATTCAAAGAGGTAGCTGGGAGGTAACTTTTGAACCTGAATACCATGCAGTATCTGAATTGAAATGATTGCACTCGAGAAATCAATCAATGAGCGCTCGATGACCCGACTCCATACTACTTAAGAGGAAAGCTGAGTTCAAGTTGACGTGTTGTGGACGTGTTATTTGGTATTATTTCTTTGCCTGACAAGCACCGCTGTTTACCTTTCTCCACAGCTGCTTGCCTTTCTTCTTACTTTCACGTGGAGTCTCTTTCAGGCTCTAGTATTTCCTTTTTTCCCAAAGAATATATCAATGCCAGCCAATCAGCACCACGCAGAATACGCGCCACCAGTGCTTCGCGCCCCATCGCCTGCCAGCTCAATAGGGACAGTCTATGATGAAGATCAGACGGCTTCCTCCGACCGCGAAGAACAGATCAGCCAGAGCTCATTTGAAGCAAAGTGGGAAGAACGACTTGCTTTGCATATACCGCGTCCGGAGGAACTTTTAGCCGATCAGGATCCTCTGCTACCTCGTCCTCCCATAGGCTCAGCCGAAGAAAAGCGTAAGTCCTAAGCTTGTAGAAGAGATGAAAGCTGCATTCTGTGTGTAGAGCTTTTTGAGGACGTTCTCGCGCGTCTTCATCAGACGGTACATGATCTTGAAGATAACGAGCTGTTCGACCGGACTCTACTGCGCGGGTCGCAGGCTGCCTTAGAACCACTCCCTAGCACTAACGATATCGATGCCCTCATGCGTAGTATGATGGTGACCCCTCAACCTTCGGTCAATGTCCCACAACCAAATCCTACTCGTGGACGGTCGGGCAGTCGCACGGATGGTATTCTGCATGGGCCTTGGGCTGTGAATGGTCATGAAGCTCAGGCTGAAACTAATGGATCTTTGCTGAGTACAGGAATTGTCCCTGGGAAACGCAGCAGAAATGGGAGTAGACGGAATTAAATCGAGTAAAAGGAGAAGTGATACATAATTGAAAGTGGGTATGCTCTTTTACACTTTCTGCAAAGTCAATAATATACAAGAGTCATTCATTCACCATTAGCGTTTCCCACCGCCTACCATTCGTCTTCTTCCTCGCCATCCGAGAAAAAGTCCGGGAGTCCATCCTCGATCTTTCTGATGACTTCAAGGATCGCATTACGCGCTGCATTCCTACATTCGAAATGCATGTACGGCACACTTCCCCATCTCTCGTACTCCTTATGGATCTGTTTCAAGCGACCTACGACATCCGTCAATCCAAGCGCTAGCACCGCGTCGATCCTTGTCTTCTCTTTCCAGAACTCTACCCAACTCTGGGTGCATCCGTGCTGATGCCAAGTAGCGCCGCAAGAAGAACTATGGTCGAACGCAGGCGGTGTCGTTCGTAGGCGTTCCCAGGTACTGGTAAGACGATAGTAGCCGCTGAGAAGGCGGAGTTGCTGAGCCCGGCTGATTACAAGACGATCTTCTTCGTCGACTGTACCTTCTTCGGTGGCCGCGGGAAGCCCAGGTACAAAGGGGATCGTATCCGCTGTAGTGCTACTCAGCTGCGTCGTCATCGCTTTCAACTCAATATCGGTCTTTGTTCGTTTCACGACGGTCGCTTTCTGCATTACTTCGAGATACGCTACGCCTCTCAGAGAGCGGAGGTCAAGTTCGTCAGCGAGGGTCATGGCGATATAGGCGTATTGCACAGAAGAGCTCATGAGCTGCTTGAGATGGCTGATCAAGGTTGTGAGCAGGGGCTCGTGATTGCACAGGTGGGCGAGCCGGATGAGTGTGGTTAACTCCTCGGTATTCTGGATAGTGGTGGCGTCATTGGACTTCGTCCTATTGGATGCCATTCCGTGGAAGGAGAAGGTGTATGATTGAGCAGGAGGGTTGGCAGCGAGGATCGGTGAAGGCTTGCGGTTCACATACTCGTGAATTGTATTGAGTGCCCATGTTTCGAGGTCTTTGAAATCATACTTGTGGGAGACTCGAGCGATGTCAATCATCAACGGAAGATTTTCACTTGCTTTGTTGATCTCGGGTGGCCTATGATGGACCGTTCTTCAGTCACTATTTTCGAAACGTGTACTAATGACGCACAGTGCGTAGAAAGACCAAAGAAAGTGGCGAAACTCGGAGGGTGTATTGCCTATCAAGACGATGGGATTTTCATCTGATTTGCCTTCGACTTCTAGACGTCCTTGGGGTAAACTGAACATTGTGCCGAAGCTATTTGAGTCTTTGGATTGCCTCGAGTCGTTACAGAGTCTTGAGCGATGTACCTGTCATCTATTGTAAGCAGCGATATCAGGCCCTTCGATTTACGTACTTTGAACAGCGTGTCCTCCACCAGAAAAATACAACTCCCATCGTCGAAGTAGTATTCTGGATCCCTTTTGTGCGCCTCAAAGTCCTGCTTCATGATGACGCTGCAGGCGTTAGAATCCAGTGTATAACGAGGTTTTTTCGCAGAAGGTTTATTCTGGTCCAAGGATTCCTCAGGGGTACATCGAGGGCGCTTTCCCTGCTCGATGCTCGGAGATGGAGCAGCGACGGACCCTAAGGTGGATGTGAGAGTGTTGCCACGGTCCGCGGCTTCCATTATCTTGAAGAAGAGCGCGCTAAGGTTAATTAAGGGGAATTAATTAGTTATTTTTCATGAGAATGCTGAAAACAGTTGGGAAAGTGGTCTCGGACGCGCTGTTGATTGACTTTGACTATTCGTGAATCATCTGGTCATCTGCTATGATATCCCCGCAGAAAAAGGAACAACGTACATACGCGGTATTAGTACTTCGTTGAATGAATGACCGTGACGGTGGGAGACGACTAAACAAACGGCTTAGTCAGTGATCAATTTATAAGGTGGTGGTTGTTTTTCGCTTTCCTCATTTTCATAAAATCTTCCTACTCCCTTCCCCGTTACCTGCTCTCTTAGGCCAATATATTTCGACAATGGCCTACGTTTTTAAGCGAGGTAAGCCTCTCCTCGGGCAGGTCACAATCAATAGCCGAGACTGACATCAATTCTTTTAGATGGGTATGTCGCTACTGGTCGCGTCGCGACGCGTTAATATTGACAAGCTGGATTTCTACAGACGCAAAGAGCGTGTTCAATTTGACAAGGTGTGTATGTTTCTCGATTTTAACGCGTCTTTGTCTCACCAATATCCAGATTACCTCGAGAATTGACAAGCTATGTTACGGACTCGACATGAACTATGTGAACCCTATCGAGTACGCGCCATTGTTTGGCCTTTAAGAATATCTTTGCTGATGTATGTTATGACAGAGTAACACAGAAAGTTGTTGCTGGAGTTTACCAGGGTGTTACGACAGTGGAGCTCGACGTACGTGGCTCACTGTATCCATTATCTCTACGCGTTATCAATCCGTCGTTCAGAATCTCGCTTCCGAAACTGCAGCGTATCTCACAACCAAGCATCCAGACTATGCCGTTCTTGCCGCTCGTATCGCTATTTCCAACCTTCACAAGGAAACGAAGAAAAATTTTTCTCAGGTTATCAAAGATCTCTATCATTATAGTACGATCGCGCTTTGCCATTGTTACATGCAAATACTCATCCTTCCGTAGTTAATCCCAAGAACCAACGTCCTGCTGGAATGATATCCAAGGAAATCTATGACATTGTTTGTAAGCATGCAGAAACCTTGGACTCAGCCATTATCTACAGCCGTGACTTTGATTACAATTAGTAAGTTGTCACCACATCTTGGATGTTAGTTGTATTGAAGACGTGTAGCTTTGGCTTCAAGACGCTGGAGCGTTCATACCTTCTCCGTATCGACGGACGCGTCGCTGAGCGCCCTCAACATATGATCATGCGTGTCGCAGTTGGCATTCATGGCGATGACATTGAACGTGTCTTAGAGACGTATAATCTGATGTCTGAGCGCTACTTCACACACGCTTCGCCTACTCTCTTCAATGCTGGTACACCTCATCCACAACTCAGCTCGTGTTTCCTTGTTTGCATGAAGGATGATTCAATTGATGGTATTTATGATACCCTCAAGCAATGTGCGATGATCAGCAAGACTGCTGGAGGCATTGGCCTCAACATCCATTGTATTCGTGCGACTGGGTATGTTTTTGTTGCTTCTGCGATGCCTTGGCTGATGTATACTATTGTAGATCTTATATCGCTGGTACTAATGGTTACTCGAATGGCATTGTGCCCATGCTTCGGGCATATGATGCCACTGCTCGTTACGTCGACCAAGGAGGCAACAAGCGACCGGGTGCTTTCGCGATCTACATCGAACCCTGGCATGCCGACGTCTTCGAGTTCCTTGATTTGAGAAAGAACCACGGAAAGGAAGAAGTCCGTGCGCGAGATCTTTTCTATGCCCTTTGGGTGCCTGATCTTTTGTAAGTCCATAAATCTAATTCTGATGTACAAATTAAGACTTATCCTTTTCTTAGCATGAAGCGCGTTGAGGCGGGTGGTGACTGGCCACTTTTCTGCCCCAACGAAGCCCCAGGACTTGCTGATGTTCATGGCGAAGAGTTTGAGGCCCTGTTCACGAAGTACGAGAACGAAAAACGTGCTAAGAAGACTGTTCCTGCTCAGAAACTTTGGTATGCGATTCTCGAGGCCCAAATCGAGACTGGAGGACCATTTATGCTTTACAAGGATGCCGCCAACAGTGGGTACTGATTATCATGATTCTTTTGGTCAACCATTCATGTCCCCGCAGGTAAATCCAACCAAAAGAACCTTGGGACCATCAAGTCTTCTAACCTGTGCACGGAAATCATTGAGTACTCGTCACCAGATGAAACTGCCGTCTGCAATTTGGCTTCTCTCGCCCTTCCTTCGTTTATCAAGAATGGTGTCTATGATTTCCAGAAACTCCACGATGTTACCAAGGTTGTCGCTTACAATTTGAATCGTATCATTGATGTCAATTATTACCCTGTCCCCGAAGCCCGTCGCTCGAACATGCGTCACCGTCCTATTGGTGTCGGTGTGCAAGGTCTCGCTGATGCTTTCATGATTTTGCACATGCCCTTCGACTCTCCGGCCGCCAAGGAGCTCAACATTCAGATCTTCGAGACCATCTACCACGCGGCTTTGGAGGCTAGTACCGAGATGGCGGAGAAAGAAGGACCGTATGAGACCTACCAGGGTAGTCCTGCGTCGCAAGGATTGCTCCAGTTCGACCTTTGGGGAGTTACCCCCACCGGCTTGTGGGACTGGGCCTCGCTCAAGGAGAAGATCGCACGAACTGGTCTTCGCAATTCCCTGCTGTGTGCTCCTATGCCCACTGCCTCGACCAGTCAGATCTTGGGTTTCAATGAGTGCTTCGAACCCTACACAAGGTGCGAGACTAGGGTTGCCTCACATAAGATATTATTGACGCCAAGAATTCTCTAGTAACATCTACACTCGACGTGTTCTTGCCGGGGAATTCCAGGTCGTATGCCCCTGGCTTCTTAGAGAACTCGTTGACCTTGGCCTCTGGGATGATAACATGAAGAATATGATCATTGCGCACAACGGTTCCATTCAGAACATCCCAAGTATCCCTGATGACGTCAAGGCAATCTACAAGACTGTCTGGGAGATCAGCCAGAAGAAAGTTATCGACCTCGCTGCTGATCGTGGGGCCTTTATCTGCCAGAGCCAAAGTTTGAACGTCCACTTGCAAGCCCCGACTCTCGGCCAGCTGACAAGCATGCACTTCTATGGCTGGAAGAAGGGTCTCAAGACGGGAATGTACTACCTCCGCACGAGGCCTGCTGCTCAAGCCATTCAGTTCACCGTCGACCAGAGCGTGCTCAAAGATGCCAAGCTGCAGGCGGCCAAGGCACAACAGGCGATCAATGCCAGCCCGGCGCGTGCTGCTGTGAACAAGCCCGTAAATCTTCCCACACCTGCCTCATCATCTTCGTCGACTCCCGCCGTTTCGCCTGTATCCCTATCCCAGTCATCTATGTCAGCAGTGGCCAGTACAAGTACCTCTGTGTCTGCGGCGGCGCCTACACCCGCAGCAGCCAACACTGCTGCCTTCCAGAATGCCAAGAGTACGGAGGAGGTTCTTGGGTCGCTATCACTTGATGACAAGACCAAGTCTGCGGGTGAGATTGATCCCGAGTACGCGGCTGCCTTGCAACGCCAGAAGGAGCGTGAGCTTGCTGATGCGAAGCTGCAGTGTTCGCTCGAGAACAAGGAGGCGTGTTTGATGTGTTCTGGTTAGATACAGCGTGGACATGGATTTCTTTTTATGCTTTGTACTTTTACTACCTACCTAGATGTATCTCTTCTTATTCCCATTGCCACTACTATTGTCTATTCCGTACGTACGTATGACGTTCATAGATATTCTGCAATTGTATTGCGTTTTGCATATATTGTAACTTTGTATATCTGATACCAGCGAAATCCCATTTATTTTTATATGGTCAAGCGGGAGTGGTGGCGCACGTGCGGTGCGGGTGTGGCTGCGAAGTGCATAATCATAGTCGTAGTAGGGTGGTCAGGGTAGATGTAGAACCAGATCGAAGCCCAGAGGTGACGTCCATACCGAACGCGGGGTGATGGTTACTTATTGCTGTCCTTCGCGACCATACGAATGTGAATGTGAATGTGAATGCGAGTAATGTTGATGCCGATGAAACCCAGGCCTCACGCAAAGCCGCAGACTTAACGCGCGTGAGGACGACGCCAACGTGCTGCCCGAGGCGCGCACCATGCATATATATATATCCTACTGATCAAACCTATCAAATGCAGAATGAGCGATACCATCAGCATTATTCTCCAAAAAAGCCAGTTGCTTTTCATACGAGCCAGCAATTGAGGGGACGAACTCTGCCCAACGCTCAGGCCAAGCTAGTCCGGTGTCAGACCTATGGGCATAAGCCATCATATTAGCATATTCAAACCACTGGATAGGCACCGGCACGCCCCGAGTCGACGAGCCAAACTGTGCCATCCTTTGCCAATACGGATGTTGGCCGTGCCGAGATCACCATGAGTGAAAACAAGAGGCATTGAGTCGTCGAAAAATTCCATGGACTCGGGAATCATGGATAAGTCCTTGATGGCTGGGTCATGAAGTAAGGTGTTCAAGCGGCTCCGTCAACTATACCATGCGTTCATTGCTGCGTAAGAATGAAAAGGGCCTGCACCAATATCTCGAAAATAGAACCCTCTGCACTGCATAGGTTCGCCTGAAGCCTGGATGGGTCCAGGAACATGACTATGCGCGAACTTGACAGAGCGAAGCTGCTGTACGTAGTTTTGAAGTGTGCAGGCCACAGAATATTCACGTTCGGGACTTGACAACGGCCAGATCTCATAAAGGTCGCTGCCTTCGATATACTCCATGAATACATATTGTATCTGACCCAATGGGATGCATTTACGAATTTTTGGGATAGGGATGGAGGTTTGGGATGACGCAGATATGATTCATAGGGCCGGACTATAATCTTCACGACGGTGTCTGAAGCGATTCGCCATACCGAGGAAGTACTTCCGAATATGCTAAGAGGACCTAGGCGGGTGATTTGCACTTTAAGAACAGCGAAATGGTTTCGTCGTCTCCGATGGTGTCGAAGGGAGAAGTTAAGAGGGTAGGCGTTGGTGGGATAAAAGAACTGGATGGTTGCTTACAGCGAGACTGGAGTCATCTTGTTGCTGTCAATGGAGGATGGAGATAAAGCTTTGACTGGAAATCAACCGACAATACATGTGATAAATTACGTAAGTAATCAAGGGCGTTTTGTTTTCTTTCGCTTGTGTCCTGGGATGCTATGTCCCGTCCTCCCAACAGAAAAGAAAGAGAAGATGCGAGTCATTGTCAATACTCCTTTTGCCCCACGTCCCATCCTTGTGACACCTCTTTTTCACTGACGCTAAGCTGCAATTCCCCAACTCGTACAGTAAATCACTCCCGATACTGTCATGAAGATTCCGTCTTCGTTCATGATGGAACTCGCATCATCATCCCAAACCTCCATCTCTTTCCCAAAAAAATCCGCAAATGCGTCCCATGGAACGAATACCAATATTTATTCAAGGCGTGCATCGAGGGCGATGGCCGTCGTTAAGTCCTGAACACAGATATGCCGTGTCTTGTACCCTTCAAAATTATGTACGATAGCGACGTTCCTGGACCCATACAAGCTTCAGGTGGACCTCTAAGGTGTGAAGAGCACCATTTTCCAGATATCGGTGCAGTACTTTTTCGGTTGACATCCTAGCATGGTACAATAAACGAAGCCGTCTGAACATCTTGCCTTGTTATGTGATCCATCTATCAAGGATCATATCCATGATTCCCGAGTCTACAGAATTCTTTGACGATTCGATGCCTCCGTTCATTGCTGGGCAGTATTCAGTGCCACTGAATCTTCTGAAGAAGAGCTTTCCTGGTATGGCATCACTCATCATGCAATTGATAGGTCTGACAAATATTCAGGTCATTATCATAATTCCGTGTTGCCTTGATTACGGCCATATGCATGTTAGTACCTGAACACACGGACATATACATATGCGCCCGTCGGGACATTGCGTTTTTTTTTCCCCATCCACATTCGTCTCCCCGCGCTAAAGAGATATGCGTATAGGTATCCATGTCGTAGAGCAAAGCGTATGTGTATGAATGAGGGTGGGTGAGTGGGGTTCTATATTGTAATTGTACTGTCTCATAGTTTTCAACTTATCGACCCTCGGGCTCCGTACGCACATTGTGGGCGTACGTTTACGCCACTTTTTTGGCAAATTGCTTGCGTGCTACCTTGGTAAGCACGTCCACACGCCCTGTCGAGTCTCAGCGCTGCGCTCGACAGTAAGTACTCCCACTGGGCAGCGCTACATAACGTATATACTAGTACCCGGATATAGATGTGGCGACCAACAACCTAATACATATCATTGTCACCGCGTGGAATCGAAATCCAAAACACGGCTCGTACTCCATGAAAAACAAGAACAGAAAACACTTCGCACTTCGAATATGCCTGCCTGGTCATTGATACCCTGATTTTTTTTTTCCAGTCTTGTGTCAGAAGACGTTGATGGACGTACCCCGGCCCTTCTTCGGGTTCGCGGCGGCGTCGTGTGTGTGTGTGTGTATGTATGTAACATCCTGGAAGCTTCTCGGCATGGAATCCTTGTTTGTTTTTCTGCAAGGTGAAGGAATGGAAGATTATCAGATAGGGTTGAGCTGCCGGTACGAGAGTGAGCGAGCGGCTCAAGGGTGATGGCGGATACGGGGAGAAAAGACCGGGGATATGGGGTATTTCGTGGGACTAAGTCTGGGCGGGAGTAGCACACGATACACGATACACGATACTATACCGGATGTTTCGAAGCCCTTACTTATTAATGTGAGAGGTGTGTTGCTTCTTCTTCTTCTTCTTCTTTTTTTTTTTTTTTTTTTTCTTTTTTTAGGTTTTGATCAGGACAACGCGCTGATTTCGGGGTACTTATTCATGGACACGGGTCTATCTATCCCGAGAGAGAGATCGACCAGGGCGGAGGGTTGTCAAGGGGTGGGTGAACTATGTCGTAATACCTAGGAAATCGGTATGAAACGAAACGATCGTCGGACGGACGTGCACGTGTGTTTGTTGTTCGTTGTTCAAAGGCGCTCGGCTCGAAATGACCTCTGGTAAATATAGACTCAGACTCAGACTCAGACTCAAACTCAAACTCAAACCTGCGAGGATACACCCTGAACAGACGCTAGGACTGAGACGGAGCGAGGTTACGCCGTTTCGCCGTGTGGACATCGTAGTCGTGGTGGCTGTTAAGTGATGTTAAGTGATCAGCACGCGCAGCGCAGCCTGTGAACGTCACTTATGCTTATGTATGCCCAGGAGCGTCATCGCAATCGCATATTCCCCATGTGAGCGGGGCCTGAGCGCTGAGCGCTGCCCGCGCCGGAGTTGTGGTGGCATGCCATGCCGCGCGCGGATCCGAGCTAGGGATCAAGCTGAGCGCTTCTCATGATATACTTCGACCCCCCCTTTGCCAATCCCTTCGAAATTACCCCATCGGAAGTGTCATAACCATCGGCCGCGGGATGCAGACTTGGGGTGATTATTCCGACTCGGACACTTATTTTCATTTCTTCAGGATGATATATGCTATGTATGCTGATTGGGTCATGTTATCAGCTCAGCTCGATTGATTAGTCGTTGTGAGGACTCCAGACTTGGATACTTAGGCGCGCACGCTGTATATTGTCTGAATATACGGTACTGTGATAAAAATCTATACGCCACTGACCAACGACTCGGGACCGATCACCGGGAGTGTTTCCTCACTGAGAGCTTTAATGTAGCGCCGCCGGTGATTGTGATTGGGGAATACTTATGTCTACTTTTTCCTTCCGTCTTTCCATTTTCAGTCGATGCGGTCTTTATGTCAACATTTGTCACACACAATTTGGTAACGGAGCCGCTATCTTCGTCTAGTAGAGATATATTTTATCTACCTGACACCTGCACAACTGCGTCAAGTTTGTAAATCATGCCGGAAAAACAACCTTTATTGTTCTGGACATGAAAGGAAATGGCGATTGACAAGGACAACCCTCCCATTGAATTATGGGGGTATGCAATTGGAGGGAAGTTGTGGATGATTAGTCATGCATTTCGATGGTCACGGGGTTCTAGGACCCCGGGAATTGCTGCCGACCTTTCTAAGACAGACTTGGCCGTGGTACATATGCTATGCTTATGAGCTCGAATACTCGACTTGGCTATGGCATACTAATTGTCTGAATATCGGACGTCATTTATAAAGGTTGTACGTTGTTGCATGTGATAACAATCTCCACGTCACCGATCGGTAACCGAACCGGAACTGTTTGCTCGTTGCCGAGCCTGAATGGATACAATGATGTCGCCACATCCCAAGTCCATGCGCGTGCCAGTCTGCATAGCACGCAAGGAGCGCGTACACGTGCGCCCACAACATGCGTACAAAGCGTACGTAACGGCGCAATAGCTCACGTGTCATGACAAGTTATTTTGCCTCCGACTGGTACTAGGCGTTTTGAATTGCATCCGGGGGCTTATCGTTTGTTTTTTTTTCGGGCATTGCCTTTTCGCGTGTTAAAAGTTGTCGTAATGCGAGTCCGAGGTTGCGTCACGGGCAATAACACGCGCGAACGGGCTGCCGTGATGCGGTGTGGGCGTGGCTTCCCCTCCCTTGTCCTTCAGAAGCAGTGTGTGTGCGGGCGTCGCAGCAGTATGAAGCCGAGAAAGCCCCGAACTGGGACCCTGCGAGTGGCCAGGTCTCAGAAGAGACAGTATTTGTAATGTCGGCGGATCAGGGAGGATGATCGGGGACGGACAGTGCGGGGTAATCACGTTGCTTGCCTGGACTGCGGTGGAATTTTTTTTGGGCAGTTCCCAAATGCGGGGAACATTCTGACTCCCACAGTCATGCTCGACAGCAAGGCCCCCGCCCGCCCGTACAAGTGCCCCTATGCCCTCTGTGGCAGGGCCTTCAGCCGTCTGGAACATCAGGTGCGTGTTGTGGCCACGGCAGATGTGTGTGATGCTGACGGCGGCGGGCACAGACACGCCACATTCGCACACACACTGGCGAAAAGCCCTTTGTGTGCACGTTTCCCTCCTGTGAGAAGCGCTTTTCCCGCTCTGACGAGCTCACTCGCCACTCGAGGATCCATCCAGACGCCAAGGGCGCCCCGCGCAGCGCCAAGGCGGCCAAGTCACGCAACGTGGAAGCCGCTGGCAGCGATGACGACGCCAAAGTGCACCGAAAAGACGTGCGTGTTGTGAAGAAAAAAGCCCGCAGCCGGGCAAACAGCGACGACGAGGTGCGTGGGCCGTTGAGCGCCTTGATTTGATTGTTAAGTGTTGATGCAGAGCGAGTCATATGCCCGGCCAACATCGATCACGTCGCCGGACGCCCCGCTGAGCCACCGCCCGTCGGCGTTCACGACGCTCTCCACGCTCGCCATGGACGAGCTCCACGCCCTCGAGCACCAGGAGGCCCTGCGCCGCGCCGACTTTGAGGCGCGCCATGCAGAGGCCCTGCGCCGTGCAGAGTACGAATACCAGTGCCACGCACGCCGCGCAAAGAGCGCAACGACGAGCCCCGTCCTGTCGACGTCGTTCGGGCTGTCCCACGAACGCGGCGGTGGCGGGCCCGCACTGACGACGTCGCGCTCGTCGGGCCACCTCGTCGGCCACTACGCATGGAGCCATCCGTACTACAGCCGACGCCACCGCTCGCACGACTCGTCGCCGTCCCCGCCCAGCTCCGACTCCGAGTCGCACATGCAGCCGCGCATCGCCGACCTCTCCACGCCGTCCACCAGCCCCTTCCTCGGGCCCCTCCGCACCCTCAACCTCCACTCTGCAAACCCGTCACGCGCGCCCTCGCCTGTCCTCCTCCCGCCCCCGCAGCTCCCTCTCCGCGTCCCCACCAGCCCCTGTTCCTTCATGGGCCCCACCTCTGCGTCCTCCTCGCGCCCACCAAGTCCCCCGCTGTGGCCTGCTCACTCACGACCTGCGTTCGACCATCACCACCACTCCCACGGCGGCCACCACCTCGCCCATTCCGTGCGTGCCGCGTTCGGCATGACCCCCATCAGCACCCCCTCTTCCTCTGGATCGTCATCCTCCTCTGGATCGACATCTGTACCTCGTTCGCCTACGACGACCACGCACTCGCACTCGCACTCGCTTCCTCACTTGACCACGGGTTATCCGACCTCTGCATCTGCGCGTGCGCTCCCCCTGCCCCTGCCACTCCCACTCCCGCTTCCACACCCACATCCGCACCCGCACCCGCTGTCCATGCCACCCAGCCGTGCGTCCTCGCCCCCGATCGTCCTTGCGCCCATCGCGCTCGCGAAGAGACCCAAAGCCGATGCAGACGACGGTGCGGGTGTCAAGACCGAGTGTGAGGAGCGTGTGAAAGCAGAGTGTGAGGGTGCGGACGAGCTGACGTTGCCCGGGTTTAGCGCGTTCGAGGCGGCCCTTGCGAGGTTTTGAGGCATGTGCTCCTCCCTTGGTTTTTTTTTTTTTTTTTCGTTTTTTGGAGGAAGTTTTGTGTATTGACAACTATGCTTTCATTCTTCTACTTTACTATCTCCTCCCTTCCAACCTATCTCTATCCCTATCCCTGCTCATTCTCATCTATCCATCCATCTATCCACATACACATTCCATAGACAGTACAATTACAATTACAATACTTATCATAGAACCCACTCACCCTCATAGACGTATATATATATGTATAGAAGGCGCTTTGCTCTGCTTTCGTAGCCTGGCTAGTTTGCTGGACCCCAAAAGTCGGCAGTGCGGAATTGGTTCTTGTGAGGAATGAGGAATGGGTCAGTTCGGGGATCTTGTGTGATCACACAATGAGGAATGAAAATGGAGTGGAGTAGAGGGTATGCATGTGCATTAGCTGAGTAATGTGCTTGATGGAAAAATTATCATTAGTAGATGCTTTGATTTTGATTCAAGCTAGGTTGGATCTGGGCAGAGCTACGGCGGACAGGAGGTGTGGTGGTGTGTCTATTGTTTTTTAGTTTTAGTTTATTCGATTAGGAGAGTACAAGTACGATGATGGTCAGCTCTCTTTCCATACCTCACCTAGATATTGGCAGAACCATATATTAATATATTGCTTACCTCTAACATGCGAAACAAAGTGTTTTTTACACGTTGGCGGACGATGAGCGGGCCCCGGATGGGATTCGAAACGCATAGATTGGATATATGGGATATGGGATATGTACCAACTCCCCCGGAGGCAAAATGATGATAACTCCATTATGGCATGTGATGACAGCTGTCGGAACGCAGCGTGCTTATGCAGACTGCCACTTACAATAGTAAGCATGCCCGCACGCCCCGCCGAGTCTCAGCGCGTGTTATGTACTGTACTCATACCCGGATTTAGATGTGGCGACTAACAACCTACATACATACATATTTCAGGCTCGAAAACAGTTCCGGTTCGGGTATCGATCGTGCGGAGTGGTTAGTGGCGCGTAGATTGTTTATCACGTGTAACTACGTACAATATACAGCTGCAGTGTAACTTCATAAAATATGGCTACGTAGTATATGGATATTGATATTCAGACAATGAGTATGCTATGCCATACCCCACATGTACAGCGCGCGCAGAGTAGACAAGGTCGTGACTCCGAGTTCTCATGGTGAGTAGTCGTAGTCGAGCTGATAACTTTGCATATGCATATGTTGTCTTGAAGAAATGAGAATAAATAAGCTTCTGCGGATCCATTTCCTTTTCTTGGCGTTTGACCCGTTGGGCCCAAGGGGTCCGAGTCGGATGACCTTATCCTTATGTACGTGGTATATCTGCATCTGGCGGCTAATGATCCATGGGATGGGATGGGGTGATTGAATTGTCCTAAGCTCTCGGGCTCCTAGAGTTAGAGTCTTGACGTCGACCACGTACCAAGTAAATGTATAGTGTATGATTAGTTCAGTGGTTGTAAACAACGATATAGGACTAGTTAGCACATATAGTCTGCTATTCCTATTATACCGTCTGCTCGATGTCACCCAGTCGGACATGGGTTCATAGTGATGGGGGTTCATGGGGGTTCACAAATAGTTTTACCCCATGAGAAGCGGTGTTACCCCAGCTTGATCCTTGGCTCGGATCCGCGCGCGGCATCTTGCGATGAGCCACAACTCCGACGCGACTGTGCTCGGCAAGTACTGACTTAGCCCGCCCGCTCACATGGGAATATGCGAATGACGCTCCTAGGGTCTACATAAGTGACGTTTACAGGCTGCGCGTACTAATTACTTAACAGCCACTACGGACTACGATGTCCACACGGCGACGCGGCGTAACCTCGCTTCGTCTCAAGTCCTAGTGGTTTCTCACACAAGGTGTATCCTCGCAGATTTGAGTCTCAGTTTAAGTTTATCAGGGTCATCGAGTATCGACCGTTCGACCGTTCGAGCCGAGCGCCTTTGAACAACAAACACGCGTCCGAGGATCGTTTCATACAGATTCGTAGTTCACTTCTTGACAACCCCTCCACCCTGTTGGTCTCACTCTCGGGATAGACCGTGACTATGCCCGAAATCAGCGCGTCGTCGTCCTGCTCAAAACTTGAAAAAAAATAAAAAAAAAGTAAAACACCTTCCTTTCACGTAAGGCTTCGAAACATCCGGTATAGTATCGTGTGCTACTCCCGCCGGGTGTAGCCCTGACCGCGGGCCGGGGACATACATACCTAGTACCCACGAAATACCCCACATCCTCGGTCCTTCTCCCCCGTGTCCGTCGTCCTTGAGCTGCTTGCTCACTTCTCGTACCGGCAAACTCCCTGTCTATCTTAATCCTTAACGAACTAGCTCAGCCCTATCCATCCATCTCCTACTCCTTCACCTTGCGGGAAACAAACAAGGATTCCGTACCGAGGAGCTTCCTATCGCCGCTGCGAAAACGAAGGGCTGGAGTACATAACATGTACGTCCATCGAAGTCTGTCTTCTGATACGAAGCTGGAAATTAATACGTTGGTTGTGGGGTTTCGACTATTGTTATCGTGGGTACTCTGATTTCAGAAAGTTTCCGTGGTCTTGCGGGTAATCGTCGGAGAGGAATCAATTACGGGCAGGTTTGGCATTCCACGCGGTGGTCTGAACTCCTTTTTTTTTTTTTTGGCTTTCGAGGGTACGAGAATAATGGTAATGATAGTGCAAGAGAGATCATAATCTGGCCGTTGATTGTAAGGTAATGATCGTCATTGACTCATTGGTTTTTTCTTATTCTCTCGCTCTCGCTTTTCTTCAAAAGGCGTGGTTGTGTATCCTCTGAATTCGTGATAATATTCAGTCAAGTCGAACCGCCTCCCAGCGAGTCGGGATCGAGGCGGTTCATGAATTCACGGAGGTTATTATTATGTCACTGAAAGAACACATGCATAAAACAAACTTTTGTTTTTCCGACGGTTGATTCTCAGATGGATCCTAACATTCACCGAACTTCTTGACCGAGCTTTTCGTCATTCTCACAAGAAAGAAAAACACGCGTAGATGAACAGTTTTTTCCATGCTTTTACCGGCGCTACGAGCGTTTGTGAATCTGGCATGGTGATAAACGGGGATGTGGGTACAGTGATGTTTAGACAAAAACGGCGAACTCGGGGTCATCATTTAAAACTTGTAAAAGTCTACCAGTACGGATCGTGCTTGATTGACTTCAACGAAAAGTGCATGCTGATTTATCCAACAAAGCACCCATATCAGTTGGATCAAATCAGGACAGTCATCTGCAAGAAAGAATCGTTGTCAATAAAGTCACAAGTTTGGCAGGATGAAAGGAACATCATGGCTCATGACTTATCTTATCTAAAAATCTAATCTATTTCCGCGGGATCCGCGTTCATCGTTTGTTGGGCTTCAAAACTTTTTCAGTCTCAACAGAACAACCACCATAACTCATCATGATTCGATGCTAAAGAGATTTTTGCAAGAAATGTGTGCGACACTCATGAAATTTCGTATGGGTGTCGCCATCGCGTACTCTGAGCTTCGCCAGCGGTTTATGTCTGTTCTTAGGTCCAGACTGCCGATCTCGACGTCTACTTTGAACGAAAAACTGAGCACACAAAGACATGACAACGAAGTTAATCCTGTTATTGAAGGCTCGGAATTTGCTTACAAAGTAGGGTCATGACCTACACTTACGCGATATTGTGGTACTTATATGGATGGTTCTTTTCCTTCAAGGCCACGAATATCGTGCTCGTCAACGAAGACGGTGTAAAGACGGCTGCAAAGCTGGTCAGTAACGGTGCTTGGCTCACTAGACGCGATTATCTGAAGGTAATCTACTCTTCGCCAGATCCGCCAAAGACTTCTAGTAGAATCCTATACCCCTCGTACTTGGCGCACGCATCCCCTGCATCTTCTACCATCAGACCCCTATGTGGCTTTGGATCCTACAAACAAATCCGTTTTGAACTGGATATTTCTTATATCATGTCTAAACTTCAGCTTTTGGTCTGAAAAAGAGGGACAACCTGATCGTTATAGTGTAGAATGGCGGGATAAATGGGATTCTAGTGGAAAGAAGCTGTGGACGGGTTATTGGAGCTTGGTTGCTTCCCTCAATAGGGGTGAGTTACTCGTTCGCATCTATACTTCTTCCCATCTCAAGACCCCAAATAGCTCTCGTGGACGACGATATTCCAATAACCGATCCTAAGTTTTACTCTTCAGAAGTCCTATGTCCTGATTCGTTGATTGAACACGTATTTCGCCGTTCTCCCCAGTCGGCGGAATCTATCCCTCTATTGGGAGAGCGGATAGCCATCATGAGAGAGGTTGGATCGATTCTTTGCAAGGTATCCTCGCACCGCATCTGGTTTCCGCATCAAATGAAATACTAAGTGGTTATCCAGAACTTTGATGGCTCGTTTCAAGGATTCCTGGATGAGTTTCACCGAAGACACAATGGGGAAGGTACCGCACTTCAATTAGTACAGATGGTCGTTGATATTTTCCCAACGTATCGCGACGAGTTCATCGTGAATGGAGAAAAAGGTATGTTTTGCACAACTAGGCGATGCTATCAACTAAAGGCATAATCAGTCTGCTTTTGGAAGAGAGCGCAGATCCTAGTCGCCGAGATTTGGGCTGCCTTCTATCCAGCTAACTCAACATACCCGCATCCTATATTCCCCGGAGTCCGAGGACCCAAAATTCAACAGCTCACTATGTTCGCAGATTATCGTGTGCCGCAGATCTTGCATCACCTTTGTATCCTAGATTATCCGCCTTCCCTCCTTGAAACACTTCACACAGGCACGCCCCTCCAGTCTGGTGCGTCCGAGGAGATAAGCTTGCGCGCCGCGAGTATTATTGCCGTCGAACGGGTGAAAGAGGAGATACTCAAACTGTTTGTAGAAGAAGGCAAATGTGGGGAAGATACTGTCAGTAGCGTCCTGATAGACTTCTATTTATGGGACCTTGCAAAGAAGATAGAGAATGGGGAGGACCGAATAAAGGGTATGAAGACGGCCAAGACAGTTCCAATCCATCGGACGAGGAGTATCTGGTACTAATGCACACGTTTGGGAAGCTGGCCAACCTAGATGTAGCCACTTTGGTAATTTACAATACTTTCGTTTTTTTAGACCAAAAGGACAGTAATGAACTTGTTTTTGATGTTACATGAAAACAAAAAGCATCAGCAACTTAATCATTGTCGCCATCGCCTTCGTCCATAGACTCCATTTCATCGGTGGACGAGTCTTCACTTGCCCGCTGCCGCTGGTCAAACACGTCGATGTTGCCTTCCTCTCGTAGTATGCTGTCAAAGATCTCGTAAGACGTGTATTTTTATTTCTGAGAAAAGGAAAACACAAACTGGTCGAACATCCTTATCGGGGTCATTTCAGACTCGGATCGTTCCGCTACAAGCGCCCGTAAGTACATAGCCCAATCTTGATGGCTACCTTCTTCAAGCACACGTACATCTGTCGACGTGTGCTGGAGGTTTGGTGCACAAGGGGACGTGGGGGTCGGGCTATGAAGGATGATATCATCCTCGATCCCGCAGGTCATGACATGGAAAAGATGGGGATGACAGAGGACAGAGTTTACGATTGATTTATGACCTAAAGCAAACTTCAGTAGGAGGGAGACAATAGATGGGACTGGCAGACCGTGCAAATAACAATGCGGTGTTGAAAGATCGACAGGAATGTATCTCGGCGCTCCGCGAGCGCATGTGAAGGCTACGGATGGCCTGGCATGAGTATCAGTGTAATATAGTGGCCAAACGCTTACCTGTAACATTTGGCCAGCTTTTAGACGCCCAGTCTTCAGCAGAAACCTCAATCCTCTGATTCACAAGCTGGTCAACGGAGGGAACTTTCCACATATATCCACGGAAATCCTCAGAGCCAGCACAGTAGAATTCGTCGTTGACCAGTCCAAAACTTCCAAATGCACCATTCTGAAAGGTCGTGAAAACGTGATCATCCATTACGAGAGATATGATACTGCACCTTGATAGTACACGAGTTAGAATACGTTCGCTCAGGTGGTAACACCGGTGTTCCATCCGGATGATTCTTCCCACTACACACAGCAAGAGGGATTGGATCGGATAAACCGTAAATTGTAGGGAGAAAGTTCTGTAACCAAATTAGTAGATGAAAGAGTCAGACCGTCACTCAAATCATACGAGCATTACTACGGCTAGTTTGCTTCCTACACCAGACTCACCGTCAGATAGATCGACAAAAGAAGGCAGGGATCGTGCTTACCATCCGAGTTGAATGTTAGACTACTTGATTCAGGCTCACATAAAGCACTATGTGTCTTCCGAGTGAGTTTTGTTAGGTACTTCCAAAGGCACCACCAGGATGTTGAGTCGCGGGGAGACATTGAAACAAGCAACCAACCTTTTGGATGACTCCTTCGCGTGTCCTGCTTAATAGAGGTCCAAACGCCATCCGAGTATCGCGTAAACAAACCCCACCGTGACTGTCGCATGTAGCAAAAATATGCTCCATGGTGGGATGATATCGCACTCCTGTCGCTTCCGTTGGCAATTGTAGAGTGCTCTGAGCACGGAATAAGCCACTATCGCGACCATCGTGAAGTAGAATACGTCCATCCTGCCTAAGCTGAAAATTCAGCATATCCTGGTGCGCCTTGTATAAGATGTTTTACCCAGCACTCATAAAAACCTCCTCCTGATATGAGTGACAACTTATTGCCCGAATTGTATCCTTGAAAATGTGGGGATAGTCCTTTCATCGAGACATTGTTATTGTACTTACGTCGTGTAATCGGAACGTTCGATCGGGAGGTTTTGTGCCGGTTCCAGAGTCCAACTGTAATCCCACTGTTGAGATATTGTATTTTAAAACAGTTTCATCTGTGCCTGCACTTAATACCCAATCAGACCCTATACATTGCATGAGAATGTTCCACGGACGAATATAGATAATGATTGGTCGAAGAGAAAGCAATTGTAAACACGTTTCCCTAAGGTTATCGCATGAGACATGTAGTTTGCACGTACTACGAGAATAACTAACCTTAGGACCGCAAAGATTGTATATCGGCACGGTCACATCTTCCTGGTGAAAGTCCCAAAGGTATATCCGAAAATCTGTCCGTCATGTCATTATGAGCAGATGTACAAATGATAGTTTAGCCTACCATCCCCACCACTCGCTAGAAAGCGCCCTTGACCGGATGAAAAAGCGAGAGTATTGACACAAGATGTGTGAGCGGCGAGTTTACTGAAATAACTATCGAGGGACGAAATATGCTTAATCCTGAAGTTCCTTACCTGGAGAAAGGAAATCCATTCGATAAAACTGAAGTAATTGTCTCTTCCTGAAACAACGACCTCTGACGGGCCGTGTACGAAGAAGTGGAGATTTCAGAGTGTCTCCGACCCGCCTGCGGCATATTTTTCTGGTACTTTTCAAGCAATCGGAGATAGATTCTTTGGGTAGCAATCGAAGTATTGAAAGATATTATGATTCATAAAAAGGCGTGAATGTCACGGTCATGCCCTGAATTCTGACGTTGAGGACGCCCAAGTTGGAAACGCAGAGTTCTTAGTACTATTACGTCATTTGGATCACAAAGCACGCGCACGTGACATTTTTCGTTTCTTTTCCCTCCCATGTTCATTGTCACGATATCGACATACACATTGCTATATATATGTACCAATGAATTTCAAAGAAGCTACAGATCAGCAGGACTTCAGCTTTAGCTTTAACATCCAACTACGATTGTTGATGAAACGAGCATTTAACCCGTTTTCGACGCGTCAATTGGGGTAGGTTCTTCAAGTAGTCAATGATGTCACTGCTCAGATCTTCTCTGTCAAAATCCAGCCAATGCTCCAAATTCTTTGCTTTCTGTCATCCACTGCTTTTCCTGCCGCGCTAATCCATGTCTCGTTTTATCATCAACTCCATTCCATTCGAGACGCGTCTTTCTCATGACGCCAAACAGATCCTTGCTCGCGACCAGGGGCGTGCCAAAAGGTTCCTCGCTGGACTTCATCCACATGGTCCTGCCGCCTTCCAAGCCAAGAACTCGAACAAGCGAAATAGTTCCCCCTCTAGCACTCAAGATTCAGTCGACGTGACTGAATCAGGTTTGTTGGCTAAAGGCTTGAAATGACTGACGAGTTTGCAGACTCATATTCTCAATGTTATCCAGGAGTGGTTTACTCGGTTCCTGTTGCAGTAGGTCAACCGTCGACCATGTATTCCCTTCTTCTTGATACGAGTATGTCCTCCCGAACTCTGCCTGTCGTTGGAATATCATAAAACTTTCGTCTACCAGGCAGTTCAAACACGTAAGGATGTCTACGGATGGTTTGCGTCAACTCTTGACGCAAAATTTAGCTGGGTCGGTGCCGACAAGGAGTACTCACCAACGAGCACTAGCATTGATAATAACAAAATGTTTGTGGGTACAAATTCCTCGCCCACTTTTCGTCTTTTACGTTGCAGTTCATTTAGGAAATTGTCTATGGCTCTGGGGCAGTAACCGGCGCAGAATGTATGCGTTCATACGGGCTCTTTTAGACATGAAGCTCCAGCTAGCGTGTTGTAGATCAGGATCAAATCACTCTTGGCGGAAATCTCGTCGCCAAAAATCATGTTATCGGTGTAGCCTCCAGTGCGCGCGGTTTCAGTGGCGTTGACGGGATTCTGGGGTACGATTACATTTTCTAATGACTCTAGGCCGCATTCTGACACATGTTATGACTAGAATCGGACCAGTTGACCTTTCATCATTAGGTGTGTTATCTTGCGAAGTTGTGTGTCTTTATTCATTTCTCTCCAGGACCAGATGCTGTACGTCCTGTGACTGAAAACCTATTCAATTCTGGAGTTATACCCGCCATATCTATCGGAATGTCTTACATCCCTGGCGGCGACAATGTTGCGAACGGGGAGATCACTTTCGGAGCCACTGACACCGCGAAGTATCACGTTCTAACTACTCTCCTGGCCTTCAAATTGACATCCTCTGCTTGAATAACAGGTTCACCGGCTCAATTAACTACGTTCCAATCACGACAATAGAACCTTCTGACAAATACTGGGGAATAGATGCAGACTTGGTCTACAGCGAGAATATGCCTTTGTTAAGATTGTCTGCTGGAATCGTCGACATTGGAACGACGTTGCTTCTCCTTGCCTCGGATGCATTCAAGTTCTATCGACGCGCTGCAGGTGCGGAGGAAGATCCGTAAGTTCTGATACCTAACCACCCGTTTTTGCTCTATTGAATTGAACCTTTTATATAGTACCACAGGATTGTTAACTGTGACAGAGGCACAATTCGCGGAAATGGAGAGTTTATTCTTTACGATCGGTTCGGTGAGTGCCTCTTATGAACTTCGGAGACTGCTTTTAATCGTTTTTGGCGTCCTTCAGGAAACTTACGAGCTAACACCCAATGCCCAGATATGGCCGCGACGACTCAACGACGTCATCGGAGGTGGGAAAGATAAAATATACCTCATCGTCGCCGATATGGGTACTTCAAGTGGTAATGGTCTTGATTTCATAAGTAAAACCTTGACTACTGTTGACCATACAGAAATGCTAAACCTTCTTCAGTTGGATTTTCCTTCTTGCAACGATTCTATAGTGTCTTCGATACAACAAACCGCCGATTTGGCCTGGCGAGGACGAAACACACGGCGGCAGAGATCAATTGAGTCGTTGTTCTTACCTTACCAGGCTGTATTTCGAGTTGAATTGTACCTTTATTGTTCAGCTAGTAACAATGAGCCCAATGAACATCTTGATCACCTCGTCACAGGATCATTGAGTATATGCGAGCCCCGCTAACTACACTTGAAAGTTCCAAGAAAACTCCCATTGCAACAAAAACAATATAAAATATCATGTTCATGATTTGCTGCGAGCTGCAATACGCCTATTTTTTCCTGGGCGTTTGCTTGCTCCACCTCTACCTCCACCTCGTCCTCCACCTCCACCTCGTCCTCCACCTCCACCTCGTCCTCCACCCCCTCCTCGCCCTCCCTTCCTGCCTCCCCTCGGACTAAAGCTGTCCGTCGACTCCCTTGTGTTTTGTTTTGACCGTCTGTTGCCACCTCCAAATCCGAACTTCGAATCGCGAGCCTTGCGGCTGAGACCTCTTTTACCATCTCTGCCACCAGCTCTTTCTCCCGTACTGCGCTTCGCCGGCCGGTCGGATATAGCATCTTCAACTGCAACGTCGAAGTCGTCGTCAGCCGCGTCTGGATTATCTAGCATATCTTTTCGTTCTGCAAAGGTACAACAAGATGGTCAGAATACGATCACGCCAAACATTGGAGAAATGTCATACTCCGTTTGAGACCCTTGAGTCGTTCCTCGATGTCCTTCTTCGATCTCTCACGCTCCTTGAGTTTCTCAACCTGGACCTGCTTGCCAAACTTCTTCCCTTCCCGCTCCTTGCGTTTGTCTTCGCTCTTCTTGATAGTAGCGGACTCGTCGAGCAGACGCTGTCGTATCCGCTCCATATGGGCATCGGTTTTAACCATCTCAGCGAAGTAGTCGGCAGGTCGGGTGAAAGGGAATTTGTGTTTTGCGGCCAATGATCGGGCGGCTTCTGCACTGTGCAGGGCTTGTTTGTAGCTGGATGAAGAATGCGGATGAGAAGTCAATGATAGCAAGGAAGAGTGTACATACAAAGCAAGTTCACGGTTCAAGTCGTCATTCACGTCGACGTCTATTGATTGAGGGTATGTCAGGACGAGAGTTTCTGTCCATGGTAATGAAGGGTCGAGCTGAATGGTTTCCCGGATTCGCTCGAGGGCAACCTACACGGAGGGATGGTGAACTATGCAAACTTAAGAAATCGGGCCGTTAGCATACTTTGTTGTCAATTTCAATTTTTTGCCGAGGGACTGCGTCTTCGTCGAGATGTTCCGCATCTTCAAGGAGAACGTCCTCTTCCTCTTCCTCCTCATCCTCGTCAGCTTTGCCCTCCTCATCCTCTGAAACCTCTTGTTTCTCCTTATCCTCATCTTCCGCATCACTTGCAACCTCCTCTACATCTTCACCAGACGCGCTATCTTCATCCTCTTCACTGTCCGACCCATCCTCATCCTCCTTGCCAAGAGCAAGGTTCAATTGTGCTCGGTCAAAGTCATCGAGCCCATCTTCTCCAAGGGCATTCATAAGCCGTGCCATTCCTTCCTCATCGACTCCCTCGTCACCACTGTCGTCTTCGTCTTCTTCATCTTCGTCATCTTCCATATCCTCATCGGCTGGTTCGGGTGGAGGGGCTACTTTTGATACCTTGAGTGGAGAAGATTTTGTAGCCTTGGAAGAGCTGGCCTTTTTGTCGGGGCCTTTGGAGGTTTTGGCGGTTGGAGGCATTTGTGATTCTCGATCGTGAATGAATTCAGGCGGTTTCGTGTGGTCAACTTTTTTTCGGAAACCTTCCGAATCAACAATGACAATCATAAATTCGCCTAATTTGGGCAGGCAGGACACGTCGCGTCCACTCGACGTTCGTTATATCGCTACTTTGTTAACGACACCCGTCCAACCAGCGCCAAGGCCTGAATCTCTCACGTATTTATCTACACAACGATGTGATGAGAGGATGAAATCACAAAAATTTAGCATGAGTAGGCCTGCTGAAACGCGAACGAGTGCGAGATATTCCGTAACGAATTCGGAAGGAGCTGGGCACCTGCCATGGTATGTTCCGTGAGAAGCTGTCTGGGACATAAGTATGAGCGCGAACTCCATCAGGTGATACTCCTTACCAATTATCGAGTTAGATGCCCCTTTCACATCTTTGTCCTGCTTCTTTTTCGGCGTCTCCTCAGGTGTTCCGACTCGACAATAAGCACTTCTGGCTGCCTAATGCGGTGAGTGTTCCGAGCCTGAATATATTCTTAGAACGATGCTTGTGTCAGTGTGAATCTCCATGCTCCGATCTCAACTTTTTCAATCACATTCCTCGAAGAGATGGATTGAAACCACCCACGGGATGATGTTATTTGAGCGGCGGGGCTGCACTGTGACTGGTGGGCTATTGGACCGGGTGGGCTGACCACCCTCACCGGCTATGTTATGTCAGCAAATGTGATTGAGGCCCTGTTGACACTGCTTTTCCGCCAAAGAGCCCACCTGATGGCAAGGTTCAAAAACCCACAAACAGCCACTCTTTTGGTCACCCACCACCAGCAGACGCTAAGAAACGATGCCTCTCCCCAGGGCCCTCCTCTCTCGCCTTCACCATGACCTTGCAGAGCTTTTTGAGTCACCTTACCCTGGAGTATCGGTCTTTGTTGACGATGCCAACGTCCAGAAGCTTTGTCTGGTGCTTACACCTCCCAGTGGTCCTTGGAAAGACCTTGCACTGCATTTCGATGTGGAGCTTCCAAATCATTGGGTATAGTGGCCTGATGTTTGCATGGACAAGTCAGAACAACTTCTCACATCATGCACTAGCCTTCTTCACCCCCTATGATCTATTCGAGTGTCGCTGGAATAACACATCCGAATCTACACGGAAACTGGATATGTTGTGATTTGTTGAAAGAGCAGGATGAATTGGAGAGAGGCTATACTGGAGGGTAGATGCTTCTTCCTCATTTGTCACCATCATACTCATGGACTCAAAGGTACACGCCAGCTCTGACTCTTCGAGGATTATTCCTTCAATTTTTGACTTTTTTCTCCAGCACTAAGGTCTCTATTTATTCGTTGGCCGATCTCATTCAGATCTCACATACTCGCTCACACAGGTCGAACAAATTGACGGGAGAGTGGTGGATATTGGCGATTATCATGTAATACGCTATGAGCTTTCTGACTACGCGGCATATACGCATGAGCAGCTCGAAGACATGTGGAACTCAAGTTCATCGCCGGAGGTTGAAATATCTGGTGCCAAGTCTACTCAGGAACAGCCGATCCACAGGGTCAAGAATGTTCACGTTCCGATGCGCCGAGTCGAAGTAGTCAACCCCAAGTGGCATGCAACATACAAGTTAATATCTCAGTGGAAATGCCGACGATGTGGGTACAATTCTGAAAGACTGCCTGTCCATCAAATACCTCAGTATGAAGAGGACGATTGGTTGGCCTCCGCTCCATTGTGTTTCCCTGGAGCCCTTCCATGTTACCTTGAGATACTCAACGACGATGTCCTGCTGGAATTGTCAAGACACCTACTTTCAGAGTCTCTCGTTGCTTTCTCAACAGCCTATCCTCGATTTCGACGGGTAGTCACCTCAAGATATGTGCTCTTGGAACGCGAATTGCGTTGTTTCTTCCTTCGTAATCCTCTACGATCTTCAATTCTAGGTATTGGAATTGCACTCAACCGCGAGAATGGACGTCTATCTTCAGATTTCGATTGGCTGAGTTGGGAGGCCTTCGACACATATCAGGTACGGATTAGCGTTCAGAAACGGGACTTTGAATTCTTTCTTCCCCTGGCTTTCAATCGCGACCACTTTAATCGTGTTGAGAACCGGATATGGTCTCACCTTGAGATCCTCCACAAGGCCGCCAGCGAAATACGGCGAAAAGGCCGCCCGCGGCCATTTCGTCCGCCTCAAAATCTTCATGCTACAGTCGAGGTCGTGTACAAGTTGATGAATAATATCGTCGTCCTTCTAATGAAGGCCTGTAACGATGTACTCGAAACGCCTCCAACACCGTCAACGGAGTCCACCTCAGCCATCACGCTCCTTCATGCTTCTGAAAAAGCGGTGACTGCTTATGGCCATCTCTATCATCTCCTTTTATGCCTCTCTCGCACGACACCAGCCATTCTCAAAGATGCCGTCACCCGTCTTTTACGCTTTCTTCACTTTCCCCAATACCGATTGAAAGTGCATGTTCCTGACTTAGGAGAGCTCATAGTTCTCATAACCCTCGTTCTTGCCCTTCCACCTGATCAGCGAGGTCATCTCAGTTGGGCTTCATTGAATGGCCCAGTCCTTGAAGAAGCCACCGTGCGTAATGCAAAGTGGCTCCTTGAGAAGCACCCTACGCTTGAAGTAATGGAAGATGGTCCAAGCCCATATCGTCTTCACACCACCTTCATGGCCCATAAGACTGGCCTACGTCTCATGATGTTCCAGATAACCTTCCTAGACATCTTTGTCAAAACATACGCGGCGAACCCAAGCCAGCTAGACGACAACTATGGTTTTCCGGAACCAAGTATCCCAGCCCGCATGGTCGAAGAGGTAAAGGCAATCTACAAGGTTGATACTTGGCCCGCTTTCTTCCGCCGCGTTCAATATCGGAATGGAATGGCACTCAATGAAATAGCATTGTCGAGGATGCTGAGGAATACTATACTTACCAGTGCGAGGAGGAATTATCATCAACAAAAGTCTCCACAAATAATCCACAAGTTGTGGTCGGAGAGGCTTGAAATGGAGAAACGCTGGTTCAAAGGTCGTCAGTGACTTAAATTGGACAATTCGGCTCATACCCTTTGTCTCATACCCTTTGCGATATTTGACGTAGAATGGCAATTCTTTCATGACAACATTGATTGGTATGTCATATAAAACATGTATATCTGGATCAAAGATCGGTGTAAATAATAGAACCAGGGCTTTTAACTTGTTGCGAAGCTGAGCTGCAGACCTTATTGAGGCTTATCGCGCTTTTTTCTGCTTTCGCGGCTGAGAGGCATTCTGAATTTCCACCATTCTCCAGCAACAATGATCAATAATCAACACGAGGCGTTTGCATGTGGGATATTGAAATTCAAGAAAGGCTTGCCTTGAGACACCAGACGCGGCATTGAGGAACTCGAGCTCGCCTCAGCGAGATCGCTCATGGTATGGAGATTGTCCCATCTCCGCGACGCCAAGGGAGACCAGTGGTGTCGAGGGTAAAGCCCGAGTCGGAGAGCGAGAGCGAGGTCTCCGAGGAACCCTGATGAGGAGGCAGTAGCTGACATGAGAACCACATAGTGTACAGCATGCGCACGGCGAGACGCAAAATTAGAATTAGCGCATTATCTGACGCTCGCCGGCGCTCATTTCAGCTTGCCCCATCTCTTACGTACTAAGTAACGAGAGAATGCAGTCGATGAGGCCTTGTCGACCCAAGTGGAATCCCCACTTTCTCATGCGCGAGAAGACCGTCGATGACTTATTTGCAAACGGCAGCCCATTCACGCAGCACGTAATAGCTTGGAAATTGCAATGCCCTCACTCGACAATCCCTTTGAATGTCCTCGTTCATCAATGCCCATCCGCTTGACTCGCCATCATCGCTAGCTATCAATAACCTGTCGGTATCGGTCGGATGGTATTTGGGCGTCGAATTAGGCTTGGTCTAGGTATATGCGCGATGATGAAGGTAGATATCGCTTCTTATCGTAACTTTCGAACGTGGTCTATGCAAGGCAAGTGAGACTGGTACAACGGTGCTGGGTTCCTTAGGGCAGTCCAACCTTCGCATTGCGATATTTCCCATTAATATTGTAATGAATCATGCTTGCAATATTTCTTCCGCCTGATAGGCATCAGTAATTCTGAAGACCATGAAGATAGATGAAACGTTGAAATCGACACCCTGCGCAACAGTCCGGTCAATCGAATGGGTTTTACTATGATTTCACCATCACTTGATTTCATGTTCAAAAGTTATACACATGTCTCGATGGGAACCGCAACAACGGGCTCAAAAAAGTTACTTCGAGGATCGTGGCGGTTTGCACTGATAAGCTGCCACCCCGTGCTTCGCAAAAGAAGGTCCAGTTGTCCAATCGTTCTTTCTTGGGAATTGAACCAAACCATCATCTGTGTAATACTTATTAATTGGACATCAAAACAAAAACAGGACATGTACCCCAAGGTCGATAAGGTAGGGCAGCCCATTTGCCGCACCATAATTGGCTAAGAGTGGTGCTGGTGCTTCTTTATGGCCAGAATTCAGGCCTGATTGAACTGTAGGATCATGACAGGCGTAAGCGACGATGTTGTCGGCTAAGACAAGCTTGGTGGTGGGCATTGCGGCTGCGCGGAGTGCCCTAAGAATACGAGCACAGTACGGGTCTGACCAGTTATGCATGATTTGTTTGAGGATGAACACAGAAGCATTGGTCATGGGCTGAGGGGTGAAAAAATCATGAGCTGTGTGTATATATTCAGGACCGAATCCACAGATAGCATTACACGACAATACTTACGTACGAAAGAAAGTCTGCCTGTTTCAAAAATCTCAGGGTATTCCTTGCTCAAATACTGTAGAAGCAAATGGTTCAATGATATGAACACCTAAGCTGATTTTCAAGACGCACGGTTGTTGCTTCGGCGCATACCGTCGGGAGATCCTGAACAACAAATTTGAGATGAGCGTTTTCCTTGGAAAGCGCTATTGAAGATGTTCCAATCCCTCCCCCAACATCAACAACAATAGATTCTTTGGGAATAGCCTTCCAGTTAAGCACTGATGCTTTAATGTCAGACCAAAATCACACCATAATATTTTCAGCGGAAACAAACCGTCGTCCAAGACATCAGGAGGTTGCATCTGTGCAACACCGCACATAGCAACTTCCAAGCGGCGGCGACGGTATGCCTGGTCTTTTGTCTCATACCAGAGCCACATTGAAAGGTCCACATCGAAAGCACGATTGAAGGGAGTATGATTAGGTTCACCGGAGCGGGCCGTATTTGGGTCTTTCATGTTTTCAAAGAGCTGTGACGAAGATTTGGCACCATCACCAGCGCTAAAGGCTGGTTAAATATATACTCAGTTCACTGAATGAAAGAGCTTACAAGAGTTCCAAGAAAGCTGCAAGTCCTGATGTTCCTTCATGCTTGCCTTCTGGCCTTCAGCGGATATGAGAACCTTGACATTGAAAAGAAATGAGACTGTACTTCTCAAGAATGTCTGAGACGCATTTTCCACTGTCCATAATAGTAGATAACCTCGTGTTCGTGAAAACATCAGGGGTAAGCTCTTTATAGCAGTGATCTATGGCCAATATACGAAGTAACCTGCCTGGAAGTCAAATGTCAAAATCATCTGATACTTGAGTGATCCGATGGTAGGAGGACTCGCCGAGTTTGTTGCCATCCACATTACATATTTCTGCAATATTGTTGACGTGCATCCCCTGGCAATGTCTCAGTATATACTGTACAGGGAAAAGTCTGAGAGGAGAGAGGATAGTATCATACCTGTGGTCCTGCTTCACGCAAGATTTCTGTCACATTAAGTTCCAACGCAGTTCGCAGTGCGGCACTTTTGAAGTGCTGTACGTGGAAAATCACTTCGCTGACTTGAGATCTCACCAGGCACAGGACGACGTACCCCGGACGCAATGCTCATCATTGACACATAAGGTGGTAGAACACGCGCTGCAAGCTGCAGTGCGGAGGCAGCAATGAGGTTTGTCGCATCGTTCGCGGCCTGACTCGCGCGAAACGCCTCCGATTGCGGTGTGAATGGTTGCTTCGGGTCGGGAAAAGGTGTTTTGTTATCTTCGCATGTCCGAAGCAACGTCGAAACGGAGGAAGCGATCAAATCCGAGAGCTGTTGGATTTCAGCGGCCATGAATCAGTCACGACTTTAGCTGAACGAAAAAAAAGCCTGGTGAGTGTCTGACCCATGGAGCTAGCAATGCACGTACATAGACTCGAGACGAAAGAGAGATCGAATTGGCAGGCCTGCTACGCGGGTACTTGATATACGAAGTAAAATGATCAGCAATGCACGCTACCAATAGAAAGATTCAACATTCGCACTGGTGGGGCTAATCCATATCCTTCTGAAACAATACCAAGGCGTTCGCTTTCCGAATTACACGTCCCCAATTCAAACGATCGATTCATCGTCCAGTACATAGCTTGAGCAGGCATGAACATTGCGCCGTCCCAGAGACTGCCAAACTGGAATCCGATACTCTATTAGCACTGAATATCTCGTTGGCATATGTAATCATTTCATTTGAACATTTGAACTTGAACCAGTTCTGTTGGTTGTCGATTCGGATAGACTAAAGCAGAGACATGGATCAGAAGAAAAGCTTAGGGATCAGCTAGCACGAAGAACACATATTATTCAAAGGAGAGACGAACAGCGGGTCGGCAATGATTTCATGTTGGAAGCAACATAAACACAATTTTGGCTTCCCGAGACGACCGGCTCGCCTGTCCGGAGTCGGTGACGCGAAGAACTTGCAATCCATGATGCATGACGCGTCGCTTAGAGCTCGTGGTATCCCTTCTGAGGAACTTCTCTCGTTGAGCCAAAAGCGGGAATTTGGCTATACGACACATACCCATGCGTCTTCCTAAAGATAATCTATTATCGTCCGAAGGCTACGTACGCGATCCGACTGGTGAAAAACTGAAACTCAGGCAGGTACTTCTTAGTCGCACCAACAATTCTGTGAAGAATATGAAGAATGCAAACAATATGGAGTTGGCATCTTTCGGGACGTCCTCGACAGAAAAACAGCGCCCATATGGTACGGGTTTTTCCAATTAGCCCATTCTGTGTCTTTGGATGACGTATTGGTGCTCTATCACAGTGTCCTTCGCGGCCTATCTGGTGTATTATCATATCAATATCATCACCTTTGTTATTGCCGCCTGCTTGTACTCTATTCGACAAACTATGACGACGTTAGCCACCAGAATCAAAAGCCCCGGGGATAAGATGGGACGTTGCTTCAGCAGCGTCGAGATCAAGTCAAAACATATTAAGATAAAGTTCGTAATCAATATTTCCAGGTGTACATATCTTGTCAACCAAGTCAGTGGTGAAGGAATGACGGTCGTTCGAGAGTACTTCAGCGCGCCGCAACCACATCAAGCGGCTCGAACGTCACATAACGAACCTTGGGTTTCGCCTTGAGACTAGTGATACTCTAATGTCTACCACCAATCATGTCAAGCTCGGCAAGAAGAGTTTGGTGGCGGAACGCAAGGCGAATATCCGGCACATTTGTCTATCCGTTCTAATCAGAAAAGGAGTAGACACCAAACATAAATGTTCATAGAGAAGCTGACCTTGTGTATGTCATTTCCAGAGGAACCTGAAAGATACCATTGATGACCGAGCCAATGCCGTTTGATCTCCATTTCGAAGCCACTCTGTATAACTGAATTGCGAGCAAGTTCTGCCAGAGAACTCTGCGTCAATTTGTAGATCTGTATAGACCACAGAATTATTAGTCAAAAAAGTTGAATCAGCTAAATACGGTTACAGACATGGGCTGCGACACTGTATTCTTCGAGAAGCGGTTCCTATCAACAGAAAGAGAACGTTAATCAAGGACAGGAAGAAAAGAGAAAAACTTGTCAAAACTGACCTTCGTGAAATGAAACTGTAGAGGATCATCCGTACTCAAGCTAACGTTGAGGCCTGTCTTGAAGAAGTCCGGAAGTGGATTCCGTTCATATGTCAAAAACAGCGCATTGTTGCTCAGGGGGCTCATCGCAATGCCAATCTGCTTCAGATAGAACAGATACTGCAACGCCGGGACTTTTCTGAGGAGGATGCCGTGGGAGATCGAGTGAGAGCAGAGGAAGGCAGAAGTCAAATGGTCGGTGTCGCCAGCTTCGCCACAGTGCGGACGGAAGACGAATGTATCTGAATGCTATGTCAACTATGAGACAGTAGAAGAAACGTGCGAACGTACTAAAACCGCGGAGTTGCCTCCAGTGATTGAGGCTGGCTATATTGGAGAACATGTAATAAATCCTTCGTCGTTGAACAACGTTAGACAGAAAAGCAAGAACAAGATGCTAGATCTCACCAATACGAATAAGGGGGAGATTGCTGTGTATTCCACAAGCGCGGATAGGGATACTTCTTGTAGATCCGTCGCTCAACCTTCGACTCGTCGTCTACGGTATCAAACCCAATGACGCGTTGCAAGAATACATGTAGCTCCGGATGTGAAGTGGGATCCTTCGTAACCTCAAAAAGCGGACGGAATACATCTGTTGATCTTGGAATGTCGTTCCTAAGGCGAGAATAGTCAATCACTTACTGACTACGATGTCTTCGAAGGTATCGATCGAACCATTGGCCTTGTACACATCGTAAAGACGGGGAACCTGAATGAGCCAGCGCACATTGTGCGAGTAGAGCTTATTGTTGATTACCCAACGAGCCAGCTTGTCCCATTCGTCAGCGGAACGTCCGTAAATGCTGATGCGCCATTCGCAGTTCTACATACAGGCCGTGATTAGCTACTTTGTTCTGATTGAGAAGGATGGTATGTACCTGGTACTTGCTTTGTTCGAGATCGATCATTACCTCTGGGTAAAGCAACGGGTCAATAGTCGGTGAGTTTCAAAAGTTGAGGACGTACGGCGTGTGAGCTCGGCGAGGTAACGTCCTTCGATCAGGTTATCTGTTTTGAGAAAGATCTCACGCAGACGCGATTCGCCGAGGGGATTGTACTTCAGGTTGAATTTATCAAAACGGTGGAACGCATCCGTGTGCGCGTGCATGTCTAGAGTATCGATCGAGAGATCGTATGCGGTGAGGTTGAGGGATTGAAAGACCTGCTCAAGAGTCAAGTATGCGCCGTCGCGGAATATCACAACGTCCTAAACGATACTTTGTATCGATTGATTTCGTCAAATACAAAGAGCGACGGACGTTGGGACTATGCTTCATCTTTGACTTGATGAAACGGAGAAGATGCTTTTGATTCATGCTACTGGAGTGGTGGACGTGGGTATCGACTTTTCGAACATTGTAAAAATCTCTAAGGAGAGAGTTAAACAAAGAGCAGCCCCAAAACGGTACGAATTCACCTATGAGGGACACGCTGGCAACGAATCGAACTGAACAATCGACGACAAAAAGAAGATAATTCCGTATTTGCCCACCTTCATGTCAGCAATTTCTTGAGACTCGTTTAGCAGCGCATACATTTCGAACTTGCTAGCAAGATATTTGAGCCGTCGGAAGGCAAAGCTCTTTGTGGGCCCATCAGCAATGACACCCAGAATATAATCTAAATCTACGAAATATTCTCGGATGCTGGGGATATCAAATGCAGGTTTCTTCTCTTCAACAGATTGTATAGTTGGTTTGTCGTCATACACTTGGAAGACACCCTTCTCATCGACATTGAATGTCCAGGGATGCGGACCTGGGATATGGCAATCTTCGAAACGAAACTCCGTAGGCTTAGTGTCACTTGCACCGTCGATACTAGGTCCCTTTTTTGGATCGGTCCAGTGCCAGTGAGGAGGTGGAGGCGGAGGGTAAATTTCCCATTTCTCGAACTGGGGTAGAGGAACATGACCCAGATCTTTATCGATGATGGGCTGGTGGCCATCGTAGTCCTTAGGGTTATCACCAAGCCTCTGGAGTGACTTGGCCATGTACTTGTCGCGCAGGTTGAGACATCTTTGGAAAGATTGGAATAGAGGCGAGAATTCGCTGTTCGAATTCGCCTCTGTCGCAGGATTGTAAGGATTGTAAGCGTCGAATATATGCGTGGTGATGGCCAGAATTTACCTGATGCTGGTATTTCTGAGGGTGCAGGTGGCTCATCATCTATCTCAAGAGCAGAACCTGCAAGATTTGCTTGCTCCTCAAAAACGAATGGTTGTAATGGAGATGGAGTGAGCTTGAAGTTCCCCGAAAACGACCCATCCGAACGTGCATCTGAGCTACGTCTTTGTGCCCAGTACTTTTGCTCTATCTAGAAATTGTCGCAAGTAACCATATGATGAACACAGATATTGCATCGACTATGATCTTGGTTGTGCTAGACTGACGTACTTGTTGGAGATTTTTCTCTTCTGAATAACCAAAGAACCCATCACGAGCTTCAGGAATACTCAGCAATGACTCTCCCGGTGGACTGAGGACACCATCCTGGAGGGAATCGAGCGTCGTCGACATGATGCAGGATAGGCTCTGACCTAGGGCCTGCAGCTTATTACATCATACAGTCGCGTTCGCTGTTATTTGTCTTCAGCTCCGAAACAAATGTCGTCACGGTTATCACGACTCGACAGGAGACAGGACGAGGTCTCATAGAGGTTCGATGTCGTTTTCTGTTGTCTATTCCTTGTATTTTGGACTATTGGCTCTAGATTTACCACAAGCCCTACAACCAACTCGATTACTAGCAAGTCTCTTGGCTCTTTCCTCGATTGCTCTACTTAATCTTATGCAATGATTTCGGCGGATTCTGTCCCTACTTGCAAAGAGAACAATCAGGGACTCACGGACTTCTCCCGGTCGTCTTGTCCAAAGAGGAGGCCATGTTCTACTATTCTGGTCTCCCTTCCTCCCCTCGGCTCGTGTACCGTTCGGGCACAACGCCTTGGGCAATGCCTACTGGCCCAGAAGCGTACCGGGTTCTCAAGGAGCTCCACCCTGTCTTCGGTCACAAGATCGTCATCGTCTGGATGAGTAGGGCCTAAACAGCTTCTCGACGCCACCGGGCTTCCTTTCACGTCCATTGAT
Source organism: Termitomyces sp. 'cryptogamus' (assembly GCA_020091625.1). Taxonomy (NCBI): domain Eukaryota; kingdom Fungi; phylum Basidiomycota; class Agaricomycetes; order Agaricales; family Lyophyllaceae; genus Termitomyces; species Termitomyces sp. 'cryptogamus'. The sequence continues at coordinate 994,258 of JAGYZC010000004.1, read as the reverse complement.
GTGGTTCGATTCCAGGCCGGAAAGCATCCCATCGGTCCTGTTGTGTTGTGGATCGGCGTCGACGCTGAGATGGTCTCTGGCGAGGACGCTCGCACCTCTGCGGACGGATGCCTCGTGCTTCTTCGCGAGTTCGGCTTGGACGACGTTGAGGTCGAGTTTGGCAATTCCATCTACTCCCGGTCTGGGGTCCAGCCTCCTTGGACCCGAGATAAGCGTCCACCATGGATGTTCGTGCTCCTCTTACCGCTAGGCTCGGACTCTCTATCGCTGGCATGGCTAGTCTTCATACCGAGGGTACCGGTGGTCTCTACCTCATGCAAGGCGGCGACAGCAAGAACGTTTTGCTCGTCACGGCGCGCCATGTCCTCTTCCCGCCGAACGCACGTCCCAACTATGACTATCCCCGCCCAAGGACAGTGCATCTCCTCGTGATGTCGTTCTTCTGGGTACCCAGGCATTCATCCGACAACCTCCTAAAATCCATCCGGGACAACATCAGTGAACATCACTTCAAGATTCCAATGCATGAATATTGTATTAAGACATTGAAACAGAAGGTAGATGGGGTGGGCAAGAATGACCAAGAGCTTGTTAAGGTGACGAAGGAGGTGGAGTCAGTGCACCATGCACTCAACAATACAAAGAAGGTGATCAAGGCTCTAGAGATGTTCCATGAAAAAGTAAAGACTGAGTGGCGCAGTCCTAAGCAGCGCGTGATTGGGCATGTTGTCTGCGCCCCTCCCCTCATGTACAATGCAGACACACAAGGTTTTTCTGAAGACTATGCTCTTGTCGAGCTGGATAGCACTAAGTTCAAAAAAGCTTTTCATGGCAACTGTATCAATTTGGGTACATCTTGTTTTGTTTCACCGAGTTTTCCTTGCTGAATTGAATTGGCTTTTTTAGGGAACCAGATTTTGATCTTGGATTTTGTCAATAAGATGTACACCATGATGATAATCATATGACTTTCAAGTACCTGATGGACTGCCTTCTCTGGCTTCAGGGCATAAGGAGGCAATCCTGTTAGGTAACTCTGATAGGTAACTCTGACTCTATCTGGCCTTAGTCATAGGTGTAGCATCATCTCTAGCACATCTGATCAACCAGCCACCAAGCCCTGCACCCTCCTGTTAGCATTTGTCAGCTCTTTGTAGTTATCAGACACTACTCCTTTTGACATATTGTTAGTAATTACTGCTTAGCATGCAAGGGCCACTTACCACATATAGCATTAGTCATAGCATAGCTACAGATGTAGTATATAAGCTGGTCAGCAGGATAGAATATTCTTTGACCAAACAATAGCAGTGTTCTCCTGGCCTACACATTGAACTGGCTGCAAGAACTCCAGCATTGCTATCCATGCTCTGCTTGCTATGCTCACCTCTCACCTCCTCTTAGCTGCCTCTGTGCTCCTTTGACTCTTGCTTGTTGCCTGTGTCTGCTTGCTCTTGCTGGGTTTACCTGCAGAGTTTTTGTTCCCCTTACACAGGGCATCATCTCAGAGGAGTGCGTGCACAACTCCAACCAATATGACCATGCTGGTATTAAGTGTCTCCCTGTCATTAAGTGGGGCAACACCACAGACATCACCATTGGTCATGCCAATGGTATATTTTCATATGCCCATCAATACTTTATCCACCAAACACATGAGACATCAAAGGAGTGGGCAATTCTTCCATATGACAAGTGGTCTGGTCAGTTTTCCAGCCTTGGTGACTTGGGTTCTATCATTGTTGATGGCCTTGGCTGCATTGGTGGCCTCCTCACTGGTGGAAGTGGGAAAATGGCATTGTTTGACATGACTTATGCAACTCCCATTTTTTGGCTTCTCCCTCGCATCAGGGCAAATGGGTTCTCCAAGGCCAACATAACTATAAAGATGACATCTGCAACTCCATTCTTTTGGCATCTCTTGTGATCAGGGCAAATGGGTTCCCTGAGGCCTACATTAAAGCAGAGATTGCCTAGGCACATGGAGACTTCAATATCTTCTCTTCATCTTGCACTCCTTGCAATAAGTTAACTTGTATTTCATAACCTGGATCCAGAATTAGAGAATGCAACAATATGGAGTGTGTTGACATATTTCCAAATGACCTTGAATAAGAGACAGTGCCAAAATGGTACAGAGTAGCCCTTTTTATTGTCAATGTTGAAGTTATGCTAGTAGACAATAGCATTAAACCAAGAGCCAGAATAATCTATAAGTACTAGAGCAATCTTGGACAAAGCATGTGATGCTTTCATGGCTCCCTGTAAGGGCAACCTCTGGAGCAGTGGATCAGAGTCATGCAGCTAGCAGAGGGGAATCTGAAGTATATTAGTGGAGTAAATGACAATACAATCAGTAACTAATCACCTAGCAGAGGGGAATCCAAAGTATATTAGCAGAGTAAATGATGATACAATCAGTAACTAATCACCTAGCAGAGGGAAATCCAAAGAGAACAAGTCTAAGAATTTCCACTGCTTGGTGCAGTGCATCAGTGAGCATCGGAGGCATGGGAACTACTGTACAGGTGACTGGAGGTACTCCTAACTCTAGGGCAAGGGTTGCTGAGGTAATACAGAGAACTCTGCAGTGCTCCAGAGAACTCTGTGGCACTGGAACAAGCCACAGAGGTGTCAAACAAGCTGTAGAGGTGCTGGAACCAGTCACAGAGGTTGGAAATGGAAGTCCCCTGACATCACCCCCCCTCTAGCATGCAGCATCTCAACATGCAGGGTAGAAGTAGTCTCTGATTGCATGGTCTGCTGGCAAGATAGGATAGATGCCCCATATGGTGCATGGGGCATCTGGGTGTCTCCAATGGAACTCCTTAACAAGTCTGGGGGCATGTATGTTCTCCCGTGGCTCCCAGAAAATATCCTTGATTCCATAGCCTTTCCACTTCACCTTGTACTGTAGTTATCTCTGGAATAAATGGCTGTTCAGGATTTCTTCCACTTTGTGCTCTTCATCATTGTTGACTACCATCGGAGGGGGCAGAGGTGGCAGATGTTGCCCCAGGATAGGATCTTTAGGAGCTGGGGTTAGTTTGACCATGTTAAACACTGGATGAAGCTGGCACATCCCAGCAGGGAGTCAGAGTTGATAGGCCAAGGGTCCTACCTGTTGTTCCACTGTGAACATGCCTAACTGGTGGTGTGACAGCTTTTTTGAGGGACAGGTGGTCATAATGTCAAAGGTATCCAGGTAGACTTGATCCCCAGGCTGATATCTGTGCTCTGGGGTCCTCCCATGGTCATAGTATCACACCATGTTGTCCTTTGCTTTTACCAGTGTGGCCCAGGCTTTCTCTTGGGACTTCTTCATCCAGTCTACAAATTTGTTTACTGCTTCATTCTTCTGAGGGTCAGGCCCAGGGTTTGAATCCCATGCACGGGTGCCATCCAGTATTGAGGAAGAATGGGGAGAACTGTGTGAAAGAGTGAATATGGTTGTTGTACTAAAATTTGGCATTGGAGAGGAGTTTGTCCCAGTCATCTTGGTGCTCATTGCAAAAGAGGTGGAGATACTGTTCCAACTCCTGGTTTACATGCTCCGTCTGGCTGTTGGATTGAGCATGGTAGGCAGTGGTGGTGTGAAGCTTTACTCCAAGCAGTTGGTAGGGCTCCTGGGTGAACTCTGCCATGAATTGCAGTCCTTGATCCAAAACATAGGTGTCAGAGAGGCCATGGAGCTTCCAGACATTCCTCCAGTACAGTTTGCAGCTCCCATGGTGGAGCAGGTGGTGTGGGTTGGAATGAAGTGCACTCTCTTCCCATACAGATCTACCACCACCATGATTATGTCATAATTATGGACATTGGAGAGCTTGACAATGAAGTCCATGGATGCTATGCTCCATTGTTCCATGGGCACTGGTAGTAGGTGTAACTGTTCATAGGGGAGTCTGCACTGGGGCTTGGTCCGGAGGCAGAGATTGCAGGTGCTGGTGTAGGATTCAATGTATCAGGACATCTGGGGCCACCAGTAGTTCTGGGACACTAGCTCCAGCATCTTCCACTGCCCCAGGTGCCCTGCAATGCAGGAGTCGTGGTGTTGCTCCACAATCCTCCAATGGAGCTCCAGGATGTTGGGGACATAGATACAGTCTCGGAAGGTCAGAATTCCATTGTGGAGGGCCCATTTGTCAGTGCAGACTGCCTTGACACCCATAGTGTGCCCTGATTTCAGTGTCCAAGCAGCCTGTGCCACAAGCTCCTCCTGTTGACCATCCCTATTGCCCCATCAAATGTCCTGGAGGATGCCCACCTCTGCTCCATCCACTGCAAGGCCCTCCATGGCTTGGATTGTGAACAGTTCAGGGCAGAGGAGCACAATGTTACTGTTATTGCCTTCCCCCATTCCATGGTCCATCCTCTAAGATAGTGCATCTGGTTTTTTCATGCTCTGGCCAGGCTTGTGGTGCAAGGAGAAGTCAAAGTTGGTGAGGTAGAGAGACCATTGGGCCTGCTGGCAGTTAAGCTTCTTGGCCATCCAAAAGTATTCAAGGTTCTTGTGATCCATCCAGACCTCAAACTTGTGCTGTGCATCTTCAAGAAAGTGCCGCCACTCCTCAAATGACCGGATGATAACCAACATCTCCTTGTTGTGGATCTTGTAGTTCTGCTCCACCATGTTCAGGCTCTTGGAGTAGAAGGCCACAGGGTGCCACTTCCTGTCCTCCAGAGACTGCCGCAAAAGCACTACCCCCATGGTAAAGTCGGAGCTGTCAGCCTTAATGCAGAAGGGAGAGTTGTCATCTGAGAAAAGGAGAACAGATCTGGAGGTCACAGCGTGCTTGAGGGTGTCAAAGGCCAACTGCTCTGGAGGTCCCCAGCTCCATGCAACATCCTTTCTAGTGAGGTCAAACAGTAGGCAAGCATGATGCAAGAAGTCCTGAATGAATCTCTGGTAAAAGTTGGCAAAACCAAGGAACACCTGTACCTCCTTCTTGCTCTGGGGCTCCAGCCACTCTGCCATGCCTGCTACCTTCACTGGGTCCATCTCCACAGCTCCATGGGAGATGATCAGGCCAAGGTACTCAATCCAGGTCTGTTCAAACTTGCACTTCTCCAGTTTGAGGTAGAGCTAGTGCTAGCAGAGGCATTTGAGGACCAGACAAGTGATCTGACAGTGTTCCTCCAATGACTTGGTATATATGAGGATGTCATCCAGATACACACACACTACACCCTCCACAATGAGATCCTGGAAGATGTCATTCATCATGGTCTGGAAGGTGGCAGGGCTATTGGTGAGACTAAAGAACATAACAAGCAGTTTGAACAACCCCCTGTTGGTCCTGAAGGCCACCTTCCATTCATCTCCCTCCTGGATATGTACATTGTTGTAACTCCACTAGATATCCAGTTTTGTGAAGTATTGTGCACCCCAGAGGTTGTTGATGAGTTCAGAGATGAGGGGGAGAGGGTAGCAATTCTTCACTGTCATGGCATTGAGTACCTAGTAGTCCTGTACCAGTCAGAGGGAGCCATCCTTCTTCTTGATGAAGAAGACTAGAGAGGCCATTGGGGATTTGGATGGACAGATACAACCAGAGTCCAAGTTCTCCTAGGGGAAGGTGTCGAGCTCATCCTGCTCTCTGGGCATGAGGGGGTAGACCTTATAGCTGGAGGGTGCAGAGTTGGGCATCAGTTCAATGGCATGATCCCACCTCTTGTGCTCTAGGAGCGAGTCAAAGGAGGCCTTAGAGAACACATCCTCAAACACATGCAAGTAGGAGGGTACTGCCTCTCGGAACTCCTTAGGCATGGTGTTAGCAGCAAAGGCCTGAGCTAGCCTCTGGGATGTAGTCTGGCTAGCCCTGATCTTAGCAATGGAGGGCAGCTGGTGGATAGCAGTGATGTAAATTTGATCCTACACTTCTATTGCTTCATCCAGGAGCTCCAGTTCATGTATACCACCAAACTCCCCTCTGCACTCCTCCTCTGGGGCTCCACCATTGCTCCAATTGTCCTCATGGGGGGCCTCCCTACAAGGGAATGCCAGAGGCAGGGGTCCAGGAGGTCTAGATCGGCAAAGGGGAAGGGGCTGGCATGACATGCTCGGATGGCTGCATGCTCCTAAACTTGAGTCCAATGCTCCACTCTATCTTCCATGGCACAAGCAGAGCACTTCCTGGGGCATCTACTCATGGTCACCTCTTCTTTGGTCCAGTTGACCTCAGGGTTATGTCTTTAGAGCCACATGAACCCAAGGATTATATCTTGCCTTTCCAAGCTGGTGACAGTGAATATGGTGCATTCTGCATGGTTTCAATATCAGAGAACCAGGTTGACCACAGAGTTAATTGTGCCAGCTTCATTGGGCATTCTGTCAATGTTATAGACTGGAATGGGCTTGGGAAGGGGCTGCATGGTCAGGCCATGGTGTTTGATGAACTCTGAGTCTAGGAAAAGTCCCATTGCTTCACTGTCCAAGAGAGCTGTGATTCCATGGTTTTGCTAGGTGTCTGTTGTCTTGATCTCTACATCTAGGCATAGGGAATGGGTGGATGAGCCAGAGGCCATCACATACTGTTAGGGCATTTGATGCACTCAGGCAGGGCTGTACTGTTGGACCTTTGGAGGTGTCAGAGAGCTGGGCGGGGGCTCTGGAGTTAATGTTTGTACATCTGGAAGGGGGCTTTGAAGTTCTTCTATCTTAGAATAAAGGGCATCAGAAAAGGCAGTTTCATTTTCTATTGACAGACAAGAGAACCTGTTAGCACCTAGCAACAGAGGTGTACACCCCATCCATCGCTCAGCTAAAAATCCCCCTCCAACTCTGGAGGTGAAGTGCTCATGCTGGCTTCCTCTGGAGTCAACTCTGATGAGGGCTCATCCAACAATAGAGCTCTGGTGGCGTCTTTTGTGGCTAAGAGCTGCAGGAGAAGTTCCTCCTGCTCCGCCATAGAAAGGTAACATACCTCTAGGCCCAGGGGACAGTGCTGTGCAAAGTGCCCAGGCTCCAGCTCCTTGCATCTCTGGCATAGCAGTAGGGCTGCATAGAGTTGTTGGGCTGCATCCACATCCATGGGGATCCCCAGGAGTAGGGGATGAGCAGCGGGGGCAACTGGAGTGGTGGCCAGCACTGGGTGAGTAAGTGCAGGGTGGTGGAAGTTGCTGACTGGAGCGGGGTGTAACATGGAATGGGGGTGGCAAAGCTCTCTCCAGATTTTCATGAGCTGCCATTGGTCCTGGGCCACCTCATACTACAATGCAATCTTTTCATCATCAGGGCGACTCTCTGCCAGGTTGTTAATGCATTCCACCAAGGTGGGGTGCAAGCCATCCCAGAAGGTGAGGCACAGTGAGAGGCCATTGGAGTAGGCAGTCTGTTTGACCAAAGCTCGGAATGAGTCAATGTACTTATCCAAAGTACACTTCCCCTGTCTGTACTGCTCCCTATCATGCAGTGTCAACGCTGCCATCTTGGTGGGGTCCAGCAGAAAGAACTCTATGTGGAAGTCCTTCTCAAAGGCAGCTCAGTCTGGGAAACTCCCCACACCTCCGAAATGGCAGAAGACTCACAATGTATAAGTGGAGGCATGCCTGGTCTTTATGTATGACAGCACCCAGGCTATTTTTAGCACATCAGAGTCAAAGGCATCCCTGCTGAGGTGAATGTAGGTGAGGCAGGACTGTAGGAATCTCTCTCTGCTAGATTGAGTGCTATCATATGCATCTGGCAGTGCCAGATGAGGGATCTGCAGCTGCAGGGTCACTGAAGCCACCAGAGCGGGTGCTGCAATGGGCGGAGTTGGTTCCTTGGCCACAGGAGGGGCAGAGTTAGGGCTCAGGCATTCTAGCAACACCTGGAGGGATTGGGAGATAAGATCTGTTGTCTGATGGAGGGTAGTGAGTTCAGTTGTGTGGTGAATGAGAAATGATTGTGTTAATTGCACCTGGATTTTTAGGTGGAGCAGGCAAGTTCAGGCTTTGTCCTATGGGGCCAGGGCCTCTGAGGGTGTGTCTGGGTTGGCAAGCTGAGACATAGAACTCCACAATGCTTAATCCTAGCAGAAAAGTGGCAGATAGTGGCTCGGAAGTTTCTTGCAGCTCTGTAGGGCTTCTAGGCCAGTTTTAGGAGACTTGTTCTGCTATAAGGGCAACCTCTGGTGCTGCAGATCAGAGTCACACAGCTAGCAGAGGGGAATCTGAAGTATATTAGTGGAGTAAATGACAATACAATCAGTAACTAATCACCTAGCAGAGGAGAATTCAAAGAGAACAAGTTTAAGGATCCCCGCTGCTTGGTGCGGCACATCAGCGGGTAGTGGAGGCATGGGAACTACTGTACAGGTGACTGGAGGTACTCCTAACCCTAGAGCAAGGGTCACTGAGGTAATATGGAGAACTCTGCAGTGCTGGAAAGAGCCATGGAAGTGTTGAACAAGCTGCAGAGGTGCTGGAACCAGTCATAGAGGTTGGAAATGGGAGTTCCCTGACAGCTGCCCCCACAGTGCATCCCCTGTTGCTGGGGATCCCCATGGATGTGGATGCTGCCCAACAACTCTGCACTGCCCCACTGCTGTGCCAGAGATGCAAGAAGCCTGGGCACTTTGCATGGCACTGCCCCCTGGGCCTGGAGATATGCTACCTTTTTATGGTGGAGCAGGAGGAACTTCTCCTGCAGCTCTTGGCTGCAAAGGACACCACTAGAGCTCCATTGCTGGACAAGCCTATGCCAGAATTGACACCAGAGGAAATCAGTGTGTGCACCTCACTTCCAGAGCTGAAGGGGGGTTTTTAGTTGAGTGATAGATGAGGTATATGCCTCCATCGCTAGGTGCTAACAAGTTCTCTTGTCTGTTGATAAAAACTGAAACTGCCTTTTCCAATGCCATTCATTCTGAGACAGAAGAACCTCAAAGCCCCCCTCCAGACATACAAACACTAACTCCAGAGCCCCTGCCAAGCTCTCCAACACTTCTGAAGGTCTATCAATGCAGCTCCACTTGGGCACATCAAATGCCCCAACAGTATGTGATGGCCTCTGGATCATCTGCCCACTCCTTGCACTTTGATGTGGAGATTGAGACAATGAATACTTAGCAAAACTGCAGAGTCATGGCTCTCCTGGACAGTGGAGCAACAGAACTTTTCCTGGACTTGGAGTTTGTCATATGCCATAGCCTAACCATGCAGCCCCTTTCCAAGCCCATTCCTATTTACAACATCAATGGAATGCCCAAGAAAGCTGGCACTATTAGCTCTGTAGTCAACCTGGTTCTCCATTATTGGAATCATGCAGAGTGTGCCATATTTGCTATCACCAGCTTGAGAAGGCAAGACATAATCCTTGAGTTCATGTGGCTCCGAGAGCATAACTCCAAGGTTGACTAGACCAAAGGAGAGGTGACCATGAGCAGGTGCCCCAGGAAGTGCTCTGCCTGTGCCACAGAGGACAGGGTGGAGCATTGGACCCAAGTTCAAGAGCATGCCACCATCCACACATATTACACTGGCCCTCTCCCCTTTGCTGATCTAGACTTTCTGGATCCCCTGCCTCTGGCATTTCCTCATAGAAAGGCCCTCTACAAGGACAATTGGAGCAACAGGAGAGCCTCAGAGGAGGAGTGTGGAGGGGGGTTTGGTAGTATATATGAGCTGGAGTTCCTAGACAAAGTGGTAGAGGTGGGGGATCAAATCTATGTTACTACTGTCCACCTGCTGCCCTCTGTGGCAGAGATCAGAGCAAGCCAGACTACATCCCAGAGGCTGGCCCAGGCCTTCACTGCCAACACTGTGCCTTGAGAGTTCTGGGATGTGGTACTCCTCTATACCCCCCTACCTGCATGCATTTGAGGATGTATTCTCCAAAGCCTCCTTCAACTTGCTTCTGGAGCACAAGAGGTGGGACCATGCCATTGAACTGCTGCCAGACTCTGCACCCTCCAGCTGTAAGGTCTACCCACTCATGCTCAGGGAGCAGGACAAGCTCGATCCATTCCTGCAGGAAAACTTGGACTCCAGTCATATCCATCCATCCAAGTCTCCAATGGCTTCTCTGGTCTTCTTCATCAAAATAAAGAATGGCTCCCTCCAATTGGTACAGAACTATCAGTGTAAGGGCAACCTCTGGAGGCTGTGACTAAGTCACACAACTAGCAGAGGGAGATCCAAAGTTTATTTAGTATCTACAAGAAGTTCTAGAGTTCTAGCTACTTATGTGGCAGAGGGAGATCCAAAGAGAACAAGTCTAAGGATCACCAATGCCAGTGTTTGGAAAATTTACTCTAGAGCTTCTGGAAATAACAGCCAACAACAACCAATCCAGAGTCTGGTCCAAAAATAAAAATTTACCATAAATGACCTTGATCTCTGGACTCCCTATGCATGACTTCATACAAATATAACCAAACAATAGCTCTTGGTTGAAAGTGCCTGCAGACCAAAGATAGAAGGCCTACAATGAGTGGTAGGCCTAGAATAAAGAAAACAATCAAGAGGTCTAGAATGAGCAGTCTCCTGACATCACTCCCCCTCTAGCATGTGGCATCTCAATGTACTGGGTAGAAGAAGTTGTGGACTGCCCAATCAATTGCTGAGATAGGGTAGATGCCTTGAATTGCCTTTGGTGCATTGGGGTGCCTGTGGTAAAAGTCCCGAATCAATGCTGGTGCATGTACACTGGCCTGTGGTTCTTAAGAGATGTCCTCAATGCTATACCCCTTCCACTTTACCTTGAACTGTAGCTTTCCCTGGAACATCCTGCTATCAAGAATTTCCTCCACCTCATACTCCTCCTCATCATTCACTAGGATTGGTGGTGGTAGTGCATTAGGACAACAGCCAGGAATAGAGTCATCTGGAGCTGGGAACAACTTGACTGCATTGAAGACCAGATGCAGTTGATGCAGGCCTGCAGGGAGCTTGAGCCAGCATGCCAATGGCCCTACCTTCTTCTCCACCACAAAGGGTCCAAGATGGCAATGGGACAGCTTCTGTGATGGTCTTGTAGTGTTTCTATTTGAACTGTCCAGGTACACTTGGTCTCTAGGCCTGTATATAGGAGCTGGTGTCTGCTGCTAGTCATAGTACTGTGCCATGTCCTCCTTTGCTTTGACTGATGCCGCTTTTGCCTCCTTCTGTGCCTTCTTCATCCTGTCCACAAATTTTTTCACTGAGTCATTTTCCAAAGGCCATGCTTAAGGTTCAAATCCCATGTGAGGATGCCAAACAGTGTCTAGGAAGAATGGAGTCATCTGAGTGGAAGAGTGAATGTGATTATTGCACTGGAACTCTGCATCTGGAAGGAGCTCATCCTAGTTATCTTGCCTCTCATTGCAAAACAGACAAAGATACTGCTCCAGTTCCTAATTAACACATTCTGTCTGTCTATCTGACTGAGGGTGATAGCGTGGTGGTGTGGAGCTTCACTCCAAGCAAACAGTACAGCTCCTGAGTGAATTCTGCCACAAACTGAGAGCCTCAATTAGAGATCAATTAGAGACATACCCATCAGACAGACTATAGGGTTTCCAGACATTCTTCCAATACAGACTAGCCACTCCCAGGGCTGAGCAGGTGGTGTGAGTAGGGATGAAGTGGGCTCATTTACCATAAAGGTCCACCACCACCATTATAGCATCATACTCATGCACATCTAGGAGTTCCATGATGAAGTCTACAGAGGCAACACTCCAATGGGCAGCTGGAATGGGAAGAGGGTGGAGCTGACCCATGGATGGCTGGTGGTGAGGCTTGGTGTGGAGACAGAGGTCACAGGTGCTGGTGTAGGTGCCTACATACTGGGACATCTGAGGCCATCAGTAGTTCTGGGACACTAGTTCCAGTGTCTTCCATCTATCTGGATGCCCAGCTATGCAAGAGTCATGGTATTCCTCCACAATGCACTGACAAAGTTCTGGGATGTTAGGGACATAGATGTGTCCTCAGAAGGTTAGAAGCCCATCCTGGAGACCCCACTTGTCTGCATGTACTGACTTAACCCCACTGGCTTATTGTGCTTGCAAGGCCTGAGCAGCCTGAGCCACTGCATCCTCTTGCACACCCTCTTGATTCCTTCACTGGATGTCCTTGAGGATGTTTGCCTCATTCTCTTGGGCCACAATCTCTTCTAGAGCATGAATGGCAAAGAGCTCAGGCTTGAGGAGGATGATGTTGTCATTATCATCTGCCCCAGTGCCATGATCAGCTTGCCTAGATAATGCATCTGGCTTACCCATGCTCCATCCAGGTTTGTGGTGCAGTGAGAAGTCAAGATTAGCCAGATACAAGGACCATCAAGCTTGGCATTGATTAAGCTTCTTTGCCATACAGAAGTACTCTAGGTCCTTGTGATCTGTCCAGACTTCAAACTTATGCCACATGCCCTCTAGGAAATGCTGCCATTCTTCAAAGGACCAAATTATGGCAAGCATCTCCTTGTCATGGATTTCATAATTCTGTTCTACTGAATTAAGGCTCTTGGAGTAGAAGGCTACAGGATGCTACTTGCTATCCCCCTTGGACTGCTGAGAAAGAACAGCTCCTGTGGTGAAGTCAAAGCTATCCACTTCAACATGGAAGGGGGAGTCATTGTCAGGGAATACAAGGACTGGCTTAGAGATCACTGCTTGCTTGAGGGCATCAAAGGCAACTTGCTGCATGGACTTCTATTGCCATGCCATGTCCTTGACAGTGAAGTCAAAAAGAGGGTGGGCAAGGTGAGAGAAATCTTGGATAAGCCTCCAGTAGAAGTCAACAAAACCTAGGAAGGCCTGTACTTCCTTCTTGTTCCTTGGCTCCAGCCTGTCAGGTTCCGCTGACGACGGGGGCTCAGTACACTGGCGAGTCCTTACTAGGCGGACATGATGTCCTGCGCTTATAACCAGGCGTCCGGAGTTTGGGTGGAGGTGGGGAAAGCTTGCGAGGGGTCCCTAGGAATAGTGGCCCGAGTAAGTCCTGAGTGATTCAGAGGGGTCTAAGACTGGAGGTACTGGTCGTTGACCCAGGGCGGGTGTCTGGGTTAGTTAGTGGGCACACAAGTAGATTGTGGGGTAGACGGAGGCTTCTCGGCTGTTGGGGGGCGGGGTCGGAGTTGGACAGGGGATTACTGGGGCTTGGTGGGTTCCGGGGCTGAGCGGGTAGCGAGGTCCAGAGTCGTCGTTAAGAATGTTCAGGTCGTGGCGCGTGCGCGGAGTTCGTACAGACGTAGGGAGCAAGGGAACTTCAGAGGAACAAAGGAAATATGTACAGTCGAGATGAGACGGAGACGAGACAAGACTGAGAAAAGATAGATTCAAAACCTAGAAACAGAAATAGAGACTAGACAAGAGACGAAACATAGGAAACTGGTAAAATGTAATATCAAGACTAAAGTTCAAGGAGTTATTCTATGGCTTATATACCGACTACTGGGTGCCTCCGAGGGTGGCGGATATGATGGTGGGGGTCGACGGAGCTGTGCTGAGTCGACGGGTGTCGGGTACAATCCAGAGTCGGGCCGCGGCGGTATTCTGATGGGATCAGTTGGAGGTGCGGCCGCTCTGGGGATGTTGTGACACTCCGGGACGGGTTGGGTAAACTAGGGTAGAGGGTCGGGGACGTATGACGTGGCCAGGAACGGAGGGGGGAGGTTTCAAGGGGGTGTCAATGGTTACGGAGAGGGAGTTGCCGTTGGGGTTTGCCGGAGAAGCGTCGGAGTTGTCCGGTGTGAGCGTTGAAAGTGTGGGCGGGGTTCCAGGGAGTTAGGCGGGAAATCGGGAGGGGTTGGGAGCAGTGTCTAGGGAGCTAGGGAGCGGGTTGTGACATCACCCCCCCTTCAGCGTTGAGACCCTCGAGACGCGGGGAGCGAGTCGGGGATCGGTAGGGCATGGGAATCGAAGTTGATCAATATTGATCAAACCGCAGCGAGCAGCGGCGGCGTGGGGAAGGAAGTCAAGGTGCGGCCCAGGAGTCCGCCAGCTTGTCGCAATGTCTTCTTCAGCTTATTCTCCCATAGCATCTAGGTCGCCGTCCCCGCCTTCCCAGCCGTCGTCCTCCGAAGATTCAGAGGGTCGCCGAGATTGCCGTTGGGTCGAGGCAATGTACCGTAGTCGTGAGTGCGGCCCGTTCCCTGTACCCCAGAACATTGACTGTCCCTTTGCAGAGTTGTCCGCGGCCGTGGCTGGTCCCTCAGGGCCACCGTCTGGTGCGGATGCGATGCAGCCCCCGGCGGGCGTGGTCACTTCTATGCGTTCCAAGTCTGGCATTCGCCCGGGGGTGGTCCGGCTTGTCCCAGAGGGTTCGAGGGTGGTATAGGCGGAGGTGACGCCGGAGCGGTTTGCCGAGGCAGTGGGCCAGGCGAGGGGTCCCCCCACCCTCGAGTGGTGTCAGGCGGCGGCCCCGGTGAGTGGTCATTTAGCTTCATGTTTTCCGAACCAACATGTCCCTGCAGTGTGCGTCTTGTACCCGACAAGGGAAGCAGTGCGAGTTTGAGGAACCAGCATCGGGGGTACGGCGGGACACGTCGGTGTGCCTTCCATGTCGTTCGCAGCACGAGAAGTGCTCCGTCACCCTGAGCTGGTGGGCCGTTTGCGTCGCGGCGGAGCAAGGGTGGGATCAGGGTTGGGTCGCAGCGCAGCTGGAGGAAGGGCGGAAGGGCAGGGTGTCGGGGAGGGGCTCCGGGGCTGGGGAAGGGGAGCGGGTTAGCGCGCCTGTCATGAAGGTGGGCCCTCCGCGGGGTGGACGGAGGGAGGGGGCCCCTTCCAGGCAGGAGAAAGGGAAATGGAGGGCGTCCTCTTCACCCGAGGCGGGTCCCAGTAAGCGGGCGCGGGGCGAGCAGGTAATGGGGGGCCCCCCTGGTTCCACGGTGTATTCCCCTACATCCGGAGCCCCCATTGAGCAGTCCGCGGACAGGTCGTGGTTGGTGGCGGAGGCCTATCTGCGGCGTCGGGTAGAGGGCTTGGAACGGTTGTTGGTCGCACGCGAGGAGGAGATTCGGGGGGTACGTAAGGAGAGGGACGGGGCTCGACGGGAGTTGGACGGGGTTCGGAGGGAATGGGACCTGGCGCGGAAAGACAAGGACGTCGCCGTTGGGACTGCTGCGGAGCGATTATCTCGTCTGCAGGAGTTGGAGGTGCGGACGGTGCATTTGCAGGCGCGGGCGGAGGCGGCAGAGGTGGCGATGCAGCAGGCAGGAGGCTCAGGGGTGCAGGAGACCCAGCAGGGTTCCAGCGCTGGGGAAGTCCGGGCGGCGGCGGAGAGGACGTGGCGGCGGGAGGAGTGGCTTGCCAACGAGGCGGCCTCGGGCTGGCGAGGAGTGCTTCGTGAGTGGTTTCCCCGCTTTCTTCTCCTAAGCGCTGATTCAGATTCCCCAGACTGGGCCCGGGAGCATCGCATCCTTCTCGACGGGGCGTCGGCAGCGCTGGGGTCCATCCACGATGGGTTGGCGAGAATGCCCGGGGACCTTCCGCCGGAGTTGGGTCAAGGGGCTACGCAGATGGGGCATCTGTTGGCAGGGCATCGGCGGAGGGCGACGGCAGACCCCGGGGCGTGGTGGGAGGTAGCGACGGACGTGGGGGAACCGCTCCCTGGGCAACCCGAGGTTCTGGCGGCGGTAGTGGCACAGTTGGAGGTGGTCATGGTGGGAAGGGTAGCGGGGTTAGGGTCGCAGGAGGAGGGAGAGTGAGGGGAATTCGGACCCCGTCGCTGACCCGTTCCCTGCCCATTTCTTATTCGAGTATATACCTGTACACTACTTGTTCCTATACAGCCTTCGGACCTTCTGCTGAGTGTGGGGAGTTTCAGATAGAGCGAGGAGAGGAGTAAGTGGAAACACGTAGGAGAGTATTGGTGGGAGTTGAATCCCTGGTGAACCCAGAGGCGGGGGTTACGCCCACTATTGCCATCTGTGTTGGGTCAGTCCCGGGGGTTCCGGGGCTTGGCGGGATTCCATCGGTGGAAGTCCCAGAGTTCATCGGGGGCCCTGTCGAGGTTCTTTTGGAGTTCCCACGTATCGTCCTCAGGTCCGTAGCCCTTCCAGTGGACCAAGTACTGGAGTCGGCCGCGAACTACCCGGGAGTCGAGGATCTCGTCGACCTCGTAGTGATACTCGTCCTCGACTTCGACGGGGGGCGGTCGGCTGGGGCGTTGGCCGGGGAAGGGGTCTGGAGCGTGCCTTTTGAGGAGTCGAATGTGGAACACAGGGTGGAGGCCCTTCAGACCCGGAGGCAGGTCGAGCTTGTAAGCATGGGTGGAGACCTTTTGGAGGATCTTGAATGGGCCGAGGCGTTTGTGGTCGAGTTTGATAGAAGGCCTCCGGGTCTTAAGATTTCGTCGGTCGAGCCAGACCAAGGTGCCGGGGGGCCAGTCGGGGGTTGGCTGGCGATGGGCGTCGGCGTGCTTGGAGTAGGCTCGGTTGGCGGTGTCGATCTCGTCCCGGAGGAATTGGTGGAGGGATCGGAGGTCTTCGGCGACTTCGTGGGCCACATGGGAGGGAATGTCCTTGAGAGACAGCATGAGTCGGGGATTGTAGCCCTTGTTGGCGTAAAAGGGGGAAACTCCAGTGGCGGAGTGAGGCGTGTTGTTGTAGGTGAATTTGGCGAGGGGGAGCTCCGCGCGCCAGTCGTTCTGTAAATAGTTAACGTAGAGGCGAAGATACTGTTCTAACGTCCGGTTTACGCGCTCGGTTTGCCTGTCGGTTTCCGGGTGGTAGGCGGTAGAGAGGCTGGTTTTGATCTCAAGTGCCTTGCACAGCGATTGCCAGAAATGAGATACGAATAGGGGTCCACGGTCGGAGACGATGTCGTCAGGAAGTCCGTGTTTGGAGAATACGTGTTCTAGAAATAGTTTGGCAAAATCCGGGGCGGTGTCAGTGGTGTGGCAGGGAATAAAGAGGGCTTGCTTGGTAAGGCGGCAGACGACGACGAGAATTGCGTCGAAACCTTCAGAGTTGGGGAGTTCGACGATATGATCCATCGATATTGAGGACCAGGGGCGGTGACCGACGGGGAGGGGTTTTAGTAATCCATGGGGGCGATGGCGGGGGACTTTGGCCCGTAGGCAGGGTTCGCAGGCCCTCACGTATCGCATGACGTCCTTCTTCATTCCTGGCCAAAAATAAGTCCGGGAGATGAGTTGAAGGGTCTTACAAATTCCTGGGTGCCCCCGGAGTTTGTGATCATGGTGCTGCCGGAGTATGTCGAGGCGAATGGACTTGTGGTCCGGGGCGTAGATTCGTCCACTCCGGAGCAGCAGGCGGTGGTCCGGGGATAGTGAAAAGGGGTTGTCTACGCTCGATTTGTCGGGGTTGTTGCGGGGGTTGTGCTCGTTGAAGAAGGGGTCCGGGGGTGAATTCCTGATTTGCTGTAGGATTCCTTCTTTGTTTAAAATCAGCACGGCATGTAGATGTTCGGGTGGGATTACCACTCGATGGTTGAATGCATTTCGTTCAGTTTCGAACGATTTCTTCGGATACACATCGGGTCTCCGAGTGAGGGCGTCGGGCTTTGCGCCAAGTCGCCCGGGGCGGTAGTGAATGGTAAAATCGTACTCCGAAAGGGTTTTGGACCATTGAGCCTGGCGGCGGCTGAGCTGTTTCGTGGTCGTGAAATATTGCAGGTTATTGTGATCGGAGTAGACTTGGATGCGGTGCGGGGACCCTTCGAAGTAGGCCCGCCACTGACGAAAGGCTTCGACGATCGCGAGGAGTTCCTTGTTGTAAATGTCGTAGTTGAGTTCTGCCGGGATCATTGATCGGGTGTAGAAGGCGACGGGGCGGAGATCCTTGCCCTCCGAATTCGACTGGGAGAGTATCCCGGCGATAGTGTAGTCGGAGGCGTCACATTTGAGCACGATCGGTAGGGAGGGGTTGAAATGGCGGAGGACCGGAGCGGAGGTGAAGGCCTTCTTCAGGAGGAGGAATACGCTCTGGCACTTGCTGTCCCAATCCCAAGGGGTGTCTTTCCTCCTGAGCCGGTTGAGGGGTTTGGTGATTCCGGAGTAGTTGTCGATGAAGCGGTGATAGAAGTTAGCAAACCCCAAGAATGACTGTACCTCCTTGATGTTCCGCGGGGAGGGCCAGTTGAGTATCGCGTTGACCTTGGCGGGGTCCATGCGCACACCGTTGGGGGTGACGATGACCCCAAGATATTCGACTTCCGCTGTGTGGAATGAGCACTTTTTGGGTTTAGCATGAAGGTGATACTCTCGGAGTCGTTCCAGAACACGGCGGACGTGCTCCGAATGCTCCGCCGGCGAATTTGAGTAGATCAGGATATCGTCCAAATATACGATGACAAAGACGTCGTTCATGTCGTGAAAGATGTCGTTCATGAAGTACTGGAAGGTGGCGGGGGAGTTAGTCATTCCGAAGGGCATTACGAGATACTCAAAGAGGCCGTAGCGGGTGCGAAAGGCGGTCTTCCATTCATGCCCCGGGGCAATCCGGACGTTGTTGTAGCCGGAACAAAGGTCGATTTTCGTGTAAATCTTGGCGCTGCAAAGGTGATCAACAAGGTCTCCGATTAAGGGGAGGGGGTACCGGTTCTTCTTGGTGACTTTGTTGAGTCCCCGATAATCCACACAGAGTCGGAGGGATCCGTCTTTTTTCTTGGCGAACAGAACCGGAGCACCAGCCGCGGAGATTGAGGGACGTATGAAACCTTTGCCGAGCATCTCGTCGAGGTACTCCTTCAGGGCCCGGAGCTCGTTTTCGGACATGTTGTAGATCTTGCCAAACGGGGGTGAGGTGCCTTCTTCGAGGTCGATCTGGTGGTCGTAGAAGCGGTGCAGAGGGAGTTCCTTGGCACTTCCTTCGGAGAACACGTCAGCGAACTTATGATACTCCGGGGGAACTACTTCGGATAGGATCTGTTCCTCTGTCTTCTTTTCTGGCGTGGTAGTCCCTGTGCGGAGGTATTCCTCCGGTAGGGCCGGCATGACTTGCAACTGGAAGGCGGGGGTGCCTTCTCGTAGGAGGCGCGCAAAGGGGACGGCGCCGATGATTTTAATGTCGAGGTTTCCGGAGTCGACAGGGCCGGGTCCCGTAGGTGTAGTAGTCGGATCCGGGGTGGCGTCGGGGTCCGGGATAGGCTGGAAGCGGAGGTGGATGGCAGCTGCTAAGCTTGCTTCGGGGCCGGGGAATTGCATGGTAAGGTTCTTCCAGTTGATGTCGGGGTTGACGTCTCACAGCCACGGGAGTCCGAGCACGATCGGGGTCGACGGGGGTAGTTGGATAACGAGGAGTCGGGCCTGGAACTGCAGGTCGTTATCGAGGGTGAGGGTGTTGTTGTGGTACTGCGTGATTCTTGTCATGGCGGGGCTCCCATCGAAGAGTTGGAGCTCGAGGGGTTTGTCGAGGTCGTCGCGTCGGAGGTCGAGTTGGTTGCTGACAAAGACACCAGAGGCGCCGCTGTCTACAAGGGCGGGAAGTTCCTTGAGCGAGCCGCCAAGTCGGACATAGATGACAAACAATCGTGCAGACCTAGAGCGAAGTTGTGGCGGGGTCCGGGGTTGGTTGATCGTGGCCTCGGAGCTCTTGGAGGGGGGTGGGACATGGAAGGGTACCAGTCCGGAATCGGCGGGGTTGTCCCAGTTGAGGCATAGGGTGAGACTGGGCCAATCGACGCGGGGATTGGTGGAGTGGAGCCATGAGAACCCTAAGACGACGGGGGCGGAGGGGTGTAATTTTGTGACGAGTAGCCGGAGTTCTTGCTGTTGTCCGTCAGCAAAGGTCAGGGTCGTTTCTAGGCAATGAGTGATGTCTCCTGCTGGGGTAGAGTCTCTGTCAAAGAGTTTGAGGGGGATCGGGGCGGGAAGACGGCGGAGGGGTTGTGGGGCGAGCGCTGCCAGGGATTCGTCAACAAAGTTATTGGTGGCACCGCTGTCGACTAGTGTGGGGACGGGTTTGTCGGTGAAGGGGAGAGTGGTGCAGAGGAGGAGGTTTGTGGAGGAGTGGGAGGGGAGGTGTGCTGGGGGGTTGTCCGGGGCGAGCATCATTGCGCGGAGAAGTGTGGCTGGGGCGGAGAAGACGTCGGGATGTGGTCCGCGGTCTAGTGCGTCTTCCAGACCTAAACCGCTGACTCGTTTTCCGTGAACTGGTAGTTACAGTCTTCTCCGTCGATCGTCCGCATGGCGCGTCCCATCACCTGTTGTTTAGGGCAACTGCGAATAAAATGTCCCTGCTCACCACATAGGATGCACGCGCCCTCCTTCTGTCGTTTCTCCTGTGTTCCTTCCGGCACGTCGATCCACTGACTGTCCTGGATTCTGTTTGCGCATAGGGCTTCCTGATCGTCGGCGGGGTCCGGGATGTCGTCGCGATTGTTGGGGTTGGTATCCAGAGGTACTGGGGTGTCGTGGAGGTCGGTGGCGTTGAGCTGGGCAGGTGGTCGCTGCCCCGGGGGCCGATTAGCGTTGGGGACTCCTCGGCCCGGGGGAAAGCGGGGTGCGGGGTTAGCAGGGTTAGCAGGGATGGAGGATCGGATGCCATTGGTTGCTCCGGCCTGCCAGTTGGTGTTACCGGAGGTATTCCATGAGGTCCAGGGCGCCGTGTTTTCGCTGCGATCTTCCCAATAACGTTGGTTGACCTGGGTAACAAGTGCCTTGTATCCGTCGTAGGTGGTTTGTTTGGGTGCAAGGCGAAGGACGTCCTTGATCCGTTGGGGCAGGGCACGACGGAGGGCAAACCGGAGGGCGTTGTAATTCCAGCTGGTCTCGTAGGCCTCTCGTTCGAATCGTACGATGAAGGTTGTGAAGCGTTCGTTGTCGCGCATTCGGAGGTTGAAGAGATTTTCCTCCGCCTCTGCTACGGTGTCAAAGACGCCAAACTTACTCGAGAACTCTTGAGTGAAAGCGAGCCAATGGGAGAGTACGGGATTGTTTGGGTCGAATCAGAGTAGCACGGTGTAGTGGTCAAAGGTGATGCCCTGTAAGTATGATGCGGCGAAGGCTACTTGTGAGCTCTCAAGCTGAAAAGTGATGGGCTTAGCTTGAAACATAGTTAAACACTGGGTCAGGAAGATTCGCCACTTCCGGGGGTCGCGGCCGGTGAAGGGTTCGGGCTTCTGGATGTCGAGCTTTCCCTCCCGGGCCAGTGCGTCACGGGTATCGTCCTGCAAATTTTGAGTTCGAGGTGGGGGTCCGGCATTGTAGTAGTAGTAGTAGTTGTTTCCGTTTCTGCGCTGGGGGGGAAAGTTGTCCATTGCTGGGCCCCATCCTCCCGGGGGTCCGCCATTGGGTGGTCCCCCACCGGAGTTTTGACCTATACTACCCGGGGCGGGTCCTGGGGCCCATCGAGGGGGGGGGGTCCTCCGGGATTTGGGGGTCCGAAATAGTTGATGTTGTTGGGGGGGTTAGGCATCGGGGCGGGCGGGGGACGAGAGGGGTTGATGGAACGAGGAAGTCGGGGCGCCCCGGGGCCCAGGGGCTGTCGCGGGGGAACTGGGGCGTTGGGACGGGGCGGAGGGGCATTGCTACGAGGGGCGTGGAGGTCGAAGTGGGGGGGTCGGTCTCGTTGGGGCCCATTGCGCGGGGGGTGTTCGTCGGCGGGGTTGCCCGGCTCGTCAATATAGGAGAGGGTCCGGTTGTTGTCGTCGACGCGTAGGGGCGGTTGTTGGGAGCGGATTTTGGGGATGGCGGGTTGATCCCAGGTTTGGAAGGCGCTGGGCACTGAGCTGGCCCGGGGCCGGGCGGAGAGGGCCAGGGTGTGGGCGGCGGGTTGGTCGAACAACCCCCCCACGGGGTTGAGATTCCTCAAGATGCTGGAGGCCGCGTTGAGTTCTTCCTGCTGGCGGGGAATGGAAGATGGGGCTTTGTTTCGTGTCCCGACGGATTCCTCGCGTTGCACGTGGAAGGAGCGGGCGGGATCCAGGGGATCTTCGAAGGGGCGGGGGTTCAGGCTAGTGTGGATTTCTTTGACCAAGGCGCGGAGCTCGTTCCGTAAGTTCTCGTTGAGGCCCAGGGTGCCTTGCGTATTCTCCGGGAGGTTCCCTTGCAGGTAGCGTTTGTGGAAGTCAAGGAGTCGGTCCGCCCAGACCTCCGGGGTTGCAGAGGCGTCGGGGTAGCCTAGGCTGGTAAGGAGGGTGCGGGTACGCCTTGCAAATTCCGCAGGGGACAGGCGGAGGACGCGGAGGACTTCGTCTCGTTGCTGGGCATAGGCTTCGATCCTTTGCTGCCTAGGAGAAGGAGGGGTTTGAATGGCAAATGGTGGGCGGGGTGGGGAATAGTTATCCGTGGCTTCTGGAGGGACTGGGGCTGCAGCGGGGATTGGGTACGCATAGTAATGGGCAGGGGGAAGGTAGGCGGGGTTGGGGGGTGCTGCGGAGTATCCTCCGGGGTTGATACAGGGGTTGTTGCCATCAGTGTGGAATGCGGGAGGGCGGTGCCAGCCCGGGGGTATCCCCTGGCTGATGGAGGGGGCGTAGAACACCTGGTTGGGGTCAGGGGTCCAGTGACGGGGCACGTATTGGTCCGCGAAGGGACCCAGGTAGAATGGGGCGTAGGAATTTTCCAATATGGGCTGGCCGTAGGCGTCGGTTGGGTAACCGACTGGGTTGTACGCAGGGTTAAATGCAGACATCGAGAACGGGGTAAGGGGGAGTCTTGATATTATGTCAGGTTCCGCTGATGACGGGGGCTCAGTACACTGGCGAGTCCTTACTAGGCGGACGCGATGTCCTGTGCTTATAACCAGGTGTCCGGAGTTTGGGCGGAGGTGGGGAAAGCTTGCGAGGGGTCCCTAGGAATAGTGGCCCGAGTAAGTCCTGAGTGATTCAGAGGGGTCTAAGACTGGAGGTACTGGTCGTTGACCCAGGGCGGGTGTCTGGGTTAGTTAGTGGGCGCACAAGTAGATTGTGGGGTAGACGGAGGCTTCTCGGCTGTTGGGGGGCGGGGTCGGAGTTGGACAGGGGATTACTGGGGCTTGGTGGGTTCCGGGGCTGAGCGGGTAGCGAGGTCCGGAGTCGTCGTTAAGAATGTTCAGGTCATGGCGCGTGCGCGGAGTTCGTACAGACGTAGGGAGCAAGGGAACTTCAGAGGAACAAAGGAAATATGTACAGTTGAGATGAGACAGAGACGAGACGAGACTGAGAAAAGATAGATTCAAAACCTAGAAACAGAAATAGAGACTAGACAAGAGACGAAACATAGGAAACTGGTAAAATGTAATATCAAGACTAAAGTTCGAGGAGTTATTCTATGGCTTATATACCGACTACTGGGTGCCTCCGAGGGTGGCGGATATGATGGTGGGGGTCGACGGAGCTGTGCTGAGTCGACGGGTGTCGGGTACAATCCAGAGTCGGGCCGCGGCGGTATTCTGATGGGATCAGTTGGAGGTGCGGCCGCTCCGGGGATGTTGTGACACTCCGGGACGGGTTGGGTAAACTAGGGTAGAGGGTCGGGGACGTATGACGTGGCCAGGAATGGAGGGGGGAGGTTTCAAGGGGGTGTCAATGGTTACAGAGAGGGAGTTGCTGTCGGGGTTTGCCGGAGAAGCGTCGGAGTTGTCTGGTGTGAGCGTCAAAAGTGTGGGTGGGGTTCCGGGGAGTTAGGCAGGAAATCGGGAGGGGTTGGGAGCAGTGTCTAGGGAGCTAGGGAGCGGGTCGTGACACAGCCACTCTGCTACATCTGCTACTTTAATGGGTCCATCTCTGCTGTTCTATCAGAGATAATCAGACTGAGGTAATTGACCTTAGTCTGCTCAAACTCACACTTCTCAGGCTTAAGATAGAGCTGGTGTTGGCAGAGGTGTTCCAAGACAATGCACATGATCTGACAGTGTTTCTCTAGGGTCTTGGTATAGATGAGGATATTGTCAAGATATACATGACCAACACCCTCCAGAAGGTTGTATTCTGCCAGAGCTAAGGTTCTCCTGCAGGAACACATGTAGTTCATCCTGCTCACAGGGTACATGTGGATAGACTTTGCAACTAGAGGGTTTTGTCAGGTTCTGCTGACTACAGGGGCTCAGCTACACTGGGCAAATCCTTACTAGGCAGACATGATGTCCTGCACTTATAACCTTGCACTCCAGGGTTGGTGCAGAGTGGAGGGACTTGCAAGAGGAAGCTAAGAGGAGTGATCCGAGCAAGTCTGAAGTGGTCTGGGGAAGTCTAAGACCAAGTATATTAGATGTTGGGCTTGGGCAGGCATTAGGAACAAGTTTGTAGGTGTGCAAACAGATTGTGGGGTAAGTGGAGGCTTTGCAAGTGATGGGGGCAGAGCTGGAGTTGGATGGGGAGTCAATCAAGACTTGATGGGTTCTGGGGCTGAGCAAGGAGTGAGGTCCAGAGTTGTTGTAAGAATGTTTGGGTTTTGTAGTGTGTGCATGGAGTTTGTACTGATGTTGGAGTTGAGAAGAACTTAGAGAAACAAAGGAAGTAGAAATAATCAAGATGAGATGGAAGCAAGATGAGATGAGACTAAGAAAAGAAATAGATTTAAGACTAAAAACAGAAACAGAGACAAAAGAAACATGAGACACAAGTAACCAGTTAATGCAATATCAAGACTAGAGTATGAAGAGTTACTCTACAACTTATATACTGACTACTGGAGAGCTCTGAGGAATGGTGGGTGCAATGGCAGGGCTCAACAGAGTCACACGGAGTTGATGGGTGTTGGGTATGATCAAGGGGTAGGCCATGGCAATATTCTGATGGGATCAGTTGGGGATGCGGGCCACTCTGGGGTTGTCATGATGCTCTGGAGCAGGTTAGGTGAATTAGGGCAGGGGGTTGGGAGTGTATAACATGGTTAGGAACAGTGGGAGAGGTCTTGGAAGCTCAGGAGAGTCAGAAGAAGCATCAATGGCTATGAAGAAGGCATTGGAGGTTGACCAGGGGGGCTGTAGGGGTTTGCTGGAGAAGTGTCAGTGTTGGCTGGAGTGGGCGCGGAGGGTGTATGTGGGTTGGGGGAGTTTGATGGGGCATTGGGGGGGACTCTAGGAGAGTGAGCAGGTTGGGAATGATGTGTGGGGGTCCAGGGAGCAGGTTGTGACAGGTTTGACATCTGGTATCAGCTCAATTGCATGGTCCCATTGCTTGTGCTCTAGGTGTGAATCAAATGATGCCTTGGAGAATACATCCTCAAAGTCATGTAGAATATGCAGAACTATGCTGCAAGAGAGTTTGAGCTGGGAATTTGCCACAAACACCTCTGCTAGTTGTTGAGAGGTTGTCTGACTAGCTCTAATCTCTGCTACTGTAGGAGGAGGGCAGAGCATCATGGCATAGATCCTATCACTGACCTCAATAGTCTTATCTGGAGACTCTGGGTCTGGAGCACCAGCAAAGTCCCCTTCACATTCATCTTCCTCCTGAGGTTCACACTCAACACCTTGGACATCCTTGTAGAGGGCCTCTCTATGAGGGAATGCCAGAGGGGGGGGATTCAGGAGGTCAAGATCAGCAAAAGGGAAATGCTCTGTGTGACAAGCATGCATAGCAGCATGCTCATGAATCTTTACTCTGTGCTCCTTGCAAGCCTTCTTCGCACAGGTCAGGCAATGACAGGGACAATGGCTCATCCAGGCTCTATGGATATGACCTCCAACTCGCTGACAACCTCAGTAGGAAAAACAGTTGCAAGTGCATCAGGAGAGGGAGCTCCTGCTGTGTCATGGGCTGCAGGGAGTTGGGCAAGCAGCTCCTCTTGCTCAGACAAAGACAGGTAATGCACTTCCAACCCTTGAGGGCAGTAATGGGTGAAGTGGCCAGCCCTTCTGCAATGTTGACACAACAAGGGGGTGGAGAACCACTGGTGGGAGGCATCAACATCCATCAGAACTCCCTAGAGTAGAAAATGTGGAGGAGCAGCAGGAGGAGCATGGAACAGAGTGACATGAGAGGGAATGGAAGGGCTTGCACCCACTCGAGGGGCCATCAGAGAGCAAAAGGGAACTGGAGAATGCTGCATATGTTGCAGCTCATGCTTGAGTTCCATCAACTGCCACTGCTTGCATGCCACCTTGTACCAGGTATCTATGTGTTTGTCATCTGGGCACCCCTCTGCCATATTATCAATATGGTCCATGAGAGAGGGGTGGAGTCCTTCCCAAAAGCTGAGGCAGAGCTGAAGACCTTCCAGATACCTAGCTTGCTCAACTGAAGGATGGAATGAATCAATATACTTGTCTAGAGACCACTTCCCTTGACTGTACTGATCTTGGTCTTGAAGGGAGAGGGCAGCAGTCTTGGCTGGGTCAAGGGGAAAGAACTCAGCTTGGAAATTCTTCTCAAACTCTATCCAACTAGCAAAACTCTCTACTTCTCCTGGATGTCAGAAGATGTGCAGTGCATAGGTTGAAACTCAGCCCATCTTCATATAAGAGAGGACCCAGGCAATTTTGAGGGTGTCAGAGGCAAAGGCTCCACCACTCAGCTGAATATAGGTGATACAGGACTGGAGGAAACATTCCCCAGCCTTATGGTCCTCATCAAAGACTTCAAGGAGTGCAGAGTGAGGGAGTTTGGAGTGGAGAGCTCAGAGGCTAGAATTAGGGGCCAAAGCAAACCTTCCTGCAGCTACTGGGGGTGTAGGAGAGGTGGTAAAAGCAAGGGGGAGATGTTCTAGAAGGGTTTGGAGGGAGAGGGACACAGCTTCAGTAGTTTGACATAGTCTAGTGAGTTTGGCAGTGTGAGAGGTAAGGGAAGCTTAGGTAAGTTGAATCTGTGTGTGTCTCTAGGGACAGCAAACAACTCTAGGCATTGTTCTAGGGGCTTGAAGTGTCAGGGGGAGGTCAGACCCAACCTCACTTTGTTTGGTTAGGTCTTTGTATTTTGTCAACTCAATGCTTCATCCCAGACCCAACCTCACTACATTTGGTTAGGTCTTTGTATCTTGTCAACTCAATGCTGAGATCCAAACTCAACCTCAGTTTGGCTTTCATGTTATTGATAATAGTTCTTCAATAAAGTAATCAAGATTGTCATATATTAATGGAGCTTTCCCACTCATCTCTTTCACTATGGCTGACTTTGGTCTTTCTTTTTAAACCAATGTGTGATATTCCTGTTATTGTCAATGTCAGTAAATGTCACTCTTTACTATGATTTCAATTATATTTCACTCAGTCAGATGAAACTTCCTTCATAAGTATTCCATTATTTTTAACATAATGCTGAAATCCAGCCCCAAACCTCACTTCATTTGGTTAGGTTTCAATATTCCAACTCTTCCAAGTCATTATCATTCAATAGATCATGGATCATCTTTAATACACTTGAAAATTTCAAATCATCAATGAATTAAAGTCTCCTCCACCTTCTGTTCCCTTATTACTCATATATTTTGAAGATCATGTTGGACAATTTTTGGACACTTACACCTTCAAATCAGAAACCCTGTGGATCCTCAGAAACAGGACCTAGCCTACAGCTATCAGCAAGCCAATCTATCAAAACATACATATATTTCATAGTAGTGAGGAAAAAAAACCAGAGGACCATCAACTTTACATATTCTATATTAATACTGCCTTCTGAAGCTTTTTCAATTGCAAAGTAATCTTCAATGCTCTCTTCACCAATAGTAGCATAATAAATTAAATCCACCATCCTTTTTCAGAGGCTGTCATAATGTAGTCAAATATCTATTGACAGCAGGAAAACTTGGAGATGATCAGGAGTAAGTTGACTCTAAGATAGAGGAACTGATTACTGTAAAATTATAAGAATTCACACTTTCAAGTCTGAACCATACACCTTGAAATCAGAAAGCCAGCATACAGCTAGCAGCACTCCAGTCCAAGTATAGCCTCACTTTGTTTGATTTTACAATTCAATGTTGGTACCACTCAACATCACAGAATACACTTCTGTCAGAGGCTATCAGCAATCAGACTGAAGTCAGATTTATAGTCAAAACATAGTAAATGTCATAAACCTCTCAAAGTCCTTCAGGAACTATAGGTTGCCTAGGGATATACACAGGGCAATCATTCTCCTTTCTAAAAAATAAGTAGAACCTTTGAAGAGTCAAAGAAACATCTTATGCCACTTCTTTGGCCATTTTTGATCATAAATTCATTGTTCTGAACTTTTTTTTGATAAGAAATACATACATGGGACATGTTCCTTGGAAGGTGCATTGAAATACAGTACATTTCACATAAGTAAGGCTGAAAATAGTTAAATATTGCCTTTGATATCAAGTCTGGAACCTTTCATACATAGTCAAAAGATGGTATACATGTATTAAAGTTGTCTACTGTTGTAAAAAATGCATCTGAAGAGCAGCAAAACAGCCTATTACCATAAAAGGGTTGAAATTTGTCAGCATTTGTCAGTGCTGACAAATTTTAGTCAGCAGACAAGTCATTGCATAGGTGCAGCCACATTCCCATGGGTTGTTGCATAATATATATGAGCTATGGTCTGTGCCTTTGGCACAGGCCTGTAGCTCTTGCTTCATTCCAGACCCAACCTCACTTTGTTTGGTTAGGTCCTTGTTATTCTACTCAATGCTTAGTCCCAGACCCAACCTCACTTTGTTCAGTTAGGTCTTTGTATTCCAAACTCAATGCTTAGTCCCAGACCCAACCTCACTTTGTTCAGTTAGGTCCTTGTATTTCAAATTCAATGCTTCATCCCAGACCCAACCTCACTTTGTTTGGTTAGGTCCTTGTATTCAAATTCAATGCTAAGTCCCAGACCCAACCTCACTTTGTTTGGTTAGGTCTTTGTATTTCAAACTCAATGCTAAGTTCCAGACTCAATCTCACTTTGTTTGGTTAGGTCTTTGTATTGCAAACTCAATGCTAACTCCCAGACCTAACCTCACTTTGTTTGGTTAGGTCCTTGTATTTCAAACTCAATGTTAATGCCCAGACCTGACCAAACAAAGTGAGGTCAGGTCTTTGTATTTCAAACTCAATGCTAAGTCCCAGACCCAACCTCACTTTGTTTGCTTAGGTCTTTGTTTTTTGTTGACTAAGTGTTGCTTTTCTCTTACAATTCAATACACTGAGACTTAATGCATAAACCAATTATGTATCTATATTACATTATCAACAAAGTACTACAATGTCCAGATGCTGAAAATTATAAAAGTTAGTACTAACCAAGCAATTATTGAAACTGTTATACTTACATTTGTAAACCATTAAGAATATCTATACTACATTGTCCAGCTATAGACATTAGGTGCTGAAGTTTATAAAAGTTAGCAATTTATTGCTTGAATCTAACAAAAGTCACACTTACATTTGTAAACCATTCAGTATTTCTTGATAGACAATATTTGCAGTCTTTCTTGATGTATTTTCTGGGTCCAAGATGACTTTGATATGATCTCCTGATGTGCACTGAGAAAGTGCAACATAAAGTTGGCCATGTGCAAAAACTCCTGATCAAAGGTCCAATCCAACATGCTTGACTGATTGACCCTGAGACTTGTTGATTGTCATAGCAAAAGCTAATTGAACTGGGAATTGTCTCCTGTGCAATGGAATTGGCAAATCTTCTTCAGAGACATCCATGTTGATCCTTGGAATCAGAACAATTGATCCTGCAAACTTGGCATCTCCACTAATGATCCTACATCTGAGACCTCTGGTGCTGATGTGGGTGACAATCATTCTTGTCCCATTGCAAAGTCCTTTAGTTGTATCCAGACTCCTGAGCAGCATGACAGAAACACCAATCTTTAGAGCCAATCTAGCCAAAGGCAAACTGCTGGCTCTAAGAGAGTTGAGGTATTCCATTGGATACAATCCAAGGCCATTAGGATTCCCATCATCAGATATAACAGAGTCTGCACTCTGCAAGATCTTCTCTTCTCCTGGGCATCTCTCCAAAACTTCAGAGTTGATATCCTCTACATCAGAGTTCTTGCCAGAAAGGATAGTACAGTCCAGGTAATACTGATCATTTTGATGGTGATCAATATGAGGGTAAGTGGAAAAGATAAATCCAGTGACAGAATTGTCATCACAGATCATAGTTTCTGGAAGTTGTACTGTTTCTCCAGGCCCAAGGTTTTTTCCAGCACTAACATCCAATAACCAAGCTGCATGAGCAATGTTATCAGGAGTGTGATCCAATCTCATGTTTTGAACAAAGTAGTGGACTTGAATCTGATCCCAAAGTCTTCCTCTTTTGAATGAAGCAGCAATCATCTACTGCCTGAGTCCTTGTTGAATAACTGGGAGAGTTTGCCTAAAATCTCCTCCAAACACCACAGTCACTCCACCAAAAGGAATATCCTTCTCCAGGATGTCTCTGAACCCTTGATCCACAGAGTCAGTGGCATTTTTGTGTTGCATTGGGACTTCATCCCAGATGACAACTTTGGTCTGGAGTAGAAGTTGAGACAACTGAGTTCCTCTCTTGATATTGGTGATGGATGTATCCAGAGCAGGAATGGGGATTTTGAACCTTGAATGTGCAGTTCTACCACCCTCCAGCAATAAGGCAGCAATCCCAGATGATGCTACACATAATGCCACATCTCCATTGGACTGAACAGCAGAAGCCAAAGTGTTGCAGACAAATGTTTTGCCACATCCACCTGCACTGTGAATGAATATCATCTTGCCCAAGTTGTCATCCACAGAGTCCATAACTTCATTGAAGGCTCCCAGTTGTTCACCATTAAACCTGGCCTTGTTTTCATCCACCCTTCTCTTCAACTCCTCAACATCATAATCTGTTTCTTCTTGCAAAAGCCTATTTCCTGAAATTGTTTGATCAGTATCAATGTCAACTCTTTATACAATGTCCAACTTGCCTGGAATCACATTCCAAACTTGTTGGGCTTCTGGCATATTGGGAAAGTCTTGAAGAGTCGTGCCAAAATTCTTCAAATTGTCATTGATCAAATAAAGACCATAGTCATAGACATCTTCATCAGTAAAGACTCTGTCCCTGTACTGCTGGATATTCTACAATCTGTGTTGAAGATCATCACAAATGGAGTGCTTGAATTCATCCCATAGAGCCTCTGGAGTAGTAGGAGCACAGTGGAATAGGATAGTGCAAAAGAGCTGTCTGAGAGCTGATCCTGATTGGATTGGAGCAGCTTCAGCAAGACACTGCCTCCATTCTGCATCATCTTCTAGAAGACCAAGGGCCTTGCATGCCTCCTTGTAAGTAGGATAAGTGTGGCCATTGACTGTCCTGAGATCAGCCCATGATGTTGCATTGGTCACAACTGTCAGGAGCATCCTGAGGTAGAACCTTTCTTCCTGTTTTGGTGAAGCAAAGTACATCCTCCCAATAGCTGTTCCTCTCTGCCTCTCCTTCCAGGTCCTTTTGGAAGCTTCATAGACAAACTTGGTTGG
The DNA here is from genome assembly GCA_020091625.1 of Termitomyces sp. 'cryptogamus'. Taxonomy (NCBI): domain Eukaryota; kingdom Fungi; phylum Basidiomycota; class Agaricomycetes; order Agaricales; family Lyophyllaceae; genus Termitomyces; species Termitomyces sp. 'cryptogamus'. Next base: position 963,045 of record JAGYZC010000004.1, on the reverse strand, counting down.
AAAGTTCTGATAAGTGGTGTTGTTATCAGGGAATTTGGCATTGGCTTCAAACTAAGCAGTAAGTGCAGTCTTGTTTGCATTAGGCCTAGCAGCTACCATCTCCAAAGGTTCATTATCCTGAAAGTAGACTTCATGTTGGCCCTCCAAATGCACAGGTAATCGATATACAGGAGGATGCTCTCCATGCATGTTGAATTCAAAGATGTGCCAGCATGATTCAGCTGCAGAAATGTATCTGGCATCCAAGTGTTCCTTGATTTCATCCCTCTGCTCTCCAGCAATCTCCAAAGTTGTCCTATCATGGCCTTTGTAGATGTACTTGTGAATGTACTTGATGGCTTCCACTGAAGCACAGACCTCCACATTGATGTGACATTTGTACTTGGCTGAGAGATAAGGATTATATGGAACAACATCTCGATTGTCATAACAATGACCATTCTTTTCAAAGAAGCATCCATTGTCAGGTCTGGCATATTGAGGATAGCCATTGTCTCCATACTGAGTAGCCTCTTGGAATTCCTTTGGGTATTTCTTGGAACATTTGCCATCTACCATGCACTTAGCATTGGGTTTGGCAGCTCCACATGGACCATGGACCATGTTGGCAGTAACAACCTGACAACAAAGATAAGTAACTGAATTCAGAATTCAAACAAAGCCAATACCTGATACAATTGAGGCTGAGTGACTGGATCTGGAATCTGAGCAGAGACAATGGAATCCACATCAGGTCTCTTGAAGGAACCTGCAGTCAATGGGAAGAAGCAAACAGCTGCTGATCGACCTGATATTGTTGCTAGAGTTTTTGAACTCAAGAAGAATGCTGTAGTAAAGGAGATCAAGGAAGGTCTCTTTGGCAGCTGTGTGGCTTATGTTCATACCATTGAATTCCAAAAGAGAGGACTTCCACATATGCACATCTTGATCTTTTTCCATCGCCATCACAGGATCAAGGATGCACCTGATGTGGATTCCACTGCTGGAGCATCTTGAAGCCTGGGCAAATTCACTTGGCCTTGTAAGCAGCACATGCCAAACTTTGGATTATAAATAGTAGACTTGGTGAGCTTTTCAGCATCAAAATGTAGAGCTTGGCAGTGTGGACATATGATAGTCATAGGACCAAGATAGTGTGGAGGATATTCAATCAAGTAAGGTTGCCTTCCTCTTGGAATAGGCTGAATAGGGTCAAGCTGTGGTGGCATAGGAAGCTCAAGGGGAGGCTGTTCAGCAGGATTTTGTAGTCCTGCTGGATGGTTGGGTGGAGCAGGGTCTAAGTCTTCTGCAGGTCTCTGTTGAACAGGATCAACATAATCCAAGTCATCATCAGAAGGGATGTCATCCTGAGGACCTAATGGCACATCAAGGGGAGGATCCAATTGCTCTGCAGGTCTCTGTTGAACAGGATCAACATATTCCAAGTCATCATCAGAAGGGATGTCATCCTGAGGACCTGTCAGGTTCCGCTGACCCTGGGGGCTCAGCTGCACTGGGCGAGTCCTTACTAGGCAGGCGTGATTCCCCTGCATTGGTAACCGAACACTCGAAGACGTTCCGGGTCCTGGTGGGTTGCGCGGGTAGTTGGGGGGATGTAATCCAGACAGGTCCGGGAAGGTCCAGAGAAGTCGGATTGTGGGGAAACAAGACGGTCTTGGCGGGGTTCAGGCAGAAGGCCATACAGGAGATTTGCGGAAGCAAGGGAGTAGGTGGCTGTGTGATCAATGGGGACAGAGCTGGGGTTTGATGGGAGATCATTTGGAGCTGATGGAGTCCGGGACCGAGTGAAGAGTGAGGTTCAGACCTGGTAAAGGAGTGTCGGGGTTCGTAATCGTAATCGCGGAGTTCATGAGGTCGTTAGGAATGATGAAGGCTTGGGCACAACGGTCGGACGAAGTCACCGAGACAGCGTCGGATGAGACGATATGGAACAAGAGTAGATTCGAGTGGAGATACGAAACGATAATGAGAACGATAACGAAATGGAGACAAGACAAGACCGGGAGACTGAGATAAGACCGGGAGACTGAGAGTAAGGAGAATGAGACACAAAACACAAAACACAAAACACGAAAAGGAAACAATCAGACCATAGGTAACGTTAAGCAATATCAAGACTAGAGTACAAGGAGCTACTCGATGACTTATATACTGACTACCGGAGGACTTTGGGGTACATCGGCTGTGGCGGCAGGGCTTGGCGGGGCTTGACGGAGTGGGCGGGTGTCGGTTGTGATCGAAGATCATGCCGCGCTGATATGTTGATGGGATCATTGGAGAACGCGGGTTGCCCCGAGGTTGTCATGATACTCTGGAATAGGTCGGAGGAAGCAGGGTGTTGAGTTGATGATGGGTGGCGAAGATCGGGAACAGCGGGGGTGGTTCTCGGGGTTTGGGAAGCCCAGGGTAAGTGTCAGTGGCTGTGGGGCAGGCACTGAAGTTGGCCAGGGGGCCGTCGGAGTTAGCCGGGGAGGCGTCGGAGTTAGCCGAAGTAGGCGTGGGGCATGGGCGGAAGTTTGGCGGAGCGTTGGGGGTCCCTTTGGGGGTTCGGGGGGTTGATGGACGATGTGCGGGGTTTCGGGGAACAGGTCGTGACATCACCCCCCTTTCAGCGTCGAGACCCTTCGAGACGCAGGGGCAGGACGGGGATTGGCGGGGCGTGGGAGTCAAAGCCGAGCAATATTGATCAATCCGCAGCGAGTGATAGCGGCGTGGGAGACGAAGTCGAAGCGCGGCCGCCGTTTCGTCAGGGTCCTCCTCAATCAATTAAAAGCTTTGGGCGTGCCCCGGGGTTTCCCAAATTTTGTCATGTCTTCCCCCAGCGTTCCAGTAGTCTCTCCCGCCAATTTGGACGAGGTGGTGGTGTACGACAGTGGGGGTGAGGAGTTCGAGCGTCGGCGCCAGGGTAGCGTCAGGGACCGGAGTCGTGAGTGTTGTTGACCTTTCTTTTCGGGATGATTGACAGGGCTCCTTTAGAGTCGTCCGTGGTAGTGGTAGTGGATTTTCCGGGGGTTCCGAAACGGACCAAGTTTCGTCCCGGGTTGCCAAAGGGGAAGGGGGCGCCCTCGGCAATGGTTCGGGGGAAGCGTCGAGCTTCCCCACCCTCGGGGGCGGGACCTAGCAAGAGGCCGCGTGGGCGTGAGTTGTCGGCGGGGCCTCCGGAGTCCTCCCTCTTTTCTCCTGTCCCGGGCGTCCCCTCGGAGCGGTCGTCGAGTCCCCCCGCGCCGATTCCTTCAATCACGGAGGTCTTCCTTCACAAGCAGGTGGAGGCCTTGACGACGTCGTTGGCAGTACGGGAGGGTGAGCTCCGACGGGCGAGGGAGGATCGTGATGCGGTGTGGACGGAGAAGGAAGTGATGGAGCGGGAGAGGAATACTTTGGTGCGCGTGGCGACGGAGCGAGCGCTAGAGGTGCGGGGTTTGCGGGAGCGTCTGGCGCAGGTGGAGGGGCAGCCCATGGGGGAAGCGGAGGGGCGGGGATGAGTTCCGGAGGGGGATGCGTTGTGGGTGGAGCTGGAGGCGGCGAGGCGGAGGGAGGATTGGTTGGCCAACGAGGCCGCCTCAGGTTGCGTGGGGATCCTTCGTGAGTTGTCTCCCGTTCCTCCGTTCGTTATTGACGGTTCATTTTCTGAGTTTAGGCTGGGTGCGGGAGCATCGGGTCCTCTTGGACGGTGCCTCCGCGGCGTTCGCGTTGATTCAGGACGGGTTGACGCAGGGGTCCGCAGTCCAGCCTCCGGAGTTGCAGCAGGGGATGGCGTGGTTGGAGAGGTTGCTGGCGGGGCATCGGCAGCACAATGCGGTGGCCCTGGGATTGTGGTGGGAGGTGGCGGCCAACACGGGGGAGGCATTGCCGGGGTTGGCGGAGATCTTAGCGGTGGTGCGGGCCCAGATGGAGGTCGACCTGGGGGTTGGGTTGCCGGGGGGTCTGGGGAGGGAGTGAAATGGGTGTGGGCCTCGTTTCTTGTCGCTCTCGGACTTGCTGCCTCCCCCGTCTATTGTATATATAAATTTTTAGTACGCGAACATGTCCTTTCTTGGTCCCTGGGCGTGTGAAGTGAGATTTTAGTTTTGTATGAGGGCGAAGTAAGCGAAACACGCAGGGGTGTGAGAGGGAGTTGAATCCCTAGTGAGTCCAGAGGCAGGGGTTACGCCCGCTAGTGCTGTCTGCGCTGGCTAGTCCTGGGGTTTGTCGGGACGGGGCGGGGCATCGCAGGAGGGCTCCCGAGGTCTGGCGGGGGTGGTGGGAGTTCTCTGGTGGGGGTTCCCAGCATTTTGGGCGGTGTCATTGAGTTCAATTCTCGGAAATTCTGACTGGGAGTGTAGGGGACGTGCGCCGTACTGGTAGTGGAGGGTGGGCCTTCGAATCTTTCACGGTGCCCAACGGGTTCGGGGCTTTAGTTGTCTTGGCGGTGCGGTTGGCGGGGGGTAATGGGGGTCTCCCCATGGTCTGGCCCTTATGCCGGCACTGGTGGCGCAGGCGGCGGGGCCTTCTTCATTGGCGGGGTTTGTTGAGGCGAGGTTCGTCCTTGCGGTATAGTTGGTCCGGGTTGGGGTCGTGTTCCGGAGTGTTGCGTCTGTGGGCGGGCCTGCTTCGGGTGGCGCTTTGGTGTGCTCCGGAGTGTTGATGACCGAGGGGGTAGGATGCGGGGTGATCAGTCCCAACCAGTTCCTTTGGGTCCGGGGCCAAAATTTGCGGTTCCGGATCATCTACGTGATATTGCTCTCCTGACCAAAGGTAAGCCCGAGACGGACAAAGGGGGTCTTACGTATTTCTAATACTTCCTTGAGTTTGGAGGTCCGGGGGTTGGTGGTTCCTTCATCGGGGAGGAAGTGGGGGGTCCCGGAGTCGGCACAAGGGTCACTCGGTGGGGATTTGTTGGTTGTTCATGGTTGCTGGGGCGGCGGGGAGGTCGGCTGCGGGGAGGCACTGGAGTGGGGCCCCCCGGGAGATGCGGCAGGGTTGAGGCTACTCTTCATTTGTGTTCCGGAGCGGCCCAGAGATTGTTGCAAGTGTGGGGGTGGCAGTGGGGAGAGGCACTGCTTGCTTTTCTGGAGGCTCCGATGATGTGGTCCCTGTTCGGGCAGACATATTCCGGTGTAGGGGCAGGATTCGGAGTGGGGGGTGATCTCTGCCATGGAGTTGGGGCTACCAGGGCATCATTGTTGAGCTGGCGCCGTGAATTTTCTTGGTCAGATGTCGTGGTCGGAGCGGAGGCCCTGGAGTCGTGTTGCCAGGGTCCGGAGCTGGGTTGAAGGGTTTGGGGGGTCTGGGTGGGACAGTTTTGGGCTGGCGCGGGGTTGTTTGGGTCATTGAGCCAGGTGGGGGAGGTCCTTTGAGAATATCGGAGCGTGTGCCCTTTGGGTTTTTGGGTCGCTTAAATGGCCGATCGTCGTTTTCTGGATGATGGTGGGGCTTCTCTCTCCCTTATGTGAACATGTCAGCGAATTTAGAGTACTTAGGGAACTACTTCGTATAGGGTCCTTTTTCCTATAGTTAGTTCGGGGTGGCTCCTATGCTGGGGATTCCTTCGTGGGAGGTGGCGTAGTCTGGTGGTGGGGTTTAGGCTTGGGGTGGCATGGGGGGGTTTTGGCGTCCAGAGTCCTCATTGTCGGGGGCTCCGGATTGTGTGGGGGAGGGTGGTGAAATAGCGGCGTGGTCCGGAGTTGTCCCTTGTCGGGAGTGGGGTGCCGTGGTTCTCCCTATTAACATCTAGAGGCTCGGGGATGTTTTGGTTTCGTTCCGGGGTTGTCGGAGTCGGGTCGGGGTGTCGGGGCCCCTTCATTTGTTGGGCAGAGGTGACGGCCGAATTGATTGAGGTCCGGAAGCAGGTCCTGGGGTTGGAACGTAGCCTAGGTCTGAGGTTCTTGGTTGCTGGTGGGTCGGTGGATCCACAGGCGGGCTTCCGGGGAAGCGCGTTCTCAGTGGTTCATCGTGGCTGGCGATCCTTTGCACAATGGGTGACTGTCTCACGGCGGGTTGGTGTTATTGTTTGTCGGAGGGTTGTTGGGGTGCCGGGGACATTGTCGCTCGTTGGGTCGGGTGGTCGCTGGGTTTTGGAATGCTGTTCTTTGGGTGACGTCGGGGTCAACTTTGTGAGGGAACAGGGTTGGTGGAGAGGGTAAGGGTGGGGTGGGAGATAATTTGGCAGTTTGCTCGAGGGGTTGGGGGTGAGTTGGGAGGGTGTCCATGGGAGGGAGCCGTTGTATGGATGTAACCGGAGCAGAGGGGACGTTTGGTGTTGGATCCGCGACTCAATGTCCCTTAGCAAGTTGGGCAGGGCCATATGAATCAGAAGGGTTTCCAGGCACGGGTAGACCATAGACATCGGAGTTATTTGATTGCGTGTACGGAGATAATGCGGGCATCACGGACAGGGTAAGGTAGAGTCTTGATATTATGTCAGGTTCCGCTGACCCCGGGGGCTCAGCTGCACTGGGCGAGTCCTTACTAGGCGGGTGTGATTCCCCTGCATTGGTAACCGAACACTCGAAGACGTTCCGGGTCCTGGTGGGTTGCGCAGGTAGTTGGGGGGATGTAATCCAGACAGGTCTGGGAAGGTCCAGAGAAGTTGGATTGTGGGGAAACAAGACGGTCTTGGCGGGGTTCAGGCAGAAGGCGATACGGGAGATTTGCGGAAGCAAGGGAGTAGGTGGCTGTGTGATCAATGGGGACGGAGCTGGGGTTTGATGGGAGATCATTTGGAGCTGATGGAGTCCGGGACCGAGCGAAGAGTGAGGTTCAGACCTGGTAAAGGAGTGTCGGGGTTCGTAATCGTAATCGCGGAGTTCATGAGGTCGTTAGGGATGATGAAGGCTTGGGCACAACGGTCGGACGAAGTCACCAAGACAGCGTCGGATGAGACGATATGGAACAAGAGTAGATTCGAGTGGAGATACGAAACGATAATGAGAACGATAACGAAATGGAGACAAGACAAGACCAGGAGACTGAGATAAGACCGGGAGACTGAGAGTAAGGAGAATGAGACACAAAACACAAAACACAAAACACGAAAAGGAAACAATCAGACCATAGGTAACGTTAAGCAATATCAAGACTAGAGTACGAGGAGCTACTCGATGACTTATATACTGACTACTGGAGGACTTTGTACATCGGCTGTGGCGGCGGGGCTTGGCGGGGCTTGACGGAGTGGGCGGGTGTCGGTTGTGATCGAAGATCGTGCCGCACTGATATGTTGATGGGATCATTGGAGAACGCGGGTTGCCCCGAGGTTGTCGTGATACTCCGGAATAGGTCGGAGGAACCAGGGTGTTGAGTTGATGATGGGTGGCGAAGATCGGGAACAGCGGGGGTGGTTCTCGGGGTTTGGGAAGCCCAGGGTAAGTGTCAGTGGCTGTGGGGCAGGCACTGAAGTTGGCCAGGGGGCCGTCGGAGTTAGCCGGGGAGGCGTCGGAGTTAGCCGAAGTAGGCGCGGGGCATGGGCGGAAGTTTGGCGGAGCGTTGGGGGTCCCTTTGGGGGTTCGGGGGGTTGATGGACAATGTGCGGGGTTTCGGGGAACGGGTCGTGACAGGACCTAATGGCACATCAAGGGGAGGATCCAATTGCTCTGCAGGTCTCTGTTGAACAGGATCAACATATTCCAAGTCATCATCAGAAGATATGTCATCCTGAGGACTCAATGGCACATCAAGGGGAGGATCCAATTGTTCTGCAGGTCTCTGTTGAACAGGATCAACATATTCCAAGTCATCCTCAGAAGGTATATCATTCTGAAGACCTAAATCATTGAAATCCTCTTCCAGATCAGCTTCATGTTGCTGTTCCCAGCCTTGAAAAATCCTTTGAGCCATAGCTGCATTTAAAGGCCTATGTTCAGGATTCAAATCTATATGCTGTTCAACCTTATTAGTTAAAGTAGCATTTAAATCTATCTTAAACTAACCTCTGGCATAAATTGCTCTTCTTCCTCTCTTTCTCTCTCCTGGCTCAGAATAGCCAATACTTGTTGTTGCCTCTCCTGCTCTTTAGCTATAGCAATTTGTCTGAGCCTTTGTTGCTCTTGCAGTACTGCTAGTGCCTCCTCTTGCTGCCTCTTTTGCTCTTCAGCCAGAGCAATATGTCTCAGCCTTTGTTGCTCTTGCAAGGCTGCTAGTGCTTGCTCCTGTTGCCTCTGTTTCTGCCTTTGTCGCTCTTGAAATAGAGCTAGTGTGTGAGGGGGAGGTGGCATCATTATGGTCATAGGTTCTGGTACAGGAGCTTTTATAACTCTTCCATGTATAGGAGCAGGCAGATGGGGCACCAATCTAGGTAAGGGATTCTGTAAAGGTGCATTCCATCCTTCAGGCAGATGGGTTTCAGGAATATCTACAGTAGCTTGAGCAATAGCAGGCTGATTGACTGGTCCCAGCCTATTGACTCTTTCATATACAGGCAAAAGTGGCACCATTCTAGGCAAGGCATTCTGTAAAGGGGCATTCCAACCTTCAGGCAGATGAGTTTCAGGAATACCCATAGTTGCAATAGGCTGATTGAGTCTATTGACTCTTTTCTGTATAGGAGCAGGCAGAGGAGGCACCAATCTAGGTAAGGGATTCTGTAAAGGGGCATTCCATCCTTCAGGTAAAACAGTTTCAGGAATGACCATAGAGAATGGATCATCAGCAGGTGCTAACTGCCTGATAGGTCTTCCTGAAGAGCCAGAAGTGGTGGCTATAGATTGGTGATTAAGCCTCAATCCCCCAGATCCTATATCCCCAGATCCCATAGATTGATTGTTACCCCCAGTTCCCATACCCCTAGATCCCATAGATTGATTGTTACCCCCAGTTCCCATACCCCCAGGCCCCAATTGAAGTGGTGGGACAACCACAGTATTGATCTGTTCCAAAGATCTATTGTTTCTATTTGCTCGACGATTGTCAGGATCTGTCATTTGTAACTGTTCAAGTCTCCTTTGATTCCTAGCTTGTTGCCTTTGGCTTTCAGGAGTAGTAGGTGGTTGCCTGAAACACCCATTGTCAAGCAATTTAACAGTCAAAAACCATTAAAATTGACTTGCATGATGAGATATTTGATGTATCAATAGCTCAATGTGGTTAAGGAGTTACTAATAAGCTTGTTAGTCAACATCAATCAATCAATAGATGTGACGAAACATACTTTGTCGTGTGGCCTCCTTTCCACAACCTCGGAAATGCCCATTGTTTGGTCATATTGTGTCAAAAAACACGCGAGGCGTGAAAAACAGTGTCCACTAAATCGCGTTTGGCCTTTTTGACACCTGCAGACTATCTGGCATGTTTCACACATAGTCAAAAGATTGCATATATGTATTCAAGCTGTCTACTGTAATTTTTCTTCAAGAAAACATGTTCAAACAGCCAAAAACAGCCAACTTGTATCATGTTCACCTTTAAAAGGCAATTCTTATGTAAGAATTGGTCAGCATTAGTCAGGCTTACTTCAGCAGAATCCCAAAAAGTCGTCGCATATATAGGCACAGCCACATTCCCACGTCCGTCGTCGCATATATTATAGAAGAAGATAGATAGATAGATAGAAGATTTCTTATCCTGGGTTCGCTACCATCCTTTATTCTGTCAGCTTTTTCAAACAGCGATTGATGGGATTTCAATCATCTCGGGTACTTTTTTTATGTTTCGCTCTCTTTCAATCTGTTCTCTTACAACATCCTCGTCCATATTAGTTCGTTCACCATTTGCGCCGGTTTTCCAACGGTACAGGGAGTCATTGGTATCGGTCTGTTATCAGTCACTGAGTATATCATCTTGCAATTCATTGACTTTGCCTTAACAAGGTCTCCACTCGAAGTCTATAAACCAGGTGTTCGCCTTACACTGGCACTTTCTGCGCCCAAAGAATCCTTGGAAATTCAAATAGTAAAGGCTTTCGCTCCGTTCACAAGTTCAGTTGTCCTCTTGGTCAAGGCTGAGCCTACTGCTCTGCAGCTCCCTTCGCCTTTCATTCTCAAAGTAGCGGATCGTCGTCTGGCACCAATATGGGACTTCGACAGAGAAAAGGACTACCAAGCGAGTCTACAATCTTATGTTGAAACATTTGGCACAACAGTTATACCCGAAACGGACGATGAACTCCCTCTTTGGATACATATGCTGAAACATTGGGAGTTCTACGAAAGTAGCCATGTTAAAGAGCGTGAAGCATACAAATGGTTCACTGAAGCTCAGAAGTTGGAACTGATTCCTCGCTTCTACGGTACTGCGCAGCTCAGCATGGACGAATCTGCCTGCCATCCATCGTTGACCCACATCAAATGCCTCCTCTTAGAATATATCTACGGTCGTACAATGGGCTCATTTCGACCTGGCATCGATCTATCTGCGGAGGAGGCCGAAGTCATGTCCCAGCGTGTCCTACAGCTTGGTCGTGATCTTCGCCGCTACGGCGTTTCTCACAATGACATTCACGTTGATAATATCATCATTCGTTCCACTGATAACCGTCCGGTCCTTATCGACTGGGGTAATGCCGATTCCAGTCTTGCGGATCTGCCTCTGCAACAACGGTGGACGCATTACTCCATGTGGTTTAATTATCATTATCGCATACGTTACATGCTTCGCTACGGGAACGACGGTGATAAAATCGTCTCCGGTGGTGTCTGGCATCGTTACCGAACTCCTGTTTCCGACATAGAACAATTTCGACAGGTACAGGAGATGGGTTGGAAGCTAATCAACTACAAGATCTCTCAATTGTCTAGCGAAGAGAAAGAAAGGTTTTACGATGAGGATAAATCTGTAGACGATAAACATGGCTTACGGTGGAAGGTGAAAAAGGGCTTAAGAACGAGAATGGTTGATGATCCTGTTCCTATCATGTAGTATAGTCACTAATTATGTTTGATTGATAATTGGTTGATTTTAAGAGAGTAATTGTGACGTTGACTGAGCCAATCTTCCTCGAGCGAACAAGAACCACGGAGTAGCGGGAATCTTACGTGGGGGGAGGACCTACAAGAAATCAACACGTCAAGCTTTCCTCCGATCTGCAGATCATGACTGACCTTGAAGCCATGTTCTACAAGACTATGGCTTCAGTTGATATCGACGCTGCCCTTTGAGAACGTCTTTTCCCCAGTATAAACCAGGCTATGTTCTTGTTAGTTTTCAGTCAAGGTGCCAGATTCTAACGGAACATTGGTTAGTTTTCCGCGATTTCCTGTCAAGGCGTTTTCACCGCGAGGTTTTCCCTTTCACTCTAGGGCGAATTCTTATTCAGAGACACACCTATTGGATTCTCTCAAGGGTCTCTTCTTCGCTAGACACAATACATTCTGGACACAAGACATCGAATTATTACTATGTCCATATTGTTCTTGTTGGTGCTTAATCAAGATGCCGGATTATAATTGGACATTGGGTCACCTGTTACGCGATTTCCTTGTCAAGGCATTTTCACTTGCGTTTTCAACACATTTTTGTCCTCTTTATTTTAGGGTGGATTATGACTCAAGCCACACCGTTTGCACTAATCTTGCGTCCTTTGGGTTCAAGTGAACACCATCTATCAACACGTTCTCGTCCATTTTTTCGGGTAAATTATGACTCGGACCAAACCTCTGTTCATGGAAATTAAACCTTACATGGTTACATGGGGAGAACCTACAAGAAATCAATAGGCTAGAAGATCTGCAGTGCATGAGTGTATACCCTGATTTCCGTGGCAAAATGGATTGAGAAGAGATACGGACACAATTAATTGAAGCTACTCGACAAAGCGAGCTATGGACGGGTATGCATTTTCCTCGATATTGGCTTTTATCTTTTTAATCTGTTCTGCACAAACATGGTTCGTCTGATATTGTTTTGAGGCAATCCCTTGAGGGTGGTTTCTAATTCATATTGGACGAGATTGTCACATATTATGTTTTACTGGTTGCCAGACGAGGAAATTATAGATCCATTTGAGCCAGGGCATGCCCCCATTGGGTTTTCTCAAGGGTCTTTCTGTTTCGAGACACAATACATCCTCGGACTGGAGACAAGACATCGACAATTATTATATCCGATTTGGGAGTCATATGTTGTTCTACCCGAATTGGAGACAATTGGAGAACAAAAGTTGTTCTGAAAACAAGGAATTTCAGTCAACAATACATTCCGGAGACAAGACAACAACGATTATTCTCAATTTAGGAAACATGCGCTGTTTTACCGAGTTGGTCAACAATCAAAATGAAGTAAACAATCAAAAGAACAAAGGTTTTTTTGAAATCAAGGAACTTCAATCAAAAGGATTGAATTTGATGGATATAACGCCACACTAGGCAGGCCATTTAAAAGAGGGATGACTACACCGGAAAAACAACCCAGTCAAGTAATAAGCTTTCTATTGATAAAGCACTCTAACACCAATGTCGGCAGTAATCAGATATTCCTATAATGTAACCGTCACACGCGCCTTCAATGTGAGTTCAAGTCTTTCTGATCTCATTTGGAAATAATCATTCCCGCTGTACACATCTAGCATTGGAGGAAGGATGTTAATGATTCATGGGCCAAATAAATCAAGAATGTCATTGACAACAAGACATTCGACACAATTTTCGAGGAGTATGAACAAGCAAAGAAACCGCATGGGAAAGCAATCAGGGTGCACAGCGATGGCAAGTCGATGGCAAACGGAATGTTTTGCATGAGTCTCTCCCTCAAACGAGTTCCGGGTGGTGCTCAAAGCACCAGAGTGCTTACAATCTACGAGTCCAACGACCCCGATGCAGACAAGATACTTGTCCAAGGCGAGTTTGGAAATATTAAAGAAGAGGAAGTAGAGGAAGACACATTTGGCGGACAATTCTTCAAACGAGTGCTCGTTGATGCATTGCAGGTGAGGACATTGTTTGTGATGGGACCTACACTTTGCTGACTGTCCTTTCAGCAGCAAGAGGAGAAATCTGCCCTGGGAACATATCTTAAATATTTGCAATGACCTTGCCAAGATCATGTACAGCATTGACAAGGCTGAAGGAACCCAGAGGAGAAAGTTCACTTTTGCTTGTGGTTGACAAAGATGCAGTGCTTTTGGCTGGGCTCAAATGTTGGCAAGGTCAGTGTTGCATACAATGAGGAAGAGGACATGTTCACTGACATTTTCAGTTTCAAAAGAGTGTTGGATGTACTACAAGCCAGCCAGTGACTGTAGATATCAGGGTAACAGAAGATCTAACTTCAAGTGAAGTGATGAATGGAGGTGGCACACACACTTCAGGAAATGTAGCATGTTTGCTGTGAAGATGCTTGACCATGAGTTCTGCAATGGTTGCCGATGTTTTGGTGACCTGCGCTTGTGGTAAATTGAGAAACGGAAAAGAATTAAAAGCTTAGATTAATAAGCTTATGCAAAAGAACAAAAGGAACAATCTTTCACCACAGATTACATTGCACAATTCTCAATGTTCAATACAATTAACTTGTTTTTCCCTCCCTTGTTCCTTTTATCAGCCTGTGGTATATGAGAAAACTGAAGAAATATAAACAAAAAGAGAACTGACCTTCCAGCAATCATGCCTGTCATAGATCCCCTCCTCCCCATTGATCTCCCTAATCACCTTCACACTCTGAGAGACCCAGACACACTTGATCCAGTCAAGACATTTGTCCCCCTTTACTTGACCAAAGCATTACTCACCAATGGCAAGGCATTCAACAAATATCCCATTGCCTTGAGTTCCCTTTGAAAGTGCACCCCCTGATGCTTCTTCCACAAATGAGCTAAAAACTTTGCAGTGCAAATGTTGTTGGTGGATTGAATGCAAACATTGGTGTTGCACTGGATAGAGGCCTAGAATCAAATCAAAAGATACTCAAAGCAAAAGACCATATGTGAATCCATTGGCTCTTCTCCAGCTCAAGGATGGGGTACCCTTTGAGTTGAGACTTGCTTGGGCAAAGGACAGGGCAGCACATCAGGATCTTGAAGGACTTGGCATGCCTTGGCATATTGATGGTGTAGACAATGCTAGAGAAGCATTAAGTAAGTCAAAAGAAGGAAATAGAACAACTTACTTGTCAGAAATGGTGGTTCAAGTGAAGGAGACAGTTGAGTAACCAGACACCTTAAATATGACAGAGCAATGGAGTCTTCTGAAGAATTGGAACTTGGAATATTATCCCAGAGCTCAGACAATCATAAGAGTGAGTGAGTTTGGGTGAACCCAGGTGTCATGAGTAAGGAAAAAGCTTGGGTGAATCCAGAGCTCATCAATGGTGGTATTCAACACACTGAAGAGACTGTCTTGTTCCCAAGGCACCTTACAGGTGTACATCAAGCCCCATGCCTTGAAAGTCACTCAGCAAAGGAGGAAATTTGAGAGTTGGGGTTCCCAAACCCAAAACTTAAGAGGGAGTGTGAGTGAGTTTGGATGTATCCAGAACTTGTGAGGGAAAGATAGAGCTTGGGGGAACTGAGCTCAAGTCCAGTCCTACTTCAATGGAGTTTGATGATTATGTAATTCACCCATGGAAAATACAATGAGCGTCATGCAAGTGGGTGTGATCTGCAAGCAATATATTGGAAAAATAGAACTTTGAGGTAGCATCATGGTGATACAGACACCTTAGTCCATCAAGGCTACACCATAGAGAGATCCTTAAGATTGCTCAGCACAACAGGAGTTTGAGTTGAGCCAAGAACTAGAACCAAGTGATCATGAGTTTGGGTTGGACCCAGAACTTCACAGGCAGTGGTAGAGTTTGGATGAACTCAGAAGTGATACAGAATTCAATGAGCTTGGGTGAACCCAGAACTCATGAGGGGAGGGACAGAGCTTGGGTGAACCCAGAGCTCATGGTCATTTTCAACAAGTCAAAGTCCAACTTGACTGGTGTTTGATTTTTACATAACCCATCATGGCAATGCAATCAGCAATAAGCAGAATCATAGATAAGATTATGTATGAGCTCATCAAGCAACAAAGACTACATTTTTGTAAGAACAATGGTCAAGCATCAGAAATGATAAATGTGAACAAGATTGATTTATTTGAGAGCCAAACTATAATAGTAATGAGTTATGTAACTGACAGACAGTAAGTGCAAACAAGACTACTATCATCTGCCAGACTACATGTATCATATCAACTAGTTCTGCAAGTGAGGTAAGTTAAGGACTGGGTGAGGGTCCAACTTGGTTTGCAATCCAGGAACCAGAGTCTCAAACCACACCTTGTCATAGAAGTTTGTGGGAAGCTTCACAGAAATGTCACTGTAAAGACATGTAGTCTCTTTGCATTCACTGATTTGACAGATATGAGGAGCACTACCATGGAGTTGATTTCTGAGGATGTTAGTGGTAGAATGACTTTGGTCTATGTAGTGAAGCAGTCTGGTAACATGTGGATTGCACCAAGTTTGAATTTTGACTCGACATTCTCCACCATCAGACTCATCTGAACTCTGGCCATCTACTCCTAGAGATCTAACCATGAGAAGCATCTTGTTCCAAGCTGGATTATTATCATATTAAACTTGATCTTGACAATGACTGCTCCTTGCAAGGTATAGCTTGAATGTCCTAGTTAGCCAATGAAAAGATGGAGAAAGGATACACATACATGTTTCTGTCCCATCCTAACTTGCTTATGGTGACTCATAGCTTGAAACTTGGCTGTCATGTGTACAAGAATGTCCTCTGGCTGTTCATTGGCCCTTGGACAGGCCTTTGCACAAGCCTTCTGAAGAGTGTCAAGACAATTGAGGAAATGTCACACAACTATGTCTGTAGACAGGTCCTTCTCAGGATACTTCTGCATCACCATGTCAGCAAATTGCCAAGCAAGTGAGACATTCCATATATTCTCAGGAGCCTTGATATAGATTTGTGGGTGCTGGAGGTTTGTCCAGGAGCATTATCATCAAAACAAAAATTGAACATGTCCTGGGGCATGGCCAGTAGCTCTGGTCTTTCTGAGACAATATTCAGGAATTCACTATCCTTCTTTGTTTCAAGGAGGGACCACATCTCTTTCCAGACAATGTGCATGGTATTGTTGTGCTGTTCAGTTTGTACTTCTTGGCCTTGTGGTATTTTGAAAGGGAATGTTTGCTGCACCAATGATTTTCTACATCTGGGCTCACCAAAATGCTGTGCATTTACATCAAAATCGCTGCATAAGGCCAAGCCTTCATCCTTTAGTCTTCTAAGAGTAGGTCTGATGTCACCACTGTCATAGACAATGCCATTGTCATTGTCTTTGTTGTCTTTGTCATAGTCTTCTTTGTCTTCAACATCACTGCCACTGCTGTTATCACTAGCAGCCCCACCTTGGAGTCTCCTAGTGAAATGGACAGACAGCTGAGTTGCATCATTTGAAGAAGTGCTCTTGTCATCCTCTCTGGTCTCTCAAAGTCTTGAACCCTTTGCCATTTGAGGAGTGGTAGACAATTGAAAAGAGTTGTGAAGGTGAGCAGAAGGGGTGAGAACCAGTTCTTCATTAATCTTGGGCAACAAAGTGGGCTGGTAATTCAATCAACCAGTTCTAGGAAGCCTGTCTGTTCATACAAAATCATCACAGTTGCATTGCTTGGACTTTTTCGAAGGAGTTACAATTGTAGGTGGCGAGTGAGCACTCTCAGAACAAGGACTGGGCAACACATAGGACAGTGTTGAAAACTCTTGAGAGGTCTGTGATTGCTGCGCTTGTTGAGTGAAAGCAGTAGATGGTCATCAGGAACCTTGCTTGAAATGTGAGGTGAATGCATTGAATCATTGGCAAGAGAAGTTCCTGCAGTCCCACAAGTATGGGAGGCAACTGATTGAGATGATGCACATGATCTGAATGGCAAAGAATGGGGTCTCATTCCAAATGGCTTGAGAAAAGAAACAGTCAGATATTTGATAATTGGAAATAGTATGAATTTACTCAGTAGTCAACTGGCATTGATGGGTCAGGCAAATTTTCCTTCTGTTTTCCAGTGCAATAAGGTCTTCCATCAGTGAAGTTAGAGACAGTTTGTTGCTGCCCTTTGTAACAAGCAGGCCTCGAGTTGGTGGTACTGGGGATGTCTTCTATGTCAATAATCATTTGGCCACTGTCGTCTTCAGATTCCATGTCAGGTTCATATCCATTTTGGTCTGCAACATCAAGTATGACATCCTCATCTGAAGGATGTTTGGCAGCAGAGGGCTCAGCTTGTGTTGTTTCATTTGATTGTGCTGGATGCATAGATACCTTCCCTTCCAAAGTAGAAATCCTCTGTTTAAGCTTGGTAACAGCATCTCCATGAGTACTCTTTTCCTGTGACAGAGGTAGTGGAAACCTGATGAAGTGAAAAAAAATGAAAGACATACAACTCTGAGCTTGCCAACCAACTTTTGTGCTTGATCAAGTTGTAAACATGCCTCTTGCATCTGTTTCAGTGCTTGATCACATTGAACTTGAAGATTATCTCATTTGAAATGTGTAGCTTGGTGTGCCTCTTGAAGAGCTAACAATTGATCCTGAAGTGCCTAATATTGAAAAATAAGTAAGAACAAAAGAAAGCAGGAAGTGACCAACTGATGCCTCTGTTGCAGACCATATACTGGTATCTGACTCTACAGACTCCAAAGCTGCCAGCTTAACCTGAGAAAAAGGGTGTTTTAGTTGACTGGAATGACAAGAAATGGTATGCCAGAGGCTTACTGCATTCTCTTGAACCTTCTTCCATTCAGTCAATAATTCCTCCTGGTGTCGACTCAGAGTGTTTTGATGGGTGTTCTGAAGACTTGTCAATTGGCTCTGGAGATTTTGAATAGTGGCCTAACAACAAGGAATCAATGGAGAAGAGAAAAACGCATGAATCAGTTACTGACAGAAGCCTTTGCAGACTGCATGCTCATTTCTGATTGTATGTCTTTTGATGCTGCTAACTCAGCCTGATGAAAGTGTCAGAGCAAAAATGATGAGAAGTTGATGGGCAAACACTTACTGTGTTCTGTTGGAGAAGCCCCTCTTTAACAGATATTTGAATTTCCAGGATCTGTTGCTCCTCCTTGGCTATCTGCAATTGACTCTGAAGTCTTTGAATTATCACCTAAGTATTGGATAGTAAACAGAGAGTAAAGGCAGACAAAGAATGACTGACTAATGATTTGATGGACTGTGCACTCAGCTCTGACTCAACAGATTTCAATGCTGCCAACTCAACCTGAGGAAATGTCAAAGCTGAAGCAACAAAAAGCCAATTGATGAAGGTGTACTGTTTTCTCTTGAAGAGACTTCTTTTTGGCAGATAATTGTGCTTCAAAACTCTCCTTTTCCATTTTGGTTGTTTGCAGTTGACTCATAGTTGTTTTGTAGATTCGCTGGAGATTCAAGAACTGACTCTGGAGATTTGAAATGGTCATATAACAATGAAGGATGAGCAGAGGACACAAACAGATAGAGAATGACTAGCCAATGCCTCTGTAGACTGCATTTTCTGTGCCCTCTCAACCAACTTGAGCTGGCCTTGAGTGATTTGATGAGTCTGCTCGAGATTTTGTATGGCTGCCTAAGATCCAGGATTTAATGGGGAGAAAAAGGAGGCGATGAATAGTGACCCACTGTTGACTCTTCAGACTGGGCTTCAACTTCGCCTGAAAGTCAGATATGACAATCTTGGCAGCATCCAGCTCAGCCTGAGAAGTTGTTTGCAGTTAGAATGATAATTCATTTGTTGATCTTGATAAGCACTCACAATTTTCTCATTGACTTTTTTCTGGCCCACAGCCATACACTCTCAAAGACTCTTTTGCTCTCTTTTAACTGACCCCAGTTGTTCCAAGGTATTTTGATGAGTTTCCTGGAGGGTCAACAATTGAATCTTCAGATGTCCAACAGTAGCAACAAGAATCTCTTTATTATTCATAGTGTTTTCAAGATTGCCCTTGATTTGTTTCAAATCCAATCAAAGCCTATTGCACTCTCCTTGCAATAGTAGTAGCTGTTGCTTGCTGCTTTATATCTGGTCCTAAAGAGACTCAATACATTTTTAAAAGGGTAGAAGCACAAGTATTACAACCCACCTTATATTCCTCTAACAATGCTGCTTCAGCATCTCTTTGGCATTGCTGCTTGGCTTGAAGGACAGTCAGTTGCTTCAAAAGCAGAGTCACACTCTGAAGTGAAAGTCTGCACCAGAATAGTCATTGCTACTAGGGCTCTTTGCATGTAAAATCTAATGTTTTTCTCCTCAGTGATCTCATTGTGATGGTGATGATCAGTGTAAGCTTGAAGCCATGCAACTTGTTCCGCACTGTCTTCCAATTCTATTGTCTTGCATTGCAAGTCAGAGCATTAAGTGTTGAGGCTGTGCTCAAGTTTGGTGTTTGTACTTTTGATCTAGGTGTGGATGGTGTCATGGGTATTCTGACAGATTTATGCAAGAATGACATACATTGGCAAAACGTTTCTGTGTTTCATTTGATTCAGCTATCTTGGCAAGCTAGCAAGTTGATCAGTATGGATTCTTCAATGACTTGTGCAGAGCTCACCTGCTACTCCAGAGAGAATCTGGAGCTTCAGCAAAGCAGTGTTGTTGTCATCTTGACTTGAGTTCTTGTCCAAGCCCTACAAGAGACAAGTCAAACAAGAATGGCTGGATGAACAAGTGACCTACTGTATATAGAACTAGTTCTTGGCAGCTGGTTGATTCTTCATCTCCTCATTGACATTTCTTGGAAGGAGCATCATTGACATGACCAACCACTTCTTTGTTTTGCTTGTTGACCATTGTTATAATATGTTTGGGTAACAGGAAACATTTATGGAACGGAGGTTCCTCTTGGGAGTCCACAGACATCATAGTCACTCCTTGTCTATTCAAAGGTTTGTGATGTGCTGGGTCATTTCCAATGGTGACAATAGCCTAGAAAACAATGTGATGTCAGAAATTACAAAGAAACAATATGGGACTTCACATACCTCAAAGTCACCATTCATTGTATCTGGACTATGTAGGTATTGCCTGACTTCCAAAGGTGGTGAGGATGATAATGGGGAACTGATATGGGACAAAGGCTGAAAGGTTGAATTTTGAAGAAAACATATGTTAGAAATTCCAAAGTCCACTCCTTTGTCAAAATGATCACAAAGGACAAAATGAAAACAAAGGACATGACCACATAAAAATGTGCTTGCTTACCCTCTCAGATGGAAATATTGCTTGGTTCCTTCCTTGTCAAACCTGCAACATGCTCATTGCTACTGCATATTAATCATCATAATGGTCAATACTTTGGAACCATTCACCCCTACCACATGTGTGAGTGGCTTTCTTATTTGTGATAGATTGTATGATGTTGACCCAGGGTAGGACTATACAACACTTCTTAGTGGGCATTATTATGGCATGTTGCATATACAACCTATCACCAAGAGAGTTCAATGTCAAACCAATTTTTGTGGGAGGTGACCACACCTCGAGTTTATCCTTGCCAACCACAAAGTCCAACCCCATATCCACCATGCCCTTGTCACCATCACAGGTGACCATGGAATAGCTCAGTTCCATCTGTTTTTCAAGAACCATGTGAACTTACTAGTTAACTATCAAATTTTACCATGGACAGCAGGGAGCTGGTGAGGTGACATTTTCATCTTGAAAAAGGGCAAAGAAAAAGAATTCGTGAATATTAAAGCTGCAGACAACACTCTTGCCAACTTTGCTGTGTAGTGGTACGTATGAGCCTTTCATCAATCTCTTTCATGTGAGTTGATTTGGAAACCACTAGTTTTGTAGGCAGAGTGCATCAGGGTCAACTCTATATCCCCAAAAACTTAATGTACCATTTCCCTTGATGGATATAAATGGATTAGAATAAAATTACAGGTTTGCATACACTTTATATATACATGTAACAATAGTAGGAATCTGATACCCTCAAGATGTGACTTTCATGACTTTGATAAGTGCTGTTCAATGAATGATTGGGACCATGACTCCATAATGTCTTTAATAAAACAAATCTCTTTGTTGCCATGTAAGAGATCATGCTATTTCTCTGAGCTGATGGGCCCCTGAGAATTTGTTTGAGAACTAGTATTTGTGATCTCAGCCAGTTGTCTAGAGAGGGTATGCTTGCAATTTCTATTCCAGCGTCCATATTCTTCCCTGCTAGCTTCAGAGGTTGTCATTGTGGGAAACCGGGAACAGAGCACTGTTTGATGACCAAATCCTAAAAGAAAGTGAGAACCAGAAATTTGATAACAGAAGGAAAATCTCACCAGTGTAACATACATACATACCAGAAATAAGGTTGAACTCCAATTCAGTCAAAGTGTTGTCAATGAATCTTCTATTGGTTTTTGGGTTGCAAACTCTGAGCATTGTATTTGGGACCAATGACCAACCCATAGAACCTTGAAGGACTGTTGAAAAACTAACAACAGATGCACTCAATTGCCAAATAAAAGCCCCTCGCATCAATGCAGCATGCATGCAAGGTTGATTCAAAAGGGACTCCCATTGCCTCAGATGAGAATTGTAATCCTCCATCCCAAATGACAAATCAGACAATTGTGTAGGTAGGACACAAGGTGGCAGGGATTGGCATGGTGCTCTAGAAGCAAGTTCAAGAGGAAGACAAGTTCAAAATGGGATTCCATGCTGGAAGAGATACTTGGCAACATCCGACTCATAAAGCCAAGAATCAAGGCAACACACCATCAATGCATCCACCACAGTAGTCAATGTCAGCTTCCATGGCATTTCAGATTTGTCCCCAAAGTCAAACATGTACAGTAGTTGAGACTGATCATCATCATTGATGACAATGCATAAGTATTTGCAATGCTCAGACATTAACAGAGAGATATGGCTTTGAATGTTGAAATTGCACTCATCATCCTTGGGTTTTCATCCTGTGATAATGCCTTCCGAGTAAGACCTTGCCAGAGCTGCACATGGAACTGCCATGTTGCACAGCTGGCACTCAACCAATCCCAAATCTAGCCAACAAACAAGTTGACTGGCTTCTGCTGTGCTTGCCAGCAAGAGGAGTGAGGATGGAAGAGGAAGAGGTGGAGTAAAGCCATAGTGCAAGATGAGAATTTCAAAAATTTCATGTTGCAAGATGTCGATTGACCTGGAGTCTGACAATGATGATGGAATGGGTATGGGCTCCAACAACAATTCAGGCAATGCTGGCAATTCTGGCACCACTGGCTCTGAAAGAACAACAGCACTGGCCAATCTGAAGGACTGAGAACCCTTGGGACCTTAGTTTTATCATATGGAGGCTTGGGTGGATTGCAGGAATTGGTTGATTCTTCTGGAAAAGTGTAAAATTCCTCAAACTCAGCCTTGTAATCACAATTGCTAGGACCAAATTCCTTGCAGCAATCCCACTCATTTGAGAATGAATTGTAGTGCTTCTGTGCCTCACTATATTGTCCAAGTGTATCTCCTCTATCCACCTTGCGCACTTGACTGCAGCACCACACATTTTTGTCCTCCTCACTACAAGACCATTCAAAGACTTGAGTGCTAACTGTTGGTGGCTGTTGCTCTCTGTTCAAACAGGTCTGTCAAGCAGGAGGAGTCTCAGACAAGAGATGTTGAGCATTATGCTCACCTCAAGCAGAAAGAAAAGCTTCATACTCAGGCCATTTTGTTGTCTGTGTGGATGGGTGGAGTTGTTTGCTCAGTGTGTGTGTCTTGTGTACAGGATTGGTCAAAGCCAGCACTGTACACTGCATCTGGCTCGCAGTGGGTGCCAAATAAGTGAGGGAAGAGATGGCCACCTCTTTAGAACCCCATCAATACTAGACCAGAATGTTGTACTTGAGAAACCACTCTACAGCTGGTTGCCTTGTGTCTTTACTGGTTATATCAAGGAATATGCCAGCACATTTGGTGTTTTGGGAGAAGTTGCAAACTGTCGAAGCCTGAAGCACATCTACTGTTTCAATTGGGAAACCATTATCGCAAAGTGCAACTTGCTGATATACATTGGTATCAGTTGCATTGGCTGATTTGGCTTTAGCAATGAGATAGGACAGCAATCCCATCCAAATCAAAAACCAGTCTCTAGCCTTATAGATTCAAGACAAAGTATGCCCATAGCTGTAGCATCCATCAACATAGCCCATAGACCAGAGAGAGAAGGGGCGAACTACCAAAGCCTTGAAGTTCTTGGCTAGGATAGTTGTTGCACAATTCAGCCACCAATCTAACTTGACCCAGGAATCCTTAATTTCTGAAGGTAGAACAAACTGGTCTTGCCCATTCAGCATGTTCCAAGATTGGAACTTTGGCAAGTTGTTTAAAAAGAGTACCAGCATATGAAGGTTTACAGGAGACAAATGCAAGCCATCCATATGCCTCTGTCCACCAGAAAGGCTCAGTAAAATCATCTGTACAAGAAGTCTTGCTTTGAAAGATCCTATACTCCATTTCAATTTTGGGATCTTGAGGTGGGAGAGAAATTGAGTGACTGCAGTTTGGCAAATAGTATAAATCACTCTGGTAAATGATGATGTTTCCAGAACTTTTATCCAATCTATAAAGTTGGTGTTAACAATGTCCAGCAGTATATTGAGTTGCAAAACTTACTCTCTATTCATTGTTTCTGTCTATAGTTGGTGGGACTCAGATAAAAATGTTATGACAAATGCAATTATAGAGAGGTCTGGGCAAGTACTAAGCCTTGCAACAGAAAGATGATTATAATGAGGTGGATAAAATTCTAGAATGTAAGTAGTATATGGGGAAGATGATCAGAGCTTGGAAGAGGGAGTGTTAGAGCTTGGGTGAACCCAGAACTTGTGAGGGAGGGACAGAGCTTGGGTGAAACCAGAGCTCATGGGTCATTTCAAAAAGCCAAAGTCCAACTTGACTGGTGTTTGGTACTTACATAAGCCATCATGAAAATATGATGAGCAATAAGTATGATCATAGATAAGATTATGTATGAGCAAGGATGAGTGTCTAGCAATCTTGCAATACCAATTGCATGCAGACTACATATTTTGTGGTATCTGACATGGGCATGAAGAAAATTTATTTATTTGAGAGCAAAATATACACACAGTGTTCTGTAAGTGACAGACTGTAATTCCAAACAGGGCTATACAATATCACACCTCTGCTGGATATGAATGTGTTTCTAATGCTTTACCCGAGCTTGTTGAATGTGATGCAACATATGCTCAATTTTTATTTAAGATGATACCCAGAAATGAGAAGTACAAGTATAAACAAATAAATCCAAAACCACCAACCACTCATTCCTCAATCACATATCCGTATCCACCTTAGACAATGCTTTCACACCTTCCATGGCCTCCACAGCCATCCACAACTGCTCTGCTCACCCCACCTCATGGACATGCTCCACCAGTGTATCCAGTAGCAACTTTCCTCCTGCCTTGCCCAAATCTGCCTTGTTGAGAAGCTGAGTAACTCAGTTGCCCAATTCCTGTATCCTGTCTTGCTTGTTTCCTGTTGCATTTCCCAGGGTGATGAGCCAGCGAAGTAACTGTGCAGTTGTCAAGTGGTGTTAGCCCAGCTACAGCATTGTACATTATGATGAACTTAATTGGGAGAGTGGTAAGGATGGCAAGAGACTCTGACTTGAGGATAGAGAGCCATTCAAGCTTTACCTTTTCACAAAGTTGTTGTTGTTTTGATACTTTGAGAGCATGGGGATATATTCTTCATAGTCAGAAATCAAATGTGATATACATGTGGTGCTCTAGCACCATCTGAAATTGTGTCATCAAGTTTTGCCTCTTTGTGACATTGTTGTCCTCTCTAGCAGGGGCATCAAATCCATATTCTGCTAATGGGGAAGTACAAGGGGCAGGTCTGGTGGAATTGCAAATATAAGTCTTGATAACCACACCTCAAAGAAATCAAATGCAATATCCATGTGGTGCTACAG
The DNA here is from genome assembly GCA_020091625.1 of Termitomyces sp. 'cryptogamus'. Taxonomy (NCBI): domain Eukaryota; kingdom Fungi; phylum Basidiomycota; class Agaricomycetes; order Agaricales; family Lyophyllaceae; genus Termitomyces; species Termitomyces sp. 'cryptogamus'. The sequence goes on along the minus strand of JAGYZC010000004.1, from coordinate 938,192 downwards.
CAATGTCTGGAAACTGTGTCATCTACCAAGACAAGTATATCAGAATGGAAATGCAATGACTGAGGATGAGCAATAAGATGATGTTGGCCACAGAATCTCATATTTGGAAGTGGTCACAGATAACATTGAGTCAGTTTGAGGAATTGGATTATTTACAGGAGGTGAAGATGTACAAAGAAAAAAACACCGCATGTCCCAAGCATCAGGCTATCAGTCAGGAGAAAGTGAGTGAGTTTGGGTTCTGTCAGGGGACTTCCATTTCCAACCTCCATGACTGGTTCCAGCACCTCTGCAGCTTGTCTTATGCCTCTGCAGCTCTTTTCAGCACCACAGAAATCTCCAGAGCACTGTGGAGTTCTTTGTATTATCTCAGCAACCCTTGCCCTAAGGTTAGGAGTAACTCCAGTCACCTGTACAGTAGTTCCCATGCCTCCACCACCCGCTGATGTGCTGCACCAAGCAGCGGGGATCCTTAAACTTGTTCTCTTTGAATTCCCCTCTGCTAGGTGATTAGTTACTGATTATATCATCATTTACTCCACTAATATACTTTGGATTCCCCTCTGCCAGCTGTGTGACTCTGACCCACAGCACTGGAGGTTGCTCTTACAGCAGAACAAGTCTCCTAAAACTGGCCTGAAGGCCCCACAGAGCTACAAGGAACCTCTGAGCTGCTATCTGCCACTTCTCTGCCAGGATTAAGCATTGCAGAGTTCTATGTCTCAGCTTGCCAATCCAGACACATCCTCAGAGGCCCCAGCCCTGCAAGACAAAGCCTGGACTTGCCTGCTCCACCTAGAAACCCAGGTGCAATTAACACAATCATCTCTCACTCACCACATGACTGAACTCTCTACCCTCCATCAGACAACAGATCTTATCTCCTGGTCCCTCCAGGCATTGCTAGAATGCCTAAGCCCTAACTCCGCCCCTCCTATGGCTGAGGAACCAACTCTGCCTGCTGTGGCACCCACTCCAGCAGCTCCAGTGACTCTGCAGCTGCAGATCCCTCACTCAGCACTGCCAAATGCATATGATGGTGCTCACTCTGGCAGGGAGAGATTCCTACAGTCCTGCCTCATCTACATCCACCTCAGCAGGGACACTTTTGACTCTGACATACTGAAAATAGCCTGGGTGCTGTTATACATGAAGACTGGATGTGCCTCCACCTACGCACTGCAAGCCTTCTGCTGTTCCAGAGGTGTGGGGAGCTTCCCCAACTGGGCTGCCTTTGAGAAGGACTTCCATGCAGAGTTCTTTCTGTTGGACCCTGCTAAGATGGCAGCATTGATGCTGCATGATGGGAAGCAGTACAGACAAGGGAAGTGTACTTTGGAGGAGTACATTGACTCGTTCCAAGCCCTAGTCAAATAGGCCACCTATCCTGACAGCCTCCAGCTGTGCCTCACCTTCTGGGATGGCTTGCACCCCACCTTGGTGGAATGCATTGACAACCTGGCAGAGGGTTGCCCCGACAATGAAAAGATTGCATTGTGGTACGAGGTGGCCCAGGACCAATGGCAGCTCATGGAGATCCAGAGAGAGCTCCACTGCCCCCATTCCATGCTGTGCCCCGCTCCAGTCAGCAACTTCCACCACTCTGCGCCTACTCACCCAATGCTGGCCCTTGCTCCAGCTGCCCCAGCTGCTTGTCCCCTACTCTTGGGGATCCCCATAGACATGGATATGGCCTGACAGCTCTGCATGGCCCCACTATTATGCCAGAGATGCAAGAAGCCTGGGCACTTTGCACAGCACTGTCCCCTGGGCCTGGAGGTATTAGAGAGAGCTCTGCCACCCTCATTTCACACCATGCCCCTGTGGTTAGCAACTTCCACCTCTCCACGCCTACTCACCCAGTGTTGGCCCTTGCTCCCACTGCCCCTGCTACTTGTCCTCTACTACTAGGGATCCCCATGGACATGGATGTGGCCCGTCAACTCTGCACAGCCCTGCTACTGTGCCAGAGATGCAAGAAGCCGGGGCACTTTGCATGGCACTATCCCTTGGGTCTGGAAGTATGCTATCTTTCCATGGCAGAGCAAGAGGAACTTCTCCTGCAGCTCCTGGCTGCAAAAGACACTGCTGGAGCTCTGCTGCTAGATGAGCCTAAGTCGGAGTTGACTCCAGAGGAGGATGACATGTGTTCCTCACCTCCAGAGTTTAAGGGGGATTTTTAGTCAAGCAACAGATGAGGTGTATTCCAATGCCCTTCATTCTGAGACAGAAGAACCTCAAAGCCCCCCTCCAGACATACAAACACTAGCTCCAGAGCCCCTGCCCAGCTCTCCAATACCTCCAAAGGTCTAACAGCACTGCCCTGCTTGGGTGCACCAAATGCCCCAACATTATGTGATGGCCTCTGGCTCATCTGCCCATTCCCTCGCACTTAGATGTAGAGATCAAGATGACGGACACCCAGCAAAACCTCAGAGTCATGGCTCTCCTGGACAGTGGGGCAATAGGACTTTTTCTGGACTCAGAGTTTGTTAAATGCCATGGCCTGACCACGCAGCCCCTTCTCAAGCCCATTCTAGTCTACAACATCAACAGGACACTCAACAAAGCCAGCGCTATTAGCTCCATGGTTGATCTGGTTCTCCAATGTCAAAACCATGTGGAGCATGCCATATTTGCTGTCACTAGCTTGGGAAGGCAGGACATGATCCTCAGATTCATTTGGCTCTGAGAGCATAACCCTGAGATTGACTGGACTAAAGGAGAGGTGACTATGAGTAGATGCCTCAGAAAGTGCTCCACCTGTGCCACAGAGGACCAAGTGGAGCATTGGACTCAAGTCCAGGAATATGCAGCCATCTGAGCATGTCATGCCAGCCCTCTCCCCTTTGCTGATCTAGACCTCCTGGACTTCCTGCCTCTGGCATTCTCTCATAGGGAGGCCATCTATGAGGATGATTGGAGCAATGGCAGAGCCCTAAAGGAGGAGCATGGAGAAGAGTTTAGTGGCATACACAAACTGGAGCTTCTGGACAAAGCAAGAGAGGCGGGGGATCAAATTAATATTACCACTATCCACTAGCCACCCTCTGTCATGGAGATCCAGGCTGGCCAGACTATGTCCCAGAGGCTGGCCCAGGCCTTTGCCACTAACACTGTGCCTAAAGAGTTCCAGGATGTAGTACCCCCCTACTTGCATGCATTTGAGGACATGTTCTCCAAGGCCTCCTTCAACTTGCTTCTAGAGTGCAAGAAGTGGGACCATGCCATTGAACTACTGCCTGACTCTGCACCCTCCAGCTGTAAGGTCTACCCCCTCATGCCCAGAGAGCAGGACAAGCTTGACACCTTCCTCCAGGAGAACTTGGACTCTGGTTGTATCCATCCATCCAAATCCCCAATGGCTTCTCTAGTCTTCTTCATCAAGAAGAAGGATGGCTTCCTCCAACTAGTACAGGACTACTGGGTACTCAATGCCATGACAGTGAAGAATTGCTACCCTCTCCCTCTCATCTCTGAGCTGATCAACAATCTCCAGGGTGTGCGATACTTCACAAAACTGGACATCTGGTGGGGTTACAACAATGTGTGCATTCAGGAGGGAGACGAGTGGAAGGCAGCCTTCTGGACTAACCAGAGGTTGTTTGAGATGCTTGTTATGTTGTTCAGCCTCACCAACAGCCCGGGGACCTCATTGCAGAGGGTGTAGTGTGCATGTACCTTGATAACATCCTCATCTACACCAAAACATTGGAGGAACACTATTGGATCACTCATCTCATCCTGGAACACCTCCACCTGTACCAGCTCTACCTCAAGCCAGAGAAGTGCAAGTTTGAACAAACATGGATTGAGCACCTTGGCCTGATTATCTCCCACAGAACTGCAGAGATGGACCCAGTGAAAGTAGCAGGTGTAGCAGAGTGGCCAGAGCCCTGGAACAAGAAGGAGGTACAGGCGGTCCTTGGTTTTGCTAACTTCTACTGGAGATTCATCCAGGACTTCTTGCATCATGCTCACCCACTGTTTGACCTCACAGGAAAGGATGTTACATGGAGCTGAGGACCTCCAGAGCAGACAGCCTTTGACACCCTCAAGCACACCATGACCTCTGAACCTGTTCTCCTTTTTCCAAATGACAACTCTCCCTTCCACATAGAGGCTGACAGCTCTGGCTTTGCTACTGGGGCAGTGCTCTCACAGCAGTCTCCAGAGGATGGGAAGTGGCATCCAGTGGCCTTCTACTCCAAAAGCCTGAATGTGGTGGAGCAGAACTATGAGATTCATGACAAGGAGATGTTGGCCATCATCTGGTTGTTTGAGGAGTGGCAGCACTTTCTGGAAGGTGCACAGCACAAGTTTAAGGTCTGGATGGATCACAAGAACCTTGAATACTTCTAGACAGCTAAGAAGCTCAATTGCTGGCAGGCCCAATGGTCCCTCTACCTCACCAACTTTGACTTCTCCTTGCACTACAAGCCTGGCTGGAGCATGGGGAAACCAGACACCCTGTCTTAGTAGGCAGTGATGTGCTCCTATGCCACCTAGTGCCATGCAGAAAACCTAAAAAGAAGACCTAACACTAGTTACTAGATAGGATAGCTGGCAGTAGGAAGTTTATAGTTGAGGGCAAGTCAGTAATTGTCCCAGAGAACTAGAGCAAAAGTTGTGTTGTGGAGTGAAGTCAAAAGAAGTTGCTATTGCTAGCTGAAGTTGCTAGTGACAATAAGGAAAGAAAATGAGTAAAGACAAATAACGTTGCTAAGACAATGCATACCCCTAACAGAGGTAGGAAGAGTGAGGGGATAGGGTAGGAAAAAGGGGGGAAGGTGGTAATAAGAAGACTAAAATCAGAGAATGAACATGAACTAGTCACTAGCTGTAGTTGCTAACATTGCTAAGTCAAAATAACATGAATAGGCACCCACAGTTGGCACCACACTAGGTTGAAGTCGAAGTCAAGAAGGCTTGTTGCTAAGCCAAAGTCAAAAGCAATAGAGGAATGAAAGAAGCAAAGTGAAATCTCAAGCTGGTAAGCTTTAGAGAGAGCAACTAGTTGTCGCTGATGGGGGTTCTCTGTTCTATTTTGCTATGATGGGGTAGTGTCTATGTACAGGCAGTATTTATATGTTTCCAAAGTATAGTATGGGAAAGTAAGCAAATAGTTGCCACTGGTGATGGCATCTGTTACTGTGTTTATGGTCCATATGAGGTGTCAGTCTGTAACTAGGTGAAAAACCATAAGCAAAGTCTCTATGGCGTATAAATGCAAATGAATCCAAAAAGAGCGAGTCTGATGTTAATACCTGAAGTGTAGATGCTGTTCAAGTATGTTGGTAAGCTTGGCAAGGGGAATGATAGTAAAAAGGTACACATCTGGTAATATGTCTGTATATAGTAAGAGAACACCATTTTGTCGCCAGAGTCGCTAAAGTTGCTAATAATTGTCACTAAGAAAGATCTAGGCCTTGATGTTCCAGGCCTAAGTTCCAGGCTCCATGTGATATTTCTCATGATCAAAAAGTCTCATGCTTGCTAAAGTCTCATGCTTCAGTCCAACCCTCAGGCTGGGTCCCATATGCTGAGTGTTGTGACTTGTGCCAAATTCAAAGTAGTCAGCTGCCACTAAGTTTGAAATGCCAAAAATGGTGCTCAGCAATAACCGGGGCTCATCATCCTCCCCCATACTGAAATATTGACTGTCCTCAGTCAACCCCAAAAATCACGTGCTTTGGATAATATGGATAGGAACAATAAGAAACAAGGCAGAGTCAAGATAAGTTGCTAAGGCTTAGCGAAAGGTAGCTTTCTTCTTCACTGGCTACGTCACCAGTATCATTGTCATCAACAAGTTCAGTTTGCTCCAGTTCTCTGAGTCGAGAGGTGTTGATGTTGAAAGTGTTGCTAGGCACTATTATGTGTTCTCTAGCGAAATAGGGGACTAAACAAAAGGCGGCAATGGGGCGATGCAGTATGGAGCCATCTAGTTCACAAATAATGTAAGCACCTCCATGGTTGCGAGAGATTACCACTAAGGGGCCTAGGTAATGAGGCTTCATCTTCTTGTTATGTGTTACCTTGATTCGAGTATTCCTCATCAGCAGTATGAGGTCACCTGCTTTGAAGTTGTAATCACAGATCATAGTGGCATGTTCTGTTTCAAAGCAAATGGCTGCTAGGCAACAAGTGCTAAGAATGTGACTGTGAAGGCGGTTGAGATCCTCTTGGTGACATTGAAGATCAATTGCTTGGCAGGCTATGAGGTCTGTTGTCAACAATAGCGAGTTTGGCAGCAGTTGCAAATATGTCACTTCTACTATGTTGGCTGGCAAGAGAGGGTGGGTGCCGGTTGTCGCGAAGTAGGGGGAGCAGCCCATTCGCTTGTGAATGGTAACCCGTTCTGACCAAAATACAGAGTAAGTAGCAGTACTCCACCTGGACTGATCACTATCAACTGCTTTGAAGAGGGCTTGGCAAACATCGAAATGGGGCCACTCAACTATTCCATTAGCATGCTTATTGTAACCAGAGATCCAGATGTGGTGCAAGTTATACTTCTTCACCAAGTAGGTAACTGCCTTTAGGATCGGAGGTCCATTGTTGGTAATGATTTCACTAAGCACTCCCCAATGACAGATGATGTCCTTGTATAGCCACTTAGCAATAGCTTCGGAGTTCTCTCTGGCAAGCATGCAAAACTCGGGGTAATGAGTTAGTGAACAACATCCTTGAATGATATATTTGAACTTATTAGAGGGAGGCATGAACATGGTGTCCATGTATATCTTGCTGAACAAGGGTGCTGGCATAGCAACAGTTGGCGGGATGAGAACTTTAGTCATCTGGTGTATTTGGCAGAAGTGGCAAGTTCAAAGGTACCATATGATATCGGCGCTAACTTGAGGCCACCAACATTGTTCTAGAAGGGCTGAGCGAGTAGTGAAAAGACCTCTATGTCCCAAGTCATCGTGCATGGCTTTCAAGACTCATAAGCAACTAGCAAGGGGCACGAACAGCTTGTGAGCACCATCTCAACTTCTTCGCCAAAGTTTGCCTCTGATTGCAAAGAACATGAAAGCGTAGCAAACAAAAGTGGCATAGTCCTTGTCACTAAGGCCTTCAGGTCTGGCAAGATCATGTAGCCATTTCTCCACTAGAAGTATGCGAGCATTGCTGGCAACAGCTTTGGCACTGCGAGGTATGTTGCTATAAGTAGTAGTGCCATCATCTCGAAAAGGCAGAATATTGTTGCTGCTTGCTGATTGTGGGAGAGTGTCAGTGTCACTGGTAAATGTTGCCAAAGGATGCAAATAAGGGTACTCAACTAAAGGAGGTAGGTGATGGGAAGCCATGGAAACTTGGCAAAGTAGCAGCAGTGGTAGCTGAACTTGGTGAATGAACCCATGTAAGCAGTCTATCCAATCCTCATAAATGGAGTTGTTGCTATTGTCAACCGGAGGGTTGCCAGACTGTGGCAGGCATTGCAAAAGACCATCAGGGCCATGGAAAGTTCCTTTGACATGGACCAGCTTGAAGTGAAATATCAAAATTGCCATAATCCAGCAGTTCATGCTAGCAGAAGGCTGGATGTCAGGGTTCTGAAGCATGCCCTTAATGTAGCAAGCATCGACTTCGATGATAAGGTTCCTAACACCAATGAGGTACATCCATAAAGCTTGTAGCACTCGATAAAGGCCATAGAGTTCCAACTTGGGCTGACTGAATCTGGCTTCTCTGTTGTTTAGCATAATCGATCCAAAGTGGTTGTAGTGGCATTCCTTGCAATTGTCACTAGTGCACTGGCAAAGGTAATATTGGACCACTATGTACAAGGTGTCCACCACTAAGATAACAGGGTCAGGCAATTCATAGTTGATAGGAACTAGGGGCTTAGCATCTTGTAAGGCTTTCATGAGGTCACATTGAGCATTTATCTGGTCAGGGCCAAACTCAAAAGGGATGCCAATGCAAGTAAGTTTTGTTAGGTTATTGGCTCGATGGGCAAAGTTCTTGATGAAGATCCTAAGTACCCCAACTGTACCCAGAAAGGCTCGGACTTCTGATAGTGACTTGCAAGAGCCCCACTGCTCAATTAGGGTTAAGTGACTTTTGTCAGAGATTTGACCACTAGGAGTGCAAACATGACCTAGAATCTTGAAAGTCAGGGCACAAAGAACAAGTTTGTGACCAGAAAAAATGCCACTGCAATATTTCATTTGCTGGAGAACCCTGTTGAGAAGCTCAAAGAACTCCCATAGTGCTAGGCAAATGTCTGGATTAGCGGGATGCTTAGCAGGTTTATCATTAACAATCTTCCAGTCCTTGGGTCCTTAAGCACCAACATCATCAATAAAGCTGAGCATGTTATGGGGGATCTCTTGCTGCAAAATGAAAGTAATGTCATTGTGAAAAATAGGCACAGAGTAGGGTCCATCCCATTGGCAAGGTTACTAAGCGAAGAGCACCAAACAGATTCTGGAATGTCATTAAGTCACGTGAAGCAGGGTCGATAAGTCACTCATTGTAGCCAACATAGAGGTTGAGAGTGGTGCCACATATACATCCAGCAAAAGATTCTGCAATGTGGTCTGGAAAGGGTGGTACTCCAGAATGGCAAATGGTGACACAGTTTAGCAGCTCAAGACTGTGCACAATTCTGAGCTTACCATTCTTCTTGAGAACACAAACCCATTGTGAGTGGTAAGTGGAGTTTGAAGGTTCATAAACACCAGTGCTAATCTTGTCATGAATAATCTTGCATACTTCCTTTTCTAGTCCTTGGGGGTATGGGGCAATTATGCTGGACCCACAGTACATGCAGAATTGTTGGTATGCATGCTGGCAGGAAAAAGATGGGGCGCAAACTTCCTTGTTCAGAATCTTCCCAAGCAAAAGCATTTTCCTGCTTAGCAACCATGTCAACTAGTATGTTGATTTTGCTGGTAGTGAGGAATCCTGTATTGTGGTCCTTAACAAGTTTTGCTTGTCGTTTACTAGTGAATCACTTTGTCAGGACAAAAGGTGGTGGATTTGGATTGAGCTGAGGGATTGTTGCTAGCAGATGCCAATAATCTGGTGCTCAATTTGGAAATCCTCGCTAATGTGGCTGGCAACTGGTTTGGTTTTCATGGCGATGGGTTTGTACTTCTTCTTTATGTGAACTCCTCTTTGCTTAAGGGGTTTGTTAGTGACAAACTGAGCAGGGAATGGAATGTTAATGTAGGTGGAGGTAATGTCTGTAACATGTGTATCAAGTGGTAAAGTCTGTCCAAGAATCAAGGGATTAGATGTATCAGCAGAAACCAGATAAGAATGAGGTGGAAGGGACAAATCAGATATGTCGCTAACTGTAGTGTAAAGGTATGCTAGTGCAGGATTAGTCTGTGTGTCAGAATTAGTAAGTAAAATGTCATTGTCCACATCACAAGAAGCTATACAAGTTGCTAGACTGTCACGACCCGTTCCCCGAAACCCCGCACATCACCCATCAACCCCAAAACCCCAAAAAACCCCCAACGCTCCGCTGAACCTCCGCCCATGCCCTGCACCTAGTTCAGCTAACTCCGACGCCTCCCCAGCTAACTCCGACGGCCCCCTGGCCAACTTTGGTGCCTGCCCCGCAGCCACTGACACTTACCCTGGGCTTTTCAAACCCCAAGAACCACCCCCGCTGTTCCCGATCTTCGCCACCCATCATCAACTCAACACCCTGCTTCCTCCAACCTATTCCAGAGTATCACGACAACCTTGGGGCAACCCGCGTTCTCCAATGATCCCATCAACGTATCAGCGCGGCATGATCTTCGATCACAACCAACACCCGCCCACTCCGTCAAGCCCCGCCAAGCCCCGCCGCCACAGCCGACATACCCCGAAGTCCTCCGGTAGTCAGTATATAAGTCATCGAGTAGCTCCTTGTACTCTAGTCTTGATATTGCTTAACGTTACCTATGGTCTGATTGTTTCCTTTTCGTGTTTTGTGTTTTGTGTTTTGTGTCTCATTCTCCTTACTCTCAGTCTCCCGGTCTTATCTCAGTCTCCCGGTCTTATCTCAGTCTCCCGGTCTTATCTCAGTCTCCCGGTCTTGTCTTGTCTCCATTTCGTTATCGTTCTCGTTGTTGTTTCATATCTCCACTCGAATCTACTCTTGTTCCATATCGTCTCGTCTGACGCTGTCTCGGTGACTTTGTCCGACCATTGTGCCCAAGTCTTCATCAACCCTAACGACCTCACGAACTCCGCGATTACAATTACGAACCCCGACACTCCTTTACCAGGTCCGAACCTCACTCTTTGCTCGGTCCCGGACTCCATCAGCTCCAAATGATCTCCCATCAAACCCTGGCTCTGTTCCCATTGATCACACAGCCACCTACTCCCTTGCTTCCGCGAATCTCCCGTACGGCCTTCTGCCTGAACCCCGCCAAGACCGTCTCGTCTCCTCACAATCCAAATTCTCTGGACCTTCCCGGATCTGTCTGGATCACATCCCCCCAACTACCCGCACAAGCCACCAGGACCCGGAACGCCTTCGAGTGTTCGGTTACAAGTGCAAGGGGATCACGCCCGCCTAGTAAGGACTCGTCCAGTGCAGCTGAGCCCCCGAGGTCAGCGGGACCTGACATAATATCAAGACTCTGCCTTACCCCGTCCGTGATGCCCGCATTATCTCCATACACGCGATCAAATAACTCCGATGTCTATGGTCTACCCGTGCCTGGAAACCCTTCTGATTTATATGGCCCTGCCCAACTTGCCGAGGGACATTGAGTCGCAGATCCAACACCAAACGTCCCCTCCGCTCCAGTTACTTCCATACAATGGCTCCCCCACGGACACCCTCCCCAACTCACACCCAACTCCCAACCCCTCGCGCAACCGTCAAATCATCTTCCACCCCACTCTTACACTCTCTGCCAACTCCGCTCTCTCGTGCAAAATTGACCCCGACATCACCCAAAGAATAACATCCTAAAGCCTGGCGACCATCCGATCAAATGAGCAACAATGTCTCTGGCACCGCGCCAACCCTCCAACCAACAATAACGCCAACCCACCGCAGAACAGTCACCCACTGCGCAAGGATCGCCAGCTACGAAGGGACCACTGAGAACGCGCTTCCCGGAAGCCCGCCTGTGGACCCACCGACCCACCAGCAACCACAGGACAAGGACCTCAGACCTAGGCTACGCTCCAACCCCAGGACCTGCTTCCGGACCTCGATCGATTTGGCCGTCACCTCCGCCCAACAAATGAAGGGGCCCCAACACCCCCGACCCGACCCCGACAACCCCGGAACGAAACCAAAACATCCCCGAGCCTCTAGATGTTAATAGGGAGAACCACGGCACCCCACTCCCGACAAGGGACAACTCCGGACCACGCTGCTATTTCACCACCCTCCCCCACACAATCCAGAGCCCCCGACAATGAGGACCCTGGATGCCAAAACCCCCCGCATGCCACCCTGAGCCTAAACCCCACCACCAGACTACGCCACCTCCCACGAAGGAATCCCCAGCATAGGAGCCACCCCGAACTAACTATAGGAAAAAGGACCCTATACGAAGTAGTTCCTTAAGTACTCTAAATTCGCTGACATGTTCACATAAGGGAGGGAGAAGCCCCACCATCATCCAGAAAACGACGATCGGCCGTTTAAGCGACCCGAAGACCCAAAGGGCACATGCTTCAATATTCTCAAAGGACCTCCCCCACCTGGCTCAATGACCCAAACAACCCCGCGCCAGCCCAAAACTGTCCCACCCAGACCCCCCGAACCCTTCAACCCAGCTCCGGACCCTGGCAACACGACTCCAGGGCCTCCGCTCCGACCACGACATCTGACCAAGAAAACTCACGGCGCCAGCTCAACAATGATGCCCTGGTAGCCCCAACTCCGCGGCAGAGATCACCCCCCACTCCGAATCCTGCCCCTACACCGGAATATGTCTGCCCGAACAGGGACCACATCATCGGAGCCTCCAGAAAAGCGAGCAGTGCCTCTCCCCACTGCCACCCCCACACTTGCAACAATCTCCGGGCCGCTCCGGAACACGAATGAAGAGTAGCCTCGACCCTGCCGCATCTCCCGGGGGGCCCCACTCCAGTGCCTCCCCGCAGCCGACCTCCCCGCCGCCCCAGCAACCGTGAACAACCAACAAATCCCCACCGAGTGACCCTTGTGCCGACTCCGGGACCCCCCACTTCCTCCCCGATGAAGGAACCACCGACCCCCGGACCCCAAACTCAAGGAAGTATCAGAAATATGTAAGACCCCCTTTGTCTGCCTCGGGCTTACCTTTGGTCAGGAGAGCAATATCACGTAGATGATCCGGAACCGCAAATTTCGGCCCCGGACCCAAAGGAACTGGTTGGGACTGATCACCCCGCATCCCGCTCCCTCGGTCATCAACACTCCGGAGCACACCAAAGCGCCACTCGAAGCATGCCCACCCACAGACGCAACACTCCGGAACATGACCCTGACCCGGACCAACTATACCGCGAGGACGAACCTCGCCTCACCAAACCCCGCCAATGAAGAAGGCCCCGCCGCCCTCGCCACCAGTGCCGGCATAAGGGCCAGACCATGGGAAGACCCCCATTACCCCCCGCCAACCACACTGCGAAGACAACTAAAACCCCGAACCCGTTGGGCACCGCGAAAGATTCGGAGGCCCACCCTCCAATACCAATACGGCACACGTCCCCGCCATCAACAAAAGAAAACCCTTACACCCCCAGTCGGAATTTCTGAGAATCAAACTCAATGACACCGCCCAAAATGCCGGGAACCCCACCAGAGAACTCCCACCACCCCCGCCGGACCTCGGGAGCCCTCCTGCAATGCCCCGCCCCGTCCCGACAAACCCCGGGACTAGCCAGCGCAGACGGCACTAGCGGGCGCAACCCCCGCCTCTGGACTCACTAGGGATTCAACTCCCTCTCACACCCCTGCGTGTTTCGCTTACTTCGCCCTCATACAAAACTAAAATCTCACTTCACACGCCCAGGGACCAAGAAAGGACATGTTCGCGTACAAAAAAATGATATATACAATAGGCGGGGAAGGCAGCAAGTCCGAGAGCAACAAGAAACAAGGCCCACACCCATCTCACTCCCTCCCCGGACCCCCCGGCAACCCAACCCCCAGGTCGACCTCCATCTGGGCCCGCACCACCGCTAAGATCTCCGCCAACCCCGGCAATGCCTCCCCCGCATCGGCCGCCACCTCCCACCACGACCCCGGGGCCACCGCATTGCGTCGCCGATGCCCCGCCAACAACCTCTCCAATCGTGCCATCCCCTGCTGCAACTCCGGAGGCTGGACTGCGGACTCCTGCGTCAACCTGTCCTGAATCGACGCGAACGCCGCGGAGGCACCGTCCAAGAGGACCCGATGCTCCCGCACCCAGCCTAAACTCAGAAAATGAACCGTCAATAATGAACGGAGGAACGGGAGACAACTCACGAAGGATCCCCACGCAACCTGAGGCGGCCTCGTTGGCCAACCAATCCTCCCTCCGCCTCGCCGCCTCCAGCTCCACCCACAACGCATCCCCCTCCGGAACTCGTCCCCGCCCCTCCGCTTCCCCCATGGGCTGCCCCTCCACCTGCGCCAGACGCTCCCGCAAACCCCGCACCTCTAGCGCTCGCTCCATCGCCACGCACACCAAAGTATTCCTCTCCCGCTCCATCACTTCCTTCTCCGTCCACACCGCATCACGATCCTCCCTCGCCCGTCGGAGCTCACCCTCCCATACTGCCAACGACGTCGTCAAGGCCTCCACCTGCTTGCGAAGGAAGACCTCCGTGATTGAAGGAATCTGCGCGGGGGGACTCGACGACCGCTCCAAGGGGACGCCCGGGACAGGAGAAAAGAGGGAGGACTCTGGAGGCCCCGCCGACAACTCACGCCCACGCGGCCTCTTGCTAGGTCCCGCCCCCGAGGGCGGGGAAGCTCGACGCTTCCCCCGAACCATTGCCGAGGGCGCCCCCTTCCCCTTTGGCAACGCAGGACGAAACTTGGTCCGTTTCGGGACCCCCGGAAAATCCACCACTACTACCACGGACGATTCTACAGGAACCCCGTCAACCATCCCGAAAAGAAAAGTCGACAACACTTACGACTCCGGTCCCTAACGCTACCCCGGCGCCGACGCTCGAACTCCTCACCCCCACTGTCATACACCACCACCTCGTCTAAACAGGCGGGAGAAACCACTGGAACGCTGGGGGAAGACATGACGAAATTTGGGAAGCCCTGGGGCACGCCCAAAGCTTTTAATTGATTGAGGAGAACCCTGACAAAACAGCGGCCGCGCTTCGACTTTGTCTCCCACGCCACTATCACTCGCTGCGGATTGATCAATATTACTCGGCTTCGACTCCCATGCCCCACTGACCCCCGTTCTGCCCCCGCGTCTCGAAGGGTCTCGACGCTGAAAGGGGGGTGATGTCACGACCTGTTCCCCGAAACCCTGCACATCGTCCATCAACCCCCCGAACCCCCAAAGGGACCCCCAACGCTCCGCCAAACTTCCGCCCATGCCCCACGCCTACTTCGGCTAACTCCGACGCCTCCCCAGCTAACTCCGACGGCCCCCTGGCCAACTTTGGTGCCTGCCCCGCAGCCACTGACACTTACCCTGGGCTTCCCAAACCCCGAGAACCACCCCTGCTGTTCCCGATCTTCGCCACCCATCATCAACTCAACACCCTGCTTCCTCCAACCTATTCCAGAGTATCACGACAACCTTGGGGCAACCCGCGTTCTCCAATGATCCCATCAACGTATCAGCGCGGCACGATCTTCGATCACAACCAACACCCGCCCACTCCGTCAAGCCCCGCCAAGCCCCGCCGCCACAGCCGACATACCCCGAAGTCCTCCGGTAGTCAGTATATAAGTCATCGAGTAGCTCCTTGTACTCTAGTCTTGATATTGCTTAACGTTACCTATGGTCTGATTGTTTCCTTTTCGTGTTTTGTGTTTTGTGTTTTGTGTCTCATTCTCCTTACTCTCAGTCTCCCGGTCTTATCTCAGTCTCCCGGTCTTATCTCAGTCTCCCGGTCTTGTCTTGTCTCCATTTCGTTATCGTTCTCGTTGTTGTTTCATATCTCCACTCGAATCTACTCTTGTTCCATATTGTCTCGTCTGATGCTGTCTCGGTGACTTTGTCCGACCATTGTGCCCAAGTCTTCATCAACCCTAACGACCTCACGAACTCCGCGATTACAATTACAAACCCCGACACTCCTTTACCAGGTCCGAACCTCACTCTTTGCTCGGTCCCGGACTCCATCAGCTCCAAATGATCTCCCATCAAACCCTGGCTCTGTTCCCATTGATCACACAGCCACCTACTCCCTTGCTTCCGCGAATCTCCCGTACGGCCTTCTGCCTGAACCCCGCCAAGACCGTCTCGTCTCCTCACAATCCGAATTCTCTGGACCTTCCCGGATCTGTCTGGATCACATCCCCCCAACTACCCACACAAGCCACCAGGACCCGGAACGCCTTCGAGTGTTCGGTTACAAGTGCAAGGGGATCACGCCCGCCTAGTAAGGACTCGCCCAGTGCAGCTGAGCCCCCGAGGTCAGCGGGACCTGACATAGACCAGTTGAATGGTCATAGCTGATAATAATTGCTATGTCGCTATCTTCTTCATCCATGCCTTCAGCAATGAAAGCAATGGGGTGCTTCTGTTTCAAAGTGAACATTCTGGTGGTGGTTCCTTTTGGATTTGCCGCAAGGAAAGGTAGGGATAGTGTGCTATTGGCCAGTATTGGGGTCCATGATTGTTATAGTAGTTTTGATGTGACTAAGCGTGTTGATTGTACTTCGAGTTAATACATCAAAGGGATGTCCAAGTAGAATGTCGTAGGTGGGAGACCATAAAACATGGATTTGGAGATAAACTGTAATGTCGCCAATAGTACATGGTACATTTCGAGCAAGTCCTAGCAATTGGTCCATGGTGCCATTAGTGCTCTGCATATTTAAAACTATGTTGGGATTGTAGGATAGTCCCAGGTCACTGGCAATTTCTGCTGACATTGAAATAATCTGTGAGCCACTGTTGTGAATGCATTCCACTTCCTCTTTGTTGTTGATCAGCATCATGACAGTATGAAGTGACTGAGAATCCTTAGTGACAGTGAGCACCACAGGCTCTTCTCCATGGGGTAGCGAATCAATATAGGCTTCGACAGGGTCAACAGATGCAAAGGGTGCCTTATTCAAGGTAAGTCCATTAGTGGTATCTATGTTAGATCCTAGCAAAAACTGGGGTTCTTCAATAGTGAAAGTCAGCAATATATCTTCAAAAATGTCACTGGGGTCCTGTACTGTATTAGTGCTAGTGCCTACTAGTCATTTGGGCATAACCGCTGTTCTAAACTGATTCCAGATGTCCTGTGATACTGAGCAAAGTTTGCCAACTGATACTGTAACCTTGGTGCTTAAAACCCATTCAAAAACTGCCTTGGACTGCTCAATGTCGTAAATGGGTGGCATAGTTTGATATGCACCATTGTTAGTTTGGTCAGGAGCAGTGACATTCCTGTTAACAGGGGGTACATAGCAACCAGGGATGCCAGAAAATGGGTGAATGGGAGGCTGAGTGGCAGGTTCCTTAGCGATGGGCAGGTGTTCATTAGCGACGGTACATTCAGATGCTTTGCCCTTGTCTGCAGGCTTAGCAGCAGGAGCTGGAGTTGAATCAGAAGAGGATGAAGTCACTGAGGTGTTGCTAGTCGGGGGTGTTGCCTTTGGGGTATCATTTGCTGGTCGATAAGCCATGCGGGGGACTTGTACACCATCAAAACTTTTCACTAGGTTGCCTGAGTGCAAAGAGTTCATGTTCCAAAGCCTCGATCTGTTCTTCCTTGCTTAGCGCTCAGCCCATAGCAACATCCTGTTGCATTACTTCGTGGATTAGCAACTGCTGCATAGCCGCTTGCTTGGGATCTGGGTTAGCATTGGAAGAGAGTCTGCTGGTAACAATTTGTCCTGAGTTAAGCCTGTGCCATTCCTCAATGCATTCCATGTATAGTTGCTTGCTGAAATAATTAGGGATCATAGTGCCTGATGGTAAAACAATCTTTCCTTTGGCATTCTGATGGACCTTACCCTGTTGAATCATTTGCTCCAGTTTCATACATGTGCCTCAGACCATGGTGTGACCAATTTCACTGCAAAAGTGGCAAGTGCTGCTAGTGAACTGTTGACAAGGTTAGGCATTACCATTGGTCAAAAGAGCTTCCAAATGTTCCAAGGTGCTGACTATTGCTGTGGTGGTTGTTAATTCCAAAGTTTCTCACTTAGGCATAGGCAAAGGGGCAGCTGGTGCATTAGCAATTGGCAATGACAAAGGAATACCACTGGTGCCATTGCTGGTCTTGTTTGTAGAGGTGTCCATTCCCTTCAAAACTCATTTGGCACCCTTGAAAACTTGGTCAACATTGTAAGGGTCCTCAGGATGGTGGTTGGGAAGAGTGATTTCGAGGCAGTGAATGATTTTGGACCATAGCAACATAGGGATACCTTGTTGGAACAAGCAACATTCCTCATTACAATAGAGTTTACCATTAGCGAGTAACCATCTGGCGATATGTTGGAAATCCCTGTAGTAATCAGAGAACCTTCCCAAAGTTGCTAAGCCTCTGTTGAAAGTCTGGTTGACCAGTCATTCCAAGTCACTCAGGTTATAACAAGCACTAGCATCAGTGCCAGGGTACAGCCTAAGTACTGCCGAATTCCATTCCTGGTAAGTATATGGTTGGGGAGCATTGTTGCTGATATTGTTGCCAAATTCAGGTAAGCTAAGCTAGGTTTCTGCTGTGTTGTAAGAGATGTATCGCAACACATATTCCTTCTTCTGGGTGTTGTCAGCAATGCCGCAGTCAGCAAAGAGGTATTCCAGTTCCTTGAAGTATTGGGGAAGTTCCCCAGGGCGACTCTCATCCCATTTAGGTGCAGTTGTGTTGTTGCATGGCGGCATTCTAGCATGCTGAGTGGCAGGGTCATTGTTCATATTAGCAATTGTCAGGTTTAGCGAAGGAAGGGGGTTAGTTGGTAATGAATGGATAGATTGGGCTTCTGGGAAAAAGATAGAGTCAGTCGGGGTCAAAGGTGAAAGTGGTGTGTTGAGGAAACTTTCAATAAAGGCACCTGGAAAATCGGCAAGGATTTTGCTAACATCATGAAGGTTTTTAGTGGTTTTGAGTTCATTGGCAAGAGGTCAAGGACAGGCTGCTGGCAAAGAGTGCTGAGGGGTCAAAAATGAAGGCAGAGGTGATTTGACAAGGTTTTCCAAGTGACATTTTGCTTGAGCTCTGGTTTCTGGCAGAATGGTTAACTTCAAAGTCCCTTGTGGTGGGCTCCAAAATGATGTGCTCCTATGCTGCCTAGTGCCATGCAGGAAACCTAAAGAGAAGACCTAACACTAGTCACTAGATAGGATAGCTGGCAGTAGGAAGTTAATAGTTGAGGGCGAGTCAGTAATTTTCCCAGAGAACTAGAGCGAAAGTTGTGTTGTGGAGTGAAGTTAAAAGAAGTTGCTATTGCTAGTGGAAGTCACTAGTGACGATAAGGAGAGAAAAAGAGTAAAGACCAGTAATGTCGCTAAGACAAAGTGCCTCCTTAATGGAGGTAGTGGAGAGTGAGGGAATAGGGTAGAGACAGGGAAAGGCAATAACAGGAAGACTAAAATTAAGGAACAAACGTAAACTGGTCACTAGCTGTAGTCGCTAGCTGTAGTTGCTAACATTGCTAAGTCAAAATAACATGAATAGGCACCCACAGTTGGCACCACACTAGGTTGAAGTCGAAGTCAAGAAGGCTTGTTGCTAAGCCAAAGTCAAAAGCAATAGAGGAATGAAAGAAGCAAAGTGAAATCTCAAGCTGGTAAGCTTTAGAGAGAGCAACCAGTTGTCGCTGATGGGGGTTCTCTGTTCTATTTTGCTATGATGGGGTAGTGTCTATGTACAGGCAGTATTTATATGTTTCCAAAGTATAGTATGGAAAAGTAAGCAAATAGTTGCCACTGGTGATGGCATCTGTTACTGTGTTTATGGTCCATATGAGGTGTCAGTCTGTAACTAGGTGAAAAACCATAAGCAAAGTCTCTATGGCGTATAAATGCAAATGAATCCAAAAAGAGCGAGTCTGATGTTAATACCTGAAGTGTAGATGCTGTTCAAGTATGTTGGTAAGCTTGGCAAGGGGAATGATAGTAAAAAGGTACACATCTGGTAATATGTCTGTATATAGTAAGAGAACACCATTTTGTCGCCAGAGTCACTAAAGTCGCTAATAATTGTCACTAAGAAAGATCTAGGCCTTGATGTTCCAGGCCCAAGTTCCAGGCTCCACATGATATTTCTTGTGATTAAAAAGTCTCATGCTTGCTAAAGTCTCATGCTTTGGTCTGACCCTCAGGCTGGGTCCCATGTGCTGAGTGTTGTGACTTGTGCCAAATTCAAAGTAGTCAGCTGCTGCTAAGTTTGAAATGCCAAAAATGGTGCTCAGCAATAACTGGGGCTCATCAGCAGACCATGGAATAGAGGAGGAGGATAACAGTAACATTGTGCTCCTCCACCCCAAATTGTTCATGATCCAAGCTATGGAGGGCCTTGTTGTTGATGGAGCAGAGGCAGACATTCTCTGGGACATCTGACAGGGTAACAAGGACAGTCAACAGGAGGAGCTTGTGGCGCAGGCTGCTCAGATGCTGAAATCGGAGCATGCTATGGGTGTCAAGGCAGTCCACACTAATAAATGGGCTCTCCAAGATGGAATCCTGATCTTCTGAGACTGTATCTATGTCCTCAACATCCCAGAGCTCCATCAGAGGATTGTGGAGCAACACCACAACTCCCACATCACAGGGCACCCAGGGCTGTAGAAGACACTGGACCTAGTGTCATAGAACTACTGGTGGCTCCAGATGTCCTAGTACATTGGGTCCTACACTAGTATCTATAATCTCTGTCTCTGGACCAAGCTCCAGCACTGACTTCCCTATGGACAGTTACACCCACTACCAGTGCCTGTGGAACAATGGAGCATAGTATCCATGGACTCCATTGTAGAGCTCCTCTATGCCCATGGTTACAATGCAATCATGGTGGTGGTGAATCTGTATGAAAAGAGAGCACACCTCATTCTGACCCACACCACCTGCTCTGCCATGGGTGCCACAAACCTGTACTGGAGGAACATCTGGAAGCTCCATGGCTTCTCTGACACCTACATCTCAGATTGGGGACCGCAATTTGTGGCAGAGTTCACCTGCAAGCTCTACTGACTACTTGGAGTAAAGCTCCACACCACCACTGCCTACCATCCACAGTCCAATGGCCAGATGGAGCATGTAAACCAGGAGTTGGAACAGTATCTCCACCTCTTTTGCAACAAGCACCAAGATGACTAGGATGAACTCCTCCCCAATGCCAAATTTCAGTACAACAACCATGTTCGCACATCCACTCAGTTTTTCCCTTTCTTCCTTGATACCAAATGGCACCTGCACATGAGTTTTGAACCCCAGGCCCGACCCTTGGAGAATGAGGCAGTAAATGAATTTGTGGACCAGATGAAGAGGTCACAAGAGGAGGCCTGGGCTGCACTAGCAAAAGCAAAAGACAACATGGCATGATACTATGACTGTGAGTGGACTCTGGAGCACAGATATCAGCCCAGAGATTGAGTCTACCTGGAAGCCTCTGACATTATGACCACCCATCCCTCAAGAGCCAGAGTTGACTCTGGAGGAGGATGATACGTGTTCCTCACTTCCAGAGTTCAAGAGGGATTTTTAGTCAAGTGACGGATGAGGTGTATGCCTCCATCACTGGATGCTAACAGGTTCTCTTGTCTGTTGATAGAAAATGAAACCATCTTTTCCAATGCTCTTCATTCTGAGACAGAAGAACCTCAAAGCCCCTCTCCAGACATATAAGTACTAACTCCAGAGCCCCTGCCAAGCCCTCCAGCACCTCTGAAGGTCCATCAGTGTGGCCCTGCCTGAGCATGTCAAATGCCCCAACAGTATGTGATGGCCTCCACCCCATCTGCCCACTCCCTCTGCCTTGACATGGAGATTGAGACCATGGACACTCAGCAGACCCACAGAGTTGTGGCTCTCCTGGACAGCAGAGCCATGGGACTGTTCCTGAATACAGAGTTTGTCAAATGCCATGGCCTCACTACACAGCCCCTCCCTAAGCCCATTCCAGTCTACAACATTAACAGAATGCCCAACAAAGCCAGTGCCATTAGCTCTGTGGTCAATCTGGTTCTCTGATATCAAAACCACACAGAGTGTGCCATATTTGCCATCACCAGTCTGGGGAGGCAGGACATGATCCTTGGGTTCATGTGGCTCCAAGAGCATAACCCCAAGGTTGACTGGATCAAAGGAGAGGTGACCATGAGCAGATGCCCCAGGAAGTGCTCCACCTGCACTGCAGAGGACAGAGCAGAGCATCGGACTCAAGTCTGGGAATACGCAGCCATCCAAGCATGTCATATTGGCCCTCTCCCCTTTGCTGATCTAGACCTCCTGGACCCCTCACCTCTAGCATTCCCTTGTAGAGAGGCCCTCTACAAGGACAATTGGAGCAATAGCAGAGCCCTGGAGGAGGAGTGTGGAGGGGAGTTTGGCAGCATATACCAACTGGAGCTCCTGGACAAAGCAATAGAGGTGGAGGATCAAATTAATGTTACCACTATCCACTAGCCACCCTCTGTTATGGAGATCCAGGCTGGCCAGACTATGTCTCAGAGGCTGGCCCAGGCCTTTGCCACTAACACCATGCCTAAAGAGTTCTGGGATGCGGTGCTCCCCTACTTGAATGCATTTGAGGACATGTTCTCCAAGACCTCCTTTGATTCACTTCTGGAATGCAAGAGGTGGGACCATGCCATTGAACTGCTGCCTGATTTGGCACTCTCCAGCTATAAAGTCTACCCCCTTATGCTCAGTGAGCAGGATGAGCTTGATGCCTTTCTCCAGGAGAACTTGGACTGCAGTTGTATCTATCTGTCCAAATCCCCAATGGCTTCTCTGGTCTTCTTCATCAAGAAGAAGGATGGCTCCCTCTGACTGGTACAGGACTACTGGATACTCAATGCCATGATAGTAAAGAATTGCTACCCTCTCTCCCTCATCTCCAAACTCATCAACAACCCCCTGGGCATGTGATACTTCACAAAACTGGATGTCCAGTGGGGTTACAACAATGTATGCATTCAGGAGGGAGACAAGTGGAAGGCGGCCTTCCAGACCAACTGGGGGTTGTTTAAACTGCTTTCAATAGCCCCACCACTTTCCAGACCATGATGAACAACATCTCCTGGGACCTCATTGCAGAGAGTGTAGTGTGCATGTACCTTGACAACATCCTCATCTATACCAAATCCTTGGAGGAACACTGTCAGATCACTTGTCTCATCCTGGAACGCCTTTGCCAGCACCAGCTCTACCTCAAGGTGGAGAAGTGCAAGTTTGAACAAACCTGGATTGAGTACCTTGGCCTAATCATCTCCCACGGAGCTGCAGAGATGGACCTGGTGAAGGTAGCAGGTCTGGCAGAGTGGCCAGAGCCCCAGAGCAAGAAGAAGGTACAGGTGTTTCTTGGTTTTGCCAACTTCTACTGGAGATTCATCCAGAACTTCTCACATTATGCTTGCCCACTGTTTGACCTCACAGAAAAGGATGTTGTGTGGAGTTGGGGACCTCCAGAGCAGACAGCCTTCAACACCCTCAAACATGCCATGACCTCTGGACCTGTTCTCCTTTTCCTGGACAACAACTTGCCCTTTCACATAGAGACTGACAGCTCCAACTTTGCTACTGGGGTGGTGCTCTTGCAGCAGTCTCCAGAGGATGGGATGTGGCATCCAGTGGCCTTCTACTCCAAAAGCCTAGATGTGGTGGAGCAGAACTACAAGATCCATGACAAGGAGATGTTGGCCATCATCCAGTTGTTTGAGGAGTGGCAGCACTTTCTTGAAAGCATGTGGACAAGTTCAAGGTCTGGATGGATCACAAGAACCTTGAATACTTCCAGACAGCTAAGAAGCTCAATTGCTGGCAGGCCCAATAGTCCCTCTACCTTGCCAACTTTGACTTCTCCTTGCACCACAAGCCTGGCCAGAGCATGGGAAAACTAGATGCCCTGTCTTGGAGGGCAGACCATGGAATGGGGGAAGGGGATAACAGTAACATCATGCTCCTCTGCCCTAAATTGTTTGTGATCCAAGCCATGGAGGGCCTTGCCATTGGCAGAGGGGAGGTGGACATCTTCCAGGACATCTGACAGGATAATAAGGATGGTTGATAGAAGGAGCTTGTGGTGCAGGCTGCTTGGATGCTGAAATTGGAGCATGCTATGGGTGTCAAGGCAGTCCACACTGACAAATAGGCTCTCCAAGATGGAATCCTGACCTTCTGAGACCATATCTATGTCCCCAACATTCCAGAGCTCCATTAGAGGATTGTGGAGCAACACTGTAACTCCCACATCACAGAGCACTCAGGGCTTTGGAAGACACTGGACCTAGTATCATGGAACTACTGGTGGCCCCAGATGTCCCAGTACATTGGATCCTACACCAGTACCTGTGACCTCTGCCTCCAGACCAAGCCCCAGCATAGACTCCCCTATGGACAGTTACACCCACTACCAGTGCCTGTAGAACAATGGAGCATAGCATCCATGGACTTCATTATAGAGCTCCCCAATGCTCACAGTTATGACACGATCATGATGGTGGTGGATCTGTATGGAAAGAGAGTGCACTTCATTCCAACCCACACCACCTGCTCCACCATGGGCACTGCAAAGCTGTACCAGAGGAATGTCTGGAAGCTCCATGGCCACTCTGATGCCTATCTTTTGGATCAAGAACCGCAGGCTCAACTCTTGGAGAATGAGGCAGTAAACAAATTTGTAGACCAGATGAAGAGGTCTCAGGAGGCAGCCCAGGCTGCACTGGCAAAAGCAAAAGAAGACATGGCACAATACTACAATGGCAGGAGGACCCCGGAGGACAGATATCAGCCCAGAGATCAAGTTTACCTGGACACCTCTGACATTACAACCACCCATCCCTCCAAAAAGCTGTCACACTGCCAGTTAGGACCATTCATGGTGGAACAACAGGTAGGACACTTGGCATGTTCTGGGAAAGCCTACAGTTCAAGGTGAAGTGGAAGGGGTATGGCATTGAGGACATCTCTTGGGAACCACAGGCCAGTGTACATGCACTGGCATTGATTTGGGACTTTTTCCACAGGCACCCCAATGCACCCAAGGCAATCCAAGGCATCTACCCTATCTCAGCAACTGATTGGGCAGTCCACAACTTTTTCTACCCAGTATGTCAAGACGCCACA
Organism: Termitomyces sp. 'cryptogamus'; assembly: GCA_020091625.1. NCBI lineage: Eukaryota > Fungi > Basidiomycota > Agaricomycetes > Agaricales > Lyophyllaceae > Termitomyces > Termitomyces sp. 'cryptogamus'. The sequence continues at coordinate 913,821 of JAGYZC010000004.1, read as the reverse complement.
TGCTAGAGGGGGGGTGATGTCAGGGGACTGCTCAGTCTAGACCTCTTGATTGTTCTCTTTATTCTGGGCCTACCACTCATTGTAGGCCTTCCATTCTTGGTACACAGGTACTCTTGACTAAGGGCTATCTTTTGGTTATATTTGTGTGAGGTCACATGCAGCGGGTCCGGAGATCAAGGCCAATTACAGTGGATTTCTATTTTCGGACCGGACTCTGGATTTGATTGTTGTTGGCTGTTATTTCCAGAAGCTCTAGAGTAAATTTTCCAAACACTGGCATTGGGGATCCTTAGATTTGTTCTCTTTGGATCTCTCTCTGCCAGGTGAGTAGCTAGAACTCTAGAACTTCTTGTAGATACTGAATAGACTTTGGATCTCTCTCTGCTAGTTGTGTGACTTAGCCACAGCCTCCAGAGGTCACCCTTACAGCAGAACAAGTCTCTAGCTTTGGTCTGGGAGCCCCCTTTGCCATTGCCTTGAGGATTCATTGCAATTGTGCCTGTTGCTTCAAGGAGTTGAAGCAACTAGAAGGTCTCTCCCCCACTAGTGCTCTGATAGTCCCTGTGTTCTTCCTATGACCCAGCCAACCCCTCCAGCACCTCCCCCTAACACTTCAAGCCCCCAGGATAATGCCTGGAGTTGTTTGCTTTCCCTGGAGACACAGGTTCAACTTACCCAAGCTTCCCTTACTTCCCACATGGCTGAACTCACTGGACTCCATCAAACTACTGAAGCAATGTCTCTTTGTCTCCAAGCCCTTCTGGAATGTCTTCCTCTTACTCCTACTACCCCTCCTATGCCCCCAGCAGATGCAGAATGGTTTGTCTCTGCTCCTAGCTCAGGCTTTCTGGCTCCAGCTGCTGAAGAACAGTTTGCATCTGCATCTGGCTTGGGCCTTTCAGCTTCCTGTCCCAAACTCCCTCATCCTGCACTCCCTGATGTATATGATGGAGATTGTAAGGCTGGGGAATGTTTCCTCCAGTCCTGTATCACCTATATTCAGCTGAGCAGTGAAGCCTTTGCCTCCAATGCCCTCAAAATTCCTTGGGTCCTCTCTTATATAAAAATGGACTGAGCTTTAACCTATGCATTGCACATCTTCTGGTGTCTAGGAGGAGTAGAGAGTTTTGCTAGTTGGACAGAGTTTGAGAAGGATTTCCAAGTTGAGTTCTTCCCCCTCAACCCAGCCAAGACTGCTGCCCTCTCCCTCTGAGACCAAGATTAGTATGGTCAAGAGAAGTGGTCTCTAGATGAGTATATTGATTTGTTCCATGCTTTAGTCAAGCAAGCTGGGTATCCAAATGGTCTTCAGCTCTGCCTCACCTTTTGGGAAGGACTTCACCTCTCTCTCATGGACCATATTGATAACATGGCAGGAGGGTGCCCAGATGACAAATGTGTAGACACCTGGTATAAGGTGGCATGCAAGCAGTGGCAGCTGATGGAACTCAAATGTGAGCTGTGATGCATGCAGCATCCTCCAGGTACCTTTTGCTCTCTGATGGCCCCTCGAGTGAGTGCAAACCCTTCCATCCCCTCTTATATCACTCCGTTCCATGATCTTCCTGTTGCTCCTCCACATCCTCTACCCCAGGGAGTTCCAATGGATGTTGATGCTTCCCACCAGTGGTCCTCCACCCCCTTGCTGTGTTGACACTGTGGAAAGGCTGGCCACTTTGCTTATTACTGCCCTTAAGGGTTGGAAGTGCACTACCTGTCTTCATCTGAGCAAGAGGAGCTGCTCGCCCAAATCCTTGCAGCCCATGATGCAGCAGGAACTCCCTCTCCTGATGCACTTGCAACTGTCTCTCCCACTAAGATTGTTGGCAAGTCAGAGGTCACATCCATAGAGCATGAGGAGGATTTTTGAAGAGGCAGCAGATGATCTGTATGCCCCCATTGCCTAGCACTAATCATTTCACTCCCTTGTCTGTAGAATCAAATATATCTGTTGCTGCTATTGATACTATGCCCAAAATGATAAGCCCCCTCTCAGACATACAAAACCCACCTCCAGCTGAGACTTTAGCTGGAAAGATGTCTCCTAGCCCATGCCCCCAAATCCCTGCCTAGAAACATTATCTCCCCCATTGCTACATTGTTGCTTCTACTCCTTCTGTCAACTCCTTGAAGCTACAGGTAGAAATTGAGATGACTGACACCCAATGGGTCTGGAGCATTGTAGCCCTGCTTGACAGTGGAGTGACAGGCCTCTTCCTCAATGCAGACTATGTGCAATGACACTGTCTCACCACATGCCCCCTCTCTCATCCAATCCCTGTATACAATGTAGATGGCATGCTCAATGAAGCTGGCTCTATTTGCTCAGTAGTGGATCTGGTGCTTTGCTACCAGGACTATTCAGAACACACCACTTTTGCTGTCACTAGTTTGAGAAAGCAAGACATGATCTTAGGATTCACCTGGTTACATGAACATAACCCTGAGATTGATTGGACCAAGAGCAAGGTGAAGATGAGCCACTGTCTCTGTCATTGTCTGACTTGTGCAGAGGAGGCCCAGAAGGAGCACAAAGTAAAAGTCCATGAGCATGCTGCTGTGCATGCTTGTCACACAGGACACCTTCCTTTCCCTGATCTTGACCTTCTGAATCCCCCCCTCTGGCATTCCCTCATAGAGAGGCCCTCTATAAGGATGTCTGAGGTGTTGGGCGTGAATCTCAGGAGGAAGATGGATGTGAAGGGGACTTCACCAGCACTCGCAATCCAGAGTCTCCAAATGACACCATTGAGGTAGGTGATAGGATCTATGCTATGATGCTCTGCCCTTCCCCTACAATAGCAGAGATCAGGGCTAGTCAGACAACCTCTCAACGACTAGCCAAGGTGTTTGCAGCAAATTCCCAGCCCAAACCCTCTCACAGCATAGTTCCACATCATCTACATGACTTCAAAGATGTATTTTCCAAGGCATCATTTGATTCGCTCCTGGAGTGCAAGCAATGGGACCATGCAATTGAGCTGATACTGGATGCCAAACCCTCCAGTTGCAAAGTCTATCCACTTGCACCCCATGAGCAGGATGAACTGGATGCGTTCCTGCAGGAGAACCTTAGCTCTGGCAAAATACAACCCTCCAAGTCTCCAATGGCCTCCCCAGTCTTTTTCATTAAGAAGAAGGATGGGTCTCTGTGTTTGGTTCAGGATTATTGAGTCCTGAATGCAATGACAGTAAAGAACTGCTATCCCCTACCACTCATCTCAGAACTGGTCAACAACCTTTGAGGTGCACAATATTTCACTAAGTTGGATGTCCATTGGGGCTACAACAATGTGTGCATCAAGGAAGGAGATGAGTGGAAGGCAGCATTCAGAACCAATTGTGGACTCTTTGAACCTTTGGTAATGTTCTTTGGCCTCACCAACAGTCCAGCCACCTTCCAGACAATGATGAATGATATCTTCCATGATCTGATTGCAAATGGTGTTGTTTGTGTGTATCTTGACAATATCCTTATCTATACCAAGACCCTAGAGGAACACTATCGGATCACACACATTGTCTTGGAATGCCTCTGCCAACACCAGCTCTATCTTAAGCCTGAGAAGTGTGAGTTTGAGCAGACTAAGGTTGAGTACCTTGGTCTGATCATCTCTCATGGAACAGCAGAGATGGATCTGGTCAAAGTAGCAGGTCTAGTGGAGTGGCCAGAGCCAAAGAACAAGAAGGAAGTACAGGCCTTCCTAGGCTTTGTTAACTTCTACCAGAGGTTTATCCAAGATTTCTCTTATCATGCCCACCCTCTTTTCGACCTCACTGTCAAGAACATGGCATGGCAATGGAAGTCTGCACAGCAAGTTGCCTTTGATGCCCTCAAGCAAGCAGTGATCTCTAAGCTAGTCCTTGTGTTCCCTGATGATGACTCTCCCTTCCATGTTGAAGCAGATAGCTCTGACTTTGCCACAGGAATGGTTCTTTCTCAGCAGTCTAAGGGGGATGGCAAGTGGCATCCTGTTGCCTTCTACTCCAAGAGCCTTAATGCAGTAGAATGAAATAACAAGATCCATGACAAGGAGATGCTTGCCATAATTTGGTCCTTTGAAGAATGGTGGCATTTCCTTAAGGGTGCATGGCATAAGTTTGAAGTCTGGACAGATCACAAGAACCTAGAGTACTTCTGTACAGCAAAGAAGCTTAATTGATGCCAAGCCTGATGGTCCTTGTATCTGGCTAACTTTAACTTCTTGCTGCACCACAAACCTGGACGGAGCATGGGTAAGCCAGATGCATTATCTAGGTGAGCTGATCATGGCACTGGGGTGGGTAATAATGACAACATCATTCTCCTCAAGCCTGAGCTCTTTGCCATTCGTGCTCTAGAAGGGATTGTGGCCTAAAGGGATGAGGCAAACATCCTCAAGGACATCTGACAAGGGAATCAAGAGGGCGTGCAAGAGGATGCAATGGCCCAAGCTGCTCAGGCCTTGCAAGCGCAATGAGCCAGTGGGGTAAAGTCAGTACATGCTGATGAGTGGGGTCCTCAGGATGGGCTTCTAACCTTCTGAGGATGCATCTATGTCCCTAACATTCCAGAACTTCATTGATGCATTGTGGAGCAACACCATGACTCATGCATAGCTGGGCATCCAGGCAGATGGAAGACACTGGAACTGGTATCCTGGAACTACTGGTGGCCTCAGATTTCCTGGTATGTAGGCACCTACACCAGCACCTGTGACCTCTGTCTCCACACCAAGCCTCGTTGCCAGCCACCTATCTGTCAGTTCCACCCTCTCCCCATTCTAGCTGCCCGTTGGAGTGTTGCCTCTGTAGACTTCATTGTAGAACTCCTAGATGCTCATGGTTATGATGCTGTAATGGTGGTGGTGGACCTTTATGATAAATGAGCCCACTATATCCCTACTCACACCACCTGCTCAGCTCTAGGAGCAGCTAGTCTATATCAGAAGAATGTCTGGAAACTCCATGGTCTGTCTGATGGGTATGTCTCTGATTGAGGCTCTCTGTAAGGGTGACCTCTGGAGACTGTGGCTAAGTCACACAACTAGCAGAGGGAGATCCAAAGTCTATTCAGTATCTACAAGAAGCTCTAGAGTTCTAGCTACTCACCTGGCAGAGGGAGATCCAAAGAGAACAAATCTAAGGATCCCCAATGCCAGTGTTTGGAAAATTTACTCTAGAGCTTCTGGAAATAACAGCCAACAACAATCAAATCCAGAGTCCGGTCCGAAAATAGAAATCCACTGTAATTGGCCTTGATCTCCGGACCCGCTGCATGTGACCTCACACAAATATAACCAAAAGATAGCCCTTAGTCAAGAGTACCTGTGGACCAAGAATGGAAGGCCTACAATGAGTGGTAGGCCCAGAATAAAGAGAACAATCAAGAGGTCTAGACTGAGCAGTCCCCTGACAGTTCCCAGGGTGTTGGCGGAGGTGGCAAGGAAGTGGGAAGAGTGGCTTGCCAATGAGGTGGCCTTGGGGCAGAGGGGAATTCTCCATGAGTTACTTCATTCTCTCCCTGATTCCTTCTCTGACCTAATGAGCTAGATTGGGCCAGAGAGCACCTGATTCTCCTTGATGGAGCATCTGTGGCACTTGCATTGATCCAGCCAACAACACTCAAATCTCCCAGCATGTGACCTCACACAAATATAACCAAAAGATAGCCCTTGGTCGAATGTACCTGTGGACCAAAGATGAAAGCCCTACAATGAGTGGTAGGCCCAGAATAACAAAAACAATCAAGAGGTCTAGACTGAGCAGTCCCCTGACATGGATGAATCTCTGGTAGAAGTTGGCAAAACTGAGGAATGCCTGTACCTCCTTCTTGCTCTGGGGCTCTAGCCACTCTGCCATGCTTGCTACCTTTACCAGGTCCATCTCTGCCACTCCATGGGAGATGATCAGGCCCAGGTACTCAATCTGGGTCTGTTCAAACTCACACTTCTCTGGTTTGAGGTAGAGCTGGTGCTGGTGGAGGCATTTGAGGATGAGATGAGTGATAGGATGGTGTTCCTCCAATGACTTGGTATAGATGAGGATGTTGTCCAGATACATGCACACTACACCCTCTGCAATGAAATCCTGGAAGATGTCATTCATCATGGTCTGGAAAGTGGCAGGGCTATTAGTGAGGCCAAAGAACATAACAAGCAGTTTGAACAACTCCCTGTTGGTCCTGAAGGCCGCCTTCCATTTGTCTCCCTCCTGGATGCACACATTGTTGTAACCCCACTGGACATCCAGTTTTGTGAAGTATCATGTGCCCCAGAGGTTGTTGATGAGTTTGGAGATGAGGGGGAGAGGGTAGCAATTCTTCACTGTTATGGCATTGAGTATCCAGTAGTCCTGTACCAGTCGGAGGGAGCCATTCTTCTTCTGGATGAAGAAGACTGGAGAAGCCATCGAGGATTTGGACAGATGAATACAACTCGAGTCCAAGTTCTCCTAGAGAAAGGCATCAAGCTTGTCCTGCTCTTTGGGAGTGGAAAGAACTCTGCACAGAAGTTCTTTTCAAAGGCAGCCCAGTCTGAGAAACTCCCCACACCTCCAGGGCAGCATAAGACTTGCAATATGTAAGTGGAGGCACACCCAGTCTTTATGTATGACAACACTCAGGCTATTTTCAGCATGTCAGAGTCAAAGGTGTCCCTGCTGAGATGGATGTAGGTGAGGCAGGACTGTAGAAATCTCTCCACCAGAGCAAGCACCATCATATGCATCTGGCAGTGCTGGACAAGGGATCCATGGCTGCAGGGTCACTGAAGCTGCTGGAGCAGGTGCTGCAATGGGTGAAGTTGGTTCCTTGGCTGCGGGAGGGGCAGAGTTAGGGCTTAGGCATTCTAGCAATGCCTGGAGGGATTGGGAAATGAGGTCTGTTGTCTGGTGGAGGGTAGAGAGTTTGGTCATGTGGTGGGTGAGAGATGTTTGCATTAATTGCACCTGGATTTCTAGGTGGAGCAGGTGAGTCCAGGCTTTGTCCTGCAGGGCCAGGGCCTCCAAGGGTGTGTCTGGGTTGGTGAGCTGAGACATAGAACTCTGCAATGCTTAATCCTGGCAGAGAAGTGGCAGATAGCGGCTCAGAGGTTCCTTGCAGCTCTGTGGGGCTTCCAAGCCAGTCTTAGGAGACTTGTTCTGTCATAACCCTTTCCCTGGACCTCCACACACCATTCTCAACTTGCCCACTTCCCCAGAGTTCCCCCCGATGCCCTGCCAACTTTCCCCCACCCTCCATGCCTATTCCAGCTAACTCCGACACATTCTCGGCTAACTCCGATGGCCTCCTGGATAGCTCTGATGTCTTCTCCGCAGCCGCTGATGCCTTTCCTGGATCTCCTGAACCCCAAGAACCACCCCTGCTGTTCCCGACCCTCATCAACATGTCCTCAAGTCAGCACTCTGGTTCCTCTGACTCACTCTAGAGTATCATGACAACCTTAAAACGGCCTGCATTCCCAAGTGATCCCATCAACATATCAATGCAGCCTGCCCCTTGATCACAACTGACACCCATCGACCCCAATGAGCTCCGCCAAGCCCCGCCGCCACAGCCAACATCCCCTGGAGCTCCCCTGTAGTCAGTATATAAGTTGTAGAGTAGCTCTTTGTACTCTAGTCTTGATATTGCTTAACGTTACTTATGGTCTGATTGGTTCCTTCTCATGTTTCATGTTTTGTGTCTTGTGTTCCGTTTTCCTTATTCTCAGTCTCCTGGTCTTATCTTGTCTCTATTCCATTATCCTTTCATTATCATTCTGTGTCTCTGCCTGAATCTATTCTCATTCTCATCTTGTCCCCATCTCATCTTGTTTGATTCTTTCTATTGTGCTCAAGTCCTCTCGACCCTAATGCCCTCATAAACTCTGCAATTATGATTATGAACCTCCAACACTCTTTCTCCAACTCTGGACCTCACTACATGCTTGGCTCCGAACTCTATCAATCTCCATTGATCCCCCATCAGAACTCTGGCTCTGCTCCCATCATTTGCATAGCCTCCACCTCCTCCGCACCCGCAATACTCACACACGGACTTATGCCTAAACTCTGCCAAGCCTGTCCCCCATCCCCACAACTCATCCTCTACTCCTCCGGACCACCCCAGACTTGCTCAGACCAACCTCCACCAACTATCCTCACAAGTCCCCAATGTTTGGAACACTTCTGAGTGCCCAGTTGTCAGTGCAGAGAATCACATCCACCTAGTAAGGACTCGCCCAGTGTAGTTGAGCCCCTGTGGTCAGCGGAACCTGACATGTTCTGCTGTAAGGGCAACCTTCTGTGCAGCAGATTGGAGTCACGCAGCTAGCAGAGGGGAATCCAAAGTATACTAGCGGAGTAAATGATGATACAATCAGTAACTAATCACTTAGCAGAGGGGAATCCAAAGAGAACAAGTCTAAGGATCCCTGCTGCTCAGTGCAGCACATCAGTGGGTGGCAGAGGTGTGGGAACTACTGTACAGGTGACTAGAGGTACTCCTGACCCTATGGCGAGGGTGGCTGAGGTAATATGGAGAACTCTGCAGTGATCCAGAGATCTCTGTGGTGCTAGAACAAGCTACAGAGGCATTGAATAGGCTGCAGAGGTGCTGGAACCAATCAAGGAGGTTGGAAATGGAAGTCCCCTGACAGTGGAGAGACTGGTTTTTATTTCAAGCACCTTGCATAGTGATTGCCAAAAATGAGATACAAACAGAGGTTCATGGTTGGAGATGATGTTGTCTGGGAGTCTGTGCTTAGCAAATACATGCTCAAGAAATAGTTTGGCAAACTCCAGAGCATTGTCAGTGGTATGGCAGGGGATGAAGAGGGCTTGCTTGGTGAGATGGCAGACAACAACAAGGATTGCATTGAAACCTTTGGAGTCAAGGAGTTTGACAATATGATTCATTGATATTGAGGACCAGGGGCACTAGCTGACGGGGAGGGGCTTCAATAATCCATGAGGGCAGTGGCAGGGTACCTTGGCCCAGAGACAAGGTTTGCAGGCTCTTACATATTGCATCACATCCTTCTTCATTCCTGGCCAAAAGTAAGTCCAGAAGATGAGCTGAAAGGTCTTACAAATTCCTGGGTATCCACAGAGCTTGTGGTTATGGTGTTGTTGGAGTATGTCAAGGCAAATGAACTTGTGGTCCAGAGCATAAATTTGTCCACTCCAGAGCAGGAGGTGGTGGTCTGGAGACAGCATGAAGGGGTTTTTGGTGTTTGACTTGTTGGCAGAGTTGTTGCAGGGGTCATGCTGGGTGAAGAAGGAGTCCATGGATGAAGTTCTGATTTGATGGAGGGTTCCTTCTTCATTTAAAATCAGCATGGCATGTAGATGTTTGGGGGGGATTACCACTCAATAGTTGAACATGTTCCATTTGGCTTCAAATGACTTTTTTGGATACATGTTGGAGCTTCAAGTGAGGGCATTGTTGGGGTTTGGTGATTCTGGAGTAGTTGTTGATGAATTGGCAATGAAAGTTAGCAAACCCCAGAAATGACTGTACCTCCTTGATGTTCCATGGCAGGGGCCAATTGAGTATAGCTTCAATCTTGGCAGGGTCCATGCGCATGCCATTAGGAGTGACAATAACTCCAAGGTATTTGACCTCCATCGTGTGGAAGGAACATTTCTTGGGTTTGTTGTGAAGGTGATACTCCCAGAGTCATTCTAGGATGTGGCAGACATGCTCCAGATGCTCCTCTGGCAAATTTGAGTACATTAAGATGTTGTCCAGATACACAATAATGAAAACATTGTTCATATTGTGGAAGATGTTGTTTATGAAGTACTGAAAAGTGGTGGGGGAGTTAGTCATTCCAAAGGGCATCACAAGGTACTCAAAGAGGCCATAGTGGGTGCAAAAGGTGGTCTTCCATTCATGTCCCAGAGCAATCTGGATGTTGTTGTAGCTGGAGTGGAGATCGATCTTTGTATAGACCTTGGCACTGCAGAGGTAGTCAACAAAATCTCCAATTGGGGGGAGGGAATACCAGTTCTTTTTGGTGACTTTGTTGAGTCCCCAATAATCTACACAGAGTCAGAGTGATCTGTCCTTCTTCTTGGAGAACAAGACCAGAGTGCTGGCAGCAGAGATTGATAAGTGTATGAAGCCCTTGCCAAGCGTGTTGTTGAGGTATTTCTTCAGGGCCCAGAGCTCAATCTTGAACATGTTGTAGATCTTGCCACATGGGGGCGAGGTACCTTCTTTGAGGTCAATCTTGTGGTCATAGGAGTGGTGTGGGAGAAGTTCTTTGGCACTCCCTTCAGAGAACACATCAGCAAATTCATGGTACTCTGGGGGAACTACTTCAGATAGGATCTGTTCCTCCATTTTGCACTCCAGCGCAGTGGTTTCTGTGTAGAGGTGCTCCTCCAGTAGGGCTGGCATGATTTGTAACTTCTTGTAGGATGCATGCAAAGGGGACAGCACCAATGATTTTAATGTTGAGGCTCTTGGAGTTGACAGGGGTGAACGATGGGGCAATAGTGGTCGAGTCCGGAGTGGTGGCAGAGTTGGTTGGAGGGGTCAAGCATTGCTGGTTGGGGTATTGCAGGCCTTTGTATCAATTCTGAGGTATGTTGGGAGGCAGCCATTGTGATTTGATCAAGAGTGACTAAGGTGGGATTGCATTTTCTTTGTCTTCTGGGTTGCCATCAGAGGTTGAGGGGCTTTGGATTGCTCTGGAGGTGCTGACACTGGGGTTGGAGATGTCGGAGCCCAAGATGGACTGGAGGCAGAGAAGGATGGTAGCCACTAGACTTGCTTTGAGGCCAGGAAATTGCATGGTGAGGTTCTTCCAGTCAATGTCAGGATTGACATCTTGCAGCTATGGAATCCAAGCATGATCAGGGTTGATGGGAGGAGTTGGGTGATAAGGAGCCAGGCCTGGAACTGCAGGTCATTGTTGAGGGTGAGAGTGTTGTCATGGTATTGAGTGATCCTTGTCATAGTGGGGCTTCCGTCAAAGAGTTGAAGCTCAAGGGGTTTGTTGAGATCATTGCATCAGAGGTCAAGTTGACTGCTGACAAAGGTACTGGAAGCACCACTGTCAACAAGGGTGGGGAGTACCTTGGGCAAGCCATCAAGTTGGACATTGATGACAAACAACTGCACAGACTTAGAGTGGAGCTGCAGAGGAGTCTGGAAATGGTCAATTGTGGTCTCAGAGTTCTCAGAGGATGGTGAGACATCAAAGGGTACTAGTCCAGAGTTAGTGGGATTGTCCCATGTGAGGTGGAGAGTGAGGCTGGGCCAGTCAATGCAGGGGTTGGTGGAGCAGAGCTATGAGAAGCCTAAGATGATAGGGGCAGAGGGGTGTAGTTTTGAGATGAGTAGCCAGAGTTCTTATTGTTATTCATTGGCAAAGATCATAGTTGTTTCCAGGTGGTGTGTGATGTCTCTAGTGGGGGTGGGGTCACTGTCAAAGAGCTTGAGGGGGATCGGAGTGGGGAGGCATCAGAGATGGTGGGGGGCAAACACTGCCAGGGATTCATCAATGAAGTTATCCATGGCACTGCTGTTAACTAGTGTGGGGAAAAAGTTGTTGGAGAAGGGGAGGGTGGTGTGGAGGAGGAGGGTGGTGGAGGAGTGAGAGGAGAGGTGTGCTGGTAGGTTGTCTAGGGTGAGTATCATTGCACAGAGAAGTGTGGCCAGGGCAGAGAAGACATCAGGGTCTGGTCTGCAGTCTAGTGCATCTTCAAGACTTAAACTGCTGACTTGTTTTTCATAACTGGTAATTGCAGTCTTCCCCATTGATTGTCCACACAGCGTGTCCCATTACCTGTTGCTTAGGACAACTGTAAGGAGACTGGTCCTCAGACCATCCCAACCCTAGTTCAGCTTAGTTCATGAGCACTGGCACTCTATCTAGCTGGGCTCTGGACTGCCAGACCCTATCTTACTCCTCTTCCATCTTGGCTCCTCAGCCTTCTAGGTATATTAGGCTTGGCACCTGGTATATTGTTGTCGATCATTAATCCTTTTACTACCTGACCTGATTAGTTAATACATCATAGTCATTGGCCTCCACTTTAGTCATTAGGTTGTAGTCAGCGGCCTCAACTTAGTCATAAGTACTATTAGTCATTGTAGTAGTCCTATAGTATATAAGGCAGATCTGGGGATAGACTATCCCCAGTCTGGACAATAGCATTGCTTCCAGGTTTCTTCACTAGCATGACTGTGAGTTCAGCCAGTGTGGCCCCTTGCCTTCTGCCTTGCCCTCCACCTCCTTGCCCACTGTGCCTTGTGCTGGCTCACTTGTTGCTTGCCTCCTGACAGTAGTGTCAGGTTGTGAGTAGTGGGTATTGGCTTGGACTATCCATGGCCGATGTCCCCTCACAACAACTGCAGATAAAGTGTCCCTGCTCACCACATAGGATGCATATGCCCTCTTTCCATTGTTTCTCCTGTGTCTCCTCTGGTACATTGATCCATGGCCTATCCTGAATCTTGTTTGCTCATAGGACTTCTTGATCTTTGGTGGAGTCCAGAATGTTGTCATGGTCATCAGGGTCAGCATCCAGGAGCTCCAGGGTCTTGTGGAGGTCAGCAGCATTGAGCTGGGCAGGTGGGCATTGTCCTGGGAGTCGATTGGTGTTGGTGGTCTCTTGGCTCTGAGGGAAATGGGGTGCAGGGTTGGTGGGGTTGGTGAGAATTGAGGATCGAGTGCTGTTGGTTGCTCTGGCCTGCCAGTTGGGATTGCCGAAGGTGTTCCACAAGGTCCAGAGTGCCATGTTCTTGCTTTGATCTTCTCAGTAATGTTGGTCAACCTGGGTAACAAGTGCATTGTACTCATCATAGGTGGTTTGCTTGGGTGCGAGACAAAGGACATCCTTGATCTGCTGAAGCAGGGTGTGACAGAGGGCAAATTAGAGAGCATTGTAGTTCCAATCAGTCTTGTAGGCTTCTTGTTTGAATTGTACAATGAATGTCATGAAGCCTTTGTTGCTGCACATTCGGAGGTTGAAGAGGTTCTTCTCTGCCTCCACTACAGTGTCAAAGATGTCAAACTTACTTGAGAATATCTGGGTGAAAGCAAGCCAATTGGAGAGTACAGGGTTGTTGGGGTCAAACCGGAATAGCGCAGTGTAATGATTGAAGGTGATTCCCTGCAAATATGATGCAGAAAAGGCTACTTTTGTGAGCTCTCCAGTTGGAAGGTAATGGGCTTAGCTTGGAACATTGTTAGACACTGAGTTAGGAAGATGCACCACTTCTGGGGGTTGTGGCCAGTGAAGGGTTTGGGTTTTTGAATGTCAAGTTTCTCTCTCTGAGCCAGTGCATTACAAGTATCATCCTGTGGGTTTTGAGTTTGGGGTGGGTCCAGCATTGTAGTAGTAATAATAATTGTTTTCATTTCCACACTGGAGGAGAAAAGTTGTTCATGGCTAAGCCCCATCCTCCAGGGGGTCCACCGTTGGGTGGACCTCTGCCAGGGGGTTGGCCTGCATTGCCCAGGAGAGGCCCTGGGGCCCATTGAGGAGGAGGGGGTCCTCTAGGGGTGGGGGGTCCAAAGTAATTTGCATTGGTGGGAGGGTCAGGCATCAGAATGGGTGGGGGATGAGGAGGGTTGGTGCAAAAGGGTGGTCAGGGTGCCCTGGGGCCCATGGGCTGTCTCAGGGGGACTGGAACATATGGGGTGGAGGGGTGTTGACATGGGGAGTGCAGAGATCAAAGTGGGGAGGTCTGTCCTGTGGAGGGCCATTGCACAGGGTGGGCTTGTTGGCAGGGTTGCCAGGCTTGTTGATGTAGGAAAGAGTCTAGTTATCATTGTTAACATGCAGGGGTGGCCATTGGGAGCAGGGTTTGGGGATGGTGGGCTGATCCCATGTTCAAAAGGTGCTGGGGACAGAGTTGGCCCAGGGATATGTGGAGAGGGCCAAAGTGTGGGTGGCAGGTTGGTCAAACAATCCCCCTGCAGGGTTGAGGTTCCTCAAGATGCTGGAAGCCATGTTGAGTTCTTCCTACTGGGAGGCAGGGCTATGCTTTGTGTTCCAACAGGTTCCTTGCATTGCACATGGAAGGAGTGGGAGGGGTCTAGAGGATCTTCAAAGAGGTGGAGGCTTGGACTGGTGTGAATTTCTTCAACCAATGTGCAGAGCTTGTTCTGTAAATTAGCATCAATGCCCAGGGTGCCTTGCATAGTTTCCAGGAGGTTCCCTTACAGGTAGCATTCGTGGAAGTCAAGAAGTCAATCTGCCCAAACTTCCAGAGTTGCAGAGGTGTTGGGGTAGCCTAGGTTGATGAGGAGAGTGTGAGCGCATCTTGCAAACTCCATGAGAGAGAGGCAGAGGAAATGGAGGACTTTGTTGCTCTGTTGAACATAGGCTTTGACCCTTTGATGTCTGGGGGAAGAGGAAACTTCAGCAGAGAATGGCAGATGAGGAGGAGAATAATTATCTGAGTGCTCCAGAGGAGCTGGAGCTGCAGCAGGAACTGGGTATGCATAGTAGTAGGTGGGAGAAAGGTAGGCACTATTGGGGTGCACTGTGGAGTATCCTCTGGGGTACATGTGGGGGTTGTTACCATTGGCAGGGAATGCTGGAGGGCAGCACCAGCCTGGAGGGATTCCCTAGCTAATGGAAGGTGCATAGAACACCTGGTTGGGGTCAGGAGTCCAGTGGCAGGGAACATACTGATCTGCAGGGGGGCCTGAGTAGAACAGGGTATAGAGATTTTCAGGAACTGGCCAACCATAGGTGTCAGTTGGGTAGCCAGCAAGGTTGTATGCAGTTATACACAGACATTGAGAACAGGGTAAGGGGAAGTCTTGATATTATGTCAGGTTCTGCTGACTATGGGGACTCAGCTACACTGGCAAATCCTTACTAGGCAGATGCAATGTCCTGCACTTATAACCTAGTGCTCCAGAGTTGGCATGGAGTGGAGAAACTTGCAAGGGAAAGCTAGGGGAAGCAGTCTGAGCAAGTCTGGAGTAGTCAAAGTCTAAGATTAAGTATATTAATGTTGGGCTTGGATGAGCATCAGGAACAAGTTTGTAACCATGTGAATAGATTGTGGGGCAAACAGAGGCTTCACTAGTGATGGGGGCAGAGCTGGAGTTTGATGAGGGATTAATTAAGACTTGATGGGTTCCAGGGCTGAGCAAAGAGCAAGGTCCAGAATTGTTATAAGAATGTTTGGGGTTCATAGTGCATATGCAGAGTTTGTACTGACATCGGAGATGGAAAGAACTTAGAGAAACAAAGGAGATAGAGACAATCAAGACAAGACAGAGATGAGGCAAGACAAGACAGAGAGAAAATAGATTCAAGACTAAAAATAGAAATAGAGACAAAAAGGAACACAAGACACAAGAAACCAGTTAATGCAATATCAAGACTAGAGTACAAGGAGCTACTCTACAACTTATATACTGACTACTAGATAGCTCCGGAGGACAGTGGGCATGGCAGCAGGGCTCAACAGAGTTGCACGGAGTCAACAGGTGTTGGGTATGATCAAGGGGTGGGCCAGGTGATATTCTGATGGGATCAGCTGGGGACATGGGCTGCTCTGAGGTTGTCATGATACTCCAGAGCAGGTCAGGTGAACCAGGGCAGTGAGTCAGAGGCATATAACAGGGTCAGGAATGGTGGGGGAGGGTTCCAGGAGCTCAGAGGAAGTGGTGATGGCTGTGGAGAAGGTGTTGGAGTTGGTCAGGGGGCCATTGGGATTTGCTGGAGAAGTGTTGGAGTTACTCAGAGTGGGCACAGAGGGTGGACGAGGGTTGGGGGAGTTTGGTGGGGTGTTGGAAAGGACTGGGAATGATGTTGGGGGTCTAGGGAGCAGTGATACGATGTTGTCACACCATTGGGAACATAATAAAACACCAGAAGTCAAAATAAACATTTATTAAGGCTGAAAACTGTAAGCCTCCTGGTACAACAAGTTCCAGCAACATTATCCCTTAAAACACACCAGAAGAAATACAGAACAGGATAGGACAGGGACTATACTAGACCATACACTCAATAATAGTCCAATCACTGTAATGGGAGGGGAAGCATGGGACTGGAAAAAGCACCTGAATGGCATCAATTCTGGCAAGGTCTAGATCTGATCTAAGGAATAACCAGATTGGAATATTGACTAAAAGGAGGTAAAGGAGAAATGAATGGAATAATATGAAAGGAATGGAGTGAAGGGAAGGGAATATGAAATGAAATAAGGAGAAGAATGGAAGAACCTGAATGGAGGAAGAATATGAAATGAATAAAGGAAGAAGAATGGAAGAACCTGAATGGAGGAAGAATATGAAATGAATAAAGGAAGATGAATGGAATGAATGGAAGGGACAAGATGAATGGAGGAAACACAAAGGAGAAAGAGATAAATGGGGCAAATGGGAGCTAAGAATGCAAAAGAGGAACAATGTCATCAGGAACTAGCCTGTGGCACTGAAACAGGCATGCCAAAAGGAGGAATTGAAATAACAGTTATGAATAAGGGGCTGGAAAGTATGAAACCAAAAGTCACATGCAGGGGGTGGTCTGTGCACTGTAGAAAGAAGTATAAATAGCCCAAGTAGAGTAGCAAATAGACAGGCAATTGATAGGCAAAGGCTCAGTGGTTCCCAGGGAGTGAATCACTTAGGCTGGAGTTTGTTAAGACACCTCTACATTCAGAATAGAAATATTTTGGAAGTAAACCTCAAACCTCAAACATTTATCAAGACATCAGTGTGGAATTGGAGTGGACTTCCTAAGTCTTCAAGAAAGCCCCAGAACTATCAGTATTACTCTAACTCAGTACTACAGTGAGTCATGACATTGGGGGTCTAGGGAGTGGGTCATGACATCACCCCCCCTTTAGCATCAAGACTCTCGAGATGCAGGGCCCAGTTTGGAGATTGGCAGGGCATGGAAATTGAAGCTGAGTAACATTGATCAGACTGCAGCAAGCAGCAGTGGCATGGGTAACAAAGTCAAAGCATGGCTACCATTTGTCAGGGGGTTCTTCCCAAGCCATTGAAAAGGGTCAGACATACCCTGGGATTTCCAAACTTTCTACAATGTTGTCTTCCACCTACTCCCCAGCAGCAACCAGGTCCTTGTCCATGTCATCCTAGCCATCCTCCTCCAAGGACTCTGAGGGGCATTGAGATTGTTGCTGGGTCAAGGCAATGTACCATAGTTATGAGTGTGATTCTGTTCCACATATTCCAGAGTACTGACTGGGCCTCCATAGAGTTATCTGTGGCCATGGCAGGTCCCTCAGGGCTTTTGTTGGGCATGAACATAGCACAGTCATTGGTGGGGGCAGTCCCCCCCTCATGTTCCAGGTCTGGGCTTGGTCTGGAGGTGGTCCAACCCATTCCTGTGGGTTTGAGGGTGGTTTAGGCAGAGGTGACACTGGAGCAGTTTGCAGAGGCTGGGGGCAGGCAAGGGGTCCCCCCATCCTTGAGTAGTGCCAGGCAGTGGCCCTGGTGAGTGACATGTGTAGTTCTTTCCTCCTCTGAGCTAATCCATGTTCACAGTGCATATCCTGTGTTCGAAGGGAGGAGCAGTGCAAATTCAAGGAGCCCACACTGGGGTTGTGGCAGGATACCTTGGTATGCCTTCCATGTTGTTTGCAGCATAAGAAGTGCTCTGTCACATCAAGTTAGTGTGCCACTTGTGTTGCCACCAAGCAGGGTTGGGATCAGGCATGGGTTGCAAGTCAGTTTGATTTTCACTCAATTCTTTTGTACTGACATGACATGGCACATTAGGCTAGGGAGCACCAGATCCTTCTCAATGGGGCATCAGCAGCACTTGTATCAATCCACAATAGGCTCTTGAGGATGCCTGGGGATCTTTTCCTGGAGTTGGGCCAGGGGATTGGGCAGATGGGCTGTTTGTTGGCAGGGCACTAGCAGAGGACCACAGCAAATCACAGGACATGGTGGGAGGTGGCAACGGATGTGGGGGAGCCACTCCTGAAGCACCCAGAGGTCTTGGCAATAGTGGTGGCTCAGTTGAAGGTCTCAAACCCCCAGTTTTCATAGATTGATTGATACCCCCAGGCCCCAATTGAAGTGGTGGGACAACCACAGTATTGGTCTGTTCCAAAGATCTATTGTTTCTATTTGCTCGATGATTGTCAGGATCTGTCATTTGTAAATGTCCAAGTCTCCTTTGATTCTTAGCTTGTTGCCTTTGGCTTTCAGGAGTAGTAGGCAGTTGCCTGAAACATCCATTGTTAAGCAATTTAACAGTCAAAAACTATTAAAATTGACTTGCATGATGAGATATTTGATGTATCAATAGCTCAGTGTGGTTAAGGAGTTATTAATAAGCTTGTTAGTCAACATCAATCAATCAATAGATGTGACCAAACATACTTTGTTGTGTGGCCTCCTTTAGCCCATTGTTTGGTCATATTGTGTGAAAAAACATGCAAGGCATGAAAAGCAGTGTCCACTCAATTGCATTTGGCCTTTTCCACAGGTGTAGACTATCTGGCATGTTTTACACATGGTCAAAAGATGGCATATATCTATTAAAGCTGTCTACTATAATTTTTTTCAAAGAAAACATGTTTAAAGTGCTGAAAACAGCCAACTTGTATTGTGTTCACCCTCAAAAGGCAATTATTATGTAAGAATTGGTCAGCATTAGTCAGGCTTACTTGAGCAGAAACCCAAAAAGGCATTCACACAGCCACTTTCTCATGTCCATCATCGCATATTATATAGACAAGCTATGGTCCCTGCCTTTGGCACAGGCCTGTAGCTCTTGCTTCATCCCAGACCCAACCTCACTTCATTTGGTTAGGTCCTCATTATTCTACTCAATGCTTAGTCCCAGACCCAACCTCACTACATTCAGTTAGGTCCTTGTATTTTGTCAACTCAATGCTTCAACCCAGACCCAACCTCACTACATTTGGTTAGGTCCTTGTATTTTGTCAACTCAATGCTTCATCCCAGACCCAACCTCACTACATTCAGTTAGGTCTTTGTATTTTGCTAACTCAATGCTGAGATCCAGACCCAACCTCAGTTTGTCTTTCATGTTACTGACAAGAGTTCCTCAATAAAGATGTCATATAAATAGAGCTTCCCCACTCATCTCTTGGTCTTTCTTTTTTCAACCAATCTCTTGATAGTCCTGTAATTGTCAATGTCAGTGTTGAATTAATCTTCCTTCATAAGTATTCCATTATTTACAACATAATGCTGAAATCCAGACCAAACCTTGCTTCACTTGGTTAGGTTTTTAATATTCCAATTCTTTCAAGTGATCACCATTCAATACATCATCTTTAATATACTTGAAAATTTAGAATCATTGATGAATCAAAGTCTCCTCCAGCTTCTGTTTTCTTTTTACTCATACATTTCAAAGAGCATATTTGACAATTTTTTGACACAAAAATATACTAAAGAGAAAGAAATGAGGGAAAGTAGCCTGAGTAATTAGATATCTATAATCTCATTTATGGTAACACTAAATGCTACTAATACTTAGCAATCAGACATTTGACTTGATTCATTTTTAAAATCCCTTTCCCATACTCTATCTAATCAAGATTTATTACACATCACACATCTGCTTTCTTCCACTCAATATCTGACCATACAATCATCAATCACAAACCATACACCTTCAAATCAGAAACCCCATAGATCCTCAGAAACAGGACCTAGCCTACACCTATCAGCAATCCTACACACTTTCAAGTCTGAACACACACCTTGAAATCAGAAAGCCAGCATACATCTATCAGCACTCCAGTCCAAGTATAGCCTCACCTTGTTTGTTTAAGAATTTTACAATTCCACATTCCAAGTGAGAGGCTATCAGCAATCAAATTCAAGTCAGATTTATAGTCAAAAAAGTCCTTCAGGAACCATAGGTTGCCTAAAAATAGACACAGAAAAACTATTCCATTTTATACCACTTTCTTGGCCATTTTTCATCAAGAATTTCATTGTTCTGAACTTTTTTTCTTTCCCAAAGAACAGCCAGAAGTGTTGCTTGAAGAGGTACATTAAAAGACAGTACATTTCACATAAGAAAAAGGGCTGAAAACTGCCTGAAATATGAATCTTAATGGACAATAGATTCATGCCATGTACCAAAGCTGTCCCTATTCAAAGAGCTAGCTACCTTAAAAGGCTATTCTTATGTAAGAATTGGTCAGCATTAGTCAGGCTTACCTCAGCAGAATCCAAAAAGTCATCCACACAGCCACTTTCCCAGGAGTCATTGCATAATATATAGAGAGCTATGGTCAAGGAGCCAGGCCTGGAAGTGCAGGTCATTGTTGAGAGTGAGAGTGTTATCATGGTATTGAGTGATCCCTGTCATGGCAGGGCTTCCATCAAAGAGTTGGAGCTCAAGGGGTTTGTTGAGATCATTGCATCGGAGGTTGAGTTGACTGCTGACAAAGGTACTGGAGGCACCACTGTTGACAAGGGTGGGGAGTACCTTGGGCAAGCTGTTGAGTCAGACATTGATGACAAACAACTGCACAGACCTGGAGCAGAGCTGCAGGGGAGTCTGGGGATGGTAGATTATGGTCTCAGAGTTCTCGGAGGAGGGTGAGACATTGAAGGTGTCAGGGGACTTCCATTTCCAACCTCCATGACTGGTTCCAGCACATCTGCAGCTTGTTCAATGCCTCTGCAGCTTGTTCCAGCACTGCAGAGATCTCCAGAGCACTGCAGAGTTCTCTATATTACCTCAGCAACCCTTGCCCTAGGGTTAGGAGTACCTCCGGTCACCTGTACAGTAGTTCCCATGCCTCCACTGCCCGCTGATGTGCTGCGCTGAGCAGCGGGGATCCTTAGACTTGTTCTCTTCAGATTCCCCTCTGCTAAGTGATTAGTTACTGATTGTATTGTCATTTACTCTGCTAATATACTTTGGATTTCCCTCTGCTAGCTGTGTGACTCCGATCCACCGCACCAGAGGTTGCCCTTACAGCAGAACAAGTCTCCTAAAACTGGCCTGGAAGCCCCACAGAGCTGCAAAGGACCTCCGAGCCACTATCTGCCACTTCTCCACCAGGATTAAGCATTGCAGAGTTCTATGTCTCAGCTTGCCAACCCAGACACACCCTTGGAGGCCCTGGCCCTGCAGGATGAAGCCTGGACTTGCCTGCTCCACCTAGAAACCCAGGTGCAATTAATGCAAACATCTCTCACCCACTACATGACTGAACTCTCTACCCTCCATCAGACAATGGACATCATCTCCCAATCCCTCCAGGCATTGCTAGAATGCCTAAGTCCTAACTCCACCCCTCCTTCAGCCAAGAAACCAACTCCACCCATCACAGCACCTGCTCTGGTGGCTTCAGTGACCCTGCAGCTGCAGATCCCTTGTCCAGCACTGCCAAACGTGTACAATGGTGCTTGTTCCAGTGGAGAGAGATTCCTACAGTCCTGCCTCACCTACATCCACCTCAGCAGGGACGCCTTTGACTCTGACGCACTGAAGATAGCCTGGGTGCTGTCATATATGAAGAACGGGCATGCCTCCACTTATGCGTTGCCAGTCTTCTGCCACTCTGGAGGTGTGGGGAGTTTCTCACACTGGGCCACCTTTGAGAAGGACTTCTGCACAGAGTTCTTTCTATTGGACCCCACCAAGATGGTGGCACTGATGCTGTGTGACAGGGAGCAGTACAGACAGGGGAAGCACACTTTGGATGAGTACATTGACTTGTTCCAAGCCTTGGTCAAACAGGCCACCTACCCCAACAGCCTCCAACTGTGCCTCACCTTCTGGGATGGCTTGCACCCCACCTTGGTGGAGTGCATCAACAACCTGGCAGAGGGTCACCCTGACAATGAAGAGATCATGTTGTGGTATAAGATTGCCTGGGACTAATAGCAACTCATGGAGATCTGAAGAGAGCTCTGCTGCCCCCATTCCACATCATGCCCTGCTGTGGTCACCAACTTCCCCTCTCCACACCTACTCACCCAGCACTGGCCCTCACTCCCACTGCCCCCGCTGCTCGTCCCTTACCACCAGGGATCCCCATGGATGTGGATGTGACCTGTCAACTCCACACAGCCCCACTACTATGCCAGAGATGCAAGAAGCTGGGGCACTTTGCACAGCACTGTCCCTTGGATCTGGAGGTACACTACCTTTCCATGGTGGAGCAAGAGGAACTTCTCCGGCAGCTCCTGGCTGCAAAAGATGCTGCTAGAGCTCTGCCACTAGACAAGCCTAAGTTGGAGTTGACTCCAGAGGAGGACAACATGTGTTCCTCACCTCTGGAGTTTGAGGGGGATTTTTAGTCAAGTGACAGATGAGGTGTATGCCTCCATCACTGGGTGCTAACAGGTTCTCTTGTCTGTTGATAGAAAATGAAACTGCCTTTTCCAATGCTCTTCATTCTAAGACAGAAGAACCTCAAAGCCCCCCTCCAGACATATAAATACTAACTTTGAAGCTGTCACCAAGTTCTCTGACACCTCCAAAGGTCCACTGGCATGGCCCCACTTGGGTGCATTGAATGCCCTGACAGTATGTGATGGCCTCTGCCCCATCTGCCCACTCCTTCCACCTTGATGTGGAGATCGAGACCATGGACACTCAGCAGACCTATAGAGTCACAGCTCTTCTGGACAGTGGAGCCATGGAACTATTCCTGGATATGGAGTTTGTCAAATGCCATGGCCTCACTATGCAGCCCCTCCCTAAGCCCATTCCAGTCTACAACATCAACGGAACACCCAACAAAGCCAGCACCATTAGCTCCATGGTCAATCTGGTTCTCCAATATTGAAACCATGTGGAGCATGCTGTATTTGCCATCACCAGCCTGAGGAGGCAGGACATGATCCTCAGATTCACGTGGCTCCAGGAGCATAACCCTGAGGTGGACTGGACTAAAGGAGAGGTGACCATGAGCAGATGTCCTAGAAAGTGCTCTGCCTGTGCCATAGAGAACAGAGTGGAGCATTGGATCCAAGTCTGGGAACACACAGCCATCTGAGCATGTCACATTAGCCCTCTCTCCTTTGCTGATCTAGACCTCCTGGACCCCCCACCTCTGGTGTTCCCTTGTAGGGAGGCCCCCTACAAGGATGATTGGAGCAGTGGCGGAGCCTCGGAGGAGGATTGTGGAGGGGAGTTTGGTGGTGTACACCAACCAGAGCTCCCAGACAAAGCAATAGGAGCAGGGGATCAAAGGCCCTATACAAGGACAATTAGAGCAACAGTGGAGCCCTGGAGGAGGAGCAGGGAGGGGAGCTTGGCAGTAGGGGCAGGGGATCAAATCTATGTTACCACCATTCACCTCCTGCCCTCCATTGCAGAGATCTGGGCTAGCCAGACTACATCGCAGAGGCTGGCTCAGGCCTTCACTACTAACACCACACCTAAGGAGTTCTGGGAAGTGGTACTCCCCTACTTGCATGCATTTGAGGATGTGTTCTCCAAGGCCTCCTTTGACTCACTTCCAGAGCACAAGAGGTGGGACCATGTCATTGAACTGATGCCTGACTCTGCACCTTCCAGCTGTAAGGTCTACTCCCTTGTGCCCAGAGAGCAGGACAAGCTCAATGCTGATGAGCCCCAGTTATCACTGAGCACCATTTTTTGGCATTTCAGACTTAGCGGCAGCTGACTACCTTGAATCTGACACAAGTCACAACACTTAGCACATGAGACCTAGCCTGAGGATTGGACCAAAGCACAAGACTTACCAATCACAAGAAACATCACGTGGAGTCTGTAACTTGGGCCTAAATCATCAAGGCCTAGACCCTCCCTAGCGATGATTATTTGTGACCATAGCAACTCTAGTGATAAAACAGCATTCTCTTACTATATATGGACAAATTATCAGATGCATACCTTTTTACTATCATTTCTTTTGCCAAGCTTACCAACATACTTGAACAGCATCTATGCTTCAGGTATTGACATCGGACTCATTACTTTTTGGTTTTATTCGCAATTAGGTGCCACCAAGACTTTGCTTATGATTTTTCACTTAGTTACAGACTGATGCCTCGTATGCACCCTAAACACAGTGACAGATGCCATTGCTAGTGGTGCCTATTTGTTGACTTTCCCATACTATACTTTGAAATGTATAAATACTGACTGTACATAGACACTAAAACAGAGAACAATTGGAAAACTGCTATCTTTGAGCTTACCAGCAAGAGATTTCACTTTGCCTCTTTTGCTCTTTTATCACCTTCAACCCAGGCTTAGTGATAAGCCTTCTTGACTTCGACCTCAACTTAG
Source organism: Termitomyces sp. 'cryptogamus' (assembly GCA_020091625.1). NCBI lineage: Eukaryota > Fungi > Basidiomycota > Agaricomycetes > Agaricales > Lyophyllaceae > Termitomyces > Termitomyces sp. 'cryptogamus'. The sequence continues at coordinate 889,635 of JAGYZC010000004.1, read as the reverse complement.
TGTAGTGCCAACTGCAGGTGCCTATTTTAGTTAATCCAACTTAACAATGCTAGCAACTACAGCTAGTGACCAGTTTACATTTGTTCCTCAATTTTAGTCTTCCTGTTACTGCCTTTCCCCATCTCTACCCTATTCCCTCACTCTCCACTACCTCCATTAAGGAGGCACTTTGTCTTAGCGACATTACTGGTCTTTACTCTTTTTCTCTCCTTATCATCACTAGTGACTTCTACTAGCAATAGCAACTTATTTTGACTTCACTCCACAACACAACTTTTGCTCTAGTTCTCTGGGACAGTTACTGACTCACCCTCAACTATTAACTTCCTACTGCCAGCTACCCTATCTAGTGACTAGTGTTAGGTCCTCTTTTTAGGTTTCCTGCACAGCACTAGGTGGCATAGGAGCATATCATTTTGGAGCCCACCACAAGGGACTTTGAAGTTAACCATTCTGCCAGAAACCAGAGCTCAAGCAAAATGTCACTTGGAAAACCTTGTCAAATCACCTCTGCCTTCATTTTTGACCCCTCAGCACTCTTTGCCAGCAGCCTGTCCTTGACCTCTTGCCAATGAACTCAAAACCACTAAAAACCTTCATGATGTTAGCAAAATCCTTGCCGATTTTCCAGGTGCCTTTATTGAAAGTTTCCTCAACACACCACTTTCACCTTTGACCCCGACTGACTCTATCTTTTTCCCAGAAGCCCAATCTATCCATTCATTACCAACTAACCCCCTTCCTTCGCTAAACCTGACAATTGCTAATATGAACAATGACCCTGCCACTCAGCATGCTAGAATGCCGCCATGCAACAACACAACTGCACCTAAATGGGATGAGAGTCGCCCTAGGGAACTCCCCCAATACTTCAAGGAACTGGAATATCTCTTCACTGACTGCAGCATCACTGACGACACCCAGAAGAAGGAATATGCATCACAATACATCTCTTATGACACAGCAGAAACCTGGCTTGGCTTACCTGAATTTGGTGACAATATTGGCAACAACACTCCCCGACCATATACTTACCAGGAATGGAAATTGGCAGTGCTTAGGCTGTACCCTGGCACTGACGCTAGCACTTGTTATAACCTTGGTGACTTGGAACAACTGGTCAACCAGACTTTCAACAGTGGTTTAGCAACTTTGGGAAGGTTCTCTGATTACTACAGGGATTTCCAATGTATTGCCAGATGGTTACTTGCTAACAGTAAACTCTATTGTAATGAGGAACATCGCTTGTTCCAACAAGGTATCCTTACATTGCTATGGTCCAAAATCGTTTGCTGCCTCGAAATCACTCTTCCCAACCACCATCCTAAGGACCCTTATGATGTTGACCAGGTTTTTGAGGGCACCAAATGGGTTTTAAAGAGAACAGACACCTCTATGACCAAGACCAGCAATGGCACCAGTGGTATTCCTTTGTCATTGCCAATTGCTAATGCACCAGCTGCCCCTTTGCCTATGCCTAAGTGAGAAACTTTGGAATTAACAACCACCACAGCAATAATTAGTGCCTTGGAACATTTGGAAGCTCTTTTGACAAATGGTAATGCCCAACCTCGTCAACAGTTTGCTAACAGCACTTGCCACTTTTGTGGTGAAATTGGTCACACCATGGTCCAAGGCACATGTATAAAACTGGAGCAAATGATTCAACAGGGTAAGGTTCATTGGAATGCTGAAGGAAAGATCATTTTACCATCAGGTGCTATGATCCCTAATTATTTTGGCAAGTGACTATATATGGAACACATTGAGGAATGGCACAGGCTTAACCCAGGACAAATTGTTACTGGCAGACTCTCTTCCAATGCTAACCCAGATCCTGAGCAAGCGGCTATGCAGCAGTTGCTAGTCCACGAAGTAATGCAACAGGATGTTGCTATGGGCTGAGTGCTAAGCAAGGAAGAACAGATCAAGGCTTTGGAACATGAACTCTTTGCACTCAGGCAACCTAGTGAAAAGTTTGATGGCGTACAAGTCCCCCACATGGCTTATTGACCAGCAAATGATACTCCAAAGGCAACACCCCCAACTAGCAACACCTCAGTGACTTCATCCTCTTCTGATTCAACTCCAGCTCCTGCTGCTAAGCCTGCAGACAAAGGCAAAGCATCTGAACGTACCGTTGCTAATGAACAACTGCCCATCGCTAAGGAACCTGCCACTCAGCCTCCCATTCACCCATTTTCTGGCATCCCTGGTTGCTATGTACCCCCTGTTAACAGGAATGTCACTGCTCCTGACCAAACTAACAATGGTGCATATCAAACTATGCCACCCATTTACGACATTGAGCAGTCCAAGGCAGTTTTTGAATGGGTTTTAAGCACCAAGGTTACAGTATCAGTTGGCAAACTTTGCTCAGTATCACAGGACATCTGGAATCAGTTTAGAACAGCGGTTATGCCCAAATGACTAGTAGGCACTAGCACTAATACAGTACAGGACCCCAGTGACATTTTTGAAGATATATTGCTGACTTTCACTATTGAAGAACCCCAGTTTTTGCTAGGATCTAACATAGATACCACTAATGGACTTACCTTGAATAAGGCACCCTTTGCATCTGTTGACCCTGTCGAAGCCTATATTGATTTGCTACCCCATGGAGAAGAGCCTGTGGTGCTCACTGTCACTAAGGATTCTCAGTCACTTCATACTGTCATGATGCTGATCAACAACAAAGAGGAAGTGGAATGCATTCACAACAGTGGCTCACAGATTATTTCAATGTCAGTGGAAATTGCCAGTGACCTGGGACTATCCTACAATCCCAACATAGTTTTAAACATGCAGAGCACTAATGGCACCATGGACCAATTGCTAGGACTTGCTCAAAATGTACCATGTACTATTGGTGACATTATGGTTTATCTCCAAATCCATGTTTTATGGTCTCCCACCTATGACATTCTACTTGGATGCCCCTTTGATGTATTAACTCGAAGTACAATCAACACGCTTAGCGACGTCAAAACTACTATAACAATCACGGACCCCAATACTGGCCAATGGCGCACTATCCCTACCTTTCCTTGCAGCAAATCCAAAAGGAACCACCACCAGAATGTTCACTTTGAAACAGAAGCACCCCATTGTTTTCATTGCCAAAGGCATGGACAAAGAAGATAGCAACATAGCGATCATTATTAGCTATGACCATTCAACTGGTCTAGCAACTTGTATAGCTTCTTGTGATTTGGACAATGACATTTTACTTACTAATTCTGACACACAGACTAATCCTGCACTAGCATACCTTTATGCTACAGTTAGCGACATATCTGATTTGTCCCTTCCACCTCATTCTTATCTGGTTTCTGCTGATACATCTAATCCCTTGATTCTTGGACAGACTTTACCACTTGATACACATGTTACAGACATTACCTCCACCTATGTTAACATTCCATTCCCTGCTCAGTTTGTCACTAACAAACCCCTTAAGCAAAGAGGAGTTCAAATAAAGAAGAAATACAAACCCATCGCCATGAAAACTAAACCAGTTGCCAGCCACATTAGCGAGGATTTCCAAATTGAGCACCAGATTATTGGCAATCTGCTAGCAACAATCCCTCAGCTCAATCCAAATCCACCACCTTTTGTCCTGACAAAGTGATTCACTAGTAAACAACAAGCAAAACTTGTTAAGGACCACAATACAGGATTCCTCACTACCAGCAAAATCAACATACTAGTTGACATGGTTGCTAAGCAGGAAAATGCTTTTGCTTGGGAAGATTCTGAACAAGGAAGTTTGCGCCCCATCTTTTTCCTGCCAGCATGCATACCAACAATTCTGCATGTACTGTGGGTCCAGCATAATTGCCCCATACCCCCAAGGACTAGAAAAGGAAGTATGCAAGATTATTCATGACAAGATTAGCACTGGTGTTTATGAATCTTCAAACTCTGCTTACCGCTTGCGATGGGTTTGTGTTCTCAAGAAGAATGGTAAGCTCAGAATTGTGCACAGTCTTGAGCCACTAGACTGTGTCACCATTTGCCATTCTGGAGTACCACCCTTTCCAGACCACATTGCAGAATCTTTTGCTGGATGTATCTGTGGCACCACTCTCAACCTCTATGTTGGCTACAATGAGTGACTTATCAACCCTGCTTCATGTGACTTAATGACATTCCAGACTCTGTTTGGTGCTCTTCACTTAGTAACCTTGCCAATGGGATGGACCAACTCTGTGCCTATTTTTCACGATGACATTACTTTCATTTTGCAGCAAGAGATCCCCCATAACATGCTCAGCTTTATTGACAATGTTGGTGCTAAAGGACCCAAGGACTGGAAGATTGTTAATGATAAACCCACTAAGCATCCTGCTAATCCAAACATTCACCTAGCACTATGGGAGTTCTTTGAGCTTCTCAACAGGGTTCTCCAGCGAATGAAATATTGCGGTGGCACTTTTTCTGGTCACAAACTTGTTCTTTGTGCCCTGACCTTCAAGATTCTAGGTCATGTTTGCACTCCTAGTGGTCAAATCCCTGACAAAAGTCACTTAACCCTAATTGAGCAGTGGGGCTCTTGCAAGTCACTATCAGAAGTCCGAGCCTTTCTGGGTACAATTGGGGTACTTAGGATTTTTGTCAAGAACTTTGCCCATTGAGCCAACAACCTAACAAAACTTACTCATGTTGGTGTCCCTTTTGAGTTTGGCCCTGACCAGATAAATGCTCAATGTGACCTCGTGAAAGCCTTACAAGATGCTAAGCCCCTAGTTCCTATTGACTATGAATTGTCTGACCCTGTCATCTTAGCAGTGGACACCTCATACATAGCGGTCAGATATTACCTTTGCCAGTGCACTAGCGACAATTGCAAGGAATGCCACTACAACCACTTTGGATCGATTACGCTAAACAACAGAGAAGCCAGATTCAGTCAGCCCAAGTTGGAACTCTATGGCCTTTATTGAGTGCTACAAGCTTTACGGATGTACCTCATTGGTGTTAGGAACCTTATCATCAAAGTTGACACTCGCTACATTAAGGGTATGCTTCAGAACCCTGACATCCAGCCTTCTGCTAGCATGAACCACTGGATTATGATGATTTTGATGTTTCACTTCGAGCTGGTCCATGTCAAAGGAACTTTCCATGGCCCCAATGGTCTTTCCTGACACCTGCCACAGCCTGGTGACCCTCCAGCTGATGATAGTGACAACTCCATTTATGAGGATTGGATAGATCACTTACATGGGTTCATTCACCAAGTTCAGCTACCACTGCTGCTACTTTGCCAAGTTTCCATGGCTTCCCATCACCTACCTCCTCTGGCTGAGTATGATTATTTGCATCCTTTAGTGACTTTTGCCAGTGACACCGGCACTCCCCCCTGGTTAGCAACCAGCAACAATATTCAGCCTCTCTGAGATGATGGCACTACTACTTATAGCCATGTCCCTTGCAGTGCCAAAGCTATCACCAGCAATGCTCGTGCACTTCTAGTTAAAAAATGGCTTCACGATCTTGTCAGACCTGAGGGCCTTAGCAACAAAGACTATGCCACTTTTGTTCACTATGCCTCTATGTTCTTCACTACCAGAGGCAAACTTTGGCAAAGAAGTTGAGGTGATGCTCATAAGCTGTTTGTTGATGTGCTCCTATGCTGCCTAGTGCCATGCAGGAAACCTAAAAAGAGGACCTAACACTAGTCACTAGATAGGGTAGCTGGCAGTAGGAAGTTAATAGTTGAGGGCAAGTCAGTAACCATCCCAGAGAACTAGAGCAAAAGTTACATTGTGGAGTGAAGTCGATAGAAGTCACTATTGCTAGCAGAAGTCGCTAGTGATGATCAGGAAAGAAAAAGGGGTAAAGACAAGTAACATTGCTAAGACAAAATGCCCTCCTAACAGAGGTAGTGGAGAGTGAGGGAATAGGGTAGAGACAGGGAAAGGTGGTAACAGGAAGACTAAAATTAAGGGATGAACATAAACTGGTCACTAGCCATAGTTGCTAGCGTCATTAAGTTGGATTAACTAAAATAGGCACCTGCAGTTGGCACCACACTAAGTTGAGGTTGAAGTCGAGGAGGCTTATCACTAAGCCTGGGTCAAAGGTGATAAAAAGAGCGAAAGAGGCAAAGTGAAATCTCTTGCTGGTAAGCTCAAAGATAGCAGTTCTCTGATTGTTCATTTTTAGTGTCTATGTACAGTCAGTATTTATACATTTCAAAGTATAGTATGGGAAAGTAAACAAATAGGCACCACTAGCAATGGCATCTGTCACTGTGTTTAGGGTGCATATGAGGCATCAGTCTGTAACTAAGTGAAAAATCATAGGCAAAGTCTTGGCGGCACCTAATTGTGAATGAAACCAAAAAGTAACAAGTCTGATGTCAATACCTGAAGTGTAGATGCCATTAAATTATGTTGGTAAGCTCAGCAAAAGAAATGATAGTAAAAAGGTACACGTCTGATAATTTGTCCATATATAGTAAGAGATGCCATTTCATCACTAGAGTCACTAGGGTGGGTCTAGGCCTTGATGATTTAGGCCCAAGATCCAGACTCCATGTGATGTTTCTCATGATTGGTAAGTCTTGCAGTTGCTAAAGTCTCATGCTTTGGTCCAATCCTCAGGCTAAGTCTCATGTGCTGAGTGTTGTGACTTGTGTCGGATTCAAGGTAGTCAGCTGCCACTAAGTCCGAAATGCCAAAAAAAAATGGTGCTCAGTGATAACTGGGGCTCATCATTGTGCCTATTGCTAGTCACTTATGGGTCTTGAAAGCCATACATGACAACTTGGGTCATAGAGGACTTTTTGCTACTTGCTCAGCCCTTTTAGAATGATTTTTGTGGCCTCAAGTTAGCACTGATATAGTATGGTACCTTTGGACTTGCCACCTCTGCCAAATTCACCAGATGACCAAAGTTCTCATCCTGCCAACTGTTGCTATGCCAGCACCCTTGTTCAGCAAGATATACATGGACACCATGTTCATGCCTCCCTCTAATAAGTTCAAATATATCATTCAAGGATGTTGTTCACTAACTCATTACCCCGAGTTTTGCATGCTTGCCAGAGAGAACACTGAAGCTATCGCTAAGTGGCTATATGAGGATGTCATCTGTCATTGGTGAGCACTTAGTGAAATTGTTACTGACAATGGACCTCCAATCCTAAAGGCAGTTACCTAATTGGCAAAGAAGTATAACTTGCACCACATCCAGATCTCTGGTTACAATAAGCATGCTAATGGAATAGTCGAGTGGCCCCATTTCGATGTTTGCCAAGCCCTCTTCAAAGCAGTTGATGGTGATCAGTCCAGGTGGAGTACTGCTACTTACTCTGTATCTTGGTCAGAACAGGTTACTGTTCACAAGCAAATGGGTTGCTCCCCTTACTTTGTGACAACTGGTACCCACCCTCTCTTGCCAGCCAACATAGTAGAAGCAATATATTTGCAACTGCTGCCAAACTCGCTATTGTCAACAACAGACCTCATAGCCCACCAAGCAATTGATCTTCAATGCTGCCAAGAGGATCTTGACTGCCTTCACAGTCACGTTCTTAGTGCTCATTGCCTAGCAGCCATTCGCTTCAAAACAGAACATGCTGCTACAATCCATGATTATAACTTCAAAACAGGTGACCTCATACTGATGAGGAATACTAGAATTGAGGTAATGCATAACAAGAAGATGAAGCCTTGTTACCTAGGCCCTCTAGTGGTAATCTCTTGCAACCATGGAGGTGCTTACATTATTTGTGAACTAGATGGCTCAGTACTACATTGCCCCATTGCCACCTTTCACTTAGTCCCCTATTTTGCTAGAGAACACATAACAGTGCCTAGCAACGCTTTCGACATTGACACCTCTCGACTCAGAGAACTGGAGCAAACTGAACTCATCAATGATGACAATACTAGTGATGTCACCAGTGAAGAAGAAAACTACCTTTCACTAAGCCTTAGTGACTTATCTTGACTCTGCTTCATTTCTTATTGTGCTAATCCCTATTATCCAGAAAAACTATCATGAATACCCTACAAAAACATTAAGTCCTTTTGTTTTCACTACTCTTTCATTGTTGTTACCTCAGTTAAGAAGCCTTTCACAGACACATTACTTTACATTTTTTTCTTGTTTCAATGCTGTGCTTGGCCCTTCTGTTGCCAGCACTCAGCACACCTCTAGAGGTATATTGCCATGATGATCTACTGAACGTTTGCCTTCATGTGTTGCTAGCATTAGGTGACAGTTGCTAGTGCATAATGCCCCATTGATCTTGCTTTTCTCTGTTTTTCTCACAAAGTTTCTGAACTATGGCCAAAATATTTTACATTTTTTGTGGCCCCTTAAGGGGGCTAGTCTATGTCCATGTTACTGACAAAAAAAAATATGTACAGGAGGCGACTGTCACTAAGTGTCGAGGTCAGTGTTGTTATCAGGCACCTCCACTGGATCCTCTGCCTCCTCCCAGTCTCCTTCCCCAATGTTGTTCTCCTCCTGCCAGGCCAGGAAGGCCTGACAGTCATGCTGATATCCTGCCAGAGTCACCAATGTTCACTTGGCGACAGTATAACGGGCCTGTGCTGCTAACAACTCCTCCCTGGCAGCCTCCAGCTCCCTCTGGAACCGCTGTTCCACTCCTGCCGCCCTCTTGTCAAAATCTGCTAGTGATGCTGCTGATGTTAGCAGTGTCGGCCAACCCAGATCCTCGCCCAACCACTCCAGCTCGTTGTTGCCAACCTGGTGCAATGGAGTGTCGCTCCAGGTCCCCTAGCAAAGCAGTTAGCAATCAAGAAGATAGTGAAAGGAAAGAACTTACCCATTGTTGGACTTCAACCTCCTCAGCCCTTTCCTCCTCCTCATCCTCCTCAATGGTGGCTGGGGCAGCCTCAAACTCTTCCTCGCCCTCAACCTCAACATCCATGTTGCTCGCCTCCCGCTCCACCTCAGCAACCGTCACTAAGGGAGTTGTCTCCCTCATCTCCACGTCCCCCTCTCCCTCCTTGCTAGCAACTGTTTGGGGTCGCTTAGCACTAGCAACTGATGCAGGACTTGCTGCTCATTTTTGTGCCAGAGGCACTTCGTTGTTGTTGTTGTTGTCACCACTGTCCTCATTGTTCTCCACCCACTCCTTACTCTTTGCCTTAGCGCCCCTGCCACTCCCACTTGTCACCTCCTCCTGCGATGTCAGCAAGCTCAAGCTAGAAGGCTTGATCTTGATGGGCTCCCCTCTTCTTGCTAACTCCCGCTGTCGCTCTACAAAAGCCCTCGTGTTCCTTACTGACACCACCTTCAAAGCTATCTTCTTAGTGAACTTGCTGCCAGTGCTCCTCGATGACCATCTGCTATGCAAGCAGCTCTTCCTTGTGCTGTCGCAATGATAACAGGGCTGGACCCCTGTTGGGTACCAGCAGCCCTCTGGGTCATTATCAGCCCAGCAGTTGTCACACTGAGAACTTGTTAGCAACAAAGATTGAAATAATTGCTAAGTACTTACTGCTCCTTGCATGTGCTTATACTCTTGTCACTTTACTAGCAACACTGTCACCTTACCCTTGGCCTTCTCCAACTTCACGCCAGCTCCCAGGCCAGTGTCTACCACCATCAAGGCCTTTTGCCAACAAAGTAGGGTTGCCAAGCACTTGTCAGTAAACATTTCTTCAATTTGTTCCTGCAAGAGCAGTTAGCAACTGTCGCCAAGAGTTAGCAAAAAAGAAAAGAAAAAGACTCACCTCAATATCCTCATCCTCCTTGTCTCGTGCCTTTGCCTTCCCCTTCCCTTTGCTCCTTAGGGTTGTTGCCAATTGTGGTGACATCACCAACCCCCTAGCAATGCTGCCAGCCGCTGCCTTGGGAGTCAAGGGGCCCACCTCTTGAATGTCCCCATGATTTGCCACCTCCTCACCTCCACAACCCTTGCTCCGTCCCTCCCCCCTTGCCACCACTAACACACCTACTGGGCACTGGAAGAAGAACTGGTCATTTGGCAACAAGTCTTCAAAAAGCTGGCATATCTTAGCAGTGTTGCTAGTGCTAGCAACTGCCAGGGCACTTACTGTCATTCCCACTGTAAGGTTGTCCATTAGGAACTCCAAGGAGGGATCGACTGGCACCTAGCAATTGCATTAGGAATGTTGCTAAGAGAAGAAAAGAAGAGACTTATCAAGTGGATGTCAAATGGGTGAACCCATTCCTCCTCCTTGTACTGCTCATATAGTTGGTGACACTCCCTCTCGACAATCGCCAACTCTGGCCACTCAACCCCACTCCCTGTGGTCTTGAACCACTGCAGCCACATCTGAAAGATAGTGGCGACTGCCAAGCAAGAATCCTTCACCAAGGAAGCATGAGCCACAGTGAGCAATTCATCAACATGTTCCAGGAAGGCATGGGCCATCATAATCTTTTCAAATTGAGAGGCAAGATTGGACATAGCGATAAGAGCAAGATTGTAGTGGAGAGTAGATGAGAAGAAAGTGGGGATGATGAAGTTCAAGTGATACTGCCAGCCATTTTATTCGAATCTTTCTGGTGCACAGACCAAGCAATCAAGCATATGACTTCGGGGTTGACTGAGGACAGTCAATATTTCAGTATGGGGGAGGATGATGAGCCCCAGTTATTGCTGAGCACCATTTTTTGGCATTTCAGACTTAGCGGCAGCTGACTACCTTGAATCCGACACAAGTCACAACACTTAGCACATGAGACTCAGCCTGAGGATTGGACCAAAGCACAAGACTTGCCAATTACAAGAAACATCACATGGAGTCTGGAACTTGGGCCTAAATCATCAAGGCCTAGACCCTCCCTAGCAACGATTATTAGTGACCATAGTGACTCTAGTGACAAAATGGCATTCTCTTACTATATATGGACAAATTATCAGATGCATACCTTTTTACTATCATTTCTTTTGCTGAGCTTAACAACATACTTGAATGGTGTCTACACTTCAGGTATTGACATCGGACTTGTTACTTTTTGGTTTCATTCACAATTAGGTGCCACCAAGACTTCACCTATGATTTTTCACTTAGTTACAGACTGACGCCTCGTATGCACCCTAAACACAGTGACAGACACCATTGCTAGTTGTGCCTATTTGTTTACTTTCCCATACTATGATTTAAAACATATAAATACTGACTGTACATAGACACTAAAACAGAGAACAATTGGAGAACTGCTATCTTTGAGCTTACCAGCAAGAGATTTCACTTTGCCTCTTTCACTCTTTTATCACCTTCGACCCAGGCTTAGCAATAAGCCTTCTCAACTTTGACCTCAACTTAGTGTAGTGCCAACTGCAGGTGCCTATTTTAGTTAATCCAACTTAACAATGCTAGCAACTATAGCTAGCAACCAGTTTATGTTTGTCCCTTAATTTTAGTCTTCCTGTTACCACCTTTTCCCATCTCTACCCTATTCCCTCACTCTCCACTACCTCCATTAAGGAGGGACTTTGTCTTAGCGACATTACTGGTCTTTACTCTTTTTCTCTCCTTATCATCACTAGTGACTTCCACTAGCAATAGCAACTTCTTTTGACTTCACTCCACAACACAACTTTTGCTCTAGTTCTCTGGGACAGTTACTGACTTGCCCTCAACTATTAACTTCCTACTGCCAGCTACCCTATCTAGTGACTAGTGTTAGGTCCTCTTTTTAGGTTTCCTGCACAGCACTAGGTGGCATAGGAGCACATCAACGCCTTCCTCCAGGAGAACTTGGACTCCAGTCATATCCATCCATCCAAATCCCTGATGGCTTCTCCAGTCTTCTTCATCAAGAAGAAGGATGGCTCCCTCTAACTGGTACAGAATTACCGGGTACTCAATGCCATGATGGTGAAGAATTGCTACCCTCTTCCCCTCATCTCCAAACTCATCAACAACCTCCCAGGTGTGCAATACTTCACAAAACTGGATGTCTGGTGGGGTTACAACAATGTGCACATCCAGGAGGGAGACAAATGGAAGGCAGCCTTCAGGACCAACAGGGGGTTGTTTGAACTGCTCATTATGTTCTTCAGTCTCACTAATAGCCCTGCCACCTTCTAGACCATGATGAACAACATCTTCCAGGATCTCATTGCAGAGGGCATAGTGTGCATGTATCTGTAAGAGCAACCTCCAGTGCAACAGATCAGAGTCACACAGCTAGCAGAGGGGAATCCAAAGTATATTAGTGGAGTAAATGATGATATAATCAGTAACTAATCACCTAGCAGAGGGGAATCCAAAGAGAACAAGTCTAAGGATCCCCACTGCTTGGCACGGCACATCAGTGGGTGGCGGAGGCATGGGAACTACTGTACAGGTGACCAGAAGTACTCCTAACCCTAGAGCAAGGGTTGCTGAGGTAATATGGAGAACTCTGCAGTGCTCTAGAGATCTCTGCAGTGCTGGAAAGAGCTGTGGAGGCATTGAACAAGCTGCAGAGGTGTTGGAACCAGTCATGGAGGTTGAAAATGGAAGTCCCCTGACATCATCCTCCCTCTAGTGTGTGGCATCTTGATGTGTGGGGTAGAAGTAGTCCCTGATTGTGTGATCTGCTGGCAAGATGGGGTAGATGCCCCATATAGCGCATGGGGCATCTGGATGTCTCTGATGGAACTCCTTAACCAGTCCGGGGGCATGTATGTTCTCCTGTGGCTCCCAGGAAATATCCTCAATTCCATAGCCCTTCTACTTCACCTTGTACTGTAGTTGTCTCCAGAATAAATGGCTGTCTAGAATTTCCTCTACTTTGTACTCTTCATCATTGTTGACCACCACTGGGGGCAACAGAGGTGGCAGACATTGCTCTGGGATAGGGTCTTTGGGAGCCAGGGTTAGTTTGACCACATTGAACACTGGATGAAGCTGGCGCATCCCAGCAGGGAGTCAGAGTCAATAGGCCAAGGGTCCTATCTGTTGTTCCACCATGAACAGTCCTAACAGGCAGTGTGACAGCTTTTTTGAGGGGCGGATGGTCATAATGTCAGAGGCATCCAGGTAGACTCAATCCCTGGGCTGATATCTGTGCTCTAGGGTCCTCCTGCAGTCGTAGTATCATGCCATGTTGTCCTTTGCTTTTGCTAGTGCAGCCCAGGCTTCCTCCTGGGATTCCTTCATCCAGTCCACAAACTCATTTACTGCTTTGTTCTCAGAGGGTCAAGCCTGGGGTTTGAATCCCATGTGTGGGTGCTGTCCAGTGTCAAGGAAGAATGGGGAAAACTGAGTGAAGGAGTGGACATGGTTGTTATACTAGTTCATCCCAGTCGTCTTGATGCTCATTGCAAAAGAGGCAGAGATACTGTTCCAACTCCTGGTTTACATGCTCCATCTGGCCATTGGACTGTGGGTGGTAGGCGGTGGTGGTGTGGAGCTTTACTCCGAGCAGTCGGTAGAGCTCACAGGTGAACTCTGCCATAAATTGCAGTCCCCAATGCAAAACGTAGGCATCAGAGAGGCCATGGATCTTCCAGACATTCCTCTGGTACAGGTTTGCAGCTCCCATGGTGGAGCAGGTGGTGTGGGTTGGAATGAAGTGCACTCTCTTCCCATACAGATCTACCACCACCATGATCATGTCATAACCATGGGCATCAGGGAGCTCCACAATGAAGTCCATGGATGCTACACTCCATTGCTTCATGGGCACTGGTAGCAGGTGTAACTGTTTATAGGGGAGTCTGTGCTGGGGCTTGGTCCAGAGGCAGAGATCACAGGTACTGGTGTAGGATCCAATGTACCAGGACATCTGGGGCCACCAGTAGTTCCAGGACACTAGCTCCAGCATCTTCCACTGCCCCAGGTGCCCTGCAATGTGGGAGTTGTGGTGTTGCTCCACAATCTTTTGATGGAGCTCCAGGACATTGGAGACATAGATACAGTCCTGGAGGGTCAGAATTCCTTTGTGGAGAGCCCATTTGTCCGTGTGGACTGCCTTGACACCTGTAGCATGCCCCAATTTCAGTGTCCAAGCAGCCTGCACCACCAGCTCCTCCTGTTGGCCATCCCTATTGCCCTGTTGGATGTCCTGGAGGATGTCTGCCTCTGCTCCATCCACTGCAAGGCCCTCCATGGCTTGGATTGCAAACAGTTTGGGGCAGAGGAGCACAATGTTACTGTTATCCCCTTCCCTCATTCCATGGTCCACCCTCCAAGATAGTGCATCTGGTTTTCCCATGCTCTGGCCAGGCTTGTGGTGCAAGGAGAAGTCAAAGTTGGCAAGGTAGAAGAACCATCAGGCCTGCTGGCAGTTAAGCTTCTTGGCTGTCCAGAAGTATTCAAGGTTCTTGTGATCCATCCAGACCTTGAACTTGTGCCACATGCCTTCAAGAAAGTGCCACCACTCCTCAACCGACTGGATGATGGCCAACATCTCCTTGTCATGGATCTTGTAGTTCTGCTCCACCTTGTTTAGGCTCTTGGAGTAGAAGGCCATGGGGTGCCACTTCCCATCCTCCGGAGACTGCTGCAAAAGCACTGCTCCTGTGGCAAAGTCAGAGCTGTCGGCCTCAACACAGAAGGGAGAGGCATCATCTGGGAAGAGGAGAATGGGTCTGGAGGTCATGGTGCACTTGAAGGTGTCAAAGGCCGGCTGCTCTGGAGGTCCCCAACTCCACACAACATCCTTTCCTGTGAGGTCAAACAGTGGGCAAGTGTGATGTGGAAAGTCCTGGATGAATCTCTGCTAGAAGTTGGCAAAACCAAGAAATGCCTGTACCTCCTTCTTGCTCCGGGGCTCTGGCCACTCCGCTATGCCTGCTACCTTCACTGGGTCCATCTTCACAGCTCCATGGGAGATGATCAGGCCAAGGTACTCAATCCAGGTCTGTTCAAACTTGCACTTCTCCAGTTTGAGGTAGAGCTGGTGCTGGTGGAGGCATTTGAGGATGAGACAAGTGATCCAACAGTGTTCCTCCAATGACACCCAGTGTGCTGGAGGTTGTCTGGGGTGAGTATCATTGCATGGAGAAGTGTGGCTGGGGCAGAGAAGATGTTGGGGTCTGGTCTACAGTCTAGTGCATCTTCAAGACCTAAACTGCTGACTTGTTTTCCATAAACTGGTAATTGCAGTCTTCTCCATTGATTGTCCACACAGCGCATCCCATCACCTGTTGTTTAGGACAACTGCGAATAAAGTGTCCCTGCTCACCACATAGGATGCACATGCCCTCTTTCTGTTGTTTCTCCTGAGTTTTCTCTGGTATGTCAATCCACAGCCTATGTGGGGTTGGCAGGGTTGGCAGGGATTGAGGACCAAATGCTGTTGGTTGCTCTGGCCTGCCAGTTGGTGTTACCAGAGGTGTTCCATGAGGTCTAGGGTGCCATGTTTTTGCTCTGATCTTCCCAGTAATGTTGGTTGACCTGGGTAACAAGTGCCTTGTATCTGTTGTGGGTGGTTTGCTTGGGTGTGAGACAAAGGACATCCTTGAGCAGCTGAGGCAGGGCACAACAGAGGGCAAATCAGAGAGCATTGTGGTTTCAACCAGTCTTGTAGGCTTCTTGTTTGAATTGTACAATGAAAGTCGTGAATCATTTGTTGTCATGCATTTGGAGGTTGAAGAGGTTTTCCTCCACCTCTGTTACAGTGTCAAAGATGCCAAACTTACTCAAGAATTCCTTGCAGGTAGCATTTGTGGAAGTCAAGGAGTTGATCTGCCCAAACTTCTGGAGTTGTGGGGGTGTTGGAGTAGCCTAAGTTGATGAGGAGAGTGCAAGCGTGTCTTGCAAACTCCATGGGAGAGAGGCAGAGGAAATGGAGGACTTTGTTGTGCTGTTGGATGTAGGCTTTGACCCTTTGCTGTCTGGGGGAAGGGAGAACTTGAGTGGAGGATGGCAGATGAGGGGGAGAATAATTATCTGGGTGCTCCAGAGGGGCTGGAGCTGCAGTGGGAACTGGGTATGCATAGTAGTGGGTGGGGGGAAGGTAGGCGGGGTTGGGAGGTGCTGTGGAGTATCCTCCTGAGTACATGCAGGAGTTGTTGCCATCAGCAGGGAATGCTGGAGGGCAGTGCTAGCCTGGAGGTATTCCCTGGCTGATGGAGGGGGCATAGAATGCCTGGTTGGGGTCAGGAGTCCAGTGGTGGGGGACATACTGATCCAGAGGGGGGCCTGGGTAGAGCAATGTCTGGAGTTGTCATAAGAATGTTTGGGGTTTGTAGTGCATGCACAGAGTTTGTACTGATGTTGGAGATGAAAAGGACTTAGAGAAACAAAGGAAATAGAGACAATCAAGATGAGTGTGAGGGGATGTCAGTCATGGATAGTCTGAGCCAAGCTGCCACTCATGTCCCAACCAACCAGTCAAGAGGCAAGTGGCAAGCAACCCAGCAGAGAGCACAGCAAAGCAAGCGGTGGGTGACAAGAGAGGAGGCACAGGCAGAGGGCAGAGCAAGGCAGGGAGCAGCACTGACCAAGATCACAGTCACACTAGTGTAGAAACCTGGAAGCAATGCTATTGTCCAGACTGGGGATAGTCTATCCCCAGGTCTGCCTTATATACTACATTACTTGAGGACAACAAGGTTGGCAAGATGAATGAGCATCATGACTTCATCATTTTCAAGGAAATAGGAGTTCTGCAACTGAGGAAGATGATCAGTCTTGAACATAGCACCCCTGTTGCCATGGATAGAGGTGAGTTTTTTTCCAAACAGCAGCAGCAGTAGTTTCCTCTTTGATCTGGTGGAATGTGGACTGATGAATAGTGGCGTCGATGATATCAGAAACAGTCCTCCATGGCGTCCTCATGTTCCTTGATCTGCTTGTATGACGGTAGAAACAACGAGTTGTCATCCCGGAAGAAGGAATCGTCACGCTCAACAAGCCCTGCCGGCTTACGCGTGGTACCAACGACATGTCGACGAAGCTTCTTTGACGTGATCGCATTGATGATACGTTCCTGGTACGACGTCCAGTTCAATCCATCAGATACAAGCTTCGGAACGGTGAGTTTCGTGGTCAAAACATCATAGGTATCTTTGGGGCCCGTAACCTGTTGAGTAGGGGCCAGTTACGGAAGGAAGAGAGTGACGGAGTGGGCTAGGATAGGTTTCGCGAACGCGATGTAAACCTCAGTGAGAGTTAAACCCCAATATATTCATATATACCTGCGAGAACACGATGTAACTACGGTATGTCAGTAAGTGTAATGAGTGAATGTAATTATGGGGACTTACACCTCAGTGAGAGTTAAACACTGAGGTGTGATGTGCCGGATGCGAACGGAAAACATGCTAAGGGACAGTAAGTAATAAAGAGTCCGTACTACGCCCACATGTCCTCAACACTTCTGATTGTGATAATGACAGGGCCTGGAGGAGCTTTGTCTGATACTGTCATATTTAATTTGACAGGGGGAACCAGACAGCCGAGTATATCCTGCTACAAACAACATAATATAAGTAACATAATGGCACTTTTATTTTGAGTCTTATCCGAAAGACCTCATACAGATTGGTCGTCGTGAGGGTCATTCAAAACAGCATTCGAAATGACAACAAACAAGAACATTTGGACAGAACATCCGCAACACCCGAAAAGCAGCACTGTGGGTATCTCCATCAATTTTCTAGAATCTGACAGGCTTATCCCAGCCTACAGAAGGACTTGTCAGATTTCTATGGCATCCAACAAACAATTTGCACATATACCTATACGGTTGTTACTAGTTATTTTAAGAAAATAAGTGGCACGGCCGAAACCCGGTAGGTTGTCTGACTTTGGAAACTTGATATGCGGGAGAATTGTAATAGATCCCACCCGTGGATTTGCGAGTGAGTAGCTCATGAACGATGCCGGCGCGAACCCAGTATGTTCGAAATTAGTGACATACAGATCATCGCCAGCCACAAGAAAGTTACGTAAATCGATATCGTCATGATAAAAGCAGATAGGATCAGCGGATAGATTCACTGTAAGGCCTTGAAATTTCAATATCTGTGTTCAGTGTATCAAAGATGATCAGTAGACTAGACAGAAACAAGCGTACGTTATTGATCTGTGTGTCCATTCGTTCGACGGATTCATACGTAGGTCCCTCGTCGTCTCGCCATAGACAATGACGCATTGGCCCACCACCTACAGGTCCTAGCCTTCCATCATCAGGAGGGGGCAATGCTAATAACCAGTGTATCGCAGCTGCAATACGAGGACCATCCATCGCGGTGGCGGCGAGACCTGGTATGTACTCCATGACAATGAAGCCCGTCAAGCGGTCCTCCCATGCGTCATATACTTCTGCGACGCGGAAAGGTGGGGAAGGATCGCACTTCAGATGTTGGAAGACATATATCTGAGTACGAGCCTCGCCGAGGGTGACATGAGAGCCAAATTTAATGAGGGCGAGTGGTTCAGGGGTACCCCGACTCTTGAAGAAACTCAACAAATTACGGCGCTTCGGGGGTCTGTAGATGAAGTGGGAAAGCCTGGTTCGATGGCGTTTGAAATGTTCAGAGCTGTGAGCGCTGCATAGCGCAGCGAGCACCTCACGCGAGGGGAGACCAGGAATAGCGCGAGGAATGATCTCCGCAGAGATAGACATCGACAGAATAGTCAAGAAAATGAATTCGAAAGAGTGCACAGGAGCGCAGACAACTGAGATAATGCGAGTGCACTGTGCGGGTTCGTTGACGGATCGGTCGAAATTCTTGAAATGTATTGTCGTAAAATGACTCACATATGCCTCACTTATGGAAAGCCCCGATCGCTTAGCGCCAGTTATGAATCTTATGATGGGAACAATCATCGGGACCCCGGACCTAACTCCGAATTGGGTCCGGGTAGGCCTACACAAATCGTACAATTATCTCGTCCGGACTACGATTTGAATAGAATCTGTATAAGCGGTAGATACATACGATCATTTTTGTACCCTCAAACCTTGACTATTTGTGGAGGGGTAATTTTCTATCGAATTGTTTTACTCTTTTGTCACATTGTCACTGGTTGTCTCACGATACGTATGCTGGCATACCGTACAAGACAGCTCACATTTCAAGGTTGTACTGATGCTTGAAAGACATTTGAGCTCTGGAATGACTTGGGAAGGGGTTTATTGTCTACCTTAAAACCAATAACAGCAACATCATCTTTTATCTTATTCTTGTTGTATTAGACAAGCTTCAAGGGGTAACCTGAAAGACCGTATGGTCAACTAACACGAGCAACAACAAAACAGGAATACACTGAGGATTCAGGAGATAAAGACCAGTCTACAGATAGCACTAGCAAAGACGGGAAGAAGTCAGTTTACTCGTGAGTGCGACGGATATATATCTAGTATGGAATAAGGTTCTGTCAAGCCTGTATGTGCTCTGTCCGTAAGTAGTAATCGACGGGATTACAGTAACAATAACAACCAGGACTTGCCAAGACATGGGGATGCTTACCTCTAAGAAAAACTACCACCAAAACCCCAAGAACCCAGAAAACCCCTTCAGCAGCAAAGTCAAGTTGAATGAATGAATGAATGAATTCTGTTTATACCACTGGCAAGCCACTATGCAGGGCTAAGAGGTAGGGGTAAAGTAATCTCAGTACTCTACTCCGGGTGTATATAGTGTTTCGGACAAATCCCGGGCACCTTATCAGGTTCAAAACCCAATTAGGTCAGATCCGGTTGTCTGCGCTTTCTTAATGGGCGTTATTAGATAGGCGCACATCAGATTGACCGACATAATAATATCAATATAAACTTGAATAATTACATCGACTGTCTCTCAATTGTTGATTGTGTCGTTGTCCTCGTGGATGTCCCAGATGTCCCTCGGCCTCAAACTCCATATGGTCACACAAGGTGCAATATCTGTGGACAGACTTGTAAGAGCAAAGGAATTGGGATGCACCAAAAAGCCTGTATGAAGAAGCAAGAGATTGAATGGCAGACCTTGGCATTTTTCAAGCCATTGAATTTAATACTAAGGAGATCCATTACAGCCTGTTCAGCACATAATTCAAATTCCAAATCTGCAAGATTCTGATTAGTAATATACCAGATTGGATCAGGACAAGATGCAAGTGTGACAATCTTCATTCTCATTAAGGATGTGTTTCCTTTGACTTCTGTGCAACTATGAGTGGTCACATGGCATGCCATAAGGTTGAAATTCCTTCTACTTCTACCTCTGTTCCAAAAAAGTCTGATCCCCATGCATCTTGGAGTACAGACAATAAGGCTTGGCTTTTGCAATATCTTCTTGATCACAAGTCCAAGGCTGGTGATCGCATGTCATTCAAGAAGCCAACATTTATGGCAGCAGCTGCCCATGTCAATGAAATCATTTGGTCCAAAGACATCAGACTCCTGTAAAAACAAGTATTACAGTGTGAGTAGCTCAAAAATCATCTATTTTCAGCACTATTGATACATTGTCATATTAGCTCAAAATGACTTATGAGCTTGTGAATGCTATTTGCAATAACTCAGGTTGGTCTTGGGATGATCAAGGAGGTGGTCAAGTGCACCCCAGAAAAGCAAGGAACTTGGGCTGCATTTGTAGACAAGAATCCTGAAGCTGATGCTGTCAGTGATGTTGGCTGTGTTCATCTGGAAACTTTTGATCAACTTGCTCCTTCTACTGCTTGTGATGCACATGTCTATTGTGCCACTCAAGGACTTGCTCCTAGTGATGATGAAGGTTGTCAGGTTCCACTGACTACAGGGGCTCAGCTACCCTGGGCAAGTCCTTACTAGGTGGATGTGATGTCCTGCACTTATAACCTAGTGCTCTGGAGTGGGTGTGGACTATAGGGGCTTGTGAGGAGAAGTCAGGGGAATTGGTCTAAGCAAGTCTGGAGTGGTCTGGGAAAGTCTAAGACCAAGTATATCAAATGTTAGTGTAAGGGTGACCTCCAGAGCAGTGGATCAGAGTCACGCAGCTAGCAGAGGGGAATCCAAAGTATATTAGCAGAACAGGCAATGATACAATCAGTAACTAATCACCTAGCAGAGGGGAATCCAAAGAGAACAAGTCTAAGGATCCCTGCTGCTTGGCACAGCACATCAGCAGATGGTGAAGGCATGGAAACTACTGGACAGAAGGCTAGAGCTACTCCTAACCCTAGGACAATGATTGCTGAGGTAATATGGAGAACTCTGCAGTTCTCTGGAGATCTCCAGGGTTCTAGAATGAGCCCCAGAGACATCAAACAAGCTGCAGAAGTGCTGGAATAGGTTGCGGAGGTTGGAGATGGAAGTCCCCTGTCCCCTGACAATTAGGCTCAGTTGGGCATCAGGAACAGGTTTGTAGGTGCATAAATGGACTGTGGGGCAAGCAGAGGCTTTGCAAGTGATGGGAGCAGAGCCAGAGTTTAATGGGGGATCAATCAAGACTGATGGGTTCCAAGGCCAAGCATGGGGTGAGGTCTGGAGTTGTCATAAGAATGTTTAAGGTCATAGTATGTGTGTGGTGTTTGTAACAATGTTGGAGATGAAAGGGACTTAGGAAAGATAAAGAAAACAGAGACAGTCAAGACAAGATGGAGATAAGATGAGACAGAACTGAGAAAAGAAATAGATTTGAGGCTAAAAATAGAAACAGAGAAGAGACAGAGAGAAACACAAGACACAAGTAACTGGTTAATGCAATATCAAGACTAAGGTCACAAATGCTACTCTATGTCTTTATACACTAACTACTGGACATTCTCCAGGGGTTGGGAGCATGATGGCAGGGCTCATTGGAGCTGTGCAGAGTTGATGGGTGTTGGTTCTGATTGGAGGGCAGCCCATGGTGATATTCTGATGGGAATGCAGTCCATCCTGCAGTTGTTGGAGAACTGTAGAGTGGCCATGTAGGTCATGGGAGTGGTCAGATGATGTGCATCTGTGCCAGGGAAAGTGTTAGAGAGGTTCAGGGCCTTGTAAGCTAGAGGGGGAGCTGAGGAGGCCCACAGGGGATGTGTTGGAGTTTGCCAAGGGTTGTCAGGGTTTGTCAGAGAAGTGTTGAAGTTAGCTGGGGTGGGCGCTGTGGGTTGATGAAGGTTGGAGTGAGTTGGGGGAATGTTGGGGAGTGCTCCCAGAGAGGTGGGGTGTCCTGGAGGGAGGTTTGGAGGTGCAGGAGTGGGTTATGACATCACCTCCTCTTCAGCATCAAGACTCTTGAGACATGGGGCATAAGTCAGGGAATGGCAGAGGCATGGGAATCAAAGCATAAGCAATATTGATCAAACTGCAGCCATAGTGGCATGGGTAATGAAGTCAAAGCAAGATTGTTGCCCATCAAGAAGCTTTCTCAAGAAATTAAAAAGAGTTAGTGTCACGACCCGTTCCCCAAAACCCCGCACATCGTCCATCAAACCCCCGAACCCCCAAAAGGACCCCCAACGCTCCGCCGAACTTCCGCCCATGCCCCGCGCCTACTTTGGCTAACTCCGACGGCTCCCCGGCTAACTCCGACGGCCCCCTGGCCAACTTCGGTGCCTGCCCTGCAGCCACTGACACTTACCCTGGGCTTCCCGAACCCCGAGAACCACCCCTGCTATTCCCGATCTTCGCCACCCATCATTAACTCAACACCCTGCTTCCTCCGACCTATTCCGGAGTATCACGACAACCTCGGGGCAACCCACGTTCTCCAATGATCCCATCAACGTATCAGCGCGGCACGATCTTCAATCACAACCGACACCCGCCCACTCCGTCAAGCCCCGCCAAGCCCCGCCGCCACAGCCGACGTACCCCGAAGTCCTCCGGTAGTCAGTATATAAGTCATTGAGTAGCTCTTCGTACTCTAGTCTTGATATTGCTTAACGTTACCTATGGTCTGATTGTTTCCTTTTCGTGTTTCGTGTTTCGTGTCCCATTCTCCTTACTCTCAGTCTCCCAGTCTTATCTCAGTCTCCCGGTCTTATCTCAGTCTCCCAGTCTTATCTCAGTCTCCCGGCCTTGTCTTGTCTCCATTTTGTTATCGTTCTCATTATTGTTTTGTATCTCCACTCGAATCTACTCTTGTTCCATATCGTCTCGTCCGACGCTGTCTCGGTGACTTCGTCCGACCATTGTGCCCAAGTCTTCATCAACCCTAACGACCTCACGAACTCTGCGATTACGATTACAAACCCCGACACTCCTTTACGAGGTCCGAACCTCACTCTTCACTCGGTCCCGGACTCCATCAGCTCCAAATGATCTCCCATCAAACCCCGGCTCCATTCCCATTGATCACACAGCCACCTACTCCCTTGCTTCCGCAAATCTCCCATACGGCCTTCTGCCTGAACCCCGCCAAGACCGTCTCATCTCCTCACAATCCGAATTCTCCGGACCTTCCCGGATCTGTCTGGATCACATCCCCCCAACTACCCACACAAGCCACCAGGACCCGGAACGCCTTCAAGTATTCGGTTACCAGTGCAAGGGGATCACGCCCGCCTAGTAAGGACTCGCCCAGTGCAGCTGAGCCCCTGAGGTCAGCGGGACCTGACAGTTAGGACATACTCCAGTGCTTCCCCAACCTTTTCAATGAGTGTCAAAGATGCCAAACTTACTTGAGAATTCCTGGGTGAAGGCAAGCCAATTGGAGAGCATGGGTTTGTTGGGGTCAAACCAGAGTAGTGCTATGTAGTGGTCGAAGGCAATGCCCTGCAAATACAATGTGGTGAAGGCTACTCATGAGCTCTCAAGCTGGAAAGTAATAGGCTTAGCTTGGAACATGGTTAGACACTGGGTTAGGAAGATTCTCCACTTTGAGGGGTTGCAACTAGTGAAAGGTTTGGGCTTTTTAATGTCAAGCTTTTCTTCCCAAGCCAGTGCATTGTGAGTGTTGTCCTGGGTGTTTTGAGTTTGAGGTGGGGGGCCAGCATTGTAGTAGTAGTAGTAGTTATTTTTGTTTCTGTGCTGAGGGGGAAAGTTGTCCATGGCTGAGCCCCATCCACCAGGAGGTCTGCCATTGGGAGGCCCACTGCTGGAGGGTTGGCCCACATTGCTTGGAGGAGGCCCTGGGGCCCATCAAGGGGGAGAGGGTCCTCCAGGATTGGATGGTCCAAAGTAATTAGTGTCAGCAGGGGGGTTGAGCATTGGAGTGGACAAGGGACAAGAAGAGTTGGTGGAGAAAGGGGATTGAGGTGCTCTGGGGCCCATGGGTTGCCTCAGGGGGACTGAGGCATTTTGGCAGGGTTGTGGGGCATTGACATGGGGGGTGCAGAGATTGAAGTGGGGGGGTCTGTCTTGGGGAGGGCCATTGTGCAGGGTGGGCTCATTAGCAGAGTTACCAGGCTTGTCAATGTAGGAGAGGCTTTGATTGTCATTGTCAATATGCAGGAGTGGCCTTTGGGTACAGGGTTCAGGGATGGTGGGCTGGTCCCAGATATGGAAGGTACTGGAGATGGAGTTTGCCTGGGGACAAGCAGAGAGGGCCAGGGTGTGAGTGGCAGGTTGGTCAAACAGTCTGCCCATGGGGTTGAGGCTCCTCAAGATGTTAGATACCACATTAAGCTCTTTCTGCTGGCAGAGGATGGGAGGTGGGGCTTTGCTTTGTGCTCTAACAGGTTCCTCACATTGCACATGGAAGGAGCAAGAGGGGTTCAGAGGGTCTTCAAATGGATGGGAGTTCAGGCTGGTGTGGATTTCTTTGACCTGGGTGTGGAGCTTATTTTGTAGATTGGCATCAATTCCCAAGGTTCCTTGCATAGTTTTGGGGAGGTTTCCTTGCAGTTAATATTCATGGAAATCAAGGAGTCAATCTGCCCAAACCTCTGGAGTTGCTGGGGTGTCAGAGTAGCCTAGGTTGACAAGGAGGGTGCAGGCACATCTTGCAAACTCTGTGGGGGAGAGGTGGAGAAAGTGGGAGACTTTATTGCACTGCTGGATGTAAGCTTTCACCCATTGCTGTCCAGAGGAAGGAGGGATTTGAGTGGGGAATGGCAATTGAGGAGAGGAATAATTATCTGGATGCTCTGGAGGGGCTGGGGCTGCAGCAGGAATGGGGTATGCATAGTAATGAGCAGGTGGAAGGTAGGTGGAGTTAGAGGGTGCTGCAGAAAATCCTCTGGGGTACATGCAGGGGTAATTGCCATTGGCAGGGAATGTTGGAGGGTGGTGCCAATCTGGGAGTATTTCCTGGCTGATGAAGGGAGTATAGAATGCCTGGTTGGGATCAGGAGTCCAATGGTGGGGAATGTACTGATCTGTGAGTGAGCCTGGATAGACTATAGACATCAGTTAGATAGCTGGCAGGATTGTACATGGGGTTATATGCAGACATTGAGAATGGGGTAAGGTGGAGTCTTGACACTATGTCAGGTTCCACTGACTATGGGGACTCAGCTACAGCCTAGTAAGGACCTGGGCAAGTCCTTACTAGGCAGATGCAATGTCCTGCACTTATAACCTAGCACTCTGGAGTGGGTGCAGACTATAGGGGCTTGCAAGAAGAAGTCAGGGGAATTGGTCTGAGCAAGTCTGGAGTGGTCCAGGGAAGTATAAGACCAAGTATATCAAATGTTAGGCTCAGTTGGGTGTCAGGAACAGGTTTGTAGGCATATAAATGGACCATGGAGCAAGCAGAGGCTTTGCAAGTGATGGGAGCAGAGCCAGAGTTTGATGGGGGATCAATCAAGACTGATGGGTTCCAAGGGCAAGCATGGAGTGAGGTCCAGAGTTGTCATAAGAATGTTTAAGGTTGTAGCATGTGTGTGGTGTTTGTAACAATGTTGGAGATGAAAGGGACTTAGGAAAGATAAAGGAAACAGAGACAGTCAAGACAAGACAGAGATGAGACAAGACAGAACTGAGAAAAGAAATAGATTTGAGGCTAAAAATAGAAACAGAGAAGAAACAGAGAGAAACATGAGACACAAGTAACCAGTTAATGCAATATCAAGACTAAGGTAACAAATTCTCCAGGGGTTGGGAGCATGATGGCAGGGCTCATTAGAGCCATGCAGGGTTGACAGGTGTTGGTTCTGATTGGAGGATGGGCCACAGTGATATTCTGATGGGAACATGGTCCATCCCACAATCATTGGGGAACTCTAGAATGGTTGTGTAGGTCATGGAGGCAGTCAGATAATGTGCATCTGTGCCAGGAGAAGTGTTGGAGAGGTTTGGGGACTCATAAGCCAGAGGGCCAGCTGAAGAGGCCCACAGGGGATGTATTGGGGTTTGCCAGGGGTTGTCAGGGTTTGCCAGGGAAGCATCAGAGTTAGCTGGGGTGAGCACCATGGGTTGACAAAGGTTGGAGTGAGTTGGGGGAATGTTGGGGAGTGCTCCTGGAGAGGTGGGGTGTTCTGGGAGGAGGTCCAGAGGTGCAGGAGTGGGTTGTGACACCCAGCAGCAGATGATGACTTCAAAGATCCACTTAGCAATAGCAGCAGTGTTCTCACATTGAAGCATGCAGAATCTTGGATAGTGGATCAGAAAACAGTGACATTGAATGATGTACTTGAACTTGTTAGATGGTGGCATGAACATATTGTCAATATAGATCTTGCTGAATAAGGGGGTGGGCATAGAAACAGTTGGTGGGATGCGAACGTTGGTCATCTGATGGATCTGGCAGAGGTGGCAGATACAGATTACTAAGCAACATTGGCACTAATGTGAGGCCACCAAAAGTGTTCTAACAAGGCTGCCCAAGTAGCAAATAGTCTCCTGTGCCCAAGTTCATCATGCATAGCATGCAAGATTCAAATACAGTGGCTAGTGTCAATGAATAGCTTATGAGCACCATCTCAATTACATTGCCAGAGCTTGCCATTGGCTAGGAAGAATGTAGTGGCATAGCAAACAAAGGTAGTATAGTCAGCATTGCTAAGGTCTTTGGGTTGCTTCAGATCACCAAGCTACTGGCACACAGAAAGGAGTTGCTGGTCTTCTACTAAGGCTCTGATGCTATGGGGCACAGTGTTATAATTTAAAGTACTGCTGTTGTTGCAAAGGGGCTGAGACTTGTCAGCACAAGATAGGTGAAAGTGGAGGGGGATCATCTGAGTCACTAGCATTGTTGCTGAGGTTGTCATTTAGGAGGGATAGAGCTGGTGGCAAAGATGGTGGAGTGTAAGTGACTAAGGGTGGTAAGCAACAGTGGATTGAGCAAGTTGTGATGGGGGGTCACTTGGGGTTAATTCTGGTGCAGACTCACTCTTCATGCAATCACATTCATCCCTGACAAAGTCAACTGGCCACCCATTGACAATGCCACTGGCCACTTCCATTGTCTCTTTATTTTGATTTACTTAAATACCTGTGAGCAACATGACCACACCTCATTGTCTCACACTGCACTCGCAGATAAGTTACAATTTTGATGTACCTACTTAACTAGTTGTCTCACACTGCACTTGCAGTGCCACTGTACATGACCCACATTACATCATGCATTTTGTGCCTCTTCCACCATCCCTGTTTCATTTCATTTCACTCTACCATTGTTTACTCATTCTGGTTATGTCAACTCTACACTACTCACTGTCCCTTGTAGTTAGCTTGAGTCTTCAGACCCTCTTTCTCTCAGGAAGAGGGAAATTGGCACTTGAGAATTATCTCAGGATCAAATAAATAGTATTTCTTTCCAGCCAGAACACTGGCACACTCAGTCACAAATCTGGCTTTTCCTTCACACTTTAGATTCAAATTACCAACTTGCTTACTTATCATCTTCTCTATCATGTACTTTGCCAGCCAGGAATTAATTCAGTGCTGAGATGCAAAGGAGGGGCACTGGCAGCTGTATGACATGCACAAAGCAATGCATGTGGTCCACAAAATCCTCAAAGATGACATTGTTGTTATCATCAGGCTCAGGGTTGCCAGGCTGCAGAGTTCATTGCAACAGTCTGTTGGGGCATAGAAAGCACCTTGACATGCACCAACTCACAATGAAACATCATAATTGCCATAATCCAACAATTCATACCAGCAGAGGGCTGAATGTCAGGATTCTGGAGCATACCCTTAATGTAGTGTGTGTCAATTTGATGATGAAATTGCAAACACCTGGGAGATACATGTGCAATGTGTGTAGTGCCCTAAACAGACTGTAGAATTGGAGCTTGAGTTGGCTGAAGTGCACTTCCCTGTTGTTAAGTGTGATGGACTCAATTCAATTGTAGTAACATTATTTGTAATTGTCTCTGCAACACTGGCAGAGGTAAAGCCCAACTGTTATGTGCAAAGTGTTGGCTACTAGGATAACTGGGTCAGCAGATTCATGATCAATAGGGACTAGGGGCTTAGTGCCTTGTAGTGCTTGCACAAGGTCACACTAGGCATTGATCTGGTCAGGGCCAAACTCAAAGGGAATATGAGTGCATATCAGTTTCATTAGGTGGTGGGCTCTGTGTGCCTGAAAAAATAGCAACTCTCTTCAAGAACTCATCCTTCCAGCATGCAGACATGACCAAGAATCTTAAATTTTGCAGTGCAAAGAACTAGCTTGTGAGCAGAAATGTACCACCACAGCACTTATGTTGTGGGATATTTTGAGTTGCAGGATGAGATTAATGTCATTGTGGAAGATTAGTACTGAATTGGTCCAACTCATAGGTAGTATCACTAGTTGAAAGGTACCAAAGGAAGTCTGGAATGTTGTTAAGTCACAAGAGCAGGAGTGGATCAAGTGTGTCAGGGGACTTCCATTTCCAACCTCCATGACTGGTTCCAGCACCTCCACAGCTTGTTCAACATCTCTGGGGCTCCTTCCAGAACTGCAGAGATCTCCAGAGAACTCTGGAGTTCTCTGTATTGCCTCAGCAACCATTGCCCTAGGGTTAGGAGTAACTCTGGTCACCTGTACAGTAGTTCCCATGCCTCCACCACCTGCTGATGCACCATGCTGAGCAGCAGGAATCCTTAGACTTGTTCTCTTTGGATTCCCCTCTGCTAGGTGATTAGTTACTGATTTGTATTGTCATCTACTCCACTAATATACTTTGGATTCCCCTCTGCTAGCTGCATGACCTGATCCACCACCCCAGAGGTTGCTCTTACAGCAGAACAAGTCTCCTAAAACTGGCCTGGAAGCTCATCATAGCTGCAAGGAACCTCCAAGCCACTATCTGTCACTTCTCCACCAGGATTAAGCATCACAGAGCTCTATGTCTCAGCTTGCCAATCCAGACACACCCTCAGAGGCCCCAGCCCCACAGGACAAAGCCTGGACTTGCCTGCTCCACCTAGAGACCTAGGTGCAATTAACACAATCATCTCTCACCCACCATATGACTGAACTCTCTACCCTCCATCAGACAACAGATCTTATCTCCCAATCCCTCCAGGTGCTGCTAGAATGCCTAAGCCCTAACTCTGCCCCTTCCATGGTGGTGGAACTAGCTCTGCCTGCTGCAGCACCTACTCCAGTGGCTCTGGTGACCCTATGGCTGTGGATTCCTCATCTGGGGCTGCCAGACACATACAACAGCACCCAATTTGGCAGGGAGTGATTCCTACAGTCCTGCCTCATCTACATCCACCTCAGCAGGGACAATTTTGACTCCAATGCATGGAAAATAGCCTGGGTGCTGTCATACATGAAGACTGGACATGCCTCCACCTACACACTGCGAGTTTTCTGTCATCCCAGAGGTGTGGGGAGCTTCCTGGACTGAGCTGCCTTTGAGAAGGACTTTCACATGGAATTTTTCCCATTAGACCCCACCAAGATGGTGGCACTGATGTTGCATGACAGGGAGCAGTAGGGACAAGGAAAGCATATATTAGATGAGTACATTGACTCATTCTGAGCCCTGGTCAAACAGGCCACCTACTCCAACAGCCTCCAACTATGCCTCACTTTCTGGGATGGCTTGCACCCCACCTTGGTGGAACACATTGACAACCTGGTAGAGAGTTGCCCCAACAATGAAAAGATTGCATCATGGTATGAGGTGGCCCAAGACCAATGGCAACTCATGGAGATACAGAGGGAGCTCTGCTGCCCCCATTCCATACTGTGCCCCACTCTGGTCAGCAGCCTCTGCCACCCTGCACCTACTCACCCAGTACCAGCTCTCACTCCAGCTGCCCCTGCAGTGCATCCCCTACCATTAGGGATCCCCATGGATGTGGATGCGGCCTGACAACTCCGTGCTGCCCCACTGTTGTGCTGGAAATGCAAGAAGCCCAGGAACTTTGCACAGCACTGTTGCCTGGGCCTGGAGGTACACTACCTCTCCTTGGCAGAGCAGGAGGAACTTCTCCTGCAGCTCTTGGCTACAAAAGATGCTGCCAGAGCTCCATCACTAGACAAGCTCATGCTGGAGTTGACCCTGGAGGAAGCCAGTGTGTGTGCCTCACCTCCAGAGCAGGAGGAGGATTTTTAGTCAAGCAATGGATGAGGTGTATGCCTCTGTTACTAGGTGCTAACAGGTTCTCTTGTCTATTGATAGAAAATGAACCTGCCTTTTCTGATGCCCTTCATTCTGAGACAGAAGAACCTTGAAGCCCCCTTCCAGATATACAAACACTAACTCCAGAGCCCCTGCCAAGCTCTCCAACACCTCCAAAGGTCTGACAGCATAGCCCTGCTTGGGCACATCAAATGCCCCAACAGTACATGATGGCCTCCAGCTTGTCTGCTCATTCCCTGCACTTTGATGTGGAGATCAAGATGACAGACACCCAGCAAAACCATGGAGTTACGGCTCTCCTAGACAGCAGAGCAATGGGACTTTTCCTGGACTTGGAGTTTATCAAACACCATAGCCTGACCATGCAGCCCCTTCCCAAGCCCATTCCTATCTACAACATCAATGGAATGCCCAACAACGCCAGTGCAATTAGCTCCATGGTCAACCTGGTTCTCCACTATTGGAATCACATGGAGTGCACCATATTTGCTGTCACCAGCTTGGGAAGGCAAGGCATAATCCTTGGGTTCACATGGCTCCAAAAGCATAATCCTGAGGTCAATTGGACCAAAGGAGATGTGACTATGAGTAGATGCCCCAGGAAGTGCTCTGCCTGTGCTGTGGAGGACAGAGCAGAGCATTGGACCCAAGTCAGAGTGCACACAGCCATATGAGCATATTATGCTGGCCCTCTCCCCTTTGCTGATCTAGACCTCCTGGACCCCCCACCTCTGGTGTTCCCTCATAGGGAGGCCCTCTATGAGGACAATTGGAGCAATGGTGGAGCCCTAAAGGAGGAGCATGGAGGAGAGTCTGGTAGTATACATGAGCTGGAGCTCCCAGATAAAGTGATAGAGGCAGGGGATTGAATCTATGTTACCACTTTCCACACACCGTCCTCCATTGCAGAGATCAGGGCTAGCCAGACTATGTCCTAGAGGCTGGCCCAGGCCTTTGCTGCCAATGCCATGCCTCAAGAGTTCTGGGACATGGTACTCCCCTACCTGCATACATTTGAAGATGTGTTCTCCAAAGCCTCCTTCAACTTGCTTCCAGAGCATGAGAGGTGGGACCACACCATCAAACTGCTGCCTGACTCCACACCCTCCAGCTGTAAGGTCTACCCCCTCATGCCCAGGAAGCAGGATGAGCTTGACACATTCCTACAGGAGAACTTGGACTCTGGTCATATCCATCCATCCAAGTCCCCAATGGCTTCTCTGGTCTTCTTCATCAAAAAGAAGAATGGCTCCCTCTGCCAGGTACTCAATGCCATGATAGTGAAGAACCATTATCCCCTCCCCCTCATCTCCGAGCTCATCAACAACCTCCATGGCATGCAATACTTCACTAAACTGAATGTCTGGTGGGGTTACAACAATGTGCACATTCTGGAAGGAGATGAGTAGAAGGCAGCCTTCCAGACCAACCAGGGACTGTTTGAGCCACTCATCATGTTCTTTGGTCTCACCAACAGCCTGGCCACCTTCCAGACCATGATGAACAACATCTTTCAGGACCTCATTGCAGAGGGTGTAGTGTGCATATACCTCAATGACATCCTCATCTACACCAAAATGCTGGAGGAACACTGTCAGATCACTCATCTTGTCCTGGAATGCCTCCACCAGCACCAGCTCTACCTCAAGCTGGAGAAGTGTGAGTTTGAACAAACCCAGATTGAGTACTTTGGCCTGATCATCACCCATGGAGCAGTGGAGATGGACCTGGTGAAGGTAGCAGGTGTGGCAGAGTGGCCAGAGCCCCAAAACAAGGAGGTACAGATGTTCCTTGGTTTTGCAAACTTCTACTAGAGATTCATCTAGTACCTTCAATCTCTGCCTCTGGACCAAGCCCCAGTGCCAACTCCTCTATGGACAGTTACACCCACTACCAGTGCCTGCAGAATGGTGGAGCATAGCATCTGTAGACTTCATTGTAGAGCTCCCCAACACCCATGGTTATGATGCAATCATGGTGGTGGTGGACCTGTACAGCGAGAGAGCACACTTCATTCTGACTCACACCACCTTCTCTACCATGGGTGCTGCAAACCTGTACTGGAGGAATGTCTGGAAGCTCCATGGCCTCTCTGATGCCTATGTCTCAGATCAGGGACCACAATTTGTGCCAGAGTTCACCTGGGAGCTCTACCAACTGCTCAGAGTAAAGCTCCACACCACCACTGCCTACCACCCACAGTCCAATGGCCAGACAGAGTGTGTAAACCAGGAGCTGGAACAGTATCTCTGCCTCTTCTACAACAAGCACCAAGATGACTGGGACAAACTCCTCCCCAATGCTGAATTCCAGTACAACAACCATGTTCAGGCATCCACCCAGTTTTCCCCATTCTTCCTTGACACCAGATAGCACCTACACATGGGTTTTGAACCCTGGGCCCAACCCTCAGAGAATGAAGCAGTAAGCAAATTTGTGGACTGGATGAAGAGGTCACAGGAGGAGGCTTGAGCTGCACTGGCAAAAGCAAAAGATGACATGGCATGATACTATGACCATGGGAGGACCCCAGAGCACAGGTATCAGCCTGGAAATTGAGTCTACCTGGATGCCTCTGACATTATGACTACCTGACCCTCAAAAAAGCTGTCACACCACCAATTAGGGCTGTTCACAGTGGAACAGCAGGTGGGACCCCTAGCTTATTGACTCCAACTCCCTGTGGGGATGCACCAGCTTCATCCAGTGTTCAATGTGGTCAAACTAGCCCCAGCCTCTAAAGATCCTATCCTGGGGCAACATCTGCCACATCCACCACCCCCCATGGTGGTCAATGATGACAAGGAGTATGAAGTGGAGGAAATCCTGGATTGCCATTTATTCTGGAGACAACTACAATACAAGGTGAAGTGAAAAGGCTATGGAATTGAGAATATCTCCTGGGAGCTATGGGAGAACATACATGCCCCTGGACTTGTCAAGGAGTTCTACTGGAGACATCCAGATGCCCAACATGCCATATGAGGAATCTACCCTGTCTTGCTAGCAGACCAAGCAATCAGGGACTTCTTCTACCCTGCATGTCAAAATGCCACATGTTAGAGGGGTGATGTCAGGGGACTTCCATTTCCAACCTCCATGACTGGTTCCAGCACCTCCACAGCTTGTTTGACATCTCTGGGGATCCTTCCAGAACTCCAGAGTTCTCTGTATTACCTCAGCAACCATTGCTCTAAGGTTAGGAGTAACTCTGGTCACCTGTACAGTAGTTCCCATGCCTCCACCACCTGCTGATGCACCACACTGAGCAGTAGGGATCCTTAGACTTGTTCTCTTTGGATTCCCCTCTGCTAGGTGATTAGTTACTGATTTGTATTGTCATCTACTCCACTAATATACTTTGGATTCCCTTCTGCTAGCTGCATGATCCAATCCACCACCCCAGAGGTTGCCCTTACAAAGTGCTTGTTGTAGCCAATGCAGAAATCAAAGGTAGTGCCACAAATGCACCCAGCAAGGACTTAGCAATATGGTCTGAATGGTGGGACTTCAGAGTGACAAATGGTCACCTGGTCCAGAGACTGTGCACAAGTTGGAGCTTACTGTTCTCCTTGAGAACACAGAACCAGCATGAGTGGTAGGCTGAGTTGGAAGGCTTGTAGACACCAGCATTGAACTTTTCATGTATGATCTCACAGACTTCTTTTTCAAGGCCAGGTGGAATAGAGCAATTGTACTGGACCCAAGGGATATGCAGAACTGTTGCTATGTGTACTGGTGGGAAGAAGTTGGGGTGCAGGCTGCCATGTTTGGAGTTGTCAACAGCAAAGGGTTGATTTTGCTTAACAACAAGGTCAATGTCCACAAACCTGTCAATTGAGTCATTTTTTGAAGGGCATGCCCAAGGTTCAAATCCTATGTTGGGGTGCCTGCCAATGTCTGAGTCATCTGTGTGGAAGAGTGAATGTGGTTGTTGTACTGGAACTCTGCATCTGGCAGAAGCACATCCCAGTCATCTTACTTTTCATTACAAAACAGGTGGAGATACTATTCCAGTTCCTAGTTAACATGTTCTGTCTGCCCATCTGACTGAGGGTGATAGGCCATGGTGGTATGGAGCTTCACTCCCAGCAGGTGGTACAGCTCCTGAGTAAACTCTGCCACAATTTGGGGGCCTTGGTAAGAGACATACTAATCTGACAGACCATGGAGCTTCCAGACATTCTTCTGGTGCAGGCTAGCCACTCTCAGGACAGAGCAGGTGGTGTGGGTAGGGATGAAGTAGGCCCATTCACCATAGAGGTCCACTACTACTATCACAGCATTGTACTTATGAGCATCAGGGAGTTTAACAATGAAATACACTGATGCATCACTCAAGCAAGCAGCTGGAATAGGGAGAGGGTGGAGCTGACTCATGAGTGCCTGGCAATGAGGCTTGCTGTGGAGACAGAGATTGCAGGTGTTGGTGTAGGTGCCTATATATTGGGACATCTGAGGCCACCAGTAGTTCTGGGATACCAGCTCCAGCATCTTCCACCTTCCAGGATGCCCAGCTACACAAAAGTCATGGTGTTGCTTCACAATGTGTTGGTGGAGCTCCAGAATATTGGGCATGTAGATGCATCCTCAGAAAGTTAAAAGCCCATCCCAAAGACCCCACTTATCCACATGCACAGACTTAACTCTGCTTGCTTGTCAAGCTTGTAGGGCCTGTGCAGCCTGAGCCACCACATCCTCTTGTGCACCTTCTTGGTTTCCTCTCCAGATGTTCTTGAGGATGTTTGCCTCATCTCCTTGAACCACAATCCTCTCTAGAGTGTGAATGGCAAAGAGCTCAGGCTGGAGGAGGATGATGTCATTGTTATTCCCTGCCTCAGTGCTATGGTTAGCCTGCCTAGACAATGCGTCTGGTTTGCCCATGCTCTGCCCAGGTTTGTGATGCAGCAAAAAGTCAAAGTTGGCCAGATACAGGGACCACTGAGCTTGTCATTGATTTAGCTCCTTAGCCATATGAAAGTACTTGAGGTTCTTGTGGCCTGTCCAGACTTCAGATGTATACCATGCACCCTCAAGGAAATGCCACCATTCTTGAAGGGACCAAATAATAGCAAGCAGCATCTCCTTATCATGGAACTCATAGTTGCATTAAGGCTTTTGGAGTAGAAAGCTACTGCATGCCACTTGCCATCCCCTCTTGACTGTTGGGAGAGGACTGCTCCCATGGCAAAGTCAGAGCTATTGGCTTCAACATGGAAGGGAGAGTCAGAGCTATCAGCTTCAACATGGAAGGGAGAGTCATCATCTGAGAACAGGAGGACAGGTTTTGAGGTAATAGCTTGCTTGAGGGCACCAAAGGCACCTTGCTGTGAGAACTCTCACTGCCATGCTGTGTCTTTGACAGTCAGGTCAAAAGAGGGGATGTGCATGGTGAGAGAAATCCTGTATGAACCTCTGGTAGAAGTTGACAAACCCAAGAAAGGCCTGTACTTCCTTCTTGTTCCTTGGCTCAGGCCATTCCACTACACCTGCCATTTTAATGGGGTCCATCCCAGCTATTCCATGCAATATGATAAAACCTAGGTACTCCACCATAAACTGCTCAAATTCACACTTCTCAGGCTTCAGATAGAGCTAGTGTTAGCAGAGGCATTCCCAGACAATGTGTGTGACTTGGCAATGGTCCTCCAAGGTTTTTGATGTTCATCTTCCTCCTGAGGTTCACACCAAACACCTTGGACATCCTTGTAGAGGGCATTTCTATGAGGGAATGCTAGAGGGGGAGATCCAGGAGGCCAAGATCATGTCTTGCTTCCCCAAGCTAGAGGTGGCAAAACCAGCTCACTCTGAGTGGTTTTGGTCACAAAGGACCAGGTCCACCACAGAACAAATAGAGCCAGCTTCATTGAGCATGCCATCAACATTGTACATGGGGATAGGACAAGAGAGGGGACAAGTGGTGAGACAATGTTGTTTCACATAGTCTGCACTGAGGAAGAGGCCCATTGCTCTGCTGTTAAGCAGGGCAACCACCTTTCAGGTCTGCTGAGTATCCATTGTCTTGATCTCTACCTGTAGCTTCAAGGAGTTGGTAGAAGGGGTGGAAGCAATAATGCAGCAACAGGGGAGGCAGTGTTCTCATGCAGGAATCTGGAGGCATGGATTAGGAGATGTACTCCCAGCTGAGACTTTAGCTGGGGGGAAATTTTGTATGTCAGCATAGTATCAAGGGCGGCAGCAGATATATTTGATTCTATGGACAGGGGAGCATAATGATTAGCACTAGGCAATGGGGGTGTACAGGTCATCCATTGACCATTTAAAAAGCCTCCTCCAGCTCTATGGATGCCATCCCCAACTCTTCAGCTGTCTTGGTAAGGGGCACAGCTATGGACATGTCAGGAGAGGGCACTCTGGCTACATTCCAGGCTGCTAGAAGTTAGACAAGCAGCTCTTCTTGCTTCAATGCTGGGAGGTAGCACACCTCAGCCCTTGAGGACAGTAATGGGCAAAGTGGCCCACCTTTCCACAGTGTCAACACAGCAGGGGGTGGAGGATTGCTGGCAAGAAGCATCTATGTCCATTGGGACTCCTGATAGCAGGAAGTGTGTGGGGGCTGGAAGGGTTGCACTTGCTCAAGAGACTACTGGAGCATGCAGGGTTCTGGAGGGTATGAAAGGAGTGACTCAGGGGGTGAACCTGCCATGAGAAAAAGGTGCAATCAAGAGTTGCATCCACTACAGCTCATGTTGCAGTTCCATCAGCTGCCACTGTTTGTGTCCCACTTTGTACCAGGTCTCAATGCACTCATTGTTCAGATGCCCCTCTGCCATACTGTCAATGCACTCCATGAGCATGGGATTTAGTCCATCATGGAAGGTGAAGCAAAGCTGCAGACCATCTGGATACCCAGTTTGCTTGACTAAGGCATAGAACAAATAAATGTCCTTGTCCAGTGACCACTTCCCTTTACTGTACCAGGTTTGGCCTCAAAGAGCAAGAGTGACAGTCTTGGAAGGATCAAGGAGCAGGAACTCAGCTCAAAATTCCTTCTCAAACTGTCTAGCTGGAGAAACTCTTGACTCCTCTGGGGTGTCAGAAAATGTGCAATGCATAGGTCAAAGCTCAGCTTGCCTTTATGTAGATGAGGACCCAGGAAATTTTCAGGGTATTGGAGGCAAAGGCTTCACTGCTTCACTGGATATAGGTGATGCAGGATTGGAGGAAATGTTCCCCAACCTTACAGTCCCCATCAAATATGTCAGGGAGCACAGGACATGGAAGTTTGGAGTGAGAGGCCAAAACCTCCAAGCTAGATGCAGAAAAAAACCTCCCTGCAGCTGCTGGGGGTCCAGGAAAGGAGTCAGAGTGAGGGGGAGCTGTTCCAGGAAGGCCTGGAGGGAGAGGGACATGGCTTTAGTGGTTTGATGTAGTCCAGTGAGTTTGGCAGTTGTGGGGGGTAAGGCAAGCTTGGATAAGTTGCTCTAGGGATGGCAAATGGCTCCAGGCATTGTCCTGGGGGCTTGTGGCATCAGTGGGAGGTGCTGAAGTGGTTGGTTGGGTCATAGGAGGAACACAGAGAGTGGCAAGACACTGGTGGGGGAGAGACCTTTTGAAGAACCAAGCAGAAACTCAGACAATTGAAAAGGGGGCTCCCAGACAGAATATAGAAATTTGTTCTGCTGCAAGGGCAACCTCTGGAGGCTGTGTCTCAATCACACAACTGGCAGAGGGAATTCCAAAGTTTATGAGCAGTAGTGGCACAGCAGAAACTAACTAGATACCTGGCAGAGGGAATTCCAAAGAGAACAAGTCTGAGGATTCTGATTGCCAGGACTGCAAATTTACAGAATTGGACCATGAGAAATACTGTGGGAAATATGACATTGGATTCTGCACATGCACAGAGTCTGACATCATTTTCAAAGCTATTATCAAAGTCACATGACCAGAAACCAGAAATCCATCATAAATGGCTTCAATCTTGAGCCACAGATCACATGGTACTGTCAGATAGCCCTGGATTGAGAGTACTTGTGGCCAAAGGATGAGAGTCTAGGAATGAGAAGCTGACTGGGAATAGAGGAAACAAGATGATACTTCAGACATGTGCAGTCCCCTGACAGTCTGGGGCTAATAATGAAGTACAATTCTTTGATGGTTGCATAGAAAACATGACTGTATTTATAGTAAGTAAAGGTAATGAAACTAAAAAGAGTCAATAATGGTGAAAAGAGTTGCTAGCAACATAGGCCAAGCCAGGAGGAATTGCTTATGAAATTCAATAACCCAAAGTGTAGCTAGATTCAACACCTGGAATGACAGCCAGTATGCTGATTGCTAGAGTGTCACATAGTAAGGCATGAAACCAAATCAAGAAATAATGAAACTGAGGCAATAATATCAAGAAAGGGAATATTGTTGGCAACCTTACTAGGAGATCATTAGAGGTTGCCAGGGAAAGTCATCTGATGGGCTGGGGGCCTTAGACCACATGGGAGGAACATACCCTTCAGGCCATGTATTGTAGGCAGTGTCCCCTTTGAACACCACTCCTTGATCATACATGAAGAACTGTCCAAAGTCCTCCATATCACTGTAAGGCAATTTGGCAGGTCAATGCTCTCCACATGGACCTAGTGGGTCTACATCACACCATGGGCTGTTCAACAGTAATGACTGATCCAGCCTCTGTCAATGCCATGTTAGTTGCTACCAGTATTCCCATTATAGCCTGTCTCTGATGGTCTACAGCAGCCTGTCTTGCTGTGTAATCTCACAGCATTTTGCCAGGCTGTTGTGATGCATGGAGTAAGGTCAGTGCCTCATTGACTAAAGTGGGGGCAACAATTTCCCACCTATGAACAGTGAAGGCATTGCTAAGGATGCATGGGATCCTTGCAGCTTCTTCTGCTGTAGTTCACTACCTCCAGCACTAGGAAGAGCATATAAAGTTCCATGAGCTTTACCAGGTCAGTTTGAATGATCCCCACTCCTAGCAACTGTTGAATTGTTATATGCTTAGCTACTCTTGCAGCTCAGCATTGTTGCATTGAGGCCTGAGTGACCTCAACCTGGCTCTGCCAAAACACTAACACCCTCTGACAGAGGATGTCATCTGAATTAGCCTCAGCATAAGTATCCAAGGTGTCACCAACATCCTCTAGAAGCATTTCAATAAATGCTGGTGGTCCCACTAGCTTTGAGCTCAGGGCAGGCCCAACTCACAATTGTACAGGGCCCTCTGCCCTGCACATGTTTTTGTAGGTACTCCACAGTGGAGTAATCAACAAAGGAAAGTCCTGGCACTCTCCTGTGGTCACTGGGAAGGATCTAAGACCTTCCACTTGCAGTGCCATGGGCACATACAAAAGTTTTTCTCCTTGCTCACTGACATGGCTGCATCTTCCAGCTCTACCTTTGGGTATAACCAAGCAGAGTGCACTCAAGTGTCCTCAGTAGTGATGCCTGCCTGACCAGTTGCAGGTGGTCAAATGGGAGTAGCTGCTGGCAGCCCTCCTGGCATGATACCACTCTCTCTCCCAATGCCACAATGTTATGTGGCAAGATCCAATGTCCCATGTGGAGCACTCTGCAGTGCTCCATTGAACTCTGGTTTGGACCTAAACTTGGACATCTGTCCTTCCATGGTCACAATTGTACCCATTGAGGAAGATGAATTTTAAAATTATTAATGTTCTGATTGTAACTAGTGGTAGTGAACTTATTTCTGGAAGTTTGGCTTCTGCTTTGCAAATAAGTCAATGTTTGTTTGACTTGAAGAAATGTAACATTTTCATTATGGGTCATGCAGCTTATGGTTCACACCTTGTAAGTCAAAACCAGTCATGATTCTGTCTATGAAGTATGAAGTAAGGTGCTGCCTTACATAAGTAAAGTAAAGGGGTTTTATCAGTGGTCTCATGTGATGCTACAATAATGATATGACTGAATAATCAATCAATAAAGTAATCTTCATACATAGTAATGGGATGCTCTGCACTTATACACTCAATTTCATGCTCAATACAACTATTTCTTGGAGAGATATAACTTTGTGTGTATAAGGTGTGTCTAGTGACCTTTAAACTGAAGATGTTGGCATTGCCTTGTTGACAGCTTTCCTTTGATTTATGTAATATGTAATCTCTCCCCTGCTATCATTGATCATTGTTGACAGCTTTCCCTCCATTATGAGAAAAAAGTGTGCAAGACAAAAATTGTCAGACCATTCTCCTGAGTGATACACATTCCTCAGTGCAATGGTACCTTGATGACTTGTATATATACACAGAATCAAAATGTGCTTCTTGTGAATCAAATTTGTGCAGGGTGTTTGTCTATGTACAAGCAATTCCTATCATAA
Source organism: Termitomyces sp. 'cryptogamus' (assembly GCA_020091625.1). Classification (NCBI taxonomy): domain Eukaryota; kingdom Fungi; phylum Basidiomycota; class Agaricomycetes; order Agaricales; family Lyophyllaceae; genus Termitomyces; species Termitomyces sp. 'cryptogamus'. Next base: position 849,036 of record JAGYZC010000004.1, on the reverse strand, counting down.
GATGCAATATCACATCACCTATACTTTCTGTAGTGAATGTCACCATCAAGAATGGTATACAGTGTTGCTGGTATAATATACTATTCCAATCATCATTTTACTTCCCATATAATATCAACTGACAGCAGAGAAAGCTGAATCCATGATGGTTTAACAACTGGGTGAAGTACTTGTCAGAGTCAGCTATTCAGACCATTGATCTTTCGGTTTGTGGTGAAAGAGAGGATTTGGTAGTATTCTATACATGTGATTTGATTGCATAAATCAATGAGCACCTGTTCAACTGTCTTTGAATCTCTGTAATCATGGTCCCTCATTGTACAAACCTTGCAGGTTGTGCATTCAAAGTACATACCTTTTTTGAGATATATGTCATGTAGTAACATGGCTTACAACAAAATGCATAATTGTTTGGCTAGATCACGGGCATGCCATGCTGTGCAATGGCCCATACCTACTAGTTATTAATTCGAAGATTCCCTGTGAGGAATGAGTAAGTATCAGAACTCTTTGGTTTTCAAAAGGTACTAGTACTGACCGAGGAAGCAGGACGACTCTCCTACTCTTCTGAATGTCCAGTCCACCTTTTTGAAAGTACCTCTGACTCTCAAAGCTCCAAGAATCATGTCCCCTCATCCAGTAAGCCATGCCATTCAGATAGTGTTTCACTTGATCATCAAACTCTTTACCAAAAGATGGGACATGGCATAGGTCCTCCAAGAACTTGTGTACAAGCTTTAAACAGTAGTCTCCAACCCACTCCATTGCTTCGTTCAAGCCAATATTTTCTTGATGCATCACGACAATAACCGCGTTATGAATATCACCGCGGGCTTGTTCAATATTGTAGGAATACATATCCTAGTCAAAGTTCAGAGTGGAATATAGTCAGAATAGAATATAGACGGTCGAGAGAATACAGAGATTACATTCATGAGTATGGTCAGATCACTGCAGACATCCGTGAGTCGACGAATAACCGGATCTTCAAAGACCTCGTCCGGAAGATCGAGTGTGAATTGAATAGGCATGAATGTCGCGTTCAATGCAGCTGTAGAACGGCGGAGAATAATATAATCATCAATGTTCCTGATGAAGCATTGAGCACGATCATGAGCTTCTTCAACAACTGCAGTGGTGTATTCGTCGAGTGCTTCGATGAATCGACGGCGAGCACTTTCGGATACACATTTTAATGACGACTGCGAGAATCTAGATGAGGACACAAAACAATTAATTTTGAGAGCCTCTGAATACATCCGAGACTTACTGGCGGCTAATCTCTCCAATTACACACTCGTCGGCTGGCCTGGGTTTGTGAGGATTGCGTAAGGCATCCATGACAATCGTTGCCAGTTGCCGAGCTTCATGAGGCATCGCAACATCCGTATATTCATCATAACAGGTATACAGAAGCATGAGATCACAACACGTGCGAAGGACATCTGTATACCCACAGATATGTAGTAGTTGATAAGAATGACTAGATCATTCTGAGCTAGCAGAGAAGTATACCTTTGTTCTCCAAAGGATATGTGAGAGCAGCGAGCAACTCTAAAGATAGCAAAACAATATAATCAGTCCTCTGGCCTAGATAGACAGACAGGGCTCACCAATCTTGCCGAGGTCCATTGCCCGTTGTACACGGGGTAGGATTCCATCGAAACTTCGTATCCATGCTGACGATTCTGCTTTTGCCTGAAGGTAGTGTGGATTGAGAATGCGCTTCCAGGGCCATTGCACAAGAGGATCAGGGAGAATGAAGACGGATTCTGAGGGGTCAGCGGTCATCTTTCAGTATGCCTACATTCCTCTATTGAAATCCCCTCCCCCAGTACTTATAGGAAAAAAGGTGGCAGATCTTTCCATTGTCAACTGTAAAAGAACCTGTACTCTGACAACTAGGAATGATTATCTCTAAACATAATATGACAACTAGAGTTCGATAGGCAGCTCATTTTTGATGAGGATGAGGACTTCATACAGCAGAACCTTGGAAATGAAGACTTGAACACAGTTGCCTTGTCAGGTGTCAGGAAGGATCATAATCCTGTCAGGAATTCGTGACGATCAATGATCATTTATTGATGATAGGCAGACTCAATGTCTAATTCGGCATCATTTGCTTAGCTGCCCCCTTCCTGCAATAACACGCCTCTATTGCTGGACTTATTTTTGAGCCTATGTGTCTATTGTCACTGAATCATACTTGGTTCATATCTACGCATATGAACATCTTGAGGATACATACATAGGTAGGGATGTAGTCTACGCGTCTGAAGCTCATTAATGAATGATCATTGATCGTCACGAATTCCTGACAGGATTATGATCCTTCCTGACACCTGACAAGGCAACTGTGTTCAAGTCTTCATTTCCAAGGTTCTGCTGTATGAAGTCCTCATCCTCATCAAAAATGAGCTGCCTATCGAACTCTAGTTGTCATATTATGTTTAGAGATAATCATTCCTAGTTGTCAGAGTACAGGTTCTTTTACAGTTGACAATGGAAAGATCTGCCACCTTTTTTCCTATAAGTACTGGGGGAGGGGATTTCAATAGAGGAATGTAGGCATACTGAAAGATGACCGCTGACCCCTCAGAATCCGTCTTCATTCTCCCTGATCCTCTTGTGCAATGGCCCTGGAAGCGCATTCTCAATCCACACTACCTTCAGGCAAAAGCAGAATCGTCAGCATGGATACGAAGTTTCGATGGAATCCTACCCCGTGTACAACGGGCAATGGACCTCGGCAAGATTGGTGAGCCCTGTCTGTCTATCTAGGCCAGAGGACTGATTATATTGTTTTGCTATCTTTAGAGTTGCTCGCTGCTCTCACATATCCTTTGGAGAACAAAGGTATACTTCTCTGCTAGCTCAGAATGATCTAGTCATTCTTATCAACTACTACATATCTGTGGGTATACAGATGTCCTTCGCACGTGTTGTGATCTCATGCTTCTGTATACCTGTTATGATGAATATACGGATGTTGCGATGCCTCATGAAGCTCGGCAACTGGCAACGATTGTCATGGATGCCTTACGCAATCCTCACAAACCCAGGCCAGCCGACGAGTGTGTAATTGGAGAGATTAGCCGCCAGTAAGTCTCGGATGTATTCAGAGGCTCTCAAAATTAATTGTTTTGTGTCCTCATCTAGATTCTCGCAGTCGTCATTAAAATGTGTATCCGAAAGTGCTCGCCGTCGATTCATCGAAGCACTCGACGAATACACCACTGCAGTTGTTGAAGAAGCTCATGATCGTGCTCAATGCTTCATCAGGAACATTGATGATTATATTATTCTCCGCCGTTCTACAGCTGCATTGAACGCGACATTCATGCCTATTCAATTCACACTCGATCTTCCGGACGAGGTCTTTGAAGATCCGGTTATTCGTCGACTCACGGATGTCTGCAGTGATCTGACCATACTCATGAATGTAATCTCTGTATTCTCTCGACCGTCTATATTCTATTCTGACTATATTCCACTCTGAACTTTGACTAGGATATGTATTCCTACAATATTGAACAAGCCCGCGGTGATATTCATAACGCGGTTATTGTCGTGATGCATCAAGAAAATATTGGCTTGAACGAAGCAATGGAGTGGGTTGGAGACTACTGTTTAAAGCTTGTACACAAGTTCTTGGAGGACCTATGCCATGTCCCATCTTTTGGTAAAGAGTTTGATGATCAAGTGAAACACTATCTGAATGGCATGGCTTACTGGATGAGGGGACATGATTCTTGGAGCTTTGAGAGTCAGAGGTACTTTCAAAAAGGTGGACTGGACATTCAGAAGAGTAGGAGAGTCGTCCTGCTTCCTCGGTCAGTACTAGTACCTTTTGAAAACCAAAGAGTTCTGATACTTACTCATTCCTCACAGGGAATCTTCGAATTAATAACAGTGGGTATACCATCATTTTTTCCAGCTGTACAGATCCGCTGACTCAAATTGTTGACCCTCGAAAATATAGTTCAACCCCCTCAAGCTCACTTCACCATCTTGCTCGCATATCAAGTTGTTGTTTTCCTTTTGCAGTATGCTTTTGTAAAGAGGTATTAACTCGATCACAATGGTTTCATATGCCCATGGTTACAACGTAAACTACTATCTGATGCATTGATGCCTGTCTTGACCTGCAATGAGCGGTTAGCATGGTATCCCAGTCATACAAATGTACGTGCAATTGATCAATCTGACACTAAGCTCAGTACTACTGCCAAAATAAATACTACAATTCATGACGGAGATATAATGAGAGTTCGACTCCTGGAATATAACTCATTTTGAACGCCTAGCCTCAGCTCCCGTCCCTGTATGTATCCTCAAAATATTCTTTGACGCACCATCCCCACATGTAGTAAGTAACACACTCACTCACTCATACACGCACGCACAGAAAAATTTTGACCTATACCGAATACGGGAACACGGGAACGCGGAATAAAACCCGATCTTTAGGCTCCTCCATGTCGTGTCGGGTATTCGGAATAATGGCTGACGGTTCATCCCTGCAGGAGCCTGGAATATACCTCAGGAAGTATGAATCCTGGCTCGAGAATTTTGAGCGATTTTTGGGAAAAAATGGAGGTCAGGTTTGGGGTTTTTAATCCTGGCGCGGTCAAAACTTTGAGGTCAGGTTTTGGAAATTTGTTTGTAGTGAAAACAAAGTTTTCACCTAACCAATAGGGCTCCGCACCGTACCGTATTACGGGTACGGCCGTAGAAAAATGATGAGTCAAGACGGGTAATTTTTGAGGGTACCGGTACCGTATAGAGAGGCAAATATGAATCGTACGAAACGGTACGGATATATAGACGGCCGTGAAACGGGCTACGGGAATGTTGAATATGCAGAATATAATTGTAATGAATGAAAAAGGCACTTTTATGAACAATCAAAGATGCAATAGTAGGAATCTAATGCCCAAAGTGAAAAAGTGTTCAAAATGTGACTTATGAAGAACCTTCGTTGCCTTCTCGCGTTACAAATGCAGCTTTTTCTTGACCACCATGAGAACACAAATTGTTGCAGGCTTTAAGCTGGCACGGCAAAGTGATATAGTATCACGGCCATCAGAAAAACTCGTTCTACAGCCACAGCAGATTCTGAATAACAAAAACCGTGAGCATCTGTCCGTCAATGACATTATACACTCACCAGGAATTGAGAATGTGTCTTGAGCATGATGGTACAAATCAGGGAACTGAGCACGTCAACCACGCCACCATAGATTGGTTCCTACACTCTACCCTCAGTTGTAGGGATCTCAGTGAGGGCAAACAATCCTCCACTATCACTACCCTGAGTGTAATAATTGTTCTGGTACATCTCAAACTTGATGTACTCCTCATCCTTGGCCTGAGTCCCATCAGATTCATCCATGTGTTCAACTTTGACTTTACCAAGCTCTTTGTCCTGTTCATCATCAGTGTCACCCACATCCAAGGGAGCGGCAGTATGTACTGCTTGCACAAATACACAAGGAGTTGGTTTACCTGGCTCCCTGCACCTCCAGGCAAAGTGATCAACCTTCCTGCACTTATAACAAGTAGCAGACTGACTGGCATCCTTACTTGGTTGGCCAAATGCAATGGCCAACACATTTTTTCCAGTGGCAAGATGTTTACTTGCTGCCTGCACTGCTCCAGTAGGTTGGGGAGGCACCTGACCCCCAACTGCCCATAGAGCCAATGGCTTTGAGGCCAGCCATACTGCTGGCCTTTTCACCATTCTGGGCAGCTGTGGATGGAAACTCTATCCTGCCAATTTGGAAGGATCAATCCAATCCTTTTTATCCAACTGCTGTGCTACCTCCAGCCAGTTTTGACACATTGAAGGGCCATACTATCCTCTCTCCCTCTTGAAGAGTACTTTGATACTCCTCTTCCAGGACCAATGGGGATGGGTGATCATTGGGAAGACTATTAGCTGCCTTGACCCTGTCCTTATCCTCTGCCTCCTCTACAGTGGGCTGTCTTGATCCACTGGATAGTCAGGGCCACTCATCACAATGTTTCTCCACTGTACAAAAGCATTGTGTGCATCCATCTGCATCTTCCGGCTCCAATTTACAAGCTGGAGTCACCATTACATTAAATTCCCTCCAGATGCTGGGACTCACACAAACTAGCATTGCACCTGATGATGGAAGTAACACTCAAATTGACAAATCTGACAATCTTTAACTTTTCCTTCATTCAACTAGGTCTCACAGGGGAAAAAGAATTGGTGCAGGTCCTCATGTGCTCTCAGGTAAGTCTATTGTTTGGGCTAGTGGAGCAAGCTCATCATTCAGTAAGTATGATGCATGCAAGGTACTGGTACCAATTCAGGAGCATATCAACTGACTTGTCACCAAAGCTACTGACCTCAGATGGTGACCAGTAATTTCCCTTTTGAAGATGATCATTGTTCACACAACCTGTCTATCATATGAACTTATTATGATAATGTATAGTATTTGTGTCCATGTTCAAGTCTTAGAAGCTGTCACATCATCACTTGAGCCCCTTTTGCAGCTTCTAAGACAGATTTGTTGTCTTTATGTTGGAGCTACCTGGGTAGACAGGTCTCCAGACTTGTATATGGGGGCTGGTGTCTACTGTCAGTCATAATACCATGTCATGTCATGCTTTGCCTTCACCAATGCTGCCTTTGCCTCCTCCTGTGCCTTCTTCATCCTGTCCACAGATTGATTTACTCCACCAATAATTCCAGGACACCAGCTCCAGGGTCTTCCACCTACCAGGATGCACAGCCACCTAGGAGTTGTGGCAGGGCCATTAGCTTACTGGTTGAAACTCCCTGTAGACCTGTGCCAGCTGCACACAGTCTTTGAATATGTTTGGTAAGAGGTTCCAGCAATGAGCAGCTTGTTATCAGCAAAAAGAATTCCTGTTTGGCATTGATAGGAGTTAATAAATCATAATGAATCACAGTCAAGAGTTCATGGAAATAGATCAACAATGTTGTCAAGAGTTCTCCAGAAAGCTTCTGCAGAGAACTCTTCCTCAAGAGTGTAATAAGTGATTTTCAAAGATTTCTGGAGGAGCTGGAGTTACTGGTTGATACAAATTTGGAATAACTGGGAGTGAAAGGAATAGTGTGAATGACAACTCCTGTACATCCCTTCTTGTCCTCTGTAACCCAGCAGTATGTTGCCTATGAAACCTTGTGGGTGGGCTCCAAGATGATGATTACTAATTTGTCTAGCATTTGTGTGCAGTGGCAAAGAACCAAAATGCACAGTAAAAAAGTATCATCAAAGGGTGGAAGCTGTATGCCCAACCCAAATCCAATAAAGTTATCTAATGATCTTGATGCAATATACCATTTTTCATGGATTCTCTCAAGTTTCAAAATTCCAATCTTGGTGACATGACTACAACACAATGAGTTGAAATGCCAAGATTTGGTAACTCTTCCTGTGCTTCCATTGCCTCAGGAGTGAGTTATTAGAGACTGGCCTTCTTCCCTTCTTTTCATATATAAACTGTTTGCAGTGCTACTCATGCGACAATTAGACCTTCTTCCAAGAGATATCAAGATGTAATTTACTCAGCCTCTTGCATTCTTGACAAGGAAGACATCTCAATCGAGTGTATTCTAAGCTTCTTGACCTCAACTTTCTAAGTTGAACTGCCTGAGCTTTCACTACCACAATGTCCTTACTAATAGAGTTCCTGACCAGCCGAATCTAGTTCTCACACTTCTGGAAGAGGTGCATTCCGCATCACTGCGATACCCTCTTCCCAGTCATATTATCCCCCTAAAGTGTCACCAAGAAGCACTAACTGTCCTTGCGGCGGTGGAACCATTTGATCGAATCTGATCAGCTGGTCTGCAGGCCATTCCTCCAACTCACTTTTTCCATGGTTGCTGAGGGTGCTGTTTTCGATTTCTGACCATATTTTGCAATCACCGATGGAGGAAAGCCACTCATGATCATTAGTCGACCAATAATTTCCCTTATTACTAGCGTATCCAAGGCACACATTCTAGCCGAAAGCTTGGGTTCACTTGCACCTAAACTGTCGAGACAATATTTAGCATGTCAAGAATTGTCCAATTCATGCTGTTCCCTTTGGGCCTTGGGCCTAAGTTTATATGCTTCCCACTATATCAAATGTCTCAACACAATATCTCAACACAATATGCGCCACACTATCTAGAACTTCTTTCGAGATAATTACAACAAGCTGAAAAGATGGTTTATATCCACATTCAAGGGTATTGTGATTATCGATTCTGTGGTCACCGGCAGCTAGTAGCCGTTGCGTCCGTGGCCCTCCAAGTATATGGTTATTGTCAAGACATCAAGTGATGGACAAATATATTCCCTTTTTTGATTTGAGTTATTTTTAACCATTGTGTGTTGAGTATACCGAGAAGTTTGTTAATATAATTCTTTATCTGGATGGAGATTTAAATCTGACATCGATCTTCGTATGAGTAGGTGCCTTGACACAAGTAGGATGAAACAACACCGGAAAACACCAAAAATGTACACAACAAACAGGTACGAAACACATCCTGTGGCTACAAGCTTATGCATAAACTCCGATTTTTGTCCGCGAAGTAGCGCCACTCCCAGAACATGGTCACAGAGCTATAAGAATGAAACGAATTTGCCTTTGAATCCCTCACCAATCTGGCTATCTGTCTCAGCTCTTCAAATCGTATACAGTACGTCCTCAACGTCGTCTTTGAGTATCATATATTCATGAATGTTCTTATTCACAACGCTTTAACGTTTCAGCAGCATATGGCTACCCACTCTCCTCGCTTCAAGATAGGTTCAGTGATCCCCAAAGATATTCATAACTTTCTCCTAGGCGACCAGCTATACGTTGATTTCATTGATGTTGGGGAGCTTACCATAACTGGCGATCCGTTGCGTGACGCCGCTCGTGCACGAGTGCCAGACAAACGAAAGAATCACGCCGTCATACGCATACCTCTCCAGGACAAGACTATATATCAAGGGGAAAATATCTTAGGTATTGTGATGACTATGGAATTGGTTCAAGGAAGCATAGAGTCAAACCGAGCTGTCTATGAAGTGGATGATGGAAAGGGTATGTTGTTGCTTAAACTTATCAGTTATAATGGACCGCCACACAACACCGTGCAATATTATTCTGTCAAACTCCACAATGGGCTTCGAGTTGGCCATATTATCAACTGTGTCTTACATAACAGACTCCACATATTCAGCTTTTCCAAGATCGGCTCCTCATTTGTTGGATGCCGTGATTTTGTGTGAGTAACGATTTTAGTGTCCACCTTTATCTTGATTTCAGAGGATTCACAACTGGTCTCGTTACTGCAGGCTACAATGCCTCCTCAAACTCGAATATTACAAGTACTGCGAAAGAAATTGCATTGAGTCAGGACTACCAATCTATGACCAGATGGCCTATCGATATTACCTTCCCTTGTCACGTATTCCTCGCACCATTCTTTATGTTGACAAGGGAGATTTCACTGACCCAAGCTTTCGACGTATGGAGCCAGATACTAATAACAGGATCTACACATGATGGTCTCCTAGGCTTTGATCAATGTTCTTTGTTTCTCTACACCTGAAGCATCGCTGTTTGTGTACAAGTGATACCTTTAAACAAGCATGTACGCACCTTGATAACACACTGTGAAGCCCTTTGTTTGATTGTCATCCGCATAAATGATATCTGCCATTCAGCCAAGTACATCTTTACACATACCTTATAAATCTGAAAATCATTTCAAAACATGAGTATTTTCTTCATACTCGAACATCGCTGACCTGCCTAGATCCCGTTCTTATCGGGTCATATATTAGTGCTCTGATCTACGTTACAGCGTAGTTTGTGTCCGCACTCATGCACTCCACTTGACTAGCTTTTTCCATATCTGCCCGTGGTCGTTGTGCGGGAAGTACTAGTGGTTGGGATTGTTGGGATGGGCCCAGCGGGAGTAGTTGGGCTGGGTCGGACGCCAACCACGTGACACGTCGCGCGATAGCTTGTTGCTTCACACGCGAGTTGTGGTTCGAGTCCGCGTTCCTGTCTTTTCAGTGGAGTAAAGATTTGCTTTTTCTTCGAAGGCGTGTGCGTGTATGGAGGTTGGTGTCATGGTGCGTTGGACCTTGGCAGGCCTACGATACGCGATGCGTGAATAGGATCAAGAACGACTTCGGCTCCATATATGGTATGACGCGTCGAAAACTGTCTTTAAAATGTATAATCCTCTTGAGGCTGTACACAAAATCTCTTGCACTGCATACGTAGAGCTCTATTCATTCAAAAAGGTGTTAAGATGAAAGATTACATAAGCGAAGGTGGCACTACTATCTGAACAAGGAAACTGAGAGCTTCACAAATATAGATATATAGGTCTACAATTCCATCATGGGAGACCGTTAGCATTGTAGGTACTGTGTTTAAACTGTTGACATAGACACTCATCTCTTCTTCAATAGTCATCACCAATTGTCAATTGTATTTATGCCAAAGAAAATTCATTTCGTTGGCTGCTTCCCCAACAAGTCATTTAAGTGTCAACTGGTTTGTCTATAGTGGCTGGATCAGACCTTCCATCAGATACTACTGTTGTTGAATGTCCTTTTGACTTGGCTATCCATTGAGGATTTGGCCCAAAGATGCTTACTTCATATACTCAACTCAAAGGAAGAAGTTGAGACTACTGGCTGAGCTGAATAACAGTGCTGATTGTATCTCTGTTGCCATTGGATCTTTGAGGAAAGAGTATGATATGCCCAATGCACTGGAGGTGATACAGGAGTCCCGCAAGAATCAAAAGACATGCAGAAAGAGTCAACATGGCAGGAAACAAGATTAGCACTGTGACAGCTGCCAAGGGAAGAACATTTTTTTCCATTTGCCTAGCTTACAAATGTTGAGTCATGTTTCAAGCAATGGACAAGCTTTTTTTCCCAGGAAAGAGAATACTGTAAGGAGACATGAGAGTTTCTCTTCACCAGCTGTGGCATTGCATGGAACAAATGTGTTAATTCCAGAACCTTGTGTCTCATGCAAGAAACAGTGGCCTCCCCACTTACTTTCCATCCATTTTGACAACTCCCCCAAGCTGACGTGCTTGGCCAAGCTCATGCTCTCCAGGTCGTTGGCATAAAACATGTCAGAGAGTTCCAAATTCAGTCTCCACAGACAACATATACACCTCATAATAAAACAAGTACTTTCAGTGTATCAAGCTTCTGGTGCTCATCATTCCACTCTGCCCTCTTCTGCTGGACATCTTGAATAGCAACCTGATGCTTCACTTTCTCTACTTAGATCTGCTGGTAGTAGTGACTTGAAACCCAATCAGGAGCTAATTTGGAAGTCACCCAGTAATCATCTGCACAATTTTGGACACTGTACCTCTTCCAGTCAGAAGTAGACCTGTGGTGTCATTTCTCCCTATGTTCTTGGGAAGAGGTGTGATAGAAGCTCCTCCCTCACTATTTCATGCTTGATTAGTGATGAAGCAACAAGTTCATTACTACAAGGCATTATGGGGAAACTCTAGGGTCCATAAATTTCTCACTAAAGTAGCTCCTCTCCCTTGGAGTCCTTCCAAGGAGACTGTGCCTCAGCATGTGAATATGCCAAGTGAGTTCATTTGATCTTGGCCACATTGATCATGATACAAAGGACATAGGGATTTGATATCTGAAGCAACAAGTGTCAGTTATCTTCAAAATTAGCCAAGCCAAGAGGAATTATCAAGTGCAAAAAGGAAAGTAAGATATCCCTCTAGAGGCTCTCTATGAGAGTCATCAAACATATCCTTTGAGTTGATATCATAATCAAAGTATTATAACTGAAAGGGTTCATTGAACTTATACTGAGAGACATCTGAATAGAGGACCTACTTATTGAACACACTCAACAACTTATTCAATGTGACTTGGTCTGTAATATTTCTAATGGCAACATTTGATATTGTTCCCATACAGTATGAGGCTATTTTTTTCATCTTCTTTGCACATTAAATAATTACCTTGCAGTCTTGTATTCTGTCCAAATGGTGGCAACTGTGTTGTTAAGTACAGATCTCTTGGCCTCAGCCTTGAGAGCATTAGTTTTTGTGTTCTGCTCTCATATTTTGCATTGGAGTCTGGAGAGTGCCTCTTGAGCCCCTGTATTTCTTCATGCTTTGTTTATATACCTGCTGCCATGCACTCCATCTCCTGTACAATATTATGATCTGGTCAGTGATTATAGTGATGCTTCTGTCCATCTTCTCTAAATCAGTCTGCATAACTAGAGTGAGTTCAAGGACATCAAAAGATTGATTTTTCTTTGACTGAATGAGCCCCTAGAGTTGATGCCTCTCTTTACTCAATTCTTCCATTTTACTAATGGCCACTACCTCATTTTCATTGAACTACCTCTTCCATTGTGGCCACAAAGTTGTGCTGGAATACATGCCAATGAGAATTATATTGTCTGGGAATACATGCACTTCTGTGTGTCCTCAATGTTCTTTGAGACCTTGGGAAGCCTTGTCTCTTGTGCTATGTTTGTGAATTTGCTCTCCATTTCTTGCTCTCCATTTCTTTGTCCTTGCTGCAAACATGTGCCCAGGCAAATTCTTTCTTGAGTTTGTCATCATTTTGCTTCTGTTGTCTTGCTGCCTCTTGAAAAGGTACTGTAGCTTCTTTGAATGCAATGCCTAAATCTGGGAAGAACTGATATTTGCTGGGCACATAGTATACCTGTTCGAAAGCTGAGAAACTTGGCTGCCTCTGAGGAAGAACCAGGCACACAAAAGAACATGAGATTGCATTGTTTTACAGAGTTTGAAAAATGAACCTTATATTTGTTGCCAGGAGCAGAATCAGGAACCCTCAGGCAGCATTTAGAATGATTTAGAATGAGAGTTGGCTGGAGCACTCAATAAAAAGAACTGAATTGCCTTAAATAAATAAATGAAACAGACATAAATTCAAAAGGTCAATTGTATGTGGTCTATTCTTGCTAAGCACAGATCTCTGATTTTTGATATTTTTTGTGACTTTACAGAATTTCCCAGTTTCTATGCAATGCAATGATCACATGTCTTTGTCATGTGTGGTCTAGGACCTCAACCCATTGGATGACTTGCCTTTAGGACTTGTAGTGACTGCTAGAGCCTAGTGACTTGATGATTTGACCTCTTGTGGTATTATTGAACAGTTTTCTTTCTACTTGATCTGGTTTTATTCCTTTGATACCATGGCAGCATTGTGACTGTCATTCCAGGTGTCAAATTTAGCTATACTTTGGATTATTGAGTCTTGTAGGGCATTCCAGCTGAGTTGCCAAAGTCACTACTGACCAGTTCACTGTTGCTCACTAGCATTGTCTCCTCTTGTTTTCAATTCACTTACTGACTATAAATACTGTCTTGTTTTCTATACAACCATGAAAAAACTGTAGTCTGCAATAGCTCCAGAGTTCAAATCTCAGCTTTTGAATGCTAAGCTTTCTTCCATTGTTCTAATGCTCTTTTAATGACTGTCCATCAGGACCACAATCCTAGAGGAGGAACTCTTACAGTTGCCAAAGCCACCTTTGGGAAGTGATGCCAACAGCAAGTATGTAGATGGCAAAAGAGACTAGTGGAGTAAGAAATCAGAGCAAGTAATGAATTGAGAGAAGATCAAACATAAACAAGAGATCAGGTAATGTCAAGGCTGGAGTGCTAGCTAGATAGTAGGAGAGCTTATATACAAGTAGGCTACTTCCTGAAGGGCAAGCCAAGACATAGTCTCACAAAGACATTCATGCAACACAGCAGGAAGGAACCTGTGTGCAACAAAACTGGGTTTGATCCATCTGACCATGTCATATCTACCAATGTAGACTCAGATCTTAGCAATCTTAGCAATCTCAACAAGGAGGAGGAGCCAGTGATGGTGAGTGTCAAGAGGTGGAGGCTGAATAAGTTGGGCAAAGTAGTGTCTGTTGCATCCATCCCAGGTCAGTATTTTGTACAGCATGTGATGATGGTTCTCATTGTTCTTCCTAGCATGTGAGAAACCCCATAGATATTGAAGCTTAACATAGTCATGTACTGATTTTTCAATCAACATATCAACATACATATTACATACTGGATAATCTACTATTGTGTATCTTATGGATTTCAATGGTGATCATCAAGAAGTTCTCAGCATCTCAATGTTATGGCTCAGCATGTCAATGTCATGAAGTGTGTTGACATGCTAACTCAAATGGAATCATGTGAGGTTGTATTACATCATCTGGTCTGCATTTTTCTCATGTACCTCTGATTACTCCCTTTACAACACAAGTTCTGGGTTTACCCAAGCTCCCCACTAGTCTTCTGGGTTTACCCACAGACTGTTAGGTCCTCATGTGGCTTGACTATTTTCCTGCCAGTGCTATGAGTGTGCAGAGTCTTGGAATTTTCAGGAGGCTCATGTTTGTGCTCACTGTCAGTGTCCTGTGCCAGTGCAAGTTCTACATCTGGCCCAAATTCCATCCATGCTACAATTGGTGGAAATGGTGGAGGTGAAAGTGAAGTGAAATTGAGGGCAAAGAATATGGTCTCTCACTATAAAGTCTCATCAGAAATCACTGGAGACCATGTCAGTCTCACAATGATTCAATACTCCTCTATGCAATGATGCTTTGGCATTGCCATCCACACATTAAGTATCAAGCATGCCTTAAAAACAAGGCCCTTTGTCTGGATCAATCAGATAATTTTTGCAAGGAGCCTTTGAAATGTCTGCCCTTTCCTTTTGCTCTTTATTCATTATTATCTTCATCATGTCTGTTGTAGAGGTATCTGTGTCTCCTATTGTCTTTTTTTGCAGGCAATGCTCATATCCTTTCTCTCAGAACAATCAGTACCAATTCTTCTGTGACCTCAAGAGCAGAAAAGGTCCAATCAGCTCTATGATTTTCAATCATGATGTCATCCTTGTGTTTATTGATAATGAGTCACATTTATTGAACTGGCCTTTTCACTCTTTGAGTGCTTTCCAATTATAGGCAATGATGGTCATATCCACATCTATTCAAGAAAGGACTTTGCCCACATCCAAACTCTTCACAAATCAACTTGGGGCAAGGTCATTACTATGGCTTATCTGGACTGGGAATCAGCTGCTGGCAATAGAGTTGAGGTGCTCTGTGTAGGTAGCATACAAGGACTTGTGTCCCTAATTCCCCAGGCCAACCAAAAATCTGTGCATGCTCCTATTTGAACTTGGGCTTCTTGCTGACCCCACATCACAGTGGTTTACCCAAAAGTCTTCAAAATCCATCAAAATATTTGGATTCAATGATAGTGTTGCTGCCAAAGTCTATGATGCCACTAATAAATGACTTGTGCTTGTTAGCTATGGTGGAATTCTGAAACATTTTAGCATTGATGGCTGTGGTGAGTTGTGTTTGGTTATTAGTTAACTATTCCCCTCACCAGTTAGCAGTTGATTTGATTGAGCTCTGGACCATTGAAGAGCCATCTCAAGCAATACCTGTCAGCCCAGCATTCTTTGGTAGGGGGCAACAACAATTTTTCTAGTTCACAAGAGAATATTTCTTGCTATTCATCAAGCTACAGGGCTAATTCAGATGATTGCCACTCCTTAGCTCTCCATTGGTCACTGTTTCATCATTGGCAGGTCTAGTTCTGGCAGTTTCTGTGCCTCAGTATGGACCAATCAGGTAGGCAGCAGCCCTAACAATCTCTGAAATGTATGTTTATTGTCTTACCAGCTCCAAGCCCACTTGTTACTGTGCATCTGGCAATGTTTGCAGACAAGTGGTTATGGACTGCAGAGTGGGGTGTCATCCTGTCCTTATTCTTGGCATTGGTAATCATGTCCTTTGTATCCCTTGATGTGAGTCCATTGAATTTTTGGCCAAGTTCACTGCAGTTGACTTTGCTTTATCAAGTCTGCTGCTTTCCTGAGATTCTTGTGCTTTGCAGTGCTGCATGTTCAAGATCCTACTGCTCAAGCTCCAGTTGTCACCATCACCTCTGCATTAGTCTTTTGAAATGGTGGACTGAGCAGTACCCACTCAAACCCCCTTGTACTTGTGCCCATTACATGTACAGTGACTGGCCCACCTAACTTCATCATATAGCAACTGCTCAATTTGAAACTCCAACAGCAGTGGTTCATGATTGAGTGAAAAGCATGTTTACTGGTGCCATGTTAAATGAAGACAAGGAAGTCAAGGAGGCTTCAGTGTTTCTGCTCCCAGGTGGTAGCACTCCAAGTGCAACTGTTTCTCTGTGATTTTCCTTGTTCCACATTAAGCAGTTTCAAATGTCATGTTATTGACTACTGGTTGAAGGACTTCCAGCCTTGAGCTGGAATTGGGTTTGTGAGTTTTGAAGACCACATTGGTTCTGAGCAAGAGAGGCACAGAGGCATTGCCTGTCAGGTTCCGCTGACCTCGGGGGCTCAGCTGCACTGGGTGAGTCCTTACTAGGCGGGCGTGATCCCCTTGCACTGGCAACTGAACACTTGAAAGCGTTCTGGGCACTGATGGCTTGCGCGGATAGTCGGTGGGATGTGATCCGGACAGGTCTGGGGAGGTCCGGAGAAGTTGGATTGTGAGGAAACGGGACGGGCTTGGTGGGGTTCAGGCAGGAGACCATATGGGAGATTCGCAGACACAAAGGAGTAGGTGGCTACACAATCAATGGGAGCGGAGCCAGGGTTTGATGGGAGATCAATTGGGGTTGATGGAGTCCGGGACCAAGCAAAGAGCAAGGTTCGGACCTGGTGAAAGAGTGTTGGGGTTTGTAATCATAATCGCAGAGTTCGTGAGGTTGTTAAGGTTGAGGAAGACTTGGGCACAACGGCCGGACGGAGTCACCGAGACAGCGTCGGACAAAATGAAATGGAGTCAAGATGGAACATGAGTAGATTTGAGTGGAGATACGAAACGATAATGAGAATGATAGCAAAATGGAGACAAGACAAGACCGGGAGACTGAGATAAGACTGGGAGACTGAGATAAGGCCGGGAGACTGAGATAAGGCCGGGAGACTGAGATAAGGCCGGGAGACTGAGATTAAGGAAAACAAATCACAAAACACAAAACACAAAACACAAGAAGGAAACAATCAGACCATAGGTAACGTTAAGCAATATCAAGACTAGAGTACAAAGAGCTACTCGACATCTTATATACTGACTACCGGAGAACTTTGGGGTACGTCGGCTGTGGCAGCAGGGCTTGGTGGAGCTCGATGGAGTGGGCAGGTGTTGGTTGTGATCGAGGGTCGGGCCATGCTGATATGTTGTTGGGATCATTTGGGAACGCGGGTTGCCCCGAGGTTGTCATGATACTCCGGAATGGTTTGGAGGAACCAGGGTGTTGAGTTGATGATGGGTGGCAAAGATTGGGAACAGCGGGGGTGGTTCTCGGGGTTCGGGAGATCCAGGGTAAGTGTCAGTGGCTGCGGGGAAGGCGTTGAAGTTGGCCAGGGGGCCGTCGGAGTTAGCCAGGGAGGCGTCGGAGTTAGCTGAGGTTGCGTCGGGGCTAACCAAAATAGGCACAGGGCATGGGCAGAAGTTCGGCGGAGTGTCAGGGGTTTTGGGGACTCGGGAGGTTGCTGGACAATGTGCAGGGGTCCAGGGGACGGGTTGTGACATTGCCTTCCAGATTGGATGCCAAGTATATTTCAGGGAAAATGATGTTGTGGCTTGAGATGGCTAAGATGGTTTGGTATCACATATAATACTATCTACTACTGATTATCTCAGGTCCATTAGTTGTGCTGTCCTTTCTATCTTGCTGTCTTTCCTATGCTTCAGACAATCCTGCTTAGTATGGGTAGCAGTGGCAAGAAGCTTCAGGTTTGCCAGTGTACTTATGCCTGGTGCAGGGATGAAGCAATCTCAGACTCTGAAAGAGGATGTCTTGTTGCTTCCCATGCATGGAAAAGGCACAATGACAAGGACAGGATTCAGCAGGTTGCTTCCATAGTTGGCACATCTCAGGAAGCAAACTTGGCAGCCCATGATGCTCAACTGGCCAATGTAGTGGATAATCTTCCAATTGGCAGCCTCACTTTGCATGCATTGGTGGCTGAACCACCCCACTGCTCCTGTAGAACACATTCTGTTCTCTGGGACAAAGAAACTTACATTTCTCTTGAAGGGCAATGAACATACATTGAACTCCCTGCATGCAGAGCTGTTGGCAATTGGAAATGTGCCTGATTGCCTGGACAATGCTGTTTTGTTAGATAAGACAGCAGCACTTAGTCACCTCAGACAAGCAGTATTAGACCAATGAACCAGGCTTATTCTGATTGAGGCATTGAAAATTCCAGCCATGGTAGAAGGCTACTGGGCAGTCTGCATTGTTCATGATGATGTGCTTTTGCTCCTTGAGGTTACTGTGCAGTTATGGCAGGATGTACTGCTGATCCACATTGCAGAGCCCCAAGCAGCTGCCAGGAATGTATTTGATAATGGTAGATTTAACAAACCAATTTAATACACATTGTTGTCTTGACAAGCTTTTCTGCATTCCCACACTTATCTTTGGTTTCATAGAAGTAGCTCCATTCCCACAACTTGTGATTCTCATGATTGCTGTTTGCCATGTCATCCTTTGTCTCCCTGACCATGGTACCTACTAGCTCTTTAATGTGCAAAAAAATCTTTAAATTTAATTGTTAAAGTGGTTCCTGCCACATCAAAGGTCTTGTAATTCTTGTTATCTGGCAGCAGATTCCCATGTGATAGTTATTTGGTGAAGGTCCTTGAAATTGGATAAGAAGCCAGATGTTTATGCAGTCTGCCCCACATGCCACACAATATACCACACAATTCCAAAAGTTAGAAATGCCAATCAGGACAAAAATGAGGAAACCTTTGAGAATATTCCTGTATACCCACCATGCCACAATGCCAAATGTTATGGCTGAAAATGTTAGGAAGTGCTTGTTTGGCCAAAATCAGTTGGCAGGCAGAAAATCACAATTTTTGTCCTCATACAACCTTATGTTGTCTTTGACTTTAAAAAGACTGGCTTGAGTGTTTGCTTTCATGTGACAGATATAAGCAGAAAATGGACAAGGCTTGGGAAAAAATGATTGTTTAGGCTGATGGAAAGATAATAGACATCTTTTAAGGCTCTGCCATTCAGGAATTCAAGGATCCTGATAGTAAAACTCATTTTAGTATGTGTGGTGATGACAGTGCTAGTCATTATCTGTTTTCCCTTACTGTTGATTTTTTCAACACCCTAAGCAACTGCAATGGAGTGCCCTATTACTATGTGTTTCTATTACTTTATGTCATAACTCCAAGTAATTATTATTATTATTGTGGTGTCACCTCATGCTGCCTACCAATTCCTTTACAGTAATTATGTAAGGCAGCACCTTACTTTATACTTTGGAGACAGAATCACAACTGGTTTTGACTTATGAGGTTTGAATCATAAGCTGCACAAATTATAACAGAAATGTTACATTTCTCAAGTCAAACAAGTGTTGATTTATTTGCAAAGCAGAAGCTGAACTTCTGGAGATAAAAGAAGTTCACTGCCACTAGTTACAATCAGAACATTGAAATTTCCACATTCACCTTCCTCAATAGACACAGTTGTGACCATGGAAGGTCAGATGTCTGGGCCTAGGTCTGAACCAGAGTTAAATGGAGCACTGCAGAGTGCTCCACATGAGACATTGTATCTTGCTATGTCACATCATGGCATGAGGAGAGAGAGAGGTGTCATGCCAAGAGGGCTGCCAACAGCTACTCCCATTCAACTGCCTGTAGGCAGTCAGGCAGGCATCACAGCTGAGGGCACTCAAGTGCCTTCTACCTGGTTGTACTCAAAGGTAGAGCTGGAACACATAGTGGTGGTGGCAAGCAAGGAAAAACTTCCCTTGTGTGTGCCCACAGCATTGTGAGTGGAAGGTCTTAGATCCTTCCTAGTGACTGCAGGAGACCATCATGACTCCTTTCTGGTGGTTACCCTGATAAGGAGTAATGATGAGGAACCTCACAGGCATGCAGCCCTGTACAATTGCAAGTTGTTCCCACCCTGGACATGAGGCTAGCAGGACTGTCAGCATTGATAAATATGATTCCAGAGGATGTTGGTGACACCTTGGATACTGATGGTGAGGCTAACTTGGATGACATCCTCCAATGGAGAGTGTGAGTGTTTTGGCAGGATCAGGTTGAGGTCACTAAGGCCTGAACACAACAATGCTTAGCTGCAAGAGTAGTTAAGCATATAGCAATCCAGTGGTTGTTAGGAGAGGGGATCATTCCAGAACTTTATATGCTCTTTCAAATGCAGGAGGTAGTGGACTACCTCCAGCAGAAAAGCTGCAAGGGTCTCAGGCATCCTCTGCAATGCCTTTGCCATTCATTTGTCTCTGGTTAATGAGGCACTGACCTTACTCCAGACACCACAACAGCCTGGCAAAATGCCATGAGACTATGCAGCAAGACAGGCTGCCATAGACCATCAAAGACAGGCTATGATGGGGATGCTGGTAGCAATTGACATGCATTGACAGAAGAAGGGTCAGTCATTCCTATTGAATAGCCTATGGTGTGAGTAGACCCACTGGGTCTATACAGAGAGTGTTGATCTGGGAAGATAGAATCAACTTACAGTAATTCTGTAATAGTGATCTGGAGGACTTTGGACAGTCCTTCATAGACAATCAAGGAGTGGTGTTCCAAGGGAACACCACCTACAATGCTTGGCCTGGAGAGTACATTCCTTCCAAATGTCTCCAGCCAGTAAAACCTGAGGAGCATGACATTTGCTTCCCAGGAGAAGACATGCCTGCCAGGACTAAAACTAGTCCCCCAATGCATCATGGGCAGGCCGATCAAGGAGGGAGTAACCCTCTAAGTTGGTCTGGCTATTTGGTGGTAGGTCATTGAGAATCAGGACAAGGTTCACTAAGAGGTGAACCAGACTCCACACCACCACCAAGGCCATTTTTGGAACTAATAGTCCCAGGAAGAGGTGGTGGAGGACCTGGATAGGGACCACCCTACTCAGGTTGAAGACTATCACCACCCTTAGATGGGGGTCCTCCATATGGTAACAGAATAGGGATACTGACATGGATCCCATACCTGTGGGATGTAGGACTGACAGGAGGAGGTCTAGAGCCCTCCCCAAAAGACAGCCATGAAAGTTTTCTATGCTTGTGCAACATTGGGGACAGTTTGCCACTCCAGGAGTGGAGGAAGCCCATGAGTATCATGCCACATAAGTATCACTGCCAGACAATGCACAATTGTGTAAGGGCAGTGTTGGAGCAGTTGCTCACAGTCCAACTGGCAATCCCAGATGGACTCAAACACAGATGGAGTGATCTGTCTAAGATGATCACTCCTTATGCCAGTTCAGCCAAGTTTAGTAAACTTGAAGACTGGCTCATGAGTATCTGCATATTTTATGCAGTAGCACAGTATGGTGGGGATGGGCATGAATGCAAGAAAGTCCTTATCCTTATTGACTTTCTAGCTGCAGGAGCACTGAAATGGTACCTGTCAGGGGACTTCCATTTCCAACCTCTGTGACTGGTTCCAGCACCTCTGCAGCTTGTTTGACATCTCTGGGGTTCTGGAAAGAGCCCCAGAGTTCTCCATCTCAGCAACCATTGCCCTAGGGTTAGGAGTAGCTCTGGTCACCTGTACAGTAGTTCCCATGCCTCTGTTGCCCACTGATGCACCATGCCAAGCAGTGGAGATCCTTAGACTTGTTCTCTTTGGATTCCCCTCTGCTAGGTGATTAGTTACCAATTTGTAACATCATCTACTCTGCTAATATACTTTGGATTCCCCTCTGCTAGCTGTGTGACTCCAATCCATTGCTCTAGAGGTTGCCCTTACAGTACCTGCAAAATGTGATACATGTCAACAGGACCCAGTCCTACTAGAAGTTTGAGAATGTGATCCTTGGACTGTACAATCAGTTGCTCAATGATGCAGAATGCTCATGACATGTTCCACAACATGGTGTACACAATCAAAGAGAGAGTGCAAGGCTTCTATGATGCCTTGCTTGACCATGCTTGAAACATGGCTGTATTTTCAGGAAAATTTACAATTTATGGACAGTTTTTGGAGGGGTACTCTCTGACATGCTTGTATGTTAATATGTGATGGCAGACTTGCTCCTAAAGTGAATACCATGGAGGACTTTGTTTTGGAGACTAAGGCCTATGAAGATAGTATCAAGACTGTGGTGCACTACTTAGAGCACAACATAAAAAGTTGGACCAGGTGTACTCTATTATTGGTGGCAGCACAGTATCCAAAGTTTAGGACTGCCCTATCCAAACAAACAGAGTTGGCAAGACACAGTGCCTGCCTCCAGTTATTTAGACTGATTAGGAGGTCATCAGCATATGTGGCCTCAAAGCTATTGACTCCACAGGTCAGTGGGGGCCACAGTCCTCTCCAACCTACAGGAGCATTGCATGTGGCAAGAAAGCATCTTTCCATGGGAAATAATATGTTAGCCATAGCATTGGGCCAACAAGGCAAGGATGCCAGGCAGTCTGCTACTTGCTACAAGTATGGTAGAGTTAGCCCCTGTGCCCAAGAATGCAAGAAGCAGAGTCAATCAGCTCCTTCCATGTTTGTGTGAGTGGCACACACTGCTGCTTCCTCAGATGTAAGAGACCTCAAGAGTAACCATGAAAGTTCTAGGCAAGTATTGCAATGTCTATGTAGACATTACTATCTTCAACCACTAATGACATGATTATAGGGACACTATTCATGAGGACACATAATGTCCTCTTAGACTTTCAAATGACAAAGTGGTAATTAATAGAATAGCTGCTTCACTTCAGGAGTTGGAGCTGGAGGATGTGGATGACCACATATGACACTTTTTGCAGCCATCTAGGTCAGCTAAGAGACCCGCTATACATATGGCCTTAAGACACACACAGCCAAGAGGTGGTATGGGCCAGGGACTTCCCTGACCTGTGGCTGCAGTGCAGGCAGCAAGGAAACATCTTGCTGCAGGGGAGAATGTAGTGGCCATAGCATCAGGCCAACCAGGCAAGGATTCTGGGCAGTTCATTAACTGTTATAAGTGTGAAAAGTCTGGGCATTTTGCATGCAAATGTAGAGAGCCAGCTAAGCCAGCTCTCCAAGTGTTTGTGCAGGCAGCTCATACAGCTGCTCTGTCAGATGTGGGAGAGGCTGATGATGAGCAGGAGGAAGAGCCTATTGAGGCCAATGGCAATGATGCATTTGAGTCTGACAGGACTCAGGAGCATGGAGAGGAATATATTGAACTGGAAACATATAACAACAAGTACTATACTTGTGGTAGTGACAGTGAGGGACTGTTTGCCCTCACAGAGGTTCCTACTGGCAAGCATAGAGAGAGAGAACCTAGTAACAAGGTTTGCATGCAAAAAGTGTGGCTTGTGGCATCTAAAGACACTATGGACTGCCCAGTGCTGCCAGCATAGGACAAAGAATGTCTTCTCACTTGGGTGGAGGTGAATGGCCACTGAGCATGGATGCTGTAGGACTCAGGGAGTACCACTTCCAGAATCACACTGTTGTTTGCTCATGTGGCTGGGATATAGGTGGCACCATTGGTCACCCCCATCACCCTGCAGCTGAGAACAATTGGAGAAGTTGTTCCATAGTAACCTATGGTGCCAGAGTTACCATGAAGGTCCTGGGTGAGATTTGCAATATCTACATGAACATTGCAAACTTTGATCACTATGATATGATCATAGGGACACCATTCATGAGGACCCATAACTCCTTGATTTTGCAAATGACCAGGTGGTCATTGACAGAAAGGTGACTCCAGCTCACAAGTTGGAGCTGGAGGATGCCAATGGCTGTGCACAACACTTTTGCACTGTGGAAAAGCAGCATGATGAGTGGCCCTGACTCCCTGGTGGACTCAAGCAGCCCACTGTAGAGGAGGTAGCAGATGAGAACAAGATTTGGGTGACCAAAAGTTTACCCCAGAACCACCCATTGCTACTGATCTTGGAGGAAGAGTATCAAAAGAGTACTCTTTAGGAGGGGGGGAGAGTATGCCAGAAGGATTGAGTTGACCCTGCAATGGCAAAGGAATGGAAGATTTGGGATAGACCAATCCCAAAGCCTACCATTGAATGGGCACATGACCCACAGATGCTGTAGAATTGGAATCAGGTCATAGCTGACCTGATGTGGCCAGAGGGAGTAAGAAGACTGACCTCTGATGATGAAATATACAGAATGGCTATGGAGGATGAAATATCTGAGCCTAGTGAGTTCAAATACTTGTGGACAGAAGCCAAGAGGTAGGACAAGCTATTATCCTGCTCAGTTAAACATACCAGACAAATCAGAGATTTGTTTGATGGCCTTGCATGACAAGTATGCAAAGCCTGTGCCATCAGTGAAATTGGCCAAGAAAGAGTGTTGCTCTTCACTGAGAGTAGATGAGAAGAAGGCATGGCCTTCCAAACTAACAGAAGGCAATATTCCTCACCTTTGACAGCAGTAGTACAAAGGGTTCCAGAACATTGTCAATGGAATGAAGAAGGAGCTTCCTCCTTAGCAGGAAGTGAATCATGAGATAAATCTCATCAATGAGACCAAACAGTACTCATACTTTATGCTGAGGTGTCCTACATCACTTCAGCAGCAATTGCAGGATAAAATTGACTGCTATGTGCATGCTAAGTGGTGGGAACCTTGTGTGGCTGACCAGGCTACACCACTATTATGCATCCCTAGAAAGGATGGGCCCTTCTGGACAGCATTAGACACACACCAATGCAATGACAATACCATTAAGGATGTAATGCCCTTACCAGATCAAGAGGTCATTATGGAAGATGTAGCTCATGTGCCAGTAAGGTCAAAAATTGACCTCACAGATGCATATGAGCAAGTGAGGATATGTACATTGGATGTACCAAAGACTGCCTTTATGACCAATACTGGAACATATCACAGTAATATCATGCATATTTGGGACTGTAATGCACCAGCCATGTTCCAATAGTCAATGACATCCATCTTTGGGGATGTCATTGGTAAGTGGATGCATGTATACTTAGATGATATCTTTGTCTTTTCAGATTCCATTGAGAACATGAGCAGCACCTCAGAGTAGTCTCTGAAAGACTATGCAAGAACAAGCTCTACCTCAAATGGAAGAAGTGCAAGCTATATGCCAAGTGCATAGAGTGCCTTGGCCATGTAATTGATGAACATTGTATACACTCTGATATGGATAAGTTGAATAGGATCCAGGAGTGGTGCACTTCTAGAACCTCCAATGACATCCAATGGTTTGTAGGATTGGTGAACTACATTGGGAATTTCTTGTCCAATGTCTCTGCATATACTGGGCCATTAATGGCCATGACACAGAATGGGTTGCTATTTCATTGGCAACCTATTCACTAACAGTGTTTTGATATGATCAAAAGAATTTGTGCTAAAACTCCAGTGATATGCCCAATTGATCCTCAGCACAAGGATCCTATCTGGCTGATCTGCAATGCCTCAAAGACAGGCATCAGAGCTATGTACAAACAGGGTCCAAGCTGGCAGAAATGTCAGCCAGCTAGATTCATGTCTAAAAAGTTCACCAATGCACAGCAAAATTATGCCATGCATGAACTAGAAACCTTGGCTATCCTAGAAGCCCTCCTCAAGTGGGAGGATAAGCTTCTGGGGTACAAGATCTATGTGATAATGGATCATAAACCAGGAGTCTGGAGGGAGTGTAAAGAGTGGGTTGGGAGTTGGCTCATTGGCAGGATTATGTCAGAGGTTATGCTGGGTGAAGAGGGGGGTCTGGAGTTGGTGAGTGTTTCCTTCCTCATTCAAATCAGCATGGCATGTAAACATTTAACAGGGATTACCACTGGGTGGCAGAATTCATTCTGCTCAGCCCCAAAGGGTTTCCTTGGACACTTATTGGTTATCTGGCAGGAGTGTTGAGGTCTTTTTTTTTTTAAGTTGACCATGGAGTAGTGGGAGTGAGGTTGTATTTTGGAGAGGTCCTTGGGCCAGCAAGCAAGTGAGTAGTGGAGTTATTGGGTGGGGCAGGAGTCCTCAGAGTCATTCCAGAATGCGGTGAATGTATTTCAGTTGATCCCCCAAGAAGTAGAATGGGTTGGGCTATTGTCCCACTGCACAAAATCATCATTTATGTTGAGGGAGAGGTTGTCTGCAAATATTGGAGGGTGGCAGGGGAGTTGGTCATTCAAAGGCATCACTTGATACTTGCAGGGGGCCATGGCAGGTGTGGGGGTGGTCTTCCATTCATGTTCTGGAGCAGTCTGAAGGTCATTGTAGCTGGAGCAAAAACATGTCTTGGCACTGTGGGAGCAGTCAACAAGATTTCCAATCAGGGGAAGTGGGTACTGCTTCTTTTGGAGGGCTTTGTTGATTCATTAATAGTCAGGGCAGAGAAGTTGAAGCTCTGGCAGATGGAGTTTGGTCACATAACATATTGCCAAGCTTGTGGAGGACTGTTTTGAGTGTCCAGAGTTTGTTTTTTCACTAGGTAATTGATTTTGTTGAAGGAGTGGGGGATGATGAGTAGCTGGGTTGTAACTTCAGTGGGGAAGATTGGAGCACATGACATCTTGCTTGTCAAAGGGTGGGGGTGGCATTCTTCAAGTCCAACTCATCAATGGGTGTGGGAGAGAGTGCTACTCTTTCTTTGGAGGATGCATCAGCAAACTTATAGTACTCCAAAGAAACTACTTCATATAGGATTCATCCTTCTGTTGATTTGGCAGTGTGGTCCCTGCATGTAAACATCTTTTCTGGCAAGGGTGGAGCAGTTTGGGGTTTGTAGTAGAGGATTTAGGCTTGTGGAGTGCATGCAATGGGGACAGCACTGATAGGTTGGTGTCAGAGGCTCTCCAGATGGGTGTTGGAGTTGAGATGGCAGGGTCTGGAGCTGTGTTGCCAGGGGCCAGAGTTGTGTAGAAGAGTGCAGGGTTGCCTGGAGTTGTGTGTCAAGGTGCTTTGGGCCTTTATACTGATCTCTTGGGGTGTTGAGCAAGGCTTTGGAGAGCATCTAAAGGGTGGAGGTGTATTTTTGATATTTGGGATCTCTAGAGTCATCAGTTGTTTCCAAATTGATTTGGTGGGGGGAAGCCTCTAAGGGGTGCTCAGAAGTGCCATTCTTCATTTTTGAGGCTTCAGGGTTTGAGATGGTTGGGTGTTGAGGTTGCAGCAAGGGGCCTGGAGATGTGATGGTGGGGTTCTTTGCTTCCTTCAGAGAGCACATTAGCAAGTTCATGATACTCTGGAGGAACTACTTTGTATAGAATTTTCTTTTTCCCATAGTCTGTTCTGGTGGGGTAGTTATTGCACTTGGGTGTTCTGCTAGTAGAGGTGGCATAGTTAGTAATCAAAGGGCAGGGGTCCCATCTTAGGGCATGCATGCAGAGGGCAGCATTGAATATTTGGATGCCAGGGGTTCCAGATCAATTGGGAGAGGGTGTTGAAGTGATGGCAGAGGAGTCCAGAGTTGTCTAGCATTGTGGGCCAGGGTACCATGGTCCTCACATCAACTTCTGGGATTTGTTGAGGGGCATCTTTGAGGGGTGTTTCAAGGACATTGGGGCAGAGGTGCATTTTCCTTCCTTTCTTAGCTGTCTTGAGGTTTGGGAACTCTTTTGGCTTGCTCTGGAGTTGCTGGAGTTGGGTCAGAGGCACTGGAGCCCTAGGGAACTGGAGGGAGAAGTAGAGAGGGGGTGTATCCATGCTTGAAGATTTTAGTGTAGAGTTTGTTCAGTCAAATGTTGGGTGGAGTTGATGGCCAGGCAACCAGAGTAGTCCTAGCTGATTCCAGAGGTTGGGTTTGAGGTTGGGGGTAGGGCACTAGTCTTGGGATCTTAATTCATTTTTTGGAGGAGGGGTGTCATCAGAGTCTGGGGTTGATTCCAATGATGGCAGGGATTGCTTTGGAGGGTTGATATCCTCATGGAGGTCAGATTGTCTACAGATGAAGTGTTGGAGACTTGTACTATTGTTATTAGCAGAGGGGGCACTATTGGAGAGTTGTTGGCTTGGACATTAGTGACATGCAGACTTTGATGGAGCTGTGGGAGCTTGGGGGTGTTGGTGCTGTTTTGGTTCCTTGGGTGGGAGGTGTGGCATCAGAGGGGGCTGGTCCACAGTCATGTGGTTGTTCTAGTTGGAGTGTAGTTTTGCCAATGGGTCTGGAGATGCTTGACTGGAGGGTTGGTGGTTGGAGGTCTCATCATTGTTTGTCAGTGGGGAGGATAGCTTGTTCACATGCAGTGAGTGATTGCCTCCAGTGGAGTTTTGTATTGTTGTTGGAAAACTTGGGGAGGGTGGTGTTGGTGAAGCACCAGAGAAGTCATCAAGCAACTTGATTGATTGTTGCTGGGGTTAGTTAGAGACAGGATTGTTGTTGTCATGGTCAACCTTAGTAGGAGGTGGAGCTGGTGGAATAGAGAGGGAGGTGTGGAAGGGGGTGGTGTGAAAGAGATGTAATGGGAGTTGAGTGAAGAGGGTGTCCATAGAGAGAGCTGTTGTGTGGGGGTGTGACTGGAGTGGAGAGGACATTGATGTCAGATCTGCGACTCAATGTGCCTTGGCAAACTGGACAAGGCAAAACAGATTGTAGTGAGTCTTAGGCATGGGCCAACCATAGACATTGAGACTTCTGGTGGGAGTATACATGGAGTTAATTGCAGACATTGAGACTATAGTAAGGGGGAGTCTTGATATTATGTCAGGTTCTGCTGACCACAGGGGCTCAGCTACACTGAGCAAGTCCTTACTAGGCAGACACTATGTTTTGCACTGATGACATAGCATTTGGGGAAGGTCTGGACTTCAGGTACTTGTGAGGATAAGCAAGGGGAGCAGTCCAAACAAGTCTGGGGTGGTCTAGGGAAGTCTAAGACAAGGTATGGGGAAGGGTTGAACTTGAAGGAGCATCAGGCACAAGTCTGCAAGCAAGGATAGGAAGTGTGGGGCAAATGAAGGCTATACAAGTGATGGGAGTGGGGCCAGAGTTTGATGGATCTTGGGGCCAAGTGAATAGCAAGGTCCAGAGTTGATTTAGGAATGTTTGAAGTCATAATTGTAAGCACAGAGTTTGTAATGGCATTAAGGTTAAAAGCACTTGAGTGCAATAAAGGAAACTGAGTCAAACAAGACAAGACAGAGTTGAGGCAAGATTGAGATGAGAATGAAAATAGATTCAAGTGGAGATACAAAATGATAATGAGACAATAACAGAGATGGAGACAAGACAAGACCAGGAGACTCAGATGAGACCAGGAGACTGAGAAAAGGGAAAACATAGCATGAGACACAAAACACAAGAGACAGACAATCAGAACATGGTATGGTAGGTAATATCAAGACTAGAGTATGGGATGTTACTCTACAACTTATATACTGACTACTGGGACAGCTCCAGGGATAGTGGGTCTAGTGGCAGGGCTCATTGGAGTCATGTGGAGCCAACAGGTGTTGGTTGTGATCAAGGGGCAGGCTGTGGTAATATGCTGATGGGATCATGATGGGATCAGCTGGGGACATGGGCCATCCCAGGGTTGTCATGATGCTCCAGAGCTGGTCAGGTAAACCAGGGTGACAAACTGGTGACATCCACTAGTGTCAGGAACAGTGGGGGGAGGGTTCCAGGGGCTCAGGAAAGGCAGGGGAAGCATTGAAGGCTGCAGGGAAGGTGTCAGAGTTAGCCAGGAGCCATTGGAGTTTGCCAAAGAAGTGTCAGAGTGACCTGGAGTGGGTGCTGTGGGTGAACAAAGGTTGAGGGAGTCAAAGGAGGAGTTGATTATGAGTTAGAGGGAGCAGTGGTGTTGTCTGTGGACACATCTTGGATGACTGTAGGATTTGGGATTTTCCAAGAATATCCTACCAATCCATAACAATGCACTTGTGCCAAGTTAGGCTCAATCACTTTGAATAAGCAAGAGGCAAGGTTCTCACAACCAAAACAAGAGTTGTATGGTTCAATAAGGGCATTGCAAGCTAACAAATATTGGCTGGTTGGCTTGTAGAAAGTTGGTGGTGGAAACTGATGCCAAGTATATGAAGGGAATGTTAAGTAACCCAGGAGTAGGACCCAATGCTACTATCATGAGGTGGATAGAAGATGTGTTGCTTTATTATTTTACCTTGAGGCATGTTCCAGGAAAGACTTTCAGTGTAGATGGTCTATCTAGAATGAGAAAACAGCCAGGGGATGAAGAGTATTAATCAGTCAATCCAGAACTAGTGGATGAACCAAAGTCCATGTATTTTGAGTACCCTGATAGAGATAATGGTGTTCCAGGATGGCAAAAGGAGGAGCCTTTAGAGCTTCAGGAATTTAAGAATGAGATTGAAACTAGAGGACAGTATTTATGTGGAGTAGCTCAGGCAGTGTCAGATTTCACTCAGGGATTACACCAGGCACATTTGCAGGAACAAACTCTTAGAGAGGCTGTAATGGGAAAGCTACAAGCTGACAAACTGGATCCAGTAGCAGTCTTGTCTCTCACCATGCTTTTGTTGCCTGCAAATAATGAAGAAGAAAGTAGGAAGACACACAGATTTATATAGCACATTGGAAAGGAAGTGAGGGAGAAGACTGGGATAGTTTGTTATCATTTGTTCAAACTTGGTTACAGATTCCTGCAGCTGAACCTATCAACCTACCACAATGTGAGCCAGAAAAGTTCAAGAAATTTGCCAGGCAATTTTTCTTTGACCAGAAAGGATGGTTGTATCAACATAGCAATGGGGCAAAACACAAGCTAGTAGTCAATATTGACTGGCACATGTTTATGCTCAAGTTTGCACATGATGCCTTGGGACATTGAGGTGCTTATGCAACCAAGATGTTGGTTCAGGAAAGGTTCTAGTGACCTGGGTTAGATAGTGATGTACAGTGGTCTGTGGGGACTTGTTATAATTGTCAAATTTATCAGAAGACAGTGGTGAACAGAGAACCTATAGTCACTTACACACCTTCCATATTTCAAACCATTCATATTAATACAATGCACATGACACCAGCCTCAAATGGGTGTAAATACATCATTCATGGGTGCTCTGCTTTGTCTTCATGGATGGAAGGCAGACCTTTGAGAAAAGAGAATTATAAAACCATTGGACAATGGTTGTTTGAAGATGTAATCTGTTGTTGGGGATGTATTACCAAAATTATCACAGATAATGCAGGACAATTCAAACAGGTTACAGCTGAGTTGGAGAAGAAATATGGGATCAGGGGCATAACCTTTCCAAAGTCAACCAAAACATTGTGTTTGTTCTCAGTGAGGATTTGAATGTTGTGTTTGCTAACAAATGTTGCTTTGTGCTCATTGGTAAATTGTCCTGTTGGTACAAAAGGAGGTGGGTTGGGGTTGAGTGTTGGCATGGTTGCTAGTGGGTCACCAACTATTTTTTGCTTGATGCAGAAGTCTTCTGAAACTTGGCTAGTGACATGTTTGGTTTTCAAAGGGACAGGCCTGTACTTCTTTTTAACCTGAACACCTTTGCATTCTGTTTCATTAGCAACAAAAACAGCAGGGAAGGGGTAGTGAATAAAGATGCCTGTAGCAATGTCTGTAGTAGAAGAGTGGGGGGTTGTGGTGGTAAGTCCAAGGATTTGGGGATCAGAAATGTCTGTGGAGATAACATATGAATTAGTAGATAAAGGTTCAAAAAGAGAAGGGGCTGTAGCATATAAATAGGTGGGAGAAGGGCTTTGTGGATCTTCTGTAAGTGAATTGTCCATTGGTAGAACATCATCATCTAATTCAGCACAAGGAATAAATGAAACTTGTCCAGTCTGGTGGTTATATTCAATCACTAGTGCCAGGTTGCTAGCACTGTCACTAATTGTGTTGGTGGCAGTGGTGGCAGCATTAGTGCTGGGGAAACATGTTTTTGTTGTAGCAAAACTGCTGGCTGGTTGCTTGAGCTTGTCTCTTGGAAACATTGGTATGACACATCAAACTCCAGTGTTGGGGTCCATGATTGTTAGCATTGTTTCTTGGTCACTAAGGGTCTTGGCAACACTGTGGGTCAGGACATTGAAAGTGCAGCCAAGTAGGATGTTGTATGCTGGTGATCTGAAGATGTCAAAGTGAAGATAGAACATGATGTTGCCAATAGTGCAGGGAACATTGTGTGCTAGGTCTAGTGATCAATCTATGGTGCCATTAGCACTCTGCATATTGAGGACAATGCTCAGATTGTAGGTTAAGAATAGTTTGCTAGCAAGTTCAGCAGCTGCAGGAGGTGTAGGGGGAGCAGTAGGAGCAAGGGGGAGGCAGTCCAGGATGGCTTGAAGGGAGTGGGACATAGTTTTGGTGGTTTGACATAATCTAGCAGGTTTGGCAGTGTGGGAGGTCAGGGAAGCTCAAGTAAGTTGCACCTGTGTCTCCAGAGTCAACAAATAACTCCAGGCATTGTCCTGGGGACTAGAAGCAGTAGGAGAAGGTCCTGGAGGGGTTGGTTGGTTTGTAGGAGGTAGACAGGGAGTTATAGGACACTGGTGGAGGAAGGACCTTTAAAAAAACCCAAGAGAAAGTTCAGGCAGTTGAAAAGGGGGCTTTCAGACCAAATCTAAAGACTTGTTCTGCTATAAGGGCAACCTCTGTCTGGAGGCTGTGGCTCAATCACACAACTGGCAGAAGGAGATCCAAAGGTCTATTTACTGTACAGTGTCTACAGTCATAACTACACACCTGGCAGAGAAAAATCTAAAGAGAACAAGTCTGAGAAGCTCCCTGGGATGCCTCAGAGGCTTCAGAAGCATGAGAAACAACTGTACAATACAACAAAAAAATCATGTGACATTGTACACATGCTTCAACAGGTCAATGCACATACTCATGTCATGTGACATTGTGCATGTGCTTCAACAGGTGCTTCAACAGGTTGTTACATGTGCTCTGGTCATGTCATGTACAGAAGGGCCTCACTTGTCTGAATCATGGATGGGTAACCAATGCAGTGAGGGCTGTGACTAGGACCAATAGATAGAGAAAGAGAAGGGGAATAAAGGAAAACCATAAGGAGGGGAACCCAAGCAGGAATGGAGGGGGATAAGAGAGAACAAAATGGGGAGCTCCTTGACAATACCACTGCTGGTACTGGAACATGTTTACATTAGAAAATGGAAAAAGAAACCTGTCATACCATTTCTTTGACAGATTTTTCCTTTGGAAAAAGCTTTTCCCATTGTTTAGAGCCTTTTTCCATTGGAAATACACTGTTTGAAAATGGCATCACAGGTTTCTTTCTCAGTTTTTCCTCAGGAAAAACTATTGGTTGCAACCAGTGTACCTGGCCAACTTCAACTTCTCACTGCAATTACAAACCTGAAAGGGGCATGAGCATGCCAGACATGAAGTTTTGGAAAGCAGATCATAGTGATGGAACTGGTGACAATGACAGCATTGTCCTCATACTAGAACTCTTCATATTGTGGTCCAAGGGGATGAGGCAAACATCCTTAAGAACATTTGACAAGGAAACCAGGAGGGTGCACAAGAGGATGTGGTATCACAGGCTGCTCAGGCCCTGCAGACTCAACAGACTAGTGAGTTCAAGTTAGTGATGTGGACAAGTGGGCCTTGCAAGATGAGCTCCTGACCTTCCAAGGGCATATCTATGTTCCTAATATCTCCAAGCTCTGCCAACACATCATAGAGCAGCACCACAACTTGCAGGTAGCAGGGCACTCTAGCTTCATGGGTGGTAGTGGACCTCTAGGGCAAACAGGCCCACTTCATCCCCACTCATACCACCTGCTCTGCCATGTGTGCTGCTAGCCTATATCAGAAGAATGTCTGAAAGCTACATTGGTCTCTGAGATGGATACATCTCTAATCAAGGTTCTCAGTTTGTGGCTAGAGTTGTATCATCTTCTCAGGGTGAAGCTCCACTCAACCTCTGCATACCATCCTCAGTCAAATGGGGAAATGGAACAAGTTAACCAGAAGTTGGAATAGTACCTCCATCTATACTGAGTTGATCAAGCAGTCCTCAACTTCTTTTACTTAGTGCATTCAGATGCTGCATGCTAGAGGGGGGTGATGTCAGGGGACCACTCATTTCCAGGTTATCATTTTGTTTTCCTTATTCTTGGCCAGCCTCTCATTCCCATCCTCCAACCTTTGGGCCACAAGTACTATTGACCCAGGGCTATCCAGCAGTCCTGGACCAGGCCCAATCATGAATCTCAGCTTTGAGAAGAGGTATGGTCAAGATATAGTTGGTCTCCTTAGGGTACTTCACATAAGCATAGATAATGCCCCTAAAGTGCTATCAACAACCACCCACCATCCTGCCAGCAACGACCTAAGGCAGCACACTTTGTCCTTCTTGATGGCACTCTAAGGGGGTTATTTGTGTTGATCCTAAGGCATCTATTTCCAAAAATAGAACCCCTCAACATTTCCGATTCGCTGCTTGACCTCGGATCAGATTGCTGTCAGAGTCCTTGCTTCGGACCAGGTTGTTGAAATAATCTGCTCTAATGATATCAATCACACAATCATGATTCAGAGAAATTTCAGCGCGAGTTGTACTTGTCGGGCCGCACGTTCGACGCACTTACAGCGGTATCATTGGCCACAGTCTATTTGGTTTGGAGCTCGACTATCGTGAATAACAATGGGGTAACCAGGTTTTCCAGATAGTCAGCGGAGAAACCCATGGGAGGCAATTCAATTAGTTTAAAACTCTAAATAGAGGCCACTTTGGTCAAGTCCTGCCTGAACGGGGTCCTCATTACGACTTGGTAGTCATCAGAGTCCATTGAATTCGAGCTGTCCACTGAATTCTAGCTGTCCATTGAATTCAAGCTGTCATATTATCTTGAGAGGCAATGGTTCCTAATTGTCTTTTCCAGTTATAAATAAAGGGATCTGGTGAGCATTTCCCTACAAGATTCGGAAGGCATACTGAAAAAATGATCACTGATCCCTCAGAATCCGTCTTCATTCTCCCTGATCCTCTTGTGCAATGGCCCTGGAAGCGCATTCTCAATCCACACTACCTGCAGGCCGAAGCAGAATGGTCAGCATGGATCCAAAGTTTTAATGGGATCCCACACCGTATACAACAAGCAATGGATTTCTGCAAGATTGGTGAGACTTGTCTGTCTATCTAGGCCAGAGGACTGTTTAGATCGTTTTGCTATCATTAGGGTTGCTATCTGCTCTCATGTATCCTTTGGAGAACAAAGGTATACTTGTCTGCTAGCTCAGAATGATCTACTCATTCTTATCAATTATATATCTGTGGTATGCAGACGTCCTTCGCGCGTGTTGTGATCTCATGGTTCTGTATACATTTTTCGAGGATTACACAGACGTTGCGATGCCTCATGACGCTCAGGGACTGGCCATGATTGTCATGGATGCTTTACGCAATCCTAACAAACCCAGGTCAGCCGACGAGTGTGTAATTGGAGAGATTAGTCGCCAGTAAGTCTCGGATGTATTCAGAGGCTCTCAAAATTAATTGCTGTATGTCATCATTTAGATTCTCGCAGTCGTCAATGAAGTGTGTATCCGAGAGTGTTCGCCGTCGATTCATCGAAGCGCTCGAGGAATACACCACTGCAGTTGTTGAAGAAGCTCATGATCGTGCTCAATGCTTCATCAGGAACGTTGATGATTATATTATTCTCCGCCGTTCTACGGCCGCAATTAACGCGACATTCATGCCTATTCAATTCACACTCGATCTTCCGGACGAGGTCTTTGAAGATCCGGTTATTCGTAGACTCACTGATGTCTGCCGTGATCTGTCCATACTTATGAATGTAATCTCTGTGTTCTCTCGACCGTCCATGTTCCATTCTGAACTTTGACTAGGATATGTATTCCTACAATGTCGAGCAAGCCCGTGGTGAAATTCATAACGTGGTCACTGT
The DNA here is from genome assembly GCA_020091625.1 of Termitomyces sp. 'cryptogamus'. Classification (NCBI taxonomy): domain Eukaryota; kingdom Fungi; phylum Basidiomycota; class Agaricomycetes; order Agaricales; family Lyophyllaceae; genus Termitomyces; species Termitomyces sp. 'cryptogamus'. Next base: position 813,095 of record JAGYZC010000004.1, on the reverse strand, counting down.
CGTGATGCATCAAGAAAATATCGGTTTGAACGAAGCAATGAAGTGGGTTGGTGATTACTGCTCAAAGCTTGTACACAATTTCTTGGAGGACCTGTGCCATGTCCCATCTTTTGGTAAAGAGTTTGATGACCAAGTGAAACACTATCTGGATGGCCTGGCTTACTGGACCAGGGGACATGATTCTTGGAGCTTTGAGAGTCACAGGTACTTCAAGGAGGATGGGCTGGACATTCAGAAGAGTAGGAGAGTCGTCCTGCTTCCTCGGTCAGTACTAGTACCTTTTGAAAACCAAAGAGTTCTGATACTTACTCATTCCTCACAGGGAATCTTCGAATTAATAACAGTGGGTGAACCATCATTTTTTCCAGCTGTACAGATCCGCTGACTCAAATTGTTGACCCTCGAAAATGTAGTTCAAGTTGTTGTTTTGATTTTGTAGTATGAGGTATTCACTCAATCACAATGGTTTCATATGCCCATGGTTACAATGTCACAATCATCTAATCTATTGATGGCTGTAATGAGTGGTCAGTATGCTATCCCAGTGATACTGATCAGTCTCAAACCAAGCTCAGTACTACTACCCAGATCAATACTACATTCACGATGGAGGATATACTCAGAGTTCGACTCCCGACTCCTGAATACAATCCATTTTGCATGTCTAGCCTCAGGCCCCGTGATTCATTGATCTACGCAAGAGTGCAGCAGTGGTGATCTACCCATCCCTGCCACCCACACTTCGAGGGAACATAATGATCAATGAACAGCCGAAAACTTGGTTTTACTTTGATAAAATCACTTTTCTGATGTCTGCGTACAAATACTCAGCCTTTGAGTGGCATACAGTAATCTTACTATATGGTTGACTGCACCAAGAATGAAACAAAAGATGAGTAGTCGAATAGTCTAAAATGAGCCGCGATGGCTACACCCGTCGTTGATGTACACGAGACTGTGGTTCGGTACTAGATATGTGGTGTTACTGTTACTTTTTTTGTGTATGCACATACGATAGGATGATACATTTGGCTGATCATGAGCAGCACCAACGTACATACTGATTTCTTTTGCTAGCACCCGAACACTATGAAAACGGGTCGGCGATCCGTCTCAGCCTACCACAGAGCTGTTGAAATACTCATCATGACGAAGTTGAAGTTCGATTCCATCTTGATCACCAGGAAGTTTTTTTGTGTGAAATTTCGGTGTTGTTGCGAAACACGACTCACTGTACTGGATTAGTAATGGTTAGTGATATGTCATCTTGCGAGCTGAGCGCTTCATGCTGTGAAGATACTCATCATGACAAAGAAGTCGGGGTTCGATTCCCCGTTCCCAAATCTTGATAACCAGGAAGTATTTTTATGTGAAGTTTCAGTGCTGTTGTGTATAATACACTGATTGGGGATATGTGACGGTGAGGACGAGTTTTGACACACCACACCTGGACAAAGAAAGCCCCCGTGAAGGATGAAGGACAGAGAGTGCGGGTGCTGAGTCGAGATAGCCGTAGCCTGTATCTAAACAGTGATTAGTGGGTGATCCATCTGAGACTACAGCCTGAGAGAGGGTCTCAGGGGAGAGACGGTACATGTACATGTAAGCCTGGTTCGAATCCACGTTCCCGTCATTTGAACAAGAGGTTTCGTTCTTTGGGTTGAAGTAAAAAACCAAGAAGTTCTTACCCTCCCCAATATGAAAAACTCAAGTAACATCGCGATGAACACGTGCTCACCTGAGGGGGATGGAAACTGAGTCCTTGTAAGGACATCCATCCTCGACGTTTTTTTTTCCTCAGGTCAGTGAGAAATTAATTCAACGATTATTTCCGCCCGCTAGCCTAAAGCTAGTTTCACGTATTTTTCGTCTACCCTCATCATCTATGGTTGGTTCGCCGTATCGTGAGCCTTGAAGATGTGATGTGATGATTGTTTCTGGTTGAGATGGGAATAGGCGCTGGATAGCAGCACCTCCCGAATCCCCAGCTGAATTTTGAAAATTACTACACGGGCGCGTCGAAAGAATCATGAATATCTTGAGGATACACTGATGCAAAATGCAAAGAACTCATGCGACACAGATTTACGGGAGAAAAATCAGCTGGGAATTTCGGGAGGTAGTTGCCGCTCAAGCTCCAGCCGGAAAATACCCCATTTCTTTTGACCGCCGGTTACGGCTGATTTTACTTGGATACGAAGGGTGGAGGGCGGATAACGCAAAGAGTTTCCTTGGGCTTGCCTGGATAAAAATCGGGGAGATGGATGTCTGTCCTAACGGACTGAGGTCGCCCACGTGATTGTCGCGTGAGAACAACTTTTTGTTTTGGACTTTAATACATCTGAGCGTGCGTGCATACATACATACTGCTTGGTGGCGAGGGTTCGATTCTCTCGATGAGCGTACACGTTGTATGTGTCGGCATTTTTTTGTGACTTTGGACTCGAACATACGCAGAAAGTGCTTGAATTATCATGTGTGTGGGTATACATACAAGCTTATCCCCATGCGGCGGTCGTGCTGTATGTTGGGTGAGTTGTAGAAGGGGATGGAGGGGGAAGAGGTACGGACCTGTAGTTTACGATGAGGTGACCGTCTGTTGCGAATGACTGCGCGCGGGGATGAGAGGTCGAGTTGGGAAGTGGGCGAGACACACACCTTGAAGAGGTTGGAGACTGTATCGTCCGGCGCAGGCGAGAACGCAAGGTTAACATACGTGAACTATGGCGGTGTGCATGAGCCCAGCACGAGCGCAGCAGCAGCAGCAATGGGACTCACAAGGGGATCACCAGCCTGCCAGCCGAGCTCCTTGCGCAAGAACTGGATGACGGCCTGGAACCGGTTGCTGGAAGTGATTTTGTAAAAGTTTTGTTTCATGATGGGGGCGTTGCCGACGGCTTTGAAGCGCACGATGACTGGGGGGAGGGGAGGGTAGTGGGGTGGACTGGTGGTGGTGGGGAGGGGACGTACCCTTGGAGGGATCGCGCTGCTTGTAGGTGTCGAGGGCTTTGAGGGCCTCTGCGAAGGAGTCGGAGTGTTCGGGTGGGCCCCAGGGGAGCGGCCGCGGGGGCAGGTCGGGGCTGCTCGTGGTGTGCGCCATGCAGGCCGCAGCAGCGATGGCGGCGGCGGTGTGAGGCAGAGGGATGGGTATGTGGGGCGTGGTTATGCAACTCTATTGCATCGGATATGGTGTAACGGCTAACATTGCCGCCTCTCAGCGAGTGTCGCGGCAGCTCGGGGTTCGATTCCCCGTATCCGAATATTTTTTTTATTGGGCGTCTTGACAGTGCGTCAACACGGGCAAACAGAGGGCGTTTACGCATCTTGTCGGTCGCCGCCATGGGGAACGCAGCATCCAACGCCGGGGGCGGGCAGCGTCCGCGCCAGGAGAAGCAGCAGGGGTCATCGTCGCCATCGCCCTCGCCGGGGAACCCGCACCCGTCGCTGCGGACGAAGAAAAAGTCGCTGGAGCTGCCGGATCTGGCGTCGCTGACACTGTCGTCGACGCGGGGGCGGCAGGCGTCGATTCCGCCCAAGTCGGCGTCGATCCCGATCCCAGCTGGGCCGGCGGCGGCGGGGGAGGCCGGGCGGACGCGGGCGCCGATTGCGCTGCCCAGCACGACTGATGTGCAGCTGCTGGAGCAGCCGGCGGCGCATCTGCCGTTCCCGCCGCCGTCGCGTGCTGAGCGCCACCGCAGCCGGTCGCGTCGGATGCAGGAACTGTACGATCAGTCGCATCAGCCCCCGCAGCAGCCGCCACGCCTCCCGTTTGTGCCCGAGACCGTCACGTCTGCGCTGCCCATTGGCCTCTCGCACGTCCACCACCCTCCCGAGCTTGTCCCAGTCACGATCACGTGGCGCGGTGGCCCCGCCAAGTCCATCTGTCTTGCCCGCGCAGGCGACGACGACTGGAAGGGCCGTCTCGCGATGACTCCAGAGTGTGTAGTCACCTGTCTTTCCAACTTACCCCCACTCACTCCCTGCAGTGCAACAGGCTACCACGCAACCGTCAACCTCCCGCCCGGCACACACCACTTCCGCTTCCTGGTCGACGACACCTGGCGCGTGGCCGACGACCTCCCAACCGCCGTCGACGACCAAGGCACCCTCGCAAACTACGTCGCAGTCCCCAGCACCTACTCGCCCCCCTCCACCGCCTCCCCCGTGCTCAACAAACGCCCCGGCCAAAGCTTCTGGAGCGCCGCCTCAGACGACGACCCCGCCTCCGCCCACGAGCCCACACCCACCTCCCCATCCCCCCACGCCCAGCCCGTATGGACAAACCTCCTCCCCCCCGAGCTCATCGAGGCCGCCCGCGAGGAGGAGGCGTACCTCGCCGCGTCCGAGGGGCACACAGGCTCCGCAACACAGACACACAGAATATCCGGGTTCGTCCCTGCGCCCAATATCCCCCCTGCCCCCGGCCTCCCGAGGCACCTTGATAAGCTCATTCTCAACGCGAGGGCCGTCGTGCAGGGCGGGGCCGTCGTCGGGAGCGGCGCGGTGCCTGTGCGCAAGGGGCCGAGCAGCTCGGGGAGGAAGGTGAGGGATAAGGAGAGGGACAGGAGGGATGGGTGGAGGGATAGGGATCGAGAGAGGAGAGAGCGTGAGCGTGATAGACGCATCCCGCCCCCCGCCCCGCCGCCGAGCGAGGTGGACGTCGAGCCTGATACTGTGCCCGCCGCCGCCGACACCCACACGCCCGTACCCACCTCGCCTGCCTCCCCTGCGTCCCCCGTCATACCCCCCACCCGCCCACTCACAATCTCCCTCCCGGCCGACGACTCACCCATCCCACTCACCGACGACGCCAGCGTCCTTCCCGTCCCCTCCCACGTCGTCCTCCATCATCTCTCCACTAGCGCGATCAGGAACGGCGTCTTGGCCGTTGGCACCACTACAAGGTACAGGGAGAAGTATTTGACGAGTATTTATTATATGGCTACGTGAGATGAACTAAATGTAATTCTTTATCACGAACGAGGAAGACGATATTAAAGAACGGACATGTGAGATGGACTGGCTCGTGTCGTATTTGATGAACGAGTAGCTAATAAAAATAGTGCTTCTCATCATTGAGTTCGGGTACGGGGAATCGAACCCCGAGCTGCCGCGCGACGTTTCAAAGTATTTAAATGAGAGGCGGCAATGTTAGCCGTTACACCATACCCGAGTGCTGAGAAGGCCACGGTTATGCATAAGGACCATACGATGTAGGTGAAGAACCGTACGTACAATACCATATCGTTTCGTTGCTTTTGCGTTGCTGATGAGGGATTAACGTCGACTGACATGGGGGTTTATTTCATTTTTTTTATGAACGAGAGTGGCCAAAAAGAAGAAAGAAAAAAGGAAAGGAAGCCATAGAGTGATTCTGATTCGGAGATGGGAGTTGTTGTATCGTTTTGTGTCGTTTCGTTTCGTATCGTTTCGTTTCGTTATTGGAATCAAGGTCGCCTTGATCTCGTCTTTATGAACGAACGGGAGTGGCCAACAAAGAAAAATAAGGAAATGCATCCATAGAGTGATTCTGATTCGGAGATGGGAGTTGTTGTATCGTTTTGTGTCGTTTCGTTTCGTATCGTATCGTTTCGTTTCGTTATTGGAATCAAGGTCGCCTTGATCTCGTTTTTATGAACGAACGGGAGTGGCCAACAAAGAAAAATAAGGAAATGCATCCATAGAGTGATTCTGATTCGGAGATGGGAGTTGTTGTATCGTTTCGTTTCGTTTTGTGTAGCTTCGTATCGTTTCGTTATTGGAATCAAGGTCGCCTTGATCTCGTTTTTATGAACGAGTAGCCAATAAAAAAATGTTTCAGGACCACTGAAATTCGGGTACGGGGAATCGAACCCCGAGCTGCCGCGTAACCATTCAAAGTCTCCGATGAGAGGCGGCAATGTTAGCCGTTACACCATACCCGATTTGTTGTTTGTGCTCCTCTTCAATATCTATACCATACCCATACCATACGTAGCAAACCTCTAGAGGCCTTTTGTGCGTAATCGGTGAGGGGGATGCTGTGAGTTCTGTTACAAAAAAAAAAACAAAGATGATAGATACCAAGCATACGGAATCGAACCCCGAGCTGCCGCGGAAAGATTCAAAATCTTGCACGAATGAGAAGCGGCAATGGTTGAGCCATTACACCATACCCAACTATCCGTTATATCCTTTCCGACGTGTTCTACGTCCTAAGCACCACGCGTCAGATGTGTATGGTTATGAAATGGGGTTGTACTAGTGAGCTTTAGTCATAGCAAGTAGCACAAATAACGAACCCAAATATATGAAAGTAGGGAATGTATTCTGCCGTTGAAATGCCTGAACGCGTAGACCAACGGCCAAGTTCACATGCGAAGAGTTTTAGTAACAATAAACAATACCGAGCTTGGGATGGCCGATTAATTGTATGTCTATCCTCATCACACTTTCCTTGTGAGTTTGGGGTCATACCGAAACCATAAAGATTAAAAAACTAATGCATGCGCTCATTCATTCGGGTACGGGGAATCAAACCCCGAGCTCCTGCGTAAGGATCTCATATCACCTTCGAAATGAGAGGCGGCAATGTTAGCCATTACACCATACCCGATTGTGTGAATATTCTTGTTGAAGTGTATACATCCAGGTAGCACACCCGACTGCCGCGAGTGCCCTTAATTTCATGTTTCTGGTATGAAATGGACGTTCGTACGTTGTACGAGTCTAGTCGTAGCAAGTAGCAACAAAAAATCCAAAAAAAAAAGGCAGAACCAAAACAAAAATGGGAGAGAAAACGATGTTATCATTAGAACAATAAAGAAACACCTCGGTAGACCTAGTCGTCAGAAAAAATGAAGAAAGTAGGATAAGTGGTAGAACATTCGGGTACGGGGAATCGAACCCCGAGCTGCCGCGCAAACATCTGTACTTGTAGATAAATGAAAGGCGGCAATGTTAGCCGTTACACCATACCCGATTCTGTGATGATCCTCCTTCTGGAACTTAGTATCTGTCAGTTATCAGAGTCCGTAGTACATCAAGGACAGATCTTTTCATTGAAACCAAGGCCTTTTGGGAGATGATAATTCAACAAACAGTATTTATTCAGGATTCTGTTTGCATGGTGATTGATCTTTTTACGCTCATTGTTGAAAGGACATTGACTATCAACAGTATACTTCCAAAAATCAAATAATGTGAGGTGTTTTGAGTTGACAAAGCCAACTGCTTGTTAACAACAGTTATTTTTGCTTTTTTTGTGAGATGAAGACATGTATTTTGCATGGTATGAATTACAAGATTGCATCCATACACCCACCCCTTCATGGTCAATGCTCAATGTTGTGCTCAATCACTGATTTAGCAATATCTTGTGATCCAGTGGACTGTTTCCCTCAATTCTAGCACTGTTGGACTTGCCTCAAGAGGCACTATCCAGCAGTCCCTGGTTCTGTACCAATCCAAGTAATGGATCCAACTCAGTGCTGTCATCATTGTTCCAATCATTGATCACAGATATCTTGTGATTTGTGGGACCATTTGCCTCAATTTCCACACTGTTGAACTCTATCACTCTACCCTTGCTGAACCCATGTTCCAAGGTTCTTCTAGGCTGTTTTTGGATTGCTTTCATCACCCCTTTTTATTCCTATCCATACCATTCCTCACTGTTCAGTATCTGGCTCAGTATCTTGAATTCTTTGCTGTGGTGCCTTGACTTGGCACCTCCCTATGTGCATTGCATGGAATGTGAAAATATTCTGCTTTTGTACCTATATTTTGATGGATACAGCTCCTATCCATCCTCACCTTGTCAATGTTGGCATATATAAATGCAACCAGACCACAATCACAGCACAGCACCATGACATTTGCATTGTTCAGATAACTGGCCCTTTGGCCACTTCCTTCATTGTCCAAAGATATTGGCTTCTTAGCCACTCCTCTTTCTATTGTTTCAGATACTTATATACCATCCTAGTTTATACAAACTCTCACTCAATTATATTGTGCTAAAGGTGAGGACATGTTCCTAGTACATGACTCAATACATACTGACAATGTGCATTGAGAATTAGACTTACATGTTGTCAGGTATAGCTTACACACTTGATCATGTTGTGCTGAATTAGATTTATCTGTTGCAGGCTAGTTGCAGTTTGTTATTGCTCCTTTTTGCTAACACATTTGCTATTGCCTAGTATCTCTTTTAGGACTGCTCTGCCAGCACTGTTTATGCTTGTGACTTCATATAAACTCTAGCTGGGTTTATCCACAGAGTTCCTTTCCTTCACTACACTTCTCTCTACTGACTTTGCACTAGTAAACTAGAACTGCTTGTACTAAACCAGGTTCTCTGGGACCTAGCTCAACTCATGCCCTCATTTTCTTTAGTCCATGCATACTCTACCTGCACAACTGCTAGCTGTTGTGTCCTCTGCATGGCAGCTAAAGGCAAAACCAGAGGCAGCATCAGCAATCAAGTTCTCAGATGAAGAGAGCTACTCAGAAGACAAAGAAAAGTCAAGGTGGCAGGCTAGGGCTATCAAGTGTTTGACAAACTTCATTATGGGAATGGATCAAATTGTTCTGTTCTGAACTGCATTGAAAAAAGCTTCATTATCTACACAGAAAACCACATGGGCTCCTTTGAATAGGTAAACCTAGCATAACACAGGGATGACAGTGAGCATTTCTATCACCTGGATATGGGCACTGCACAGGTAGCATGGACAGTGAGCAGAGAGCCACTCTGCTCCATAGTGGCTGCCCAGGCCTTTTGCACCACTGTTGTCAGTGAAGACATCAATCCTGCACCTTGTGGGTACAAAGAGGCATACTCTGTTCCACTCAGGAGCCACTGAATCCCACCAGAGGATGACATGCCTAACAGTCTTGGGGATGTTGTAGGTGGTGAAAGAGAAAAATGCAAATGAGGCAGCAAAGTCATAGAGGGCATGAAGAAATGCTTGAGATAGAGGAATGACTTGCAATGCAAACTGCAAAAAGCCAGTGAGCTTGTCTAGCTTGTAGTGTGTGCAGCAGCACTTTCCCAACCAGTATGAGGTGAGATCTCTGGAGGTAACTGAGTTTGTTGATGAGAAGGTGGACTTCCATGGCAACCAAATCTAGTTCCAGCCTGAGGAACTCTATTGTTGTGTCTGGTCCCACAATCTTGGATGGTAGGAATTGCAGTCTAAGTTGGGTAGTCAATAAGAGGCTGAGAGGAGGATAGAGGGAAGATGCAAAGGAAATTGTTGAGGTAGTGGAATATGCAAGCAGAAATTTTCTGAGCAACTCAAAGCCCAGGAGTAGCCATGTCAGGTTCCGCTGATGACGGGGGCTCAGTACACTGGCAAGTCCTTACTAGGCGGACGCAATGTCCTGCACTTATAACCAGGCGTCCGGAGTTGGAGCGGAGGTGGGGAAAGCTTGCGAGGGGGTCCCTAGGGAGGGCGGCCTGAGTAAGTCCTGAATGGTCCGGAGGAGTCTAAGACCAAAGATACTGGTCATTGACCCAGGGCGGGTGTCAGGGCTAGTTCGTGGGCGTGCAAATAGATTGCGGGGTAAGCGGAGGCTTCTCGGGTGATGGGGGCGGGGTCGGAGCTGGATTGGGGATTACCAGGGCTTGATGGGTTCCGGGGCCAAGTGGGTAGCAAGGTTCGGAGTTGTCATAAGAATGTTTGGGTCATGGTGCATGCGCGGAGTTCATACTGACATAGGGAGCAGGGGAAACTTAGAGGAACAAAGGAAATATGTACAGTCGAGACGAGACAGAGACAAGATGAGACTGAGAAAAAAAGATAGATTTGAAACTTAAAAACAGGAATAGAGATGAGATGAGAGATGAAACATAGGAAACCGGTAAATGTAATATCAAGACTACCGTTCGAGGAGTTATTCTACGACTTATATACCGACTACTGGGTACCTTGGAGGGTGGCAGATATGGTGGCGGGGGTCAACAGAGCTGTGCGGAGTCGATGGGTGTCGGGTACATTCCAAGGTCGGGCCGCAGCGGTATTCTGATGGGATCAGTTGGGGGCGCGACCGCTCCGGGGACGTCGTGATACTCCGGGACGGTTCTAGTAAACTAGGGTAGGGGGTCGGGGATGTATGACATGGCCAGGAACGGTGGGGGAAGGTTTCAGGGGGGTGTTGATGGCTACGGAGAGGGAGTTGCTGTCAGGGTTTGCTGGAGAAGCGTCAGAGTTATCCAGTGTGGGCACAAAAGTGTGGGCGGGGTTCAGGGGAGTTAGACGGGAAATCGGGAGGGGTTGGGAGCAGTGTCTAGGGAGCGGGTCATGACAAGCCAGTCAGCAGAATGGATAGGGATATGGTTGAAGGAAGACTCCAGGTCCAGCTTAAGCATTAGGGAGCCTAGTCCTGATGCTATGATGTCCTGGATAGCATGGTTGACCATGTCACTGTATTAAGGAGTTTACATAGATACAGTTGGAGTAATCTTGTAAATAATGTACCCATGCATCCTCATTGAGCATTGAGGAGACACAAGGCAGATGAGAGGTGTTGAGGAGGAGAGTGTTTATGTGGGGTCAGTGTTTGGGTGGGGAGGGGAGATGGTATGACTGATAGGGTCCAGAGCAAAGAAACAGGAGACTGAGCAGATTCACCCAAAGCATGGCCTGGGCAAGATGATTAGGCAGGTGGATGACAGCTCACCCTGCCTTGGTCCTAATCCTTGTGAGTATTCTTGCCATGATCTGGCTTCCCACATGTAGTGCCTGTGTGCAGTCAGCCAGGATGTCAAAATAGGTCTGGAGAGGGATTATAATGGAGAAGAGTGTCTGATATCCCTTGGCCAACCTGTGACTAACCACAAATTGATTTGTAGACCCAGTAAAGGTATATACCATCTCCTTTTCATGCTGTGTCAGGTCAAATTTCTGGAGGTCCAGTGCCTTGAAATTGTGCAAGATGATAGCCCTCAGCACAGCCACATCAACATTAGAGAAATGTGCACAAAGGGAAAGGGAGGCAGTAGACAATGCACTGATTACACCAGCTCCCACTATAGGAGGTACAAACATCCCAGTTGGTGCCACAGGTGAGGAGTTGGCTGGGACAAAACTAGCTGGCTAGTTGGCCAAAGAAGCTGGTGACAACCATGCAAGAAGTTCCCAAACCATTGCATGGAGCTCAGCATGAGAATCTGGAAGGGAGTTAAACTCATTGGCTGATATTGGCCCATCCATAGATGCAGCAGGTGGAGGGGTTGTTATGATTCTAAAAGCAGATGATCCTCTTATGAAGTGGCTAGCTGTTCACATGTACTGATGTGTGAGAACAAAAGCAATTGATTAGATCAACAATAAAATGTGTGATCTAATGTAAATTCAATAGTGATAAATGCACTGTGAGTGCAGTGTGAAACAATGTGAGACTACATGGAATGAGGACTTGCCTGCAAGCACAGTGTGAGACAACAAAGTCTCTGGCATGTTGCTCACAGGTATATATACAATATTGAGTGGCCAGCAAGACAATAGACAATGAGCAGGGGCAAGTGTGATGACATGAAGAGTGGGCAGGCTGACTGTGCCTGGAATTAACCCTGGGTAACCTCCCTCTCCTACTTGCCCAATCCAGCTAGCACCATAGTAAGTGCTCCACCATCCAGTCCTAGCAATATCATGCCTCCTTTGGTCTCTGCTACAATAATTGTTTTTGCTTCAAGAATCTTTGTTTTTGGGATATATCTTGCTTTCATCCTTCTCGGTTATTGTTCTTTACTTGGATTAGTGATATGTTCTGGATTCTGATTCAAAATCCATGGACAGACCAGCTAGCAAATCATAGGACTTTAATGGTTGACTGGGGACAATCAAAATTTCAGTCAAGGGGACAATGATGAGACCCTATTCTTGCTAAGCACCAATTTCTGTCATTTGCTATGTTTTTGGTGACTTCCAGATTTTCTATTTTCTGTGATATAATAGTCATATGACTTTGTCATGTGTAGTCTAGACTCTCAGCCCATCAGATCACTTTCCTTTTTGATGACTAGCCACCTCCTGGCAAAGTCACCAATCATATTTCTTTTCTTGGTCTTATTAACATGGTTTCCTTGTTTCTTGATTTAGTTTGATTTTCTTACTGTATGACACCCTAGCAACCAGCAAACTGACTATCTTTCCAGGTGTTGACTTTAGCTATATTTTGGGTTACTTACTTTCACATGGCATTCCTCCTGACTTGCCTAAGTCACTAGCAAATAGTTCACCATTGTTGCCTCCTTTTGGTTTCATTACTTTACTTACTATAAATACTGTCATGTTTTCTATACAACCATTGAAGAATTGCACCTTGTTATTAGCCCCAGACTCCTGATCTAAGCCTTGCAACTTTAAAGCTTCTTTTTTGCCCTAGTGCTTTCTCTAGAGAGTTAGCATCCTTGTCATTGTGTTTCACTAGTACCACTTTCAGGTACTATTTTGTCAAGTCTACAGTTAGCACTAGCACCTACAGCTAGTTTCAGTTTGTTGTTTCTCTTTTTGTTCCCATCTTTCTCCACAACTTGTCAATGATATCTTGCACAAGAGTCCTTATGAGGAGGTTGGCAGCTTTGAATGCAAACTGTTTTAATCTTCCCATCATGTACTGCTTGTCATAGCCAGAACTAATGACAATCAAAGTGTTTGAGATGACCCATGTTTTCAGGCTGTTTTGGGACTGAGATGGCTGACTGATTGTCAATGTTCACAACTAGTAGTGTAGACTGTGGCATGCTGATGTCCACAAGAAAATTACACAACTAGCAGAGCTCCCTGCCAGTTTCATCAGCTGCAACAAATTTGGCCTTGGTAGTGGACAATGCAACTATGGTTTGTCATTTTGACTTACAGCCAACTGCTCCACCAGCTATCATAAGGACTGAGTGGTTGATTGGCCATTGTTGGGGTTACCTTCATGGTTTGCATCTGCATAGGCTACAAAGGGGGAAGGCAGAGAAGAGTGTAATGTTTCTATTATGGGTCATGCAGCTTATGGTTCACCCAACATAAGTTAAAACCAGTCAATAGTTCTTTCTACAAAGTATGAAGTAAGGCACTGCCTTACATAAGTACTAGTACAATACTTTTAGGGATAGCATCACATGATGCTATCAGTGTAATTAACCAATAAGTAAAATATATATATGCATGTAATGGACACTCCATTACATACCCCCCTTCTGAGTCCATCAACAGACTCACTTCTACATCATTAAAGTTGAAAAATAAAGGGTGGGATATGGCATCCCACCCAAGGGTGTGCACCAGAATTTGCATGTGAATTCCTACATATATCAGTAGTCAAATCAACCAATTCTACATGGACAAGTATACTTCAGTGTGATGTCCAACTGCACTGAGTGCATCATATGGGCCACTCAAGCCTATGTACAATTACCAACTCATAGTGAGCTATGGATAGTAGCTCACCCCACTTATTCATCCATCTTTGAGGCCTCTGCTTCCTTGTTACTCACAATGTCTGCCCAGTGCTCTGATACAGCATTAGCTGTATCACTGGAGCCACTGGTTCCAGCCTCAGGGGCAGTAGGAGTAGCAATGTTAGTCACTACTGCCACTTCTGTAGGGCTGGGGACAACCTGTGGAGTCATTGCTGGTGGGACTGGTGTAGTCAATGCAGAATTATCAGCATAGTCCAATTGCATGGACTCCTCTGTAGGTGCATGTTCCAAAGACACACCAGAGCCCAATGGTGGTGTAGTGGCAGTAGACTTGGCCACAGCTACTGACAATGAAGGCCCCTCCTCAGTTGGAGCTGCACCTGCAGTGGGAGCCACTGATGAGGGCTCCTCTGCAGTGGCTTGTGAGGCTCTCATAACCTCTGCTAGTCAGTGCATGAGGTGAGTAAAGATACCATCCTCACCAAAGCACAGCCACTCAGCTGTGTCAAGAGGAGAGTGACCTCTGCTCTCATGAATTTGGAGGAGCATGTGGAAGTGCTCCCAGTCATCAGTAGTGGGGATGTACCACCCATTTTATCCTGGTATAAGAGGGGGTACTCCAATTGTTTGAAGTTGACAATGGGGTTCATTGTTGACTTGCATGAACAAGTCCATGTGCAGCATGCTCCTGGACCAATGGTGATCAAGAAAGTATATACCAAAGGTATATGCATGATTCACCCAGGAGGGAGGCATGCAGTTAGTGAGGAGGTGATATATCACCTCTGTCTCAGTCAAATTGTTAATTTGCATAGGCAGCACTTGCAGCCTACATAGAGTGAAGGTGTGGGAAGTAATACCATCAAACTCCCCTACACCTGATCAGTAGTTGTCTACCACATCTCAATAGAGATGCAGTTGAGCAACCACCATGGCAAACAGCCTCATATAGGCTGATCATGTGTACAGCACAGTCAGGGCTAGCACCCAACCCAGAATGTAGCCAAAGACCAATTGTCAGTCTACATGCAAGGAGGCATTGATGGTCACACTGGAGTACAGGTTCTGTGAACCTGGGTGGCCATGGTGCAAGATGTACTGTGCCCATGCCTGGACGTTGAAGTGGCAGCTGATTGAGACTTGTGGACACCTGACCTTCCATGATCACAATTGTACTCATTGAGGAAGATGAATTTTAAAATTATTAATGTTCTGATTGTAACTAGTGGTAGTGAACTTATCTCTGGAAGTTTGGCTTCTGCTTTGCAAACAAGTCAATCCTTGTTTGACTTGAAAAAATGTAACATTTTCATTATGGGTCATGCAGCTTATGGTTCACACCTTGTAAGTCAAAACCAGTCATGATTCTGTCTATGAAGTATGAAGTAAGGTGCTGCCTTACATTAAGTCAAGTAAAGGGGTTTTATGAGTAGTGTCATGTGATGCTACAATAATGATATAACTAGATACTCAATAAAGTAATCTTCATACATAGTAATGGGATGCTCTGTTACACTTATACACTCAAATTCATGCTCAATACAACTATTTCTTGGAGAGATATAACTTCATGTGTATAAGGTGTGTCTAGTGACCTTTAAACTGAAGATGTTGGCATTGCCTTGTTGACAGCTTTCCTTTGGTTTATGTAATATGTAATCTCTCCCCTGCTATCATTGATCATTGTTGACAGCTTTCCCTCCATTGTGAGAAACAAGTGTGCAAAACAAAAATTGTCAGACCATTCTCCTGAGTGATTCACATTCCTCAGTGCAATGGTACCTTGACGACTTTTATATATACACAGAATCAAAATGTGCTTCTTGTGAATCAAATTTGTGCAGGGTGTTTGTCTATGTACAAGCACCTTCTATCATTATACTTGATGTTTCCAATATCACATCACCTATACTTTCTGTAGTGAATGTCACCATCAAGAATGGTATACAGTGTTGCTGGTATAATATACTATCCCAATCATCATTTTACTTCCCATATAATATCAACTGACAGCAGAGAAAGCTGGTTCTATGATGATTTCACAACTGAGTGAAGTACTTGTTAGAGTCAGCTATTCAGACCATTGATCTTTCAGTTTGTGGTGAAAGAGAGGATTTGGTAGTATTCTATACATGTGATTTGATTGCATAATCAATGAACACCTGTTCAACTGTCTTTGAATCTCTGTTTTCATGGTCCCTCATTGTACAAACCCTGCAGTTTGTGCATTCGAAGTACAGAGCTTTTTTGAGATACATGTCATGTAGTAACATGGCTTACAACAAGATGATTGTTTGGCTAGATCACGGGCATGCCATGCTGTGCAATGGCCCATACCTACTAGTTTTTAATTCGAAGACTCCCTGTGAGGAATGAGTAAGTATCAGAACTCTTTGCTTTCCAAAGGTACTAGTACTAACCGAGGAAGCAGGACGACTCTCCTACTCTTCTGAATGTCCAGCCCACCTTCTTTAAAGTACCTCTGACTCTCAAAGCTCCAAGAATCATGTCCCCTCATCCAGTAAGCCATGCCATTCAGATAGTGTTTGACTTGATCATCAAACTCTCTACCAAAAGATGGGACATGGCATAGGTCCTCCAAGAACTTGTGTACAAGCTTTAAACAGTAGTCGCCAACCCACTTCATTGCTTCGTTCAAGCCAATATTTTCTTGATGCATCACGACAATAACCGCGTTATGAATATCACCGCGGGCTTGCTCGATATTGTAGGAATACATATCCTAGTCAAAGTTCAGAGTGGAATATAGTCAGAATGGAATATAGACGGTCGAGAGAATACAGAAATTACATTCATGAGTATGGTCAGATCACTGCAGACATCAGTGAGTCTCCGAATAACCGGATGGTCAAAGACCTCGTCCGGAAGATCGAGTGTGAATTGAATAGGCATAAATGTCGCGTTCAATGCAGCTGTAGAACGTCGGAGAATAATATAATCATCAATGTTCCTGATGAAGCATTGAGCACGATCATGAGCTTCTTCAACAACTGCAGTGGTGTATTCGTCGAGTGCTTCGATGAATCGACGGCGAGCACTTTCGGATACGCATTTTAATGACGATTGCGAGAATCTAGATGAGGACACAAAACGATTATTTTTGAGAGCCTCTGAATACATCCGAGACTTACTGGCGGCTAATCTCTCCAATTACACACTCGTCGGCTGGCCTGGGTTTGTGAGGATTGCGTAGGGCATCCATGACAATCGTTGCCAGTTGCCGAGCTTCATGAGGCATCGCAACATCCGTATATTCATCATAACACGTATACAGAAGCATGAGATCACAACACGTGCGAAGGACATCTGTATACCCACAGATATGTCGTAGTTGATAAGAATGAGCAGATCATTCTGAGCTAGCAGAGAAGTATACCTTTGTTCTCCAAAGGATATGTGAGAGCAGCGAGCAACTCTAAAGATAGCAAAACAATATAATCAGTCCTCTGGCCTAGATAGACAGACAGGGCTCACCAATCTTGCCGAGGTCCATTGCTCGTTGTACACGGGGTAGGATCCCATTGAAACTTCGGATCCATGCTGATGATTCTGCTTTTGCCTGAAGGTAGTGTGGATTGAGAATGCGCTTCCAGGGCCATTGCACAAGAGGATCAGGGAGAATGAAGACGGATTCTGAGGGGTCAGCGGTCATCTTTCAGTATGCCTACATTCCTCTATCAAAATCCCCTCCCCCAGTACTTATAGGAAAAAAGGTGGCAGATCTTTCCATTTTCAACTGTAAAAGAACCTGTATTCTGACAACTAGGAATGATTATCTCTAAACATAATATGACAACTAGAGTTCGATAGGCAGCTCATTTTTGATGAGGATGAGGACTTCATACAGCAGGACCTTGGAAATGAAGACTTGAACACAGTTGCCTTGTCAGGTGTCAGGGAAGGATCATAATCCTGTCAGCAATCCGTGATGATCAATGATCATTCATTGATGATAGGCAGGCTCAATGTCTAATTCGGCATCATTTGCTTAGCTGCCCCCTTCCTGCAATAACACGCCTCTATTGCTGGACTTATTTTAGAGCCTATGTGTCTATTGTCAATGAATCATACT
Organism: Termitomyces sp. 'cryptogamus'; assembly: GCA_020091625.1. Taxonomy (NCBI): domain Eukaryota; kingdom Fungi; phylum Basidiomycota; class Agaricomycetes; order Agaricales; family Lyophyllaceae; genus Termitomyces; species Termitomyces sp. 'cryptogamus'. The sequence goes on along the minus strand of JAGYZC010000004.1, from coordinate 795,600 downwards.
TGGTTCACATCTACGCGTATGGACATCTTGAGGATACATACATAGGTAGGGATGTAGTCTACGCGTCTGAAGCTCATCAATGAATGATCATTGATCATCACGGATTGCTGACAGGATTATGATCCTTCCCTGACACCTGACAAGGCAACTGTGTCATTTATGCCTATTCAATTCACACTCGATCTTCCGGACGAGGTCTTTGACCATCCGGTTATTCGGAGACTCACTGATGTCTGCAGTGATCTGACCATACTCATGAATGTAATTTCTGTATTCTCTCGACCGTCTATATTCCATTCTGACTATATTCCACTCTGAACTTTGACTAGGATATGTATTCCTACAATATCGAGCAAGCCCGCGGTGATATTCATAACGCGGTTATTGTCGTGATGCATCAAGAAAATATTGGCTTGAACGAAGCAATGAAGTGGGTTGGCGACTACTGTTTAAAGCTTGTACACAAGTTCTTGGAGGACCTATGCCATGTCCCATCTTTTGGTAGAGAGTTTGATGATCAAGTCAAACACTATCTGAATGGCATGGCTTACTGGATGAGGGGACATGATTCTTGGAGCTTTGAGAGTCAGAGGTACTTTAAAGAAGGTGGGCTGGACATTCAGAAGAGTAGGAGAGTCGTCCTGCTTCCTCGGTTAGTACTAGTACCTTTGGAAAGCAAAGAGTTCTGATACTTACTCATTCCTCACAGGGAGTCTTCGAATTAATAACAGTGGGTGAACCATCATTTTTTCCAGCTGTACAGATCCGCTGACTTAAATTGTTGACCCTCGAAAATATAGTTCAACCCTCAAGCTCACTTCATCATCTCGCTCGCATATCAAGTTGTTGTTTTGATTTTGCAGTATGCTTTTGTAAACAGGTAATCACTCGATCACAATGGTTTCATATGCCCATGTTTACAACGTAAACTACTATATGATGCGTTGGATGGCTGTCTTAATGAGCGATTAGCATGGTATCCCAGTCATACAAATGTACGTGCAACTGACCAATCTGAAACTAAGCTCAGTACTACTACCAAAATAAATACTACAATCCTTGACGGAGATATAATCAGAGTTCGACTCCTCGAATATAATCCATTTTGAACGCCTAGCCTCAGCTACTTTCCCTGTATGTATCCTCAAGATATTCTTTTGACGCACCATCCCCACATGTATTAAGTAACACACACACACACACACACACACACACACACACACTCATACACGCACGCGCATAAAGACCTATACCGAATACGGGAACACGGGAACACGGAATAAAACCCGATATTTAGGCTTCTCCATGTCGTGTCAGGTACTCGGGATAATGGCTAACGGTTCATCTCTGCATGAGCCTGGAATATACCTTAGGAAGTATGAATCCTGGTTTGGAAATTTTGAGCGATTTTTGGGAAAAAGTGAGAGGTCAGGTTTGGGGTTTTTAATCCTGGCGCGGTCAAAACTTTGAGGTCAGGTTTTGAAGATTTGTTGAGGTGAAAACTTTGTTTTCACCTAACCGATAGGGCTCCGCATCGTACCGTATTACGTGTACGGCCGTAAAAATGATGGGTCAAGACGGGTAATTTTTGAGGGGACCGGTACCGTATAGAGAGGCAAATTCGTACGAAACGGTACGGATAAATAGACGGCCGTGAAACGGGCTACGGGAATGTTAAATATGCAGAATATAATTTTAATGAACGAAAAAGGCACTTTTATGAACAATGAAAGACGCAATAGTAGGAATCTAATACCCAGAGTGAAAAGTGTTCAAAATGTGACTTATGAAGAACCTTCGTTGCCTTCTCGCGTTCCAAATGCAGCTTTTTCTTGACCACCATGAGACCACAAATTGTTGCAGGCTTTAAGCTGGCACGGCAAAGTGATATAGTATCACGGCCATCAGAAAAAACTCGTTCTACAGCCACAGCAGATCCTGAATAACAAAAACCGTGAGCATCTGTCCGTCAATGACATTATACACTCACCAAGAATTGAGAATATGTCTTGAGCAAGACGGTATAAATCAGGGAACTGAGCACGTTAACCACGCCACCATAGAAGCAGGTTCCTGGTGTAGATTCCAGAACTCTAAGTGTTCATCTGCCAACGTGTGTGTCTTTTGTTGGTATTGCTTCATAAAATTCTTCTGAGGTGAGGCCGGGGGTCCAGAAATCGAGGGTGTCAGAGTGGAGGACTGAATGGATGGTTCCAAGGAATCTGATATGTCAGAATGAGGAGCATAGTTAGCTTTAGAAGATTGGTGTATATTTCCCTTCAAAACTTCAAGGAAACTCAAGAGATCTGTGTCATCCTCAAATTCATCCTTTAAAGCAGTGTATGAAATTTGAGTTGAAGATTGTGAATGGTAGTATTGTCCATCACAACTACATGAAACAGAATCAGTGACTTACAAATACTTAGAATGAATTCTGACACACACATTGGACGAGCTAGGCCTGGAGGAGGCACAATACATATAGTGAAAGGCTTTGTTGATATGGATCAGGCAGTAAAAGCGGTCAAGTTGCATATGAGATATGTGCAAGCAATGGTAGTTGTAGTGCAATGTCATGCTATCCAGTAAATGATGAAAAGGACATAAATTGGGAACACAGATAGTTGCTAGAACTCTGTATTGGAGTGTCTGCGGTGTCCCTACAATCATGTTGTAGTGGTCAAAATCAGCAATGTCAACATAGATATTGCAGTACTTGCCAGGGACCTTGAAGGCTACTCTGGCACTGTAGTTCACTATGAAATGACTTCCAATTGTTCCTAGTTGGAATATAATTGGTGTAGCAAACAGAGGCACATGCATCCCAACCACATGCACAAAGGACAGCATGAGGCCCAAGGTAATGCTCCCTGAGTCCCACAGTGTCCATGCCTTGTGGCCATCAATGTCCATCCCAGTGACAAGACATTCTTTGTCTCATGCAGGCAGTACTGGCTGTTCCAGAGCTTCTTCCTTTCAATACCATGCCATACCTTGCACATGTGAACCTCATTAGTTGGTTCCTACACTCTACCCTCAGTGGTAGGGATCTCAGTGAGGGCAAACAATCCCTCACTATCACTACCCTGAGTGTAATAATTGTTCTGGTACATCTCAAACTTGATGTACTCCACATGCTTGGCCTGAGTCCCATCATCCATGTGTTCAACTTTGACTTTACCAGGCTCTTTGTCCTGTTCATCATCAGTGTCACCCACATCCAAGGGAGTGGCAGTATGTACTGCTTGCACAAATACACAAGGAGTTGGTTTACCTGACTCCCTGCACTTCCAGGCAAAGTGATCAACCTTTCTGCCATTATAACAAGTAGCAGATTAACTGGCATCCTTACTTGGTTGGCCAAATGCAATGGCCAACACATTTTTTCCAGTGGCAAGATGTTTACTTGCTGCCTGCACTGCTCCAGTAGGTTGGGGAGGCACTTAACCCCCACCTGCCCATGGAGCCAATGGCCTTGAGGCCAGCCATACTGCTGGCCTTTTCACCATTCTGGGCAGCTGTGGATGGAAACTCTGTCCTGCCAATTTGGAAAGATCAAACCAATCCTTATCCAACTGCTGTGCTACCTCCAGCCAGTTTTGACACTATGGAGGGCCATACTATCCTCTCTCTCTCTCTCTCTCTTGAAGAGTACTTTGATAGTCCTCTCCCAGGACCAATGGGGATGGGTGATCATTGGGAAGACTATTGGCTGCCTTGACCCTGTCCTCATCTTCTGCCTCCTCTACAGTGGGCTGTCTTGATCCATTGGATAGTCAGGGCCACTCATCACAATGTTTCTCCACTGTACAAAAGCATTGTGTGCATCCATCTGCATCCTCCAGCTCCACTTTACAAGCTGGAGTTACCATTCCATTAAATTCAATTGCTCCAGATGCTGGGACTCACACAAGCTAACATTGCACCTAATGATGGAAGTAACACTCAAATTGACAAATCTGACAATCTTTGACTTTTTTTTCATTCAACTAGGTCTCACAGGGGAAAAAGAATTGGTGCAGGTCCTCATGTGCTCTCAGGTAAGTCTATTGTTTGGGTTAGTGGAGCAAGCTCATCATTCAGTAAGTATGATGCATGCAAGGTACTGGTACCAATTCAGGAGCATATCAACTGACTTATCACCAAAGCTACTGACCTCAGATGATAACCAGTAATTGCCCTTTGGAAGATGATCATTGTTCATACAAACTGTCTATCATATGAACTTATTATGAAAGTGTATAGTATTTGTGTCCATGTTCAAGTCTTAGAAGCTGTCATATCATCACCTGGGCCCCTTCTTCAGCTTCTAAGACAGCCTTGTTGTCTTTATGTTGGTGCTGCCTAGGTTAGACAGGTCTCCAGACTTGTATATGGAGGCTGGTGTCCACTGTCAGTCATAATACCATGTCATGCTTTGCCTTCACCAATGCTGCCTTTTCCTCCTCCTGTGCCCTCTTCATCCTGTCCACAGATTCATTTACTCCACCAATAGTTCCAGGACACCAGCTCCAGGGTCTTCCACCTACAGGATGCACAGCCACCCAGGAGTTGTGGAAGGGCCATTAGCTTACTGGCTGAAACTCCCTGTAGGCCTGTGCCAGCTGCACACAGTCTTTTAATGCACTTGGTAAGAGGTTCCAGCAATGAACAGTGTTATCAGCAAAAAGAATTCCTCTTTGGTATTGATAGGAGGAGTTTATAAATCATAATGAATCACACTCAAGAGTTCATGGAATATATCAACAACATTGTCAAGAGTTCTCCAGAAAGCTTCTGCAGAGAACTCTTCTTCAAGAGTGTAATAAGTGATTTTCAAAGATTTCTGGTGTAGGAGCTGGAGTTACTGGTTGATACAAATTTGGAATAACTGGAAGTGGAAGGAATAGTGTGAATGACAACTCCTGTACATCCCTTCTTGTCCTCTGTAACCCAGCAGTATGTTGCCTATGAAACCTTGTGGGTGGGGCTCCAAGATGATGATCACTAATTTGTCTAGCCTTTGTGTGAGGTGGCAAAGAGCCAAAATCCAAAACCACAAAACAAAGAAGCTAATAGGAAAGTCAAAAGGTGCACGATGTGTAAGTATGTGTATGAGGGAGTACCAGCAACATCCTGGATAGATAGGCAAAAGGCAAAGGACAACTTACTCAGTAAAAAGTATCATCAAAGGATGGAAGTTGTATACCCAACCCAACTCCACTAAAGTTATCTAATGGTCTTGATGCAATATACCATTTTTCATGGGTTCTCTCAAGTTCTGAAATTCCAATCTTGGTGACATGACTACAACACAATGAGTCGAAATGCCAAGATTTGGTAACTCTTCCTGTGCTTCCATTGCCTCAGGAGTGAGTTATTAGAGACTGGTCTTCTTCCCTTCTTTTCATATATAAACTGTTTGCAGTGCTACTCACGCTATACAATTAGACCTTCTTCCAAGAGATATTAAGATGTAAGTTACTCAGCCTCTTGCATTCTTGAAAAGGAAGACATCTCAATCGAGTGTATTCTAAGCTTCTTGACCTCGACTTCCTAACTTGAATTGCCTGAGCTTTCACTACCATAATGTCCTTACTAATAGAGTTCCTGACCAGCCGAATCTAGTTCTTACACTTCTGGAAGAGGTGCATTCCGCATCTCTGGGATGCCCTCTGCCCAGTCATGTTACCCCCCTAAAGTGTCACCAAAAAGCACTAACTGTCCTTCCGGCGGTGGAACCATTTGATCGAATCTGATCAGCTGGTCTGCAGGCCATTCCTCCAACTCACTTTTTCCATGGTTGCTGAGGGTGCTGTTTTCGATTTCTGTCCATATTTTGCAATCACCGATGGAGGAAAGCCACTCATGATCAGCAGTCGACCAATAATTGCCCTTATTACTAGCGTATCCAAGGCACACATTATAGCCGAAAGCTGGTGTTCGCTTGCGCCTAAACTGTCGAGACAATATCATGTCAAGAATTGTCCAATTCATGCTGTTCCTTTTGGGCCTTGGGTCTAAGTATATATGCTTCCCACTATATTAAATGTCTCAACACAATATCTCAACACAATATGCGCCACATTATCTAGAACTTCTTTTGAGACAATTACAACAGGCTGAAAAGATGGTTTATATCCACATTCAATGGTATTGTGATTATCCATTCTGTGCTCACCGGCAGCTAGTAGCCGTTGCGTCGTGGCCCTCCAAGTATATGGTTATTGTCAAGACATCAAGTGATGGACAAATATATTCCCTTTTTTGATTTGAGTCATTGTTAACCATTATGTGTTGAGTATACCGAGAAGTTTGTTAAAATAATTCTTCATCTGGATGAAGTAGGATGAAACAACACCGGAACATACCAAAAATGTACACAACAAACAGGTACGAAGCACATCATGTGGCTACAAGCTTATACATAAACTCCGATTTTTGTCCGCGAAGTAGCGCCACTCCCAGAACATGGTCGCAGAGCTATAAGAATGAAACGAATTTGCCTTTGAATCCCTCACCATTCTGGCTATCTGTCTCAGCTCTTCAAATCGTATACAGTACGTCCTCAACGTCGTCTTTGATATCATATTCATGAATGTTCTTACTCACAACGCTTTAACGTTTCAGCAGCATATGGCTACCCACTCTCCTCGCTTCAAGATAGGTTCAGTGATCCCCAAAGATATCCATAACTTTCTCCTAGGCGACCAGCTATACGTTGATTTCATTGATGTTGGGGAGCTTACCATAACTAGCGATCCGTTGCGTGACGCCGCTCGTGCACGAGCGTCAGACGAACGAAAGAATCACGCCGTCATACGCATACCTCTCCAGGATAAGACTATATATCAAGGGGGAAATATCTTAGGTATTGTGATGACTATGGAATTGGTTCAAGGAAGCATAGAGTCAAACCGAGCTGTCTATGAAGTGGATGATGGAAAGGGTATGTTGTTGCTTACACTCATCAGTTATAATGGACCACCGCACAACACCGTGCAATATTATTCTGTCAAACTCCACAATGGGCTTCGAGTTGGCCATATTATCAACTGTGTCTTACATAACAGACTCCACATATTCAGCTTTTCCAAGGTCGGCTCCTCATTTGTTGGATGCCGTGATTTTGTGTGAGTAACGATTTTAGTGTCCACCTCTTTCTTGATTTCAGAGGATTCACAACTGGTCTCGTTACTGCAGGCTACAATGCCTCCTCAAACTCGAATATTACAAGTACTGCGAAAGAAATTGCATTGAGTCAGGACTGCCAATCTATGACCAGATGGCCTATCGATATTACCTTCCCCTGTCACGTATTCCTCGCACCATTCTTTATGTTGACAAGGGAGAGTTCACTGACCCAAGCTTTCGACGTATGGAGCCAGATACTAATAACAGGATCTACACATGATGGTCTCCTAGGCTTTGACCAATCTTCTTTGTTTCTCTATACCTGAAGCATCGCTGTTTGTGTACAAGTGATACCTTTAAACAAGCATGTACGCACCTTGATAACACACTGTGAAACCCTTTGTTTGATTGTCTTCCGCATAGATGATATCTGCCATTCAGCCAAGTACATCTTAATACATACCTTATAAATCTGAAAACCATTTCAAAATATGAGTATTTTCTTCATACTTAAACATCGCTGACCTGCCTGGATCCCGTTCTCATCGGGTCATATATTAGTGCTCTGATCTACGTTACAGCGTAGTTTGGGTCCGCATTCATGCACTCCACTTGACTAGCTTTTTCCATATCTGCCCGTGGTAGTTGTGCGGGAGGTACTAGTGGTTGAGATTGTCGGGATGGGCCCGGCGGGAGTAGTAGGGCTGGCGTCGGACGCCAACCACGTGACACGTCGCGCGATAGCTTGTTGCTTCACACGCGAGTGTGGTTCGAGTCCGCGTTCCTGTCTTTTTAGTGGAGTAAAGAGTTGCTTTTTTTTCGAAGGCGTGTGCGTGTATGGAGGCTGGTGTCATGGTGCGTTGGAACTTGGCAGGCCTACGATACGCGATGCGTGAATAGGATCAAGAACGACTTCGGCTCCATATATGGTATGACGCGTCGAAAACTGTCTTTAAAATATATAATCCCCTTGAGGCTGTACACAAAATCTCCTGCACTGCATAAGTAGAGCTCTATTCATTCAAAAAGGTGTTAAGGTGAAAGATTACACAAGCAAAGGTGGCACTACTATGTGAACAAGGAAACTGAGAGCTTCACAAATATAGATATATAGGTCTACAATTATATCATGGGAGTCCGTTAGCATTGTAGGTAACAAAGGAAGAAGTTGAGACTACTGGCTGAGCTGAATAACAGTGCTGATTGTATCTCTGTTGCCATTGGATCTTTGAGGAAAGAGTATGATATGCCCAATGCACTGGAGGTGATACAGGAGTCCCGCAAATATGAAAAGACATGCAGGAAGAGTCAACATGGCAGGGAACAAGATGAGCACTGTGACAGCTGCCAAGGGAAGAACCTTTTTTTCTATTTGCCTAGCTTACAAATGTTGAGTCATGTTTCAAGCAATGGGCAAGCTTTTTTCTCCAGGAAGGAGAATACTGTGAGGAGACATGAGAGTTTCTCTTCACCAGCTGTGGCATTGCATGTAACAAATGTGTTAATTCCAGAACCTTGTGTCTCATGCAAGAAGCAGTGGCCTCTCCACTTACTTTCCATCCATTTTGACAACTCCCCCAAGCTGACATGCTTGGCCAAGCTCATGCTCTCCAGGTCATTGGCATGAAACATGTCAGAGAGTTCCAAATTTAGTCTCCACAGACAACATGTACACCTCATAATAAAACAAGTACTTTTGGTGTATCAAGCTTCTAGTGCTCATCATTCCACTCTGCCCTCTTCTGCTGGACATCTTGAATAGCAACCTGATGCTTCACTTCCTCTACTTACATCTGCTGGTAGTAGTGACTTGAAACCCAATCAGGAGCTAATTTGCAAGTCACCCAGTAATCATCTGCACAATTCTGGATGCTGTACCTCTTTCAGTCAGAAGTAGACCTGTGGAGTCATTTCTCCCTATGTTCTTGGAAAGAGGTGTGTTAGAAACTCCTCCCTCACTATTTCATGCTTGATTAATGATGAAGCAACAAGTTCATTACTACAAGGCATTATGGGGAAACTCTAAGGTTCATAAATTTCTCACTAGTCCAAGCAGTTCCTCCCCCTTGTAGTCCTTTCAAGGAGACTGTGCATCAGCATGTGAATATGGCAAGTGAATTCATTTGATCTTGGCCACATTGATCATGATACAAAGGACATAGGGCTCTGATATCTGAAGCAACAAGTGTCAGTTATCTTCAAAATTAGCCAAGCCAAGAGGTATTATCAAGTGCAAAAAGGAAAGTAAGATATCCCTCTGGAGGCTCTCCATGAGAGTCATCAAACATATCCTTTGAGTTAATCATAACCAAAGTATTATGACTGAAAGGGTTCATTGAACTTATACTGAGAGACATCTGAATAGAGGACCTACTTATTGAACACACTCAACAACTTATTCAATGTGACTTGGTCTGTTATTTCTAATGGCAAATATGATCAGATACTGAGTAACCTGTGAGGATGACAGCTCCTCCCATTATGTGGTATTCTTGGCGTTGACAAAATGCCCAAGTAGTCTAACAGGTCAATCTCCAACCTATCTTTCATTCTCAATTGCATTGAGGACTCATTTGATATTGTTCCCATACAGTATGAGGTGATTCTTCTCATCTCCTTTGCACATTAAGTAATTACCTTGCAGTTTTGGGTTTCTGTCCAAATGGTGGCAACTGTGTTGTTGACTACAGATCTCTTGGCCTCAGTCTTGAGAGCATTAGTCTTTGTGTTCTGCTCTCATATTTTGCATGGGAGACTGGAGAGTGCCTCTTGAGCCCCTGTATTTCTTCATGCTTTGCTTATCTACCTGCTGCCATGCACTCCATCTCCTGTACAATATTATAATCTGGTCAGTGATTATAGTGATGCTTCTGTCCATCTTCTTTAAATCAGTCTGCATAACTAGAGTGAGTTCAAGAACATCAAAAGGTTGATTTTTCTTTGACTGAATGAGCCCCTAGAGTCAATGCCTCTCTTTACTCAATTCTTCCATTTTACTAATGGCCACTACCTCATTTTTATTGAACTACCTCTTCCATTGTGGCTACAAAGTTGTGCTGGAATACATGTCAATGAAAGAACTGATATTTGCTAGGCACATAGTATACCTGTTTGAAAGCTGAGAAAGTTGGCTGCCTCTGAGGAAAAAACAAGCACACAAAAGAACATGAGATTGCATTGTTTTACAGAGTTTGAAAAATGAACCTTATATTGATATGATGGGCTCGAGGCTACGAGACCAGAGGAAACACAAGAAGTCCAAAAAAGCAATATATTGTAATAGAAAATACAATATAGCTACTCTAGGCTGAAAACTGTAAGCAGATAGCAAAACATCGAAAATGGTAGATGTAGGACGCACCTCAGAAAGTATCCCTCCCATTAAAACCACGAAAGACTTGACCAGAAAGCCAGTCACGGCCAGGAACAAATGCGGCCAGGAACCTCAGCATAATTGGAAATGCATAGCTGATGCCAAGTTTGGGCACCGGCCCGAGCTCGCCATAGGCTGACACCTGGTCCAGTGAGGAGCATGCAAAGCAGCCATCCCACTGGCGAGTCGTAATATAAGCCTTGCTGCCCTCAAGGAATAAGATCACATGCTGGAGAGAGGAAACAAGTGGGAGAGGAAGGGAAGAAAGAGGGACGTAACTATAAGTTGCCAAGCCCAGCCCATGTGGAACCCCGACACCCAGACCAACCATCGGCCGACTATGTGACCAGACAACAACAAATAAAGCACACCATTGCGAGGTCCATGCATGATAGGAGTGGTATAAAAGGGAAGAAAGGTCAAGCAGTGAGGACAAGAAAGTGATTGCCACAGCTCGGAAGTCCCCAGGGAGCGGATTTCTTAGGCTTACGAGCATTACTTACTTTGGGATCATTAGTATAATACACTATTTGTGCCCCTTTGCTTGTTTTGAGAACCGTCTCAAATTAAGTAAATAAAATCAATAAATTTATTATTTGGACTACTAGTACAGTGGGAACTTGTAGTTAAGAACCCCGAAAACCTTGCAAAGTCTAAGTCAGACATGTTTGGCCAAAGTTTGTAACTTAGAGCCACAGTCAACTTGAGCTTTCGCATCAATATTTGTTGCCAGGAGCAGAATAATTCAGGAACTCTCAGGCAGCATTTAGAATGAGAGTTGGCTGGATCACTCAAGAAAAAGAACTGAATTGCCTTAAATAAATGAAACAGACATAAACTCAAAAGGTCAATTGTATGTGGTCTATTCTTGCTAAGCACAGATCTCTGATTTTTGATATTTTTTGTGACTTTACAGAATTTCCCAGTTTCTATGCAATGCAATGATCACATGTCTTTGTCATGTGTGGTATAGGCCCTCAACCCATTTGATGACTTCTGTCAGGTTCCACTGACCATGGGGGCTCAGCTACACTGGGCGAGTCCTAACTAGGTGGACGTGATTCCCTGCACTGACAACTGGGCATTCGGAGGTGTTCCAAACACTGGGGACTTGTGAGGATAGTTGGTGGAGATTGATCTGAGCAAGTCCAGGGAGGTCCAGAGGAGTAGGGGATGAGCTGCAGGAAGGGGACAGGCTTGGCAGGGTTCAGGCACAAGTCCATATGCGAGTATTGCAGGTGCAGAGGAGGTGGAGGCTATGCGAGTGATGGAAGCAGAGCCAGAGTTTGATGGGGGATCAACGGAGGTTGATAGAGTTTGGAGCCAAGCATGTAGCGAGGTCTGGAGTTGGTTAAAGAGTGTCTGGGATTTGTAATTGTAATTGCAGGGTTTGCAAAGGCATTAAGGTTGGGAAAGATAGGAACACAATGGACGGGATGGATCAAATGAGATGAGACGGAGTTGAACGAAATGAGATGGAGTCAAGACAAGATGGAGACGAGAATGAGAATAGATTCAGGTGGAGATACAAAACAATAATGAAAACAATAAGGGAATAGAGACAAGACAAGACTGGGAGACTGAGAGTAAGAAAACGAGACACAGAACATGAAACACAAGAGAGAAACAATCAGACTATAGGTAACATTAAGCAATATCGAGACTAGAGTATGAAGAGCTACTCTACATCTTATATACTGACTACTGGAGAGCTCCAGGGAATGTCAGCCATGGCAGCGGGGCTTGGTGGAGCTTGACAGAGTCGATGGGTGTTGGTTACGATTGGAGGGCAGGCCGCATTGATATGTTGATGGGATCAATTGGTGATGCAGGCCATTCTGAGGTTGTCATGATACTTCAAAGTAAGTTGGAGGAACCAGGGTGTCAAGTTGATGACATGTAACAGGGTCAGGCACAGTGGGGGAATGGTCCCAGGGGCTCAGGAGATCCAGGGGAAGGGTTGCCAACTGCGGGGAAGACATCAGAGTTGGCCAGGGGGCTGTTGGAGTTAGCCGAGGATGTGTCAGAGTTAGCTGGAGTAGGTGCAGAGCACTGTGGAAGTTTGGTGAGGCATTGGGGGAGGTTCTGGGGGGGCAGGGGGTTGTTGGATGATGTGCGGGGGTCCAGGGAATGGGTTGTGACAACTTCCCTTTAGGACTTGTAGTGACTGCTAGAGCCTAGTGACTTGATGATTTGACCACTTTTGGTATTATTGAGCAGTTTCTTTCTACTTGATCTGGTTTTATTCCTTTGATTCTATAACAGCATTGTGACTGTTGATGTGCTCCTATGCCACCTAGTGCCATGCAGGAAACCTAAAAAAAAAAAGAGGACCTAACACTAGTCACTAGATAGGGTAGCTAGCAGTAGGAAGTTAATAGTTGAGGGTGAGTCAGTAACTGTCCCAGAGAACTAGAGCGAAAGTTACATTGTGGAGTGAAGTCGATGGAAGTCGGTAAATGGGTCACTAGCTGTAGTCACTAGCATTGTTAAATTGGATTAACTAAAATAGGCACCCACAGTTGGCACCACACTAAGTCGAGGTTGAAGTCAAGGAGGCTTATTGCTAAGCTGGAGTCAAAGGTGATAAAAAGAGTGAAAGAGGCAAAGTGAAATCTCTTGCTGGTAAGCTTAAAGATAGCAGTTCTCTGATTGTTCTTCTCTGTCTTTAGTGTCTATGTACAGTCAGTATTTATACATTTCAAAGTATAGTATGGGAAAGTAAAAAAATAGACACCACTAGCGACGGTGTCTGTCACTGTGTTTAGGGTGCATACAAGGTGTCAGTCTGTAACTAAGTGAAAAATCATAGGTGAAGTCTTGGCAGCACCTAATTGCAAATGAAACCAAAAAGTAACGAGTCCAATGTCAATACCTGAAGCGTAGATGCCGTTCAAGTATGTTGGTAAGCTCAGCAAAAGAAATGATAGTAAAAGGTACACGTCTGATAATTTGCCCATATATAGTAAGGGAATGCTGTTTCATTGCTAGAGTTGCTAGGGTCGCTGATAATCATCACTAGGGAGGGTCTAGGCCTTGATGATTTAGGCCCAGATTCCAGACTCCACATGATGTTTCTCGTGATTGATAAGTCTCACAGTCACTAAAGTCTCATGCTTTGGTCCAATCCTCGGGCTAAGTCTCGTGTGCTGAGTGTTGTGACTTGTGTTGGATTCAAGGTAGTCAGCTGCTGCTAAGTCCAAAATGCCAAAAACATGGTGCTCAGTGATAACTGGGGCTCATCCCTGTCATACTAACTGTCATTCCAGGTGTCAACTTTAGCTATACTTAGGATTATTGAGTCTTGCATGGCATTCCAGCTGAGTTGCCAAAGTCACTACTGACCAGTTCACTGTTGCTCACTAGCATTGTCTCCTCTTGTTTTCAATTCACTTACTGACTATAAATACTGTCTTGTTTTCTATACAACCATGAAAGAATTGTAGTCTGCAATAGCCCCAGAGTTCAAATCTCAGCTTTTCAATGCTAAGCTTTCTTCCATTGTTCTAATGCTCCCTTGATGACTGTCCATCAGGACCACAGTCTTAGGAGAGGAACTCTTACAGTTGCTAAAGCCACCTTTGGGAAGTGATGCCAACACCAATTATGTAGATGGCAGAAGAGACTAATGGAGTAAGAAATGAGAGCAAGTAATGAATTGAGAGAAGATCAGAACATGAACAAGAGATCAGGTAATGTCAAGGCTGGAGTGCTAGCTACATAGTAGGAGAGATTATATACAAGTAGGCTACTTCCTGAAGGGCAAGCCAAGACATAGTCTCACAAAGACCTTCATGCAACACAGCAGGAAGGAACCTGTGTGCAACGAACATGGGTTTGAACCATCTTACCATGTCATATCTACCAATGTAGACTCAGATCTTAGAAATCTCAGCAATCTCAGCAAGGAGGAGGAGCCAGTGATGGTGAGTGTCAAGAGGTGGAGGCTGAATAAGTTGAGCAAAGCAGTGTCTGTTGCATCCAGCCCAGGTCAGTATTTTGTACAGCATGTAATGATGTTCTCATTGTTCTTCCTAGCATGTGAGAAACCCCATAAATATTGAAGCTTAACATAGTCATGTACTAATTTTTAAATTAACATATCAACATACATATTACATACTGGACAATGTACTTGAAATCCCCTCAGAAAGGCCAATAAACCACCCATCAAAGCCATTGCCTGGCACAAATCACTATATCAATGCAGCCACATGCTCTTAAAAAAATGCAAGCATCACATGTGAAGGCAGCAATCACAAACAACAAACATTGACAAATTACATTCAACAAAAAAAGCAAACAGACATTTCTGGTACTCTAAGCTATAGCTCAAACCCTAGCCAAAACCAGCTAACTGCCAACTTGCTGACATTGCTGCTTCTCAATGTGGACTCGTTTTGACCAAAAATGGTTACAAATCATCACAAACAATGTTTCTAACAATGTTTTCTGGCCATGCCAAACAAAAGCAAGCCATCAAAAACAGTTTCATACAAACAAACACATCAACATACATATTACATACTGGACAATGTACTATTACATACTGGACAATTTACTATTGTGTATCTTATGGATTTCAATAGTGATCATCAAGAAGTCCTCATTGTCTCCATGTCATATCTCAGCATGTCAATGTCATGAAGTGTGTTGATATGCCAACTCAAATGGAATCATGTGAGGTTCTATTACATCATCTGGTCTGCACTTTTCTTATGTACTTCTGATTACTCCCTTTCCAACACAAGTTCTGGGTTTACCCAAGCTCCCCACTATTACCCACAGACTGTTAGGTCTTCCTAGTTCCTCATGTGGCCTGACTATTCTCCTGCCAGTGCTATGAGTGTGCAGAGTCTTGGGATTCTCAGGAGGCTAATGTTTGTGCTCACTGTCAGTGTCCTGTGCCAGTGCAAGTTCTACATCTGGCCCAAATTCCATCCATGCTACAATTGGTGAAAATGGTGGGGGTGAAAGTGAAGTGAAATTGAGGCAGGATGAGGGCAAAGAATATGGTCTCTCACTATCAAGTCTCATCAGAAATTACTGGAGACCATGTCAGTCTCACAATGATTAAATACTCCTCTATGCAATGATGCTTTGGTATTGCCATCCACACATTAAGTATCAAGCATGCCTTAAGAACAAGGCCCTTTGTCTGGATCAATCAGATAATTTTTGCAAGGAGCCTTTAAAATGTCTGCCCTTTCTTTTTGCTCTGTATTCATTATCCTCTTCATCCTCTCTGTTGTAGAGGTATCCGTGTCTCCTATTGTCTTTTTTTTGCAGGCCAATGCTCATATCCTTTCTCTCAGAACAATCAGTACCAATTCTTCTGTGACCTCAACAGCAGAAAAGGTCCAATCAGCTCTATGATTTTCAATCTTGATGTCATCCTTGTGTTTATTGATAATGAGTCACATTTATTGAACTGGCCTTTTCACTCTTTGAGTGCTTTCCAATTGTGTGCAATGATGGTCATATCCACATCTATTCAAGAAAGGACTTTGCCCACATTCAAACTCTTCACAAATCAACTTGGGGCAAGGTCATTCTATGGCTCATCTGAACCAGGAATCATCTGCTGGCAAAAGAGTTGATATTGTCTGTGCTTCAGGATGCATGGGGATCAGACTTTTTTGGAGCAGAGGTAGAAGTAGAAGGAATTTCAACCTTATGGCATGCCATGTGACCACTCATAGTTGCACAGAAGTCAGAGGAAACACATCCTCCATGATAATGAAAATTGTCACACTTGCATCTTGGCATGATCCAATATTACTATTCTGGTATATTTTTCATCAGAATCTTGCATATTTGGAATTTGAATCATGTGCTGAACAGGCTGTAATGTATCTCCTTAGTATTAGATTCAATGGCTTGAAAAATGCCAAGGTCTGCCATTCACTCTTTTGCTTCTTCATGCAGGCTTTTTGGTGCATCCCAATTCCTTTGCTCTTACAAGTCTGTCACAGATATTGCACCTTGTGTGACCATATGAAGTTTGAGGCCGAGGGACATCTGGGACATCCACAAGGACAATGACACAATGGACAATTTGAAGACAGTCAATGTGATTATTCAAGTTAATATTGATATTCTTATGTGGGTCAATCTGATATGCGCCTATCTAATAAGGCCCATTAACAAAGCACGGACAACTGGATCTGACCTAATTGGGTTTTGAACCTGATAAGGTGCCCGGGATTATTCCAACACACTATACACACCCAGAGTAGAGTACTGAGATTACTTTAACCCTGCCTCTTAGCCCTGCATAGTGGCTTGCCAGTGGTATAAACAGAATTCATTCATTCATTCATTTGATTTGACTTTGCTGCTGAAGGGGTTTCCTGGGTTCTTGGGGTTCTGGTGGTAGTTTTTCTTAGAGGTAAGCATTCCCATGTCTTGGCAAGTCCTGGTTGTGATTGTTACTGTAATCCCGTCGATTACTACTTACGGACAGAGCACATACAGGCTTGACAGAACCTTATTCCATACTAGATATATATCCGTCGCACTCACGAGTAAACTGACTTATCCTTCCTTCTTCCCGTCTTTGCTAGTGCTTATCTGTAGACTGGTCTTTCTCTGGAATCCTCAGTGTATTCCTGTTTTGTTGTTGCTCGTGTTAGTTGACCATACGGTCTTTCGGGTTACCCTTTGAAGCTTACGTAATGCAACAAGAATAAGATAAAAGATGATGTTGCTGTTATTGGTTTTAAGGTAGACAATAAACCCCTTCTCAAGTCATTCCAGAGCTCAAATGTCTTTCAAGCATCAGTACAACCTTGAAATGTGACCTGTTTTGTACGGTATGCCAGCATACGTATCGTGAGACAACCAGTGACAATGTGACAAAAGAGTAAAACAATTCGATAGAAAAGTACCCCTCCACAAAGAGTCAAGGTTTGAGGGCACAAAAATGATCGTTAGATGTATCTACCGCTTATACAGATTCTAGTCAAATCATAGTCCGGACGAGATAATTGTACGATTTGTGTCGACCTCATAGGCCTACCCGGACCCAATTCGGAGTAAGGTCCGGGGTCCCGATGATTGTTCCCATCATAAGATTCATAACTGGCGCTAAGCGATCGGGGCTTTCCATAAGTGAGGCATATGTGAGTCATTTTACGACAATACATTTCAAGAATTTCGACCGATCCGTCAACGAACCCGCACAGTGCACTCGCATTATCTCAGTTGTCTGCGCTCCTGTGCACTCTTTCGAATTCATTTTCTTGGCTATTCTGTCGATGTCTATCTCTGCGGAGATCATTCCTCGCGCTATTCCTGGTCTCCCCTCGCGTGAGGTGCTCGCTGCGCTATGCAGCGCTCACAGCTCTGAACATTTCAAACGCCATCGAACCAGGCTTTCCCACTTCATCTACAGACCCCCGAAGCGCCGTAATTTCTTGAGTTTCTTCAAGAGTCGGGGTACCCCTGAACCACTCGCCCTCATTAAATTTGGGTCTCATGTCACCCTCGGCGAGGCTCGTACTCAGGTATATGTCTTCCAACGTCTGAAGTGCGATCCTTCCCCACCTTTCCGTGTCGCAGAAGTATATGACGCATGGGAGGACCGCTTGACGGGCTTCATTGTCATGGAGTACATACCCGGTCTCGCCGCCACCGCGATGGATGGTCCTCGTATTGCAGCTGCGATACACTGGCTATTAGCATTGCCCCCTCCTGATGATGGAAGGCTAGGACCTGTAGGTGGTGGGCCAATGCGTCATTGTCTATGGCGAGACGACGAGGGACCTACGTATGAATCCGTCGAACGAATGGACACACAGATCAATAACGTACGCTTATTTCTGTCTAGTCTACTGATCATCTTTGATACACTGAACACAGATATTGAAATTTCAAGGCCTTACAGTGAATCTATCCGCTGATCCATCTGCTTTTATCATGACGATATCGATTTACGTAACTTTCTTGTGGCTGGCGATGATCTGTATGTCACTAATTTCGAACATACTGGGTTCGCGCCGGCATCGTTCATGAGCTACTCACTCGCAAATCCACGGGTGGGATCTATTACAATTCTCCCGCATATCAAGTTTCCAAAGTCAGACAACCTACCGGGTTTCGGCCGTGCCACTTATTTTTTTAAAATAACTAGTAACAACCGTGTAGGTATATGTGCAAATTTTTTGTTGGATGCCATAGAAATCTGACAAGTCCTCCTGTAGGCTGGGATAAGCCTGTCAGATTCTAGAAAATTGATGGAGATACACACAGTGCTGCTTTTCGGTTGTTGCGGATGTTCTGTCCAAATGTTCTTGTTTGTTGTCATTTCGAATGCTGTTTTGAATGACGTTCACGACGACCAATCTGTATGAGGTCTTTGGGATAAGACTCAAAAATAAAAGTGCCATTATGTTACTTATATTATGTTGTTTGTAGCAGGATATACTCGGCTGTCTGGTTCCCCCTGTCAAATTAAATATGACGGTATCAGACAAAGCTCCTCCAGGCCCTGTCATTATCACAATCAGAAGTGTTTAGGACATGTAGGCGTAGTACGGACTCTTTATTATCTACTGTCCCTTAGCATGTTTTCCGTTCGCATACGGCACATCACACCTCAGTGTTTAACTCTCACTGAGGTGTAAGTCCCCATAATTATATTCACTCATTACACTTACTGACATACCGTAGTTACATCGTGTTCTCGCAGGTATATATGAATATATTGGGGTTTAACTCTCACTGAGGTTTACATCGCGTTCTCGAAGCCTATCCTAGCCCACTCCGTCACTCTGTTCCTTCCGTAACTGGCCCCTGCTCAACAGGTTACGGGCCCCAAAGATACCTATGATGTTTTGACCACGAAACTCACCGTTCCGTAGCTTGTATCTGATGGATTGAACTGGACGTCGTACCAGGAACGTATCATCAATGCAATCATGTCAAAGAAGCTTCGTCGACATGTCGTTGGTACCACGCGTAAGCCGGCAGGGTTTGTTGAGCGTGACGATTCCTTCTTCCAGGATGACAACTCGCTGTTTCCACTGTCATACAAGCAGATCAAGGAACATGAAGACGCGATGGAGGACTGGCTTCAGAAGGAAAGAACATTTCTGATATCATCGACGCCACTGTTCATCAGTCCACATTCCACCAGATCAAAGGGGAAACTACCGCTGCTGCTGTTTGGAAGAAACTCACCTCTATCCATGGCAACAGGGGTGCTATGTTTAAGACTGATCTTCTTCCTCAGTTGCAGAACTCCCATTTCATTGAAAATGGTGAAGTCATGATGCTCATTCATCTTGCCAACCTTGTTGTCCTCAAGTAACACTTTGCCAAAATCAGCTTCTATTCCTAATATTGACCTCTATACTTGTGACAAATGTATCATGTCCCTGTCTTGCAAGTCTAACTTCAGAGTTCACTGTGATTATGAGGCATTTTTTAAGGTATATAGAGGCATGAAAATCAAGACCTATGGGAGCAACCAAGGTGGTGAATCTACAAGTTCTGAAATAAAAGCTCACCAGAACACTGCCAGCACCATTTGTAATCTCGGTCCACAATTCCCTACAATCTAATGGCATTGCTGAACATGCTAATTGTACCATTGTCAAAGGTGCATGCATGACAATGATCACAGCTGGTCTCCCAAAAAATCTCTGGGCAGAGGCTAAACACCATATGGTCTGGTTACAGAATCAGGCACTGTCCAGTGCACTCCCTGGCAATGATGTCCACATTCAGGGGGAGTAGATGGCATACTTGTCAATCCAGATAGTCCCCAGGCCTGTGCACCATCTGATCCCCCAAAAACCACATCCAAAACTACTCTTAGCACTAAGCTCCTGCAGATGCAAATATTATTCTCTGCTACATTGTGTGTTTTAAGCATGGCACTGATGGACATATTGTCCATTACAAGGCCTGTCTAGTTGCCAAGAGTTTCAAACACCAATTTGGCATCAACTACACTGAAACTTTTGCTCCAATGGCCCATGCTGCCACACTACAGAACTTTCCTTTTTCTAATCATTTTTTACCTACTAATCTTTTTTGTGATGATCAGAGCACTATGCACCTCTCTAAGGAGGCTATGTTCCACACTTGTGCCAAACATAATCAATGTTCACTTTAATTCATTCAACAAACCATCTCTTCCAGTCACAACAACTCCAGTATATTCCCACTTTTGATATGATTGCAGATATCTTTGCCAAGTCCTTCAACTGTGTCAAGTTTGAAAAATTCCATGAACTTCTTGGTGTTGTCTAATCTGCAATTTATCTTGAGGGGGAGTGTTGAGGATATGTGGGTGTAGTATGGACTCTTTATTACTTACTGTTGCTTAGTATGTTTTCCATACACATTTGGCACATCACACCTCAGTGTTCAGTTCTGACTGAGGTGTAAGTCCCCATAATTATATTCACTCACTACAATTACTGACATACCATAGTGACATTGCATTCTTGTAGGTACACATCAATAGATTGGGGTTTTCACTGAGGTTTACATTGCATTCTCCCAGCTATCCTAGCCCTCTCCATCACTCTGTTTCCTATGTAACTGGCCCCTGCTCAACCAGCTCAGTGGTTTAATGTTTAACTTCTGCTCCTATGTTACTAAGTATACAACAGACTGTAAAGCAAGATTGTATAAAATAAGGAGGAAAATTGTACAAAAGATATTTTTAGCACATTGATATTATTACATTCACAAGTGCTATGTATCACATCATTGTCAATATACAGTTGTGCCTCAAGACTACAATGAATCATGTCAAGTTTGGCAAAAAGATTGTGATGGCAGAACATTATGGCCCAGTATACCTGACCCTCATGTGCACATGACTTGGAGGTGACACAACATGCTTTTGGAAAGCTGGCAGGTGTGGATGATACAAAACTACTGTAAGGGCAACCTCTGGAGTGGTGGATCAGAGTCATGCAGCTAGCAGAGGGGAATCTGAAGTATATTAGCAGAGTAGACAATGATACAATCAGTAACTAATCACCTAGCAGAGGGGAATCCAAAGAGAACAAGTCTAAGGATCCCCTCTGCTTGGCATGGCACATCAGTGGGTGGCAGAGGCATGGAAACTACTGTACAGATGACTGGAGCTACTCCTAACCCTAGGGCAATGATTGCTGAGGTAATATGGAGAACTCCACAGCTTGTTTGATATCTCCAGGGCTCTTTCTAGAACCCTGGAGACATTGAACAAGCTGCAGAGGTGCTGGAACAAGTTACAGAGGTCAGAAATGGAAGTCCCCTGACATCACCCCCCCTCTAGCATGTGGCATCTTGACGCATGGGGTAAAAGTAGTCCCTGATCACTTGGTCTGCTGGATGTCTCCAGTGGAACTCCTTGATGAGTCCAGGGGCATGTATGTCCTCCTGCAGCTCCCAGGAGATATCCTCAATTCTGTAGCCTTTTCTATTCACCTTGTACTATAGTTGTCTCTGGAATAAACAGCTATCCAGGATTTCCTCCACCTCATATTCCTCATTGTTGTTGACCACCATGGGAGGCAGTGGAGGTGGCAGACGGCACCCTGGAATAGGGTCCTTAGGGGCCAGAGTCAGTTTGACCACATTGAACACTGAGTGAAGCTGGCACATCTCTGTGAGGAGCTGGAGTCAGTAGACCAAGGGTCCTACCTGTTGTTCCACTGTGAAAGGTCTCAACTGATGGTGCAATGGCTTTTTCAAGGGCTGGGTAGTCATAATGTTGGAGGCATCCAGGTAGACCTGATCTCCAGGCTGACATTTGTGCTCTGGAGTCCTTCTGTAGTCATAATATTGCACCATATTGTCCTTTGCCTTTGCAAGTGCTGCCTGGGCCTCTTCCTGTGACCTCTTCATCTGGTCCACAAATTTGTTTACTGCCTCATTCTCTGAGGGTCGAGCCTGGGATTCAAAATCCATGTGTGGATGCCATCTCATGTCAAGGAAGAATGGGAAGAACTGGGTAGATGTGTGAACATGGTTGTTGTATTGGAATTTGGCATCGGGGAGGAGTTTGTCCCAGTCATCCTGGTGCTTGTTGCAAAAGAGGTGGAGGTACTGCTCTAACTCCTGGTTTACACATTCCGTCTGGCTGTTGGCCTGTGGGTAGTAGGCAGTAGTGGTGTGGAGCTTGAATCTGAGCAGTCAGTAGAGCTCCCTAGTGAACTCCACCACAAATTGTGGTCCCCAATCAGACATGTAGGTGTTGGAGAGGCCATGGAGCTTCCAGACATCCCTCTAGTACAGGTTTGTGGTGCCCATGGTGGAGCAGGTGGTGTGGGTCAGAATGAAGTGTGCTTGCTTGCTGTACAAGTCTACCACCACCATGATTGCATCATAACCATGGGTGTTGGGGAGCTCTACTATGAAGTCCACAGAAGCCATGCTCCATTGTTCTGCAGGCATGGGTAGTGGGTGTAACTGTCTGTGAGGGAGTTGGCATTGGGGCTTGGTCAGGAGGCAGAGATTGCATGCACTAGTGTAGGACCTAATATACCAGGACATCTGGGGCCACCAGTAGTTCCATGATACTAGCTCTAGTGTCTTCCACTGTCCAGGGTGCCCTGCAATGCAGGAGTCATGGTGTTGCTCCACAATCCTCTGGTGGAGCTCTGGAATGTTGGGGACATAGATACAGTCTTGGAAGGTCAGGATTCCATCTCAGAGGGCCCATTTGTCTATGTGGACTGTCTTGGCACCAGTGGTATGCCCCAACTTCAGCGTCTGAGTGCTTGCACCACAAGTTCCTCCTGCTGACCATCCCACTCTGCGGTATGTCCCAGGGAATGTCCACTTCTGCTCCCTCAATGGCTAGACCCTCCATGGCTTGGATCATGAACAATTTGGGGCAGAGAAGCATGATGTTGCTGTTATCCCCTTCTCCCATGCCATGGTCTGCTCTAGCAAGGTAAAGGGACCACCGGGCCCATTGGCAATTGAGCTTCTTGGCTGTCCAGAAGTATTTGAGGTTCTTGTGATCTGTCCAGACCTCGAACTTGTGCCACACACCTTCCAGGAGGTGCTGCCACTCCTCAAATGACCAGATGATGGCCAGCATCTCCTTGTCATGGATCTTGTGATTCCACTCCACCATGTTCAGGCTCTTGGAGTAAAAGCCCACCAGATGCCACTTCCCATCCTCTGGAGATTGCTGTGAGAGCACCACCCCAGTGGCAAAGTCAGAGCTGTCAGCCTCCACCCAGAAGGGAGAGCTGTTGTCTGGGAAGAGGAGGATGGGTCCAGAGGTCATGGCATGCTTGAGAGTGTCAAAGGCCATCTGCTCTGGAGGTCCCCAACTTCACGTAACATCCTTTCCAGTGAGGTTGAATAATGGATGGACATGGTGCAAGAAGTCCTGGATGAATCTCCAGTAGAAGTTTGCAAAACCAAGGAATGCCTGCACCTCCTTCTTGTTCTTGGGTTCTGGCCACTCTGCCACACCTGCTACCTTCACCAGATCCATCTCTGCAGCTCTGTGCAAGACAATCAAGCCAAGGTACTTGATCTGGGTCTGTTTGAACTCACACTTCTCTGGCTTAAGGTAGAGCTGGTGCTGGCAGAGGCATTGCAGGATGAGGCAAATGATCTGACAGTGTTCCTCCAGCATTTTGGTATAGATGCAGATGTCATCAAGGTACACATACACTACACCCTCCGCTATGAGGTCCCAGAAGATGTCATTCATCATGGTCTGAAAGGTGGCAGGGCTATTGGTGAGTCCAAAGAACATGACAAGCAGCTCAAACAATCCCTGGTTGGTCTGGAAGGTGGCCTTCCACTCATCTCCTTTCTGGATGCACACATTGTTGTAACCTCACTGGATATCCATTTCAGTGAAGTATTGTGCACCCTGGAGGTTGTTGATGAGCTCAGAGATGAGGGGAAGAGGGTAATGGTTCTTCACCATTATGGCATTGAGCACCCAGTAGTCCTGGACCAGTCAGAGTGAGCCATCCTTCTTCTTGATGAAGAAGACCAGAGAAGCCATTGGGGACTTGGATGGGTGGATACAACTGGAGTCCAGGTTTTCCTGCAAAAATGCATCATGCTTGCCCTGCTCCCTGGGCACAAGTGGGTAGACCTTATAGCTAGAGGGTGTGGAATCTGGCAGCAGTTCAATGGCATGGTCCCACCTCTTGCACTCTAGAAGTGAGTCAAATAAGGCCTTGGAAAACACATCCTTGGATGCATGAAGGTAGGGAGGTACCACATCCTGGAACTCTCAAGGCATGGTGTTAGCAGTGAATGCCTGGGCCAGCCATTGGGACATGTTCTGGCTGGCCCAGATCTCCACAATGGAGGGTGGCAGGTGTATGGTGGTAGCATAGATTTGATCCCCCACTTCTACTGGTTTATTAAGGAACTCTGGCTTGCACATGCCACCAAACTCCCCTCCATCCTCCTCCTCCAGGGCTCTGCTGCTGCTCTGGTCATCCTCATAGAGGGCCTCTCTATGAGAGAACACCAGAGATGGGGGATCCAGGAGGTCTAGATCTGCAAAGGGGAGAGGTCTGGCACAACATGTGTGGATGGCTGTGTGCTCTCAAACTTGGGTCCAGTGCTCTGCTCTGTCCTCTGCAGTGCAGGCAGAGCACTTCCAGGGGCACCTGCTCATGGTTACCTCTCCTTTAGTCCAATCAACCTCAGGATTGTGCTCACAGAGCCATGTGAAACCAAGGATCATGTCCTGCTGACCCAGGCTGGTAACAGCAAATACGGCATGCTCTGCATGGTTTTGATAGCAGAGGACCAGGTTGACCATGGAGTTGATGGCACCTGCTTTGTTAGGCATTCCATTGATGTTGTAGACAGAAATGGGCTTGGGAAGGGGCTGCATGGTCAGGCTGTGGTGTTTGACAAACTCCAAATCCAGGAACAGTTTCATTGCTCTGCTGTCCAGAAGACCTGTAACTCCATGGGTTTGTTGAGTGTCCATTGTCTCAATCTCCACATTGAGATGCAGAGAGTTGGTGGATGGGCTGGAAGCCATCACATACTGTCAGGGCATTTGACACACCCAGGCAGGACCATGCCAATGGACCTTTGGAGGTGTCAGGGAGCTCAGCAGGGGCTCCAGAGTTAGTATCTGTATGTCTGGAGGGGGGCATTGAGGTTCTTCTGTCTCAGAATGAAGGGCATTGGAAAAGGCAGTTTCATTTTCTATTGACAGACACAGGAACCTGTTAGCACCCAGCAGTGGAGGCATACACCTTATCTGTTGCTCAACTAAAAATCCCCTTCCAGCTCCGGAGGTGAGGCACATGGACTGATCTCTTCCAGGGTCAACTCTAGTGTAGGCTCATCTAGCAATGAAGCTCTGGTGGCATCCTTTGCAGCCAGCAGCTGTAGGAGGAGTTCCTCCTGCTCCACTGTGGAAAGGTAGCATACCTCCAGGCCCAGGGAGCAGTGCCATGCAAAGTGCCCAGGCCTTCTCAAAGGCAGCCCAGTCCAAAAAGCTTCCAACACCTCTGAAATGACAGAAGACTTGCAGTGTGTAGGTAGAGGCATGTCTAATCTTCATGTATGACAGCACCCAGGTTATTTCTGATGCATTGGAGTCAAAGGCATCCCTACTGAGGTGGATATAGGTGAGGCAGGACTGCAGGAATTGCTCCCTGCTGGAGCAGGCACCATCATATGCATCTGGTAGCACAGGATGTGGAATCCATGGTTATAAGGTCACTGGAGCTGTGGAGATGGGTGCAGACACAGTCAGGGCTGAATCTGCAGCCATGGGAGGACCAGAGCTTGGGGTTAGGCATTCAAGCAACACCTGGAGTGATTGGGAGATGAGATTGGTTGTTTGACAGAGAGTAGAGAGTTTGGTGGTATGGTGGTGTTAGTTGCACCTGGGTTTCTAAGTGTAGTAGGCAAGTCCAGGCTTTTTCCTGCAGGGCTGGGGCCTCCAAGAGTGTGTCTGGATTGGTGAGCTGAGACATAGGACTCCATGGTGTTTAATCCTAGTGGGGAAGTGACAGATAGTGGCTCGGAGGTTCCTTGTGGCTATGAGGGGCTTCCAGACCAGTTTTTGGAGACTTGTTCTGCTGTAAGGGCAACCTCCAAAGTGGCGGATCAGAGTCACACAGCTAGCAGAGGGGAATCCAAAGTATATTAGTGAAGTAGACAACAATAAAATCAGTAACTAATCACCTAGCAGAGGAGAATCCAAAAAGAACAAGTCTAAGGATCCCCGCTGCTCAGCATGGTGCATCAGTGGTGGCAGAGGCATGGGAACTACTGTACAGAAGACTGGAGCTACTCCTAACCCTAGGGCAATGATTGCTGAGGTAATACAGAGAACTCCACAGCTTATTTGATGTCTCCAGGGCTCTTTTTAGAACCCCAGAGACATTGAACAAGCTGCAGAGGTGCTGGAACAAGTTGTGGAGGTTGGAAATGGAAGTTGCATGATAGTCTGACTGGGAGAGTATTCTGGCAATAGCATAGTCAGAGGCATTGCATTTGAGTATGATTGGCAGGGAGGGGTCAAAGTAGTGGAGGATTGGGGCAGAGGTGAAGGCCTTCTTGAGGAGGAACATGCTCTGGCACTTGCTGTCCCAGTCCCAAGGAGTGTCTTTCTGCATGAGCTGGTTGAGAGGTTTGGTAATTCCAGAGTAGTTGTCAATGAGTTGGCAGTAGAAGTTTGCAAATCCCAGAAACAACTGTACCTCCTTGATGTACTGTGGCAGAGGCCAGTTGAGGATGGCTTTGACCTTGGCAGGGTCCATACATACACTGTCAGGGGTGACAATAACTCCAAGGTATTTGACCTCCATAGTATGGAAGGAGCATTTTTTGGGTTTGGTGTGAAGGTGGTATTCTCAGAGTTCTTCTAGGACATGGCAGACATGCTCCAGATGCTCCTCCAGTGAATTCAAGTAGATCAGTATGTTGTCCAGGTATAAAATAACAAAGACATTGTTCATGTCATAGAAGATATTGTTCATGAAGTACTGAAAAGTGGCAGGGGAGTTAGTCATTCTGAAGGGCATCAATAGATACTCAAAGAGGCCATAGCAGGTGCAAAAGGCAGTCTTCCATTCATGTCCCAGAGCAATCCAGACATTGTTGTAGCCAGAGTGGAGGTCTATTTTTGTGTAGATCTTGGCACTGTGGAGGCAGTCAACAAGGTCTCCAATCAGGGGGAGAGGATACCGGTTCTTTTTGGTGACTTTGTTGAGTCCCTGATAATCAACACAAAGTCTGAGTGATCTGTCCTTTTCCTTGATGAATAGGACTGGAGCACCAGTGGCAGATATCAATGGGTGTATGAAACCTTTTGTTGTTGAGGTAATCTTTTAGGGCCCAGAGTTCAATCTTGGATATATTGTAGATTTTGCCAAATGGGGGGGAAGTTCCTTCTTCAAGATTGATCTTGTGGTCATAGAAATGATGTGGAGGAAGTTCTTTGGCACTCCCTTCAGAGAATATGTCAGCAAACTCATGGTACTCCAGGAGAACTACTTTGTATAGAATCTGCTCCTTCATTGGGCATTCTAGCAGGGTAGTTCCTGCATGGAGGTATTCTTCTGATAGGGCTGGCATGATCTGCAGCTGGAAGGCAGGTGTGCCATCTTGTAAAAGGTGTGCAAAGAGGATGGTGCTGATGATTTTGATGTTGAGGTCTCCAGGATTGATGGGGGTGGGCAATGGGATAGTTGTGGCTGGGTCTGGAGTGGTGGCAGGGCTTTTCAGAGATTGGGCATCATTGGTTGGGGTACTGTGGATCTTTGTATCAATTCCAGGGTATGTTGGGGGGCAGCCATCACAATTTGCTCAAGGGTGACTGAGGTGGAGGTGCATTGTCTTCACTTTGTTGGTTGCCATTGAGAGTTGAAGGGCTTTGGGTTGCTCTGGAAGTGTTGGCATCAGGGCCAGGGACATCAGAGTCCAAGCTGGACTGGAGGTGGAGGGGGATAGTGGCCGCTAGGCTTGCTTTGGGGCTGGGAAATCATATGGTGAGGTTCTTCCAGTCAATATCAGGATTGAAGTCCTGCAGCCACTGAAGTCCAAGCATAATTGGAGTCAACAGAGGAGGCTGAGTGATGAGAAGCTGAGCTTTTCCCATTGTTTAGAGCCTTTTTCCATTGGAAATACACTGTTTGGAAATGGCATGACAGGTTTCTTTCTTGGTTTTTCCTCAGGAAAAACTATTGGTTGCAACCAGTGTACCTGGCCAACTTCAACTTCTCACTGCAATCACAAACCTGAAAGGAGCATGAGCATGCCAGACATGCTGTTTTGGCAAGCAGATCATAGTAATGGAACTGGTGACAATGACAGCATTGTCCTCCTCATACTAGAACTCTTCATATTGTGGTCCAAGGGGATGGAGCAAACATCCTTGAGAACATTTGACAAGGAAACCAGGAGGGTGCACAAGAGGATGTAGTATCACAGGCTGCTCAGGCCCTGCAGACTCAACAGACTAGTGAGTTCAAGTTAGTGATGTGGACAAGTGGGCCTTGCAAGATGAGCTCCTGACCTTCCAAGAACATATCTATGTTCCTAATATCTCCAAGCTCTGCCAACACGTCATGGAGCAGCACCACAACTTGCAGGTAGCAGGGCACTCTAGCTTCATGGGTGGTAGTGGACCTCTAGGGCAAACAGGCCCATTTCATCCCCACTCATACCACCTGCTCTGCCATGTGTGCTGCTAGCCTATATCAGAAGAATGTCTGAAAGCTACATTGGTCTCTGAGATGGATACATCTCTAATCAAGGTTCTCAGTTTGTGGCTAGAGTTCACTAGGGAGTTGTATCATCTTTTTGGGGTGAAGCTCCACACAACCTCTGCATACCATCCTCAGTCAAATGGGGAAATGGAACAAGTTAACCAGAAGTTGGAATAGTACCTCCATCTATACTGAGCTGATCAAGCAGTCCTCAACTTCTTTTACCCAGTGCATTGAGATGCTGCATGCTAGAGGGGGGTGATGTCACAGGACCAGTCATTTCCATTCAATCATTTTGTTTTTCTTATTCCTGGCCTGCCTCTCATTCCCATCCTCCTATCTTTGGGCCACAAGTACTATTGATGCAGGGCTATCCAACTGTCCTTGACCAGGCCCAATCATGAATCTCAGCTTTGAGAAGAGGTATGGTCAAGATATGGTTGGTCTCCTTAGGGTACTTCACATAAACATAGATAACCCCCTAAAAGTGCTATCAACAACCACCCACCATCCTGCCAGCAATGACCTGGCAGCACACTTTGTGCTTCTTTATGGCACTCTAAGGGGGTTATTTGTGCTGATCCTAAGGCATCTATTTCGAAAAATAGAACCCCTCAAGATTTCCGATTCGCTGCTTGACCTCGGATCAGATTGTTGTCAGAGTCCTTGCTTCAGACCAGGTTGTTGAAACGATCTGTTCTAATGATTTCAATCACACAATCATGATGCAGAGATATCTCAGTGCGAGTTGTACTTGTCGGGCCGCACGTTCGACGCACTTACAGCGGCATCATTGGCCACAATCTATTTGCTTTGTAGCTCGACTATAGTGAATAACAATGGGGTAACCAGGTTTTCCAGATAGTCAGCGGAGGAACCCATGGGAGGCAATTCTATTAGTTTAAAACTCTAAATAGAGGCCACTTTGGTCAAGTCCTGCCTGAACGGGGTCCTCATTACGACTTGGTAGTCATCAGAGTCCATTGAATTCGAGCTGTCCACTGAATTCTAGCTGTCCATTGAATTCAAGCTGTCATATTATCTTTAGAGGCAATGGTTCCTAATTGTCTTTTCCAGTTATAAATAAAGGGATCTGGTGAGCATTTCCCTACAAGATTCGGAAGGCATACTGAAAAATTATCACTGACCCCTCAGAAGCCGTCTTCATTCTCCCTGATCCTCTTTTGCAATGGCCCTGGAAGCGCATTCTCAATCCACACTACCTGCAGGCCGAAGCAGAATGGTCAGCATGGATCCAAAGTTTTGATGGAATCCCACACCGTATACAACAAGCAATGGATTTCTGCAAGATTGGTGAGCCTTGTCTGTCTATCTAGGCCAGAGGACTGTTTAAATTGTTTTGCTATCATTAGGGTTGCTCTCTGCTCTCATGTATCCTCTGGAGAACAAAGGTATACTTCTCTGCTAGCTCAGAATGATCTGCTCATTCTTATCAATTATATATCTGTGGTATGCAGACGTCCTTCGCGCGTGTTGTGATCTCATGGTTCTGTACACATTTTTCGAGGATTACACAGACGTTGCGATGCCTCATGACGCTCGGGGACTGGCCACCATTGTCATGGATGCTTTACGCAATCCTAACAAACCCAGGCCAGCCGAAGAGTGTGTAATTGGAGAGATTAGCCGCCAGTAAGTCCCGAATGTATTCAGAGGTTCTCGAAATTGATTGTTTTGTGTCCTCATCTAGATTCTCGCAGTCGTCATTGAAGTGTGTATCCGAGAGTGTTCGCTGTCGATTCATCGAAGCGCTCGACGAATACACTACTGCAGTTGTCGAAGAAGCCCATGATCGTGCTCAAAGCTCCATCAGGAACATTGATGATTATATTATTCTCCGCCGTTCTACGGCCGCAATGAACGCGACATTCATGCCTATTCAATTCACACTCGATCTTCCGGACGAGGTCTTTGAAGATCCGGTTATTCGGCGACTCACTGATGTCTGCCGTGATCTGTCTATACTCATGAATGTAATCTCTGTATTCTCTCGACCGTCTATATTCCATTTTGAACTTTGACTAGGATATGTATTCCTACAATATTGAGCAAGCCCGTGGTGATATTCATAACGCGGTCGCTGTCGTGATGCATCAAGAAAATATCGGTTTGAACGAAACAATGAAGTGGGTTGGTGATTACTGCTCAAAGCTTGTACACAATTTCTTGGAGGACCTATGCCATGTCCCATCTTTTGGTAAAGAGTTCGATGACCAAGTGAAACACTACCTGGATGGCCTGGCTTACTGGACCAGGGGACATGATTCTTGGAGCTTCGAGAGTCACAGGTACTTCAAGGAGGATGGGCTGGACATCCAGAAGAGTAGGAGAGTCGTCCTGCTCCCTCGGTTGGTACCAGTACCTTTCGAAAGCGAAGTATTCTCATACTTACTTATTACTCACAGGGAATCTTCGAATTAATAACCGTGGGTGGACCATCATTTTTTTTGGGCTGTACAGATGCGCTGACTCAAATTGACCCTCGAAAATGTAGTTCAAGTTGTTGTTTTGATTTTGTAGTATGCTTTTCTAAAGAGGTATTCACATGCCAATGCTTACAACGTAACGACTATCTGATGTATTGATGGTTGTCTTGACCTGTAATGAGTGGTTAGCATGCTATCCCACTCATACTGATCAGTCTGAAACCAAGCTCAGTACTACTATCCAGATCTATGATATGGCTACGTGATGTGTGTGTTGTGAGATGAACTAAATGTAATTCCCTATCACGAATGACGAACGTACATGCTTTCCTTTGTCTTTCTTGACTCGGCTTTGTGTTGGTGTTGTTTTTCATGAACGAGTAGCTAATAAAAAGATTACTTCCTGTAATGTCCTAATCCATTCGGGTACGGGGAATCGAACCCCGAGCTGCCGCGTAACCATTCAAAGTCTCCGATGAGAGGCGGCAATGTTAGCCGTTACACCATACCCGAGTGCTAGGTTTGCCCCAGTTACGCATAAGGACATACGATGTAGATGAAGAACCGTACGTACCATACCATCCCGTTTGGTTGCTTTTGCGTGGCTGGGAGGATCAACGTCGACCGACCTGGGAGTTTATTGCATTTTTTTATGAACGAGAGTGGCCAAAAAGCAAAAAGAAAAAAGGAAATGCATCCATAGAGTGATTCTGATTCGGAGATGGGAGTTGTTGTATCGTTTCGTGTCGTATCGTATTGTATCGTATCGTTTCGTTATTGGAATCAAGGTCGCCTTGATCTCGTCTTCATGGACGAGTAGCCGATAAAAAATGTTAGAGAACCACTGAAATTCGGGTACTGGGAATCGAACCCCGAGCTGCCGCGGAAAGATTCAAAATCTCGAAACGAATGAGAAGCGGCAATGTCGAGCCATTACACCATACCCGACTATTCCTACATCCTTTCCTAAGTGTTCTACGTCCTAAGCACCACGCGTCAGATGTGTCTGGGTCATGAAATGGGGTTGTACGAGTGAGTTTCAGTCATAGCAAGTAGCACAAACAACAAACCCAAAAATATGAAAGTAGGGAATATATTCGAACCCCGAGATGCCGTTGAAACACCTGAGCGCGTAGACCAACGGCCAAGTTCACATGTGAAGAGTTTCAGTTACAATCAACAATACCGAGCCGTTGTTGGGATGGCCAATTGTATGTCTATCCTCATCACACTTTCCTTGTGAGCTCGTTCAGTCATTGGAGTCATACCGAAACCATAAAGATTCAGAAGCTAATGCATGCGCTCATTAATTTGGGTACGGAGAATCAAACCCCGAGCTGTCGCGTAAGGATCTCATATCACCTTAGAAATGAGAGGTGGCAATGTTAGCCGTTGCACCACACCCGATTGTGTGAATATTCTTCTGGTTGAAGTGTATACATACATCCAGGTAGCACACCCGACCGGCTGCGAGTGCCCTTAATTTTATGGTCTGGTACTTGTACGAGTTTAGTCGTAGCAAGTAGCAACAAATTATCCAAAAAAAAAGGCAAAACCAGAACAAAAATGGGAGAGAAAACAATGTTATCATTAGAACGATAAAGAAACACCTCGGTAGGCCTAGTCGTCAGAAAAAATGAAGAAAGTAGGATAAGTGGTGAAACATTCGGGTACGGGGAATCGAACCCCGAGCTGCCGCGCAAACATTAATGCTATAGAAGAAATGAAAGGCGGCAATGTTAGCCGTTACACCATACCCGATTATGTGATCGTTCTGGAAGTTAGTATCTGTCAGCTACCAGAGTCCGTAGTACATCAAGGACAGATCTTTTCATTGAAGCCAAGGCCTTTTGGGAGATGATAATTGAACAAACAGTATTTATTCAGGATTCTGTTTGCATGGTGATTGATCTTTTTATGCTCATTGTTGAAAGGACATTGACTATCAACAGTATACTTCCAAAATAATGCGAGGTGTTTTGAGTTGACAAAGCCAACTGCTTGTTGATAAAAATTATTTATGTTTTTTTTTGTGAGATGAAGAAATGTATTTTGCATGGTATGAATTGGTTTTAGGTTAAGGCCATGAGTACAATACAAATTACTCATTCCTACCCCTAAACAAGTTTCATGAGTACCAATGAAAATTCTACTCTAACTTCCAGCAAGAGCCAATTGAAGCTTCAATCCAATACTCTGCAATGCAGACAAGAATCTGGTATAGGATGAGAAGGTGGGACAAGCTGAACATGGTTCCTAACTATTTTGGCAAATGACTCTATATGGAACACATTAAGGAGTGGCACCATCTCAACCCAGGCCAAATCATTACCAGCAGGCTCTCATCCAACACCAGTCCTGATCCTGAGTAAGTGGCTATGCAGCAGTCACTGATCCACAACAACAGGATATTGCTATGGGACAATCACTAACAAAGGAAGAACACATTGAGGCTTTGGAACAAGAATTATTTGCACTACAACAATCAGGCAAAAAGTTTGATGGTGTACAAGTCCCTCATGCACCTTACCCAACACCTCCAAAGCAACACCAATGACTAGCAACACTCTGGTAAATACATCCCCTTCTGACTCTGTACCAGCTCCTGCTCTAAGCCAGCTGACAAAGGCAAAGCATCTGAGCAATCTGTCACCAACAAAACCCCAGTTGCCAAGGAAACCATCACTCAGCCTGCAGTCCATCCATTCTCCAGCATTCCAGGTTGCTATGTTCCTCCCACTAATCAAAACTTTGCTGCCCCTGACAGAGCTAATGATGGCACTTATCAAACTATGCCACCCATCTACAACATTGAACAGTCCAAAGCAGTATTTGAAAGGGATTTAAGCACTAAGGTTACAGTCTCAGTTGGCAAACTCTGCTCAGTATCACAAGATATCAGGAATCAGTTCAGGACAGCTGTTATGCCTAAGCAACTCACTGGAGCAAACACCAACACTGTACAGGACCCAAGCAACATCTTTGAAGAAGCATTACTGACATTTGCTATGGACCATCCTCAGTTTTTGCTAGGATCTAACATCACAACAACTAATGGACTAACTCCAGATCAGGCCCAGGGGGCGCGGTGGCTCAGCTGGCACCATCGCGTCCCAAAGCGGGTCATGTGACTTGCGAGTGCAAGGCCGGGGTTTCGACTCTGGCTGAGTGCGCCTGTGTGGAAAACACTTTAGACACCACGTGGGTTGTTTCAACGCCGCTGGGAAGCCTCCGCCCGCACGTGCTTGACTAGCCAGGCTTTGTAGTGCAGGCCGACCAGGACCGAGCAATCAGCACGTGGTTCAATGAGGCAATGTGACCACCACGCTCGTGACAGATCAGAAAAAGAGAAGTTTCCCCGGTGCGACGGATTTGGGAGAGGGTCCAGGCCTTCGCTGACCAAGCGGGTCGTGGCACGGGTAGGCGTGAGGATAGGAGTCAATAGTTTGAACAGGCTGCCGATGCAATGTGTGGTCCATCGGATGGGTTCGGTGCGGTCCGGGATAATCCGACCATGACTGTGGTTTGATCGGGTGTCTAGCCGAAAGGTGCGGCATGTCTGTCACTACAAGTCCTCTGGGGCCAATAGGCGGCCCACTGGCTCATTCCGTCGCGGGTTCCGAATCTCGGGTTTGATCTTCCGAAAGTAGCGTCTGGGCATGGGGAAGGGTTAGTCGTGAAGCCCTTACTGGTGCGTGGGAGTGGGAGGCTATGAGCTGGCCGAGCGCCTCATCGTGGGACAATACCAGCGCGCACACAGTAAGCATTGCCGAGTACAGCTGGGTTTAGAAATTGGGAGGGCACGTTAACGGCAGATGGTAGTGGGACTTAGGTGTGAGAAGTAGTATGAACTCCGACGAAGTCAAATCGTAGTAAAGTGGCTATGAGGCGTAACCGGCATCAGCTGAAAAGGGATCGGGCCGGAGAACTAGTAGGAGTGTCCGTAATTACCACCCCCATTACATACTGCAGGGCTTAGGACACGAAGGTCATGTGTAAAATAGGCCTTAAAGATAAATAAAAAGAATCATCATCATCATCATCATCCAGATCAGGCCCAAGGTGCATCAGTAGACCCTGTGGAAGCCTACATAGACTTGCTGCCCCCTGGAGAAGGGCCTGTAGTGCTCACTGTTGCTAAGGATTCTCAGTCACTCTGGTCCATTATGATGCTAATTGACAATTGCAAAGAAATAGAATGCATCACAAATAGCAGTTCTCAAATCATTTCTATGTCTGCCAAAATCACTAGCAACCTTGGCCTATCCTACAACCCAAACATTGTGTTGAACATGCAAAGCACTAACAGAACTTTGGATCAATTGCTAGGACTTGTTTGTAACATTCCTTGTACCATTGGTGACATAACATTGTATCTTCAGATCCATGTATTACAGTCCCCCACCTACAACATTCTGCTTGGTTGCCCTTTCAATGTTTTAACAAGAAGTGTGGTCAATAACCTTAGCAACACTGAGACCACCATCACTATTACTGATCCAAATACTGGCATGTGACAAACTATACCAACATTTCCATGCAAGTCCAAAAGAAACAATTGCCAACAAGTTTGCTATGAAATGGAACCACTCCCTTGCTTTCATCACCAAAGACAATAGCAATTGTTATCAGCTATGACCATTCAACTTGTCTAGCAACTTGTATAGCTTCTTGTGATTTGGACAAAAATATTTTACTTACTGAATCTTGCACACAGACAGAACCTACCCTAGCTTACCTCTATGCTACAGCTTGTGACCTTTCTGACTTCTCAATACCTCCCCACTCATATCTTGTATCTACTGACTCCTCTATTCCTTTGATTCTTGGACAGACACTTTCCATCAATACAATGATACAGACGATACCCCAACCTATGTGCATGTTCCTTTCCCTGCTCAGTATGTTGCTGAAAATACTGCTAAAAGAGAAGGAGTCCAGGTGAAGAAGAAGTACAAACCAGTTGCCATGAAGACCAAACCTGTCACTGGCCACATTAGCAAAAACTTTAGAATTGAGCAACACATCATTGGCAATCCCTTAGCAACTATGCCAACACTTGACCCAAACCCTCTGCCATGTGTACCAACCCAGCAAATCACTAGCAACCAACAAGCAAAGTTTGTTAAAGAACATGACACAAATTTCCTCACTAGCAACAAACTTAATGTACTTGTTGACCTTGTCACTAAACAAGAAAAGGCATTTGCTTGGGAAGACTCTGCTTGAGGAAGCTTGCACCCCAACTTCTTT
Source organism: Termitomyces sp. 'cryptogamus' (assembly GCA_020091625.1). NCBI lineage: Eukaryota > Fungi > Basidiomycota > Agaricomycetes > Agaricales > Lyophyllaceae > Termitomyces > Termitomyces sp. 'cryptogamus'. The sequence goes on along the minus strand of JAGYZC010000004.1, from coordinate 758,740 downwards.
CTGCCAGTATGCATACTGACTGTTCCCCATGTCCCTTTGGTTCAGCACAACTGCTCCATACTCCCAGGACTAGAGAAGGAAGTTTGTGAAATAATTTGCAATAAGATCAAGGCTGGCATTTATGAAGCCTCAAACTCTGCTTACTGATCTTGCTAGTTCTGTGTTCTCAAGAAGAATGGTAAGCTCAGGATTATACACAGTCTAGAGCTGCTAAACTGTGTCACCATTTGCCACTCTGGAGTTCCCTCTTTTCCAGATCATGTTGCTGAATCTTTTGCTGGACACATTTGGAGCACTATGCTAGACCTCTATGTTGGTAACAATGAGCAACTAATTGATCCAGCATCATGGGACTTAACAACATTCCAAACTCCCTTTGGTGCACTTTGCTTGGTGACCTTACCAATGGGTCAGACCAACTCTGTACCAATCTTCCATGACAGCATTACCTACATCCTACAACCTGAATTACCTCACAACATATGCAGCTTCATTGACAACATTGGTGCCAAAGGTCCCAAGCACTGGAAACTTGTTAATAGCATAACCACTAAGCATCCTGCTAACCCAAATATTTGTTTAGCACTATGGGATTTCTTTGAACTTCTTAACTAAATTCTCCAGCAAATGAAGTATTGTGGTGGAACATTTTCTGGTCACCAACTTGTCCTGTGCACCCCAACCTTCAAGATCCTTGGACACATTTGCACACCTAGTGGTTGTGTTCCAGATGAAAGTCACTTAGCCCTACTCAAGCACTGTGGCCCTTGCAAGTTGCTATCTGAAGTTTGTGCTTTCCTAGGCACCTGCAGATAAGGTGGGAGTTGAGGATGTGATTGACTCTGTAGTGGTACTTGTCCTCAACTTTGATGGGGAGTGGTTGACTGGGGCAATGTCTGGGGAAGGGATCTAGAGCATACTTTCTGAGGAGTTGGATGTGGAAGACTGGATAGAGGCCTTTCAGGCCCAGAGGTAGGTCAAGCTTGTATGCATGGGCTGAGACCTTTCAGAGAATCTTGAAGCTGTTTGTGATCAAGCTTAAAAGAGGGCCTCTGAGTCTTGAGATTGCATTGATTAAGCCATACCAGAGTTTCAGGGGTCCAGTTGGGGGTGGGGTTGCATCAGGCATTGGCATGCTTGGAGTAGGCTTAATTGGCAGTGTTGATCTTGTCTCAGAAAAACTGATGGAGAGACCAGAGATCTTCCACAACTTTGTGGGTGATGTGGGAGGGGATATTGTTGAGCAACAGGGTGATCTTGGGGTTGTATTCTTTGTTAGCATAGAAAGGAGAAACTCTGGTGGTGGAGTGAGGGGTGTTATTGTAGGTAAACTTAGCAAGGGGGAGTTCTGTGTGCCAATTATTCTGTAAAGAATTAATATAGAGGTGGAGATACTATTATAAAGTCTGGTTTACTAATTCTGTTTGTCTGTCAGTCTCTGGATGATAGGTGTTCAATAGGTTGGTCTTTATTTCAAGGGCCTTGCACAATGATTGCCAGAAGCAGGAGACAAACAGAGGGTTGCAGTCAGAGATGATGTTGTCTGGGAGTCTGTGCTTGGAGACTACATGCTCAAGGAATAGTCTGGTGAATTCCAGAGCATTGTCAGTAGTATGGCAGGGGATGAATAGTGCTTGTTTGGTGAGTTGGCAAACAACCACAAGGATTGTGTCAAAGCCCTCAGAGTTAGGGAGCTTGACAATATAGTCCATTGATATTGAGGACCAGGAGCAGCAGCCAACAGGAAGGGGCTTCAATAGGCCATAGAGGCAATGGCAGGGTACCTTGGCCTGGAGGTATGGTTTGCAGGCTCATATATATTGCATAACATTCTTCTTCATTCCTGGCCAAAAGTAAGTCCTGGAAATGAGTTGGAAAGTCTTACAAAATCCTGGGTGTTCCCAGAGTTTATGGTCATGGTGCTGCCAGAGTATGTTGAGGCAAATGGACTTGTAGTCTGGAGCATAAATGCATCCCTCCTAGAGTAGGAGTCAATGGTCTGGAAATAGTGTAAAGAGTTGGTTGGCTGCTGGGTTGTTGGTGGAGTTGTTGTGAGGGTTGTGCTGAGTAAAGAAAGGGTCTGGAAGTGCATTTTGTATTTGGTGGAGGATTCTTTCTTCATTCATACTCAGCACAACATGCAAATGCTCAGGAGGGATTACCACTTGATGGTTGAACACATTCTGCTCAGCCTCAAACAACTTCTTTGGATACATGTCAGGCCTCTGGGTAAGGGTGTCAGGTTTTGTGCCAAGTTGACCAGGGCAGTAGTGGATAGTGAAGTTGTACTCAGAGAGGGTTTTGGACCAGCAAGCTTGCTGGTGGCTGAGTTGCTTGGTGGTGGTGAAGTACTGTAGATTATTGTGGTTGGAGTAGACTTGAATACATTGTAGGGCTCCTTCAAAGTAGGCTCTCCACTACCAGAAGGCTTCGATGATAGCAAGGAGCTCCTCATCATAGATGTCATAGTTGAGGTCCATGGGGATCATTGAGCAAGTGTAGAAGGCAATGAGGTGGAGGTCCTTGCTGCCAGAGTCCATTTGAAAGAGGATGTCAGCAATGGCATGATTGGAGGTGTTGCATTTGAGTACTATTGGTAAGGAGGGGTTGAAATGGTGGAGGATCAGGATGGAAGTGAAGGCCTTTTTGAAGAGGGTGAAGATGCTTTGGCACTTGTTATCCCAGTCCCAGGGGGTGTCCTTCTGACTGAGTCAGTTGAGAGGCTTCATGATTCCAGAGTAGTTGTCAATGAGCCAGCAATAGAAGTTAGTGAACCTTGGAAAAGACTGTACCTCCTTGACATTCTGGAGCAGAGGCCAGTTGAGAATGGCCTCAACCTTGGCTGAGTCCATGTGTACTCCAAGGTATTCAACTTATGTCATGTGGAAGGAGCACTTCTTCAGTTTGGCATGGAGGTGGTATTCCTGGAGTCATTCTAGGACATGGCAGACATGCTCCAGATGTTCCTCCAGGGAGTTTGAGTAGATCAGAATGTTGTCCAAGTACACAATAATAAAAACATGGTTCATTTCATGGAAGATGTCATTCATGAAGTACTGGAAAGTGGTGGGGGAGTTGATGATCATGAAAGGCATGACTAGATACTCAAATAGGCCATAGTGGGTGTGGAAAGTAGTCTTCCATTCATGCCCCAGAGCAATCCAGACATTGTTGTAGCCAGAGTGGAGATCTATCTTTGTGTAGATTTTAGCACTGCAGAGGCAGTCAACAAGATCTCTGATTGAGGGGAGAGGATACCAGTTCTTTTTTGTGACTTTGTTTAATCCCCAGTAGTTGACACAGAGTTGGAGAGACCCATCCTTTTTCTTAGCAAACAGGACCGGAGCTCTAGCAGCAGAGATCAAGGGGCATATGAAACCTTTGCTGAGCATGTTGTCAAGGTAATCTTTCAGGGCCCAGAGTTTGATTTCTGACATATTCTAGATCTTGCTGAAGGGGGGGGGGAGGTGCTTTCTTTGAGATTGATTTTGTGATTGTAAGATCAATGTGAGGGAAGTTTCTTTGTGCTTTCTTCAGAGAACATGTTAGCAAATTCATAAGCTCTGGAGGAACTAGTTCATGTAGGATTTGTTCCTCTATTTTTTGTTTTGGCAGGATAGTTCCTGTGTGTAGGTATTTCTGGGGTAGAGCTGGCATGATTTAAAACTGGTAGGCAGCGGTTCCATCTTGTGAAATGCATGCAAAGAGGATGGCACCAATAATTTTGATGTCAAGAGCTTCTGAATTGATGGGAGTGGGTGTTGGAGTTGTGGCAGCAGGGTCTGGAGTTGTGGCAGAGTTATCCAGAGTGGTCTGGCATTATTGGTTGGAGTACTGTGGGCCTTTATATGAATTCTTGGAAATGTTGGGGGGGAAGCCATTGGAGTTTATTCAAGGGGGATCAGGGCAGAGGCATGCTTTCCTCTCTTTCTTGATTGTCCTTGAGAGTTGATGGGCTTTGGTTAGCTTTGGAATTGCTGGAGTTGAGGTTGGGAATGTCAGGGGTCAAGGTGGACTGGAGGCAGAGGGGGATAGTGGCTGCTAACCTTGCCTTGGGGCCTGGAAATCACATGGTGAAGTCCTTCCAGTCAATGTTAGGGTTGATGTCCTACAAGTAGGGGAGTCCAAGCACAATCAGAGTTGACTCTGGAAGCTGGGTGACAAGGAGCCAGACCTGGAATCTTAAGTTATTGTTGAGGGTGAGGGTGCTGTCATGGTATTGCATGATTCCAGTTGAGGCAGAGCTTCTGTCAAAGAGCTGGAGTTCAAGAGGCTTGTCAAGAGTGTTGTGGAGGAGACTGAGCTGGTTGCTGATGAAGGTGCCAGATGCTCTGCTGTCAACAAGGGTGGGGAGGATTGTCCAAGAGTTGTCAAGTCAAACCTTGATGATGATTAATTGTGCTGATTTTGAGCAGAGCTGTAGAGGGGTCTAAGAAATGTCAGTAGTACCTCTGGGGCTCTTGGTGTGGGGTGAGACATTGAAGGGGACTGGTCTGGAGGTTGATTGGGCTATCCTAGTCAAGGTGGAGGGTGAGGCTGGGCCAGTTCACATGGGAGTTGGTGGTGCAGAGCCAGGAGAAGCCAAAAATGAGGGGGGCAGAGGCATGTAGCTTCTCCTGAGTCTCCTCTAGTATGTTGATCCAGAGCCTATTCCTAATTTTGTTTATGCATAGGGCCTCCTGGTCCTCAGCAGGGTCTGGAGCATTGTTGGGGACCTGGGAATTGTTGGGGTTGGTGTCCAGGGGTTTCAGAGCTTCATGGAGGTTGGCAGCATTGAGTTGGGCAGGCAAGTGGAGTTTTGGAGGTCAATTGGCACTGGAGGGTCCTTGTTCTGGGGGGAAATGGGGTGCAGAGTTGGCAGGGGCTGCAGGAATTGAGGGTCAATTGCTATTGGTTGCTCTGGCCTGCCAGTTGGTGTTGCTGGAGGTGTTTCAGGTGGTACAGGGTGCAGTGTTCTTGCTCCATTCTTTTCAACAGTGTTGATTGACCTGTGTAACAAGTGCCTTGTAACTGTCATACATGGTTTGCTTGAGCATGAGGCAGAGGATGTCTTTGATGCATTGGGGTAGGGCATGGCAGAGGGCAAACCAGAGGGCATTGTAGTTCCAGCCAATCTCATAGGCTTCTTGTTCAAACTGGGCAATGAAGGGGGTGAAGCATTTGTTGTTGCACATCTGAGGGTTGAAGAGCTTTTTCTCTGCTTCCACTACAGTGTCAAATACTCCAAACTTACTGGAGAATTCCTGTGTAAAAGCAAGCCAGTTGAAGAGCACAGGGTTGTTGGGGTCAAACCATAGCAGCACTGTATAGTTATCAAAGGTGATGCCCTGTATATATGAGGTGGAAAAAGCTACCCATGAGCTCTCAAGTTGAAAAGTGATGGGCTTAGCTTGGAAGATTCTCCATTTCCAGGAGTCATGGCCAGTGGAGGATTTGGGCTTCTGGATGTCAAGCTTTCCTTCTTGGGCCAGTGCATTGCAAGTGTTGTCCTGGATGTTTTAGTTTTGGGGGGGGGGGGGGGGGGGGTCTGCCATTGTAGTAGTAATAGTAGTTGTTGTTCCTGCCTCCATACTGAGGGGGAAAGTTGTCCATGACCAGGCCCCATCTATCTGGAGGTCCACTGTTAGGAGGTCTGCCACCTGGAGGTTGGCCAGCATTACCTGGAGGCAGCCCCAGAGCCCAGTGAGGAGGTCCTCCAGGAGTTGGTGGTTTATAGTTGTTGGTGGCAGGTGGGTTGGGTAGGGGAATTGGTGGAGGTTGAGGAGGATTATTGAGAAAAGAGAGTTGAGGCACTCCAGAGCCCATAGGTTGATGTGGAGGGGCTAGGACATTTTGGTGGGGCATAGGTGCATTTGGAGGAGTGCTACTATGGAAAGTGCAGAGATTGAAGTGGGGAGAGGAGGTCTGTCCTGGAGAGGTCCTGGGGTGCCATTGTAAGGGGCAGTTTCTCTGCTGGGGTTTCCAGGCTCATTGGTGTATGAGAGGGTGTGATTGGAAATAATGTTGTTGTTGATGGGCTGGGGTGGCCTGTGGGTGTGGGGCTTGGGGTTGGCAGGCTGGTCCCAGGTACAGAAGATGCTGAGGACTGAGTTCACTCTGCAATGTGTAGAGAGGGCCAGAGTGTGGACACTTAGTTGGCTGAAGAGGCCTCTAGTGGAGTTGAGGAATCTCAGAATGTTAGATGTGATGTTGAGTTCTTCTTGCTGGTGTGGGATGGGGGCCAGGGCTTCATTTTGAGTTCCAGTGAGTTCCTCTCATTGTACATAGAAGGAGTAGGCCAGGTCTAATGGGTCCCCAAAGCATTGGAGTCTGGGTTGGTGTGGATCTTGTTGACCAGGGCACAGAGTTTGTTCTGGAGGTTTGTGTCAATCCTCAGGGTACCTTGTGTAGTTTTGGGTAGGGTGCCCTGCTGGTAACATTTGTGAAAATTAAAGAGACAGTCTGCCCAGACCTCTGAAGTTCCAGGAGTGTTGTGATACCCAAGGTTAACTAGGAGGGCATGAGTGTGCATCTTGCAAATTCTGCAGAGGAAAGACAAAGGGAGCAGAGAACTCTTTGTTGTGTTGTTGGACATAGGCTTTGACTCACTGCTGTCTAGGAGAGGGGGGAATTTGAGTGCAAAATTAGAGTCAAGAGGAGGAATAGTTATCTGATTGTTCCAGAAGGGCTGGGGCTGCAGTGGGGGTTGGATAGGTGTAATAGTGCACCAGGAAGAGGTAAGCTGAGTTAGCTGGTATGGGAGGTGCCCAGGAAGCTGTTGGAATTCCAGATAGTCCTCCAGGGTACATATGGGGGTAGGCCTCATCAGCAGGGTACATTGAGGGGCAGCACCAGCTCAAGGATATCCCCTGACTGATGAAAGGAGCATAGAATGCTGGATTTTAATCCAGGGCCCAGTGACAAGGAGCATAATAATCTGCGAAAGGGCCATAGTAGTTTTCAGGGGCCAGCCAACTATAAGCATCAGTTAGATAGCAGGCAGGAGTGTATGCAGGGTTGTAAGCAGACATTGAGAATGGAATAAGGGAGAGTCTTGATATTATGTCAGGTTCTGCTGACCACAGGGGCTCAGCTTAACTGGGCAAGTCCTTGCTAGGCAGATGCAATGTCCTGCACTTATAACCTGACATTCTGGGAAGGTCCTGACTTTAGATACTTGTGAGGATAGGTTTGGAAAAGCAGTCCAAGCAAGTCTGGAGTGGTCCAGAGAAGTCTAAGACAAGGTACAACAAGGGTTTGGGATTGGAGCTTGTCAGGCACAAGTCTGGGGGCACTTATGGAGGTTGTGGGGCAAGCAGAGGCCATATAAAGTGATGGGAGCAGGGCCAGAGATGCCAGAAGGAAATGTCCCAGTGGCAAGCTCACTGGTCCATGTTTCTGGCAGACTTTGACTACAAGATCACATACATCCACAGCAAAGACAACACCACTGCAGACACCTTATTATGCATGCCTGATGAGAGCCCAAACCCCATACTTGCAGCATGTGCACTTGCTTACACCCAATCACTGACATCAAAATAGATAGCAAGTGGGGCATTTCTGTCAGGTTCTACTGACCATGGGGGCTCAGCTACATTGGGTGAGTCCTTACTAGGAAGATATGATGTACTGCTCTGATAACTGGGCATTTGGAGAAGGTCTAGAGTTTGAAGACTTATGAGAATAAGTGAGGGGGAGTGATCTGAGCAAGTCTGGGGTGGTCCAGGGAAGTCTAAGACAAGTTATGGAGAAGGGGTCAGACTTGATGGGGCATCAGGTACAATGCCAGAAGCAAGTATTGGAAGTAAGGAGTAGGTAGAGGCTATGCAAGTGATGGGAGTGGAGCTGGAGTTTGATGGGGGATCAACAGAAGTTGATGGGTTTTAGGCCCAAGCAAATAGCAAGGTCCAGAGTTGGTTTAAAGAATGTTTGAGGTTTGTAATTGTAAGTGTGGAGTTTGTAAAAGTGTTAAGGTTGAAATAACTTGAATATGATAAAGAAAATGGAGTTAAATGAGACAAGACAGAGTCAAGACAAGATTGAGACAAGAACAAAAATAGATTCAAGTGGAGATACAAAATGATCACATTACAATAACAGAGATAGAGACAAGACAAGACTGGAAGATGGAGATAAAGGGAAACATAACACGGAACACAAAACACAAGATGGAAACAATCAGAAACACATCAGGTAAGGCAGGTAAATATCAGGACTAGAGTATGGGATGCTACTCTATGACTTATATACTCACTACAGGAGAGCTCCAGGGGACAGTGGGTCTGGAGATGGGGCTTGTTGGGGCTGTGCAGAGTCAATGGGTGTTGGTTGTGATCAGGGGATGGGCTGTGGTAATATTCTGATGGAATGAGTCAAGGATACAGGCTGCCCTGGAGTTGTCATGATACTTCAGAGTTGGGTTGTGATGCTCTGGAGTGGTCAGGTAAATTAGGGTGATGAGCTGGTGGCATATGCCAGAGTCAGGAACAGTGGGGGAGGGTCCCAGAGGCTCAGGAAAGTCAGGGGAAGCATTGATGGCTGTGGAGAAGGCATCAGAGTTAGCCAGGGGCTGTCAGGGTTTGCCAAAGAAGTGTCAGAGTTACCTGGAGTGGGCACAGAGGGTGAATGAGGGTTGGGGGACTTGATGGGGCATTGGGGGGAACTCTGGGGAAGCAAGCAGGTTGGAAACAATGTTTGAGGGTCCAGGGAGTGTGTCATGACAGCTTCACATTTCTGTAAGGAGTTTGCAAAGGAGATTGTGGTGGAATATCAGTTGGACTCATTTGCCAAACAAGTCAGGGATGACCTCAAGAAAGGGAGCATTGAGGGAAGGCATGAGGAGAATGGGCTCATATACATTGGACAGCAACTTCTAATTCCCAGCAGCACCCCCATACACAAACTGCTGTACCATCTGGCACACAACACATTTTACCATTTCAGATTTGAAAAGAGCTACAGCACTCTACAAGGGTTGTACTATTTGCCCAACATCCAGAGAGACCTGGAACAGGTGTACATACCATCATGCACACAATGTCAGGGAAACAAGGATCACACATCCAAACCAACAGGCCCTCTACACCTGCTACCCATACCTGACAAACACTATGTGGTGGGAATAGATTTTGTGGAGCCACTCCTCAAGGAGGACAGGAAGGACACTATTATGTCAATGACAGACTTGATGGGAGTGAACATCAGACTGGCATCTATGCACTCAACATACTGGGCAGTGTAGGTAGCAGTAGTGCTGTTTAATGAGTGGTATTGCAAGAATGGCCTGATGTCACAGATTGTATTGGACCAGGACCACCTCTTCATCAGCAAGGTTTGGAAAGAGTTACACAAACTCACTGGCATCAAGCTCAAGATGTTGACCTTATACCACCCAGAGACAGATAGCAGAAGCAAGAGAACAAACAAGACAGTTGTCCAGAGCATCCAATACCATGTAGACAGGAACCAGAAGAGATGGCCAAAGTCCCTGCCATGCATCAGATTTGCAATCATGAACATGATTAACATGTCAACAGGATACTCACCATTCTAGCTCAAAACAGATAGATCACCTCACATCATACCACCACTAGCACCACTGCCCATGACACATCCATCAACATGATCACAGCAAGAGAGATAGTTGAGAAACTGGAGGTGAATGCCAGAGAAGCATAAGACAGTTTGCTCACAGCAAAGATCAGGCAAGTATACCATGCCAATGAGCACTAGGGCCCAGAAGACTGATACAAAGTCAGGGAGTTGGTCATGTTGTTGACAAAGCACTGGAGGCAAGACTATAAGAGGAAGGGGAAGAAGCAGGTCACCAAGTTCATGTTGCAGGATAACAGTCTGTATAAGGTAGTCAAGGCCTTCCCAGAGAAGTTGAAATATACACTCAACCTTCCAGGCTCAATGAGGTTGTTTCCAGGATTCCATGCAAGTTTGCTAAAACAACACATATCTAACAATGCCACACTGTTTCCAGACAGAGAATACCTATGCCTGAGACCTGTAGTCATGGAGGATGGAGCTTGAGACCAGTACCTCATCAACAAGATCATTGATGTCTGTTGCCAGGGTTGCAGCCACCAATACCTCATCAGATGGGTGGGGTATGGACCAGATCAGGACAAATTGGTGCCAGGTTCAAAACTGAACAGTTGCAAGGCCCTGAACATCTGGGAAAAGGAAAACAGAACAGATGCATGAGACATAGGAAGTTTTTGGAGAGGGGAGGAGTGTAAGCCCACCCTAGCAAACTCACAATGTGCAGAAGAAGCAAGGCTAAATGAGAGGTAAACAAGATCATGTGACATTACCATGAAAAGTGAGATTTACCTTTGTTGCTCCTTATCTAGTCTTACTGACAATGAAGGTAAGAAGTCATCATGTATATCATACTTATCTAGCATCTAGCCTTACTGGTAAGAAAGTTACTTTTGTCCTGTCCTATGCATGTATTTCTTATCAACAAAAGTTCAGAACAATGAATTTATGATTAAGAATGGCCAAAGAGATGTTTCTTTGACTCTTAAAAGCTTCTACTTATTCTTTAGAAAGGAAAATAGTTGCCCTGTGTATATCCCTAGGCAACTATGGTTCCTGATTCTGACTTTTGATTGCTAATAGCCTCTAACTTGGCAGTATATTCTGTGATGTTATGTGGTATCAACATTGAATTAATAAATCAAACAAAGTCAGGCTATACTTGAACTGAAGTGCTGATAGCTTTATGCTGGCCTTCTGATTTCCAGGTGTGTGTTTAGACTTGAAAGTGAGTATTCTTATAGTTTCACAGTAGTCAGTTCTTATACCTTAGAGTCAACTTATTCCTGATCATCTCCAAATTTTCCTGCTCTCAATGAATATTTGACTACATTATGACAGCCTCTGGAAAAGGATGGTGGGTTGAATGTATTATGCAAATGGAACCATTGGTAAAGAGAGCATTGAAGATTGCTTTGAGATAGAAAAAGCTCCAGAAGGCAATATTAATATAGAATGTGTAAAGTTGATAGTCTTCTGTTAAGGGACTGGAACAGGAGGTTTTTTGCTCAGTACTATGACATATATCTATGTTTGAATAGACTGGATTGCTACTAGCTGTAGGCTACATCCTGTTTCTGAAGATTCACAGAGTTTTTGATTTGAAGGTGTATGGCTTGTGATTAGATGATTGTATAGTCAGATATATTGAGTTGAAGACAACAGATGAGTGATGTCAAAGGTCTGATTGCTAAGTATTAGTACCACTTGGTGATATCATAAATGAGATTGTACATATCTCATTACTCAGACTTGGTGTCCAAAAATTGTCCAACATGCTCTTCAAAGTGCATGAGTAATAAGGGGATAAAAGGTGGAGGAGACTTTAATTGATCAATAATTCTAAATGTTCAAGTATATTATAGATGATCTATTAATGATAATCACTTGCAAGAGTTGGAATATTGAAAATCTAACCAAGCAAAGTGAGGTTTGGTCTGGATTTCAGCATTATGTTGAAAATGATGTAATACTTATAAAGGAAGGTTCATTTGACTGAGTGAAATATAATTGAAATCATAGTAAGACTTACATTTACTGACATTGACAATAACAGGACTATTGACACATTGATTTTTAAAAAAAAAGACCAAAGTCAACATAGCAAAAGAGATGAGTGGGGAAGCTCCATTAGTATGACAATCTTGATTACTTTATTGAGGAACTCTTATCAATAACATGAAAGACCCAAGTAGACAAACTGAGGTTGAGTTTGGATCTTAGCATTGAGTTGGCAAAATACAAAGACCTAACCAAATAAAGTGAGGTTGGGTCTGGGATGAAGCATTGAGTAGAATATTGAGGACCTAACCAAACAAAGTGAGGTTGGGTCTGGGATGAAGCAAGAGCTACAGGAGTTATTGAAATACAAGGACCTAACCAAATGAAGTGAGGTTGAGTCTAGATTTCAGCATGGAGTTAGAATATTGAGGACCTAACCTCACTGGGATGTAGCAAAAACTACAAGTGTGTGCATATCTATAAGATATGGGACGACTCCTGGGAAAAATGCGACAACTTTTCTGCTTAGTAAGGCTGACCAAGAACCTTCCTTTTTGGGTAACTTGGCTGTTTTTTGCACTTGGAACAGGTTTTTTCTCAAAGAAAATTACAGTAGACAGCTTTAATACATATATACAATCTTTTGACTATGTTTGAAACATGCCAGATAGCCTGCAGGTGTTGAAAAGGCCAAACGTGTTTTAGTGGACACTGTTTTTCATGCCTTGCGCCTTTTTTGACACAATATGACCAAATAATGGACATTTCCAAGGTTGTGGAAAGGAGGCCACACGACAAAGTATGTTTCATCACATCTATTGATTGATTGATGTTGACTAACAAGCTTATTAGTAACTCCTTAACCACATTGAGCTATTGATATATCAAATATCTCATCATGCAAGTCAATTTTAATGGTTTTTGACTATTAAAATGCTTAACAATGGATGTTTCAGGCAACCACCTACTACTCCTGAAAGCCAAAGGCAACAAGCTAGGATTCAGAGGAGACTTGAACAGTTACAAATGACAGATCCTGATGATTGTCGTGCAAATAGAAACAATAGATCTTTGGAACAGATCAATACTGTGGTTGTTCCACCACTTCAATTGGGGCCTGGGGGTATGGGAACTGGGGGTATTAATCAATCTATGGGAACTGGGGGTATGGGAACTGGGGATTTGAGACTTGATCACCAATCTATAGCCACCACTTCTGGCTCTTCAGGAAGACCTATTAGGCAGCCAGCAGCTGCTGATGATCCATTTTCTATAGTGATTCCTGAAACTGTTTTGCCTGAAGGGTGGGATGCTCCTTTACAGAATCCTATCCCTAGAATGGTGCCACCTCCATCTGCTCCTATACAGAGAAGAGGCAATAGACTCAATCAGTCTGCTGTTGCTCAAGCTGCTATGGTCATTCCAGAAACAGTTTTGCCAGAAGGTTGGAATGCTCCTTTGCAGAATCCCTTACCTAGATTGGTGCCTTTCCTACCTGCTCCTGCACTGAGGAGAGTGAGACCAGATGCTCATAGAGAAGTAATGGCAGACCACCAAATTCAACAACAGCATGCACTAGCAGCATTGCAGGAGCGGCAAAGGCTGAGACATATTGCTATGGTTGAAGAGCAGGAGAGGCAACAACAACCTTTGGCCATCTTGCATCAGGCAAGGCTGAGGGAGGAAACAAGAAGTCAGTCAAACACTTCTTTGAAATTCTACTTTAACTAACAAAGTTCAATAGCATATTGATCTAGATCCTGAACATAGGCCTTTGAATGCAGCTATGGCTCAAAGGATCTTTCAAGGCTGGCAACAGCAACATGAAGCTGATCTGGAAGAGGATTTCAATGATTTAGGTCCTCAGAATGATATACCTTCTGAGGATGACTTGGAATATGTTGATCCTACCAGACATCAACCAGCAGAGCAAATGGATCCTCCCCTTGATGTGCCATTGGGTCCTCAGGATGACATCCCTTCTGATGATGACTTGGAATATGTTGATCCTGTTCAACAGAGACCTGCAGAAGACTTGGACCCTGCTCCACCCAACCATCCAGCAGGACTACAGAATCCTGCTGAATAGCCTCCCCTTGAGCTTCCTATTCCATCACAGCTTGGTCCTATTCAGCCTGTTCCAAGAGGAAGGCAACCTTACTTGGTTGAATACCCTCCACACTATCTTGGTCCTATAACTGTTATATGTCCACACTGCTAAGCTTTACATTTTGATGCTGAAAAGCTCACCAGGTCTACCAGACATAATTCAAAATTTGGCATGTGCTGCTTACAAGGCCAAGTAAATTTGCCCAGGCTTTGAGATGCTCCAGCAGATTTACTGAGCCTGCTCCATGGGCATCATCCTCTCTCTGACACCTTTAAAACATCAATCCATCAATACAATGCAGCCTTTGCATTCACATCTCTGGGAGTCAAAATTAACCATGCTATTACCAATGCACCTGGACCATATAGCTTTAGGATCAATGGAGAACTACATCATTTGACAAGTGCCTTGCTTCCTATTGAAGGCAATCTGCCTGTATATGCACAGCTCTACTTCTACAATCACAATCAGCAATTGGCTTTTTGTCAACAGAACAATCCCAGGCTTGATCCTCAGATAATGGCCTCTTTGCAGGATATGTTTGCTAGAGTCAATCCCTTCATTGGCTTGTACAAGCAGGCCAGGCAGATCATGGGAGAAGTTCCAGAAGGCCAACCACAAAGGCTTTCTGTCAAGCTTACAGCTGATTTTGGAGATCCTTGACGCTATAATGACCCTAATGAACAGGAGGGAGTTGCAGCTGTAATTCCAGGAGATGGCTCAGAAGAGCGATCAAATGATTGTAATATAGTCTTGCACTTGCATGGAGGTCAATTGAAGCAGATCAGTCACTTGCACCCATATTACACTCCATTGCATTATACCATCATCTTTCCCACTGGACAGCCTGGATTTCACACCAACATTCGCTCTCATTTTGGACCACAGAATCAACAAAGATTAGCAAAGGTCACCCAAACAGCATATTATGCATACAGGCTGCAGCAAAGGACTTTGGAATTCAATGCACCATTACTCTGGAGTGGGAGGCTATTTCAACAATATGTTGTGGATGCATGGGCTTCCACTGAACAAAACAAGTTGAATTGGATTTGACACAATCAGAAGAAGATCAGAGCTGAAGTTTATCAGGGAGTAGTGGATGCTGCTGCTGGAGATGAACAAGTCACCCCACAAAGCCGACGTGTTATCCTCCCATCCTCCCATACTGGAAGTAATCAACAGATGCAGCAATTATTCCAGGACTCTATGGCTATCTGCAGGAATTTTGGAAAACCTGACCTCTTCTTGACTATGACTGCCAATCCAAAGTGGTCAGAAATTGAAGAAGCTCTCTTGAAGGAACCTGCAGTCAATGGGAAAAGGCAAACAGCTGCTGATCGACCTGATATTGTTGCCAGAGTTTTTGAACTCAAGAAAAATGCTGTGGTAAAGGAGATCAAGGAAGGTCTCTTTGGCAGCTGTGTGGCTTATGTTCATACCATTGAATTCCAAAAGAGAGGACTTCCACACATGCACATCTTGATCTTTTTCCATCACCATCACAGGATCAAGGATGCACCTGATGTGGATTCCATTGTTCCTGCCCAAATTCCAGATCCAGTTGCTCAGCCTGAATTGTATCAGGTATTGGCTTTCTTTGAATCCTGAATTCAGTTACTTATCTTTGTTGTTAGGTTGTTACTACCAACATGGTCCATGGTCCATGTGGAGCTGCCAAACCCAATGCTAAGTGCATGGTAGATGGCAAATGTTCCAAGAAATACCCAAAGGAATTCCAAGAGGCTACTCAGTATGTAGACAATGGCTATCCTCAATATGCCAGACCTGACAATGGATGCTTCTTTGAAAAGAATGGTCATCATTATGATAATCGAGATGTTGTTCCACACAACCCTTATCTCTCAGCCAAGTACAAATGTCACATCAATGTGGAGGTCTGTGCTTCAGTAGAAGCCATCAAGTACATTCACAAGTACATCTACAAAGGCCATGATAGGACAACTTTGGAGATTGCTGGAGAGCAGATGGACCAGAGGGATGAAATCAAGAAACACTTGGATGCCAGATACATCTCTGCACCTGAGGCTTGCTGGCACATCTTTGAATTCAACATGCATGGAGAACATCCCCCTGTATATTGATTACCTGTGCATTTGGAGGGCCAACATGAAGTCTACTTTCAGGATAATGAACCTTTGGAGATGGTAGCTGCTAGGCCTAATGCAAACAAGACTGCACTCACTGCTTGGTTTGAAGCCAATGCCAGATTCCCTAATAACAACACCACTTATCAGAGCTTTCCAACCAAGTTTGTCTATGAAGCTTCCAAAAGGACCTGGAAGGAGAGGCAGAGAGGAACAGCTATTGGGAGGATGTATATTGCTTCACCTCAACAGGGAGAAAGGTTCTACCTTAGGATGCTCCTGACAGTTGTGACCATTGCAACATCATGGGCTGATCTCAGGACAGTCAATGGCCACACTTATCCTACTTACAAGGAGGCATGCAAGGCCCTTGGTCTTCTAGAAGATGATGCAGAATGGAGGCAGTGTCTTGCTGAAGCTGCTCCAATCCAATCAGGATCAGCTCTCAGACAGCTCTTTTGTACTATCCTATTTCACTGTGCTCCTACCACTCCAGAAGCTCTATGGGATGGATTCAGGCACTCCATTTGTGATGATCTTTGACACAGATTGGAGAATATCTGGCAGTACAGGGACAGAGTCTTTACTAATGAAGATGTTTATGACTATGGCCTTCATCTGATCAATGACAACCTGAAGAATTTTGACAAGACTCTTCAAGACTTTCCAAACATGCCAGAACCCCAACAAGTTTGGAATGTGATTCCAGGCAAGTTGGACATTGTATGAATAGTTGACATTGATACTGATCAAACAATTTCAGAAAATAGGCTTTTGCAAGAAGAAACAGATTATGATGTTGAGGAGTTGAAGAGAAGGGTGGATGAAAACAAGGCCAGGTTTAATGGTGAACAACTAGGGGCCTTCAATGAAGTTATGGACTCTGTGGACAACAACTTGGGCAAGATGATATTCATTCACAGTGCAGGTGGATGTGGCAAAACATTTGTCTGCAACACTTTGGCTTCTGCTGTTTGGTCCAATGGAGATGTGGCATTATGTGTAGCATCATCTGGGATTGCTGCCTTAATGCTGGAGGGTGGTAGAACTGCACATTCAAGGTTCAAAATCCCCATTCCTGCTCTGGATACATCCATTGCCAATATCAAGAGAGGAATTCAGTTGTCTCAATTCCTACTCCAGACCAAAGTTGTCATCTGGGATGAAGTCCCAATGCAACACAAAAATGCCATTGACTCTGTGGATCAAGGGTTCAGAGACATCCTGGAGAAGGATGTTCCTTTTGGTGGAGTGACTGTGGTGTTTGGAGGAGATTTTAGGCAAACTCTCCCAGTTATCCAACGAGGACTCAGGCAGCAGATGATTGCTGCTTCACTCAAAAGGGGAAGACTTTGGGATCAGATTCAAGTCCACTACTTGGTTCAAAACATGAGATTGGATCAGACTCCTGATAACATTGCTCATGCAGCTTGGTTATTGGATGTTGGTGCTGGAAAGAACCTTGTGCCTGGAGAAACAGTACAACTTCCAGAAACCATGATCTGTTATGACAATTCTGTCACTGGATTGATCTCTTCCACTTATCCTCATATTGGGCACCATCAAGATGATCAATATTATCTGGACCATACCATTCTTTCTGGCAAGAACTTTGATGTAGAGGATATCAACTCAGGAGTTCTGCAGAAATGTCCAGGAGAAGAGAAAATCTTGCAGAGTGCAGACTCCATTATATCTTATGATGGGAATCCTAATGGCCTTGGATTGTATCCAATGGAATACCTCAACTCTCTCAGAGCCAGCAGTTTGCCTTTGGCTAAATTGGCTCTGAAGATTGGTGTTCCTGTCATGCTGCTCAGGAATCTGGATACAACCAAAGGACTTTGCAATGGGACAAGAATGATTGTCACTCACATCAGCACCAGAGTTCTCAGATGTAGGATCATCAGTGGGGATGCCAAGTTTGCAGGATCAATTGTTTTGATTCCAAGAATCAACATGGATGTTTCTGAAGAATAT
Source organism: Termitomyces sp. 'cryptogamus' (assembly GCA_020091625.1). Classification (NCBI taxonomy): domain Eukaryota; kingdom Fungi; phylum Basidiomycota; class Agaricomycetes; order Agaricales; family Lyophyllaceae; genus Termitomyces; species Termitomyces sp. 'cryptogamus'. The sequence goes on along the minus strand of JAGYZC010000004.1, from coordinate 741,010 downwards.
TTTCCAATTCCATTGTGCAGGAGACAATTTCCAGTTTGATTGGCCTTTGCTATGACAATCAACAAGTCTCAGGGTCAATCAGTCAAGCATGTTGGATTGGACCTTGTATCAGGAGTCTTTGCACATGGCCAACTTTATGTTGCATTTTCTTTGTGCACATCAGGAGATTGTATCAAAGTCATCTTGGACCCAGAAAACACATCAAGAAAGACTGCAATATTGTCTATCAAGAAATCCTGAATGGTTTACAAATGTAAGTATGTCTTTTGTTGGATTCAAGCAACAAATTGCTAACTTCTATAAACTTCAGCACCTAATGTCTATAGCTGGATCATGTAGTATAAATATTTTTGATGGTTTACAAATGTAAGTGTGACAGTTTAAATGATTGCTTGGTTAGTACTAACTTTCATGATTTTCAGCATCTCTAATATATACCAGTGGACATTGTAGTATTTTGTCAATAATGTAATATAGATACATGATTGGTTTATAGATGAAATCTCAGTGTATTGAATTGTAAGAGAAAAGCAACACTTAGTCAACAAAATACAAAGACCTAACCGAACAAAGTGAGGTTGGGTCTGGGACTTGGCATTGAATTAATAAATATAAAGACCTAACCAAACAAAGTGAGGTTGGGTCTGGGACTTAGCATTGAGTTTGAAATACAAAGTCCTAACCAAACAAAGCGAAGTTGAGTCTGGGACTTAGGATTGAGTTGGAAATACAAAGACCTAACAGAAGAAAGTGAGGTTGGGTCTGGGACTTAGGATTGAGTTGGAAATACAAAGACCTAACTGAAGAAAGTGAGGTTGGGTCTGGGACTTAGCATTGAGTTTGAAATACAAGGACCTAACTGAATGAAGTGAGGTAGGGTCTGGAAATTAGCATTGAGTTTGAAATACAGGGACCTAAAGCTTCAGAAGGCAGTATAAGTTGATAGTCTTCTGTTAAGGGACTGGAATAGGAGGTTTTTTGCTCAGTACTATGACATATATCTATGTTTGAATAGACTGGATTGCTACTATCTGTAGGCTCCATCCTGTTTCTGAGGATCCACAGGGTTTTTAATTTGAAGGTGTATGGTTTGTGGTTAGATGATTGTATAGTCAGATATATCAAGTTGAAGACAACAGATGAGTGATGTCAAAGGTCTGATTGCTAAGTATTAGTACCACTTAGTGATACCATAAATGAGATTGTAGATATCTCATTACTCAGACTGCTTTCCCTAATTTGTTTCTCTTTAGTATATTTTGGTGTCCAAAAATTGTCCAACATGCTCTTCAAAGTGCATGAGTAATAAGGGGATAGAAGGTGGAGGAGACTTTGATTGATCAATAATTCCAAATGTTCAAGTATATTATAGATGAAGCATTGAGTAGAATATCAAGGACATGACTGAACAAAGTGAGGTTGGGTCTGGGATGAAGCAAGAGCTACAGGCCCATGCCAAAGGCATGGACCATACCTTGTCTATAATATATGGGATGACTCCTTGGAAAGTGGCTGTGCACCTATTATATGCAACAACTTTTGGATTGTGCTGACTAAAATTTGTCAGCTGCTGACTAAGAACCTTCCTTTTTGGGTAACTTGGCTGTTTTTTGCACTTGGAACAGGTTTTTTCCAAATAAAGATTATAGTAGACTACTTTGATAGATATGAACCATCCTTTGACTATGTATGAAAGGTGCCAGACTTGATATTTCAGGCAATATTTAGCTATTTTCAGCCTTACTTATGTGAAATTGTACTGTCTTTTAATGCAACTCCTCAAGGAACACTTCTGGCTGTTCTTTGGGAAAGGAACATGTCCCATGCATGTATTTCCTATCAAAAGAAAAGTTCAGAACAATGAATTTATGATCAAAAATGGCCAAAGAAGTGGCATAAGATGTTTCTTTGACTCTTAAAAGCTTCTACTTATTTTTTTAGAAAGGAGAATGATTGCCCTGTATATATCCCTAGGCAACCTATGGTTCCTGAAGGACTTTGAGAAGTTTATGACAACACTATGTTTTGACTATAAATCTGACTTGAGTCTCATTGCTGATAGCCTCTGACTTGGTAGTGTATTCTGTGATGTTAGGTGGTACCAACATTGAATTGTAAAATCAAACAAAGTGAAGCTATACTTGGACTGGAGTGCTGCTAGCTGTATGTTGGCTTTCTGATTCCAAGGTGTATAGTTCAGACTTGAAAGTATGAATTCTTATAGTTTTACACTAATCAGTTCCTATACCTTAGAGTCGACTTACTCCTGATCATCTCCAACTTTTCCTGCTCTCAATCAATATTTGACTACATTATGACAGCCTCTGAGAAAAGAATGGTGGGTTTGATTTATTATGCTACTATTGGTGCAGAGAGCATTGAAGATAGCTTTGAGATGGAAAGAGCTTCAGAAGGCAGTATTAATATAGAATGTGTAAAGTTGATAGTCTTCTGTTAAGGGACTGGAATAGGAGGTTTTTTGCTCAGTACTATGACATATATCTATGTTTGAATAGACTGGATTGCTACTAGCTGTAGGCTACATCCTGTTTCTGAGGATCCACAGAGTTTTTGATTTGAGGTGTATGGTTTGTAATTAGATAATTGTATAGTCAGATATATCAAGTTGAAGACAACAGATGAGTGATGTCAAAGGTCTGATTGCTAAGTATTAGTACCACTTAGTGATACCATAAATGAGATCATAGATATCACATTACTCAGACTGCTTTTCCTAATGTGTTTCTCTTTAGTATATTTTGGTGTCCAAAAATTGTCCAACATGCTCTTCAAAGTTTATGAGTAATAAGGGGATAAAAGGTGGAGGAGACTTTAATTGATCAATAATTCTAAATGTTCAAGTATATTATAGATGATCTATTAATGATAATCACTTGCAAGAGTTGGAATATTGAAAATCTAACCAAGCAAAATGAGGTTTGGTCTGGATTTCAGCATTATGTTAAAGATAATGGAATAATTATAAAGGAAGGTTCATTTGACTGAGTGAAATATAATTGAAATCATAGTAAAGACTTATGTTTACTAACATCGACAATGACAGGACTATTAACACATTGATTTAAAAAAGAAAGACCAAAGTCAGCATAGTGAAAAGAGATGAGTAGAAAAGCTCAATTAATATGACAATCTTGATTGCTTTATTGAGGAACTATTATCAATAACATGAAAGACAAACTGAGGTTGAGTTTGAATCTCAGCATTGAGTTGATGAAATACAAAGACCTAACCGAACAAAGTGAGGTTGGGTCTGGGACTTAGCATTGAGTTGATGAAATACAAAGACCTAACCAAATGAAGTGAGGTTGGGTCTGGGACTTAGCATTGAGTAGAATATCAAGGACCTAACTGAATGAAATGAGGTTGGGTCTGGGATAAAGCAAGAGCTACAGGCCTGTGCCAAAGGTGTGTCTGGGACTTAGCATTAAGTTTGAAATACAAGGACCTAACCAAATGAAGAGGTTGGGTCTGGAATGAAGCAAGAGCTACAGGCCCATGCCAAAGGTGGGTCTGGGACTTAGCATTAAGTTTGAAATACAAGGACCTAACCAAATGAAGTGAGGTTGGGTCTGGGACTTAGCATTGAGTAGAATATTGAGGACCTAACTGAACAAATTGAGGTTGGGTCTGGGACTTAGCATTGAGTAGAATATCGAGGACCTAACTAAATGAAGTGAGGTTGGGTCTGGGATGAAGCAAGAGCTACAGGCCTGTGCCGAAGACATGGGGCGTAGCTCGTGTGTAATATTAAGAAAAGGTCGGTTGCACCAATAACTTACTTACTAAGCAGGTCACATGGCTCTATTTCTTGCGGACACAAAAAGTTGCGGGACACAAGAAGTTCAAGTGGAAAAACCTCAATCAATACTAGATCTCAGAATGCATCATCTCTGCTGGTAGCAGGAATATGGTCAGGTTCTGAGACATCTTGTGTTACAGGGGATTCAATACCACTGGTCACTGATTGGTTCAGAAAAAAATTTCAGTGAGCTGCATGTGCTACTGAGTGGCATGGGGCCACTAATTCTAATGGCTCAGTCTATGTATCGAATGACTGTCATTCCAGTTAAATACCTAATGGATACAATGACTAGTAATAATATCAATATATGCCTGTACTATGGGTGATTCTGGGACATACCTCAGTTGGTGTATCAAACAACTGAGGATGTCCCGAGTTCCACCTCTGGCAATATATCCAGAATAGTCAGTGGAGAAACCTGGGGTTTCTTATTACAACAGGATTTCCAAATGGTTTAATCATTCCTGACAAGGCAACTGTGTTCTGCATGTATGGAGTCCTCATCACAATTCAGTACTCATAAAAAAATGTACTCATAAAAAAAATTCTCATTGTCAGAGTGCAGGTTCTTTTCCAATTGAAAATAGAAAATCTGCCACTTTTTTCCCTTCCCATAAATGCTCGTGGATTTTGATAGAGAAATATAGGTATACTGAAAGATGACCACCAACCCCTCAGAATCTGTCTTTGTTCTCCCTGATCCTCTTGTGCAATGGCCCTGGAAGCGCATTCTCAATCCACACTACCTTCAGGCCAAAGCAGAATCGTCAGCATGGATTCAAAGTTTTAATGGAATCCCATACCATGTACAACAAGCAATGGACCTCAGCAAGATTGGTGAGCCTTGTCTGTTTATCTAGGCCAGAAAATTGTTTAGATTGTTTTTGCTATTGATAGAGTTGCTCGCTGCTCTCACATATCCTTTGGAGAATAAAGGTATACTTCTCTGCTAGCTCATGATGATCAGCTCATTCTTATAAATTATATATCTGTGGTATGCAGATGTCCTTCACGCATGTTGTGATCTCATGGCTCTGTATACATTTTATGATGATTACATGGATATTGCGATGCCTCATGAAGCTCGGGGACTGGCCACAATTGTCATGGATGCTTTATGCAATCCTAACAAAGCCAGGCCAGTCGATGAGTGCGTAATTGGAGAGATTAGCTGCCAGTAAGTCTCGAATGTATCCAGAGGCTCTCAAGATCAAGTGTTGTGTCTCCATCTAGATTCTGGCAATTGTCATTGAAATGTGTATCTGAGATTACTCACCATCAATTTATCAAAGCATTCGATGAATACACTACTGCAGTTTCTGAAGAAGCTCATGATCATGCTCAAAACTTCATTAGGAACATTGATGATTATATTATTTTCTGCCATTCAACTGGCGCAATGAATGCTACATTCATGCCTATTTGATTCACACTCAATCTTCCAGAAGAGGTCTTTGAAGATCCGGTTATTCACAGACTCACCAATGCCTGTAGTGATCTGGCCACACTCATGAATGTAATCTCTGTTCTCTCGACTGTCTATGGTTTCATTCTGAACTTTGACTAGGATATGTATTCCTACAATACTGAGCAAGCCTGTGGTGATATTCATAATGCGGTCATTGTCGTGATGCATCAAGAAAATATTGGTTTGAATGAAGCAATGAAGTGGGTTGGTGACTACTGCTTGAAGCTTGTACACAATTTCTTGGAGGACCTATGCCATGTCCCATCTTTTGGAAAAGAGTTTGATGGTCAAGTGAAACACTATCTGAATGGCATGGCTTACTGGATCAGGGGACACAATTCTTGGAGCTTTGAGAGTCAGAGGTACTTCAAACAAGGTGGGTTGGACATTCAGAAGAGTAGGAGACTCGTCCTGCTTCCTCGGTTAGTACTAGTACCTTTCCAAGCCAAAGTGTTCTGATACTTATTCATTACTCACAGACAATCTTGAAATTGATAACAGTGGGTGAACCATTATCTTTTTCAGCTGTCCAGATATGCTGACTCAAATTGTCAACCCTTGAAAATATAGTTCAAACCTCAAGCTCACTCCATCATCTCGCTTGCATATCAAGTTGTTGTTTTGATCTAATGCTTTTGTAAAGAAGTATTCACTCAATCACAATGGTTTTGTATGCCCATGGCTACAACGTAATGACTATCTGATGCGTTGAAGACCGTCTTGACCTATAATGAGTATTTTAGCATGGTATCCCAGTCATTCAAATGTACGTGCGGTTTATCAGTCTGAAACTAAGCTCAGTACTGCCCACATCAATAGTACATTCATAATTGAGATACAATCAGAGTTTGACTTCCTGACTCCTGAATTCAATCTATATTGTATGCCTAGCCTCAGGCCCCATGTCCAAATCATTGATCTACATGAGAGTGCAGCAGTGGTGATCCACCATTCCTGCCGCCCACATTCTGGGAACATAGTGAGAAAATTATTTTTTGATGTCCATGTACAAATACTCAGCCTTATAACTATACATTAAGCATACTAAGAATAAAAGAAAAGATGAGTAGTCGAATAGTCTAAAATGAGCTGCAATGACTACACACATTGTCGATGTACGTGAGACTGTGATTCGATTCCACATGCTGCGTACTAGGTCTGTGGTGTTACCGTTACTTTATAAGACCATTGTGATCGAGTGAATACCTCTTTACAAACGCATACGGCAAAATAAAAGCAACAACTTGATATGCAACCGAGATGATGAAGTGAGCTTGAGGGTTGAACTATATTTTTGAGGGTTGACAATTTCAGTCAGTGCATCTGTACAGCTGATGGTTCACCCCACTGTTATTAATTTCAAGATTCTCTGTGAGTAATGAATAAGTATCAGAACACTTTGATTTTGAAAGGTACTAGTGCTAAGGCTACCAACACCACAACCTGGTGGGGCTTGCCAAACCCCACCCCTGACAAATGGCTGCAAACAGGATGTGTATGGCCAGGAGCATGATCACCCTGAATGTTGTCAACCCCATTGGGGCAGGTGTCAGACTTGACAGAACTGCTATGTGACGCATTCCAAGATCTAGTATTGATTGAGGTTTTTCCACTTGAACTTCTTGTGTCCACAACTTTTTGTGTCCACAAAAAATCAAGCCATGTGACCTGCTTAGTAAGTCAATTATTGGTGCAACCAACCATTTATTAATACAAGCTACGCCCCGTGCCTTTGGCACGGGCCTGTAGCTCTTGCTTCATCCCAGACCCAACCTCACTTTGTTCAGTCATGTCCTTGATATTCTACTCAATGCTTCATCCCAGACCCAACCTCACTTCGTTCGGTTAGGTCCTTGTATTTCAAACTCAATGCCAAGTCCCAGACTCAACCTCACTTTCTTCGGTTAGGTCTTTGTATTTCAAACTCCATGCCAAGTCCCAGACTCAACCTCACTTCGCTCAGTTAGGTCTTTGTATTTCAAACTCAATGCCAAGTCCCAGACTCAACCTCACTTCGTTCGGTTAAGTCGTTGTATTTCCAACTCAATGCTAAGTCCCAGAACTATTGAGAATATCTATACTACACTGTCAACTCATATACATTAGGTGCTGAAATTCACAGAGATTAGCAATTTGGTGTTTGAAAGAGATCTACCTTAAAAGCAGAAAGCCAATAACTGTTTAGAAAAGAAAATGGATAATACTTGAATTAATTTTCAGACAAATATAGAAAAAGCATACCTGCAAAGCTACTGAACACTCAGAAAGGGAGCCTAATGAAGAATGTACTCAAGTCTGATTTCAGCCATGATTTGTCTCTAAAAGTTACACTCAAAAAAAGAGTACACCTAGCCCAATTCAGCTTCAATATAGAAACAACCACCAAAATCAGCTATTGGACAATTAAGCAAAGAGTATAAAGCCCACCTGAAAGAAGAGATAGCTACTCAATGCTCAGAAAAAGCCTGAAGAAGGATGCAATAGTGGAAATCTAGTTATCAGCTATGATCAGTGATTGGAGATGACAAATAGTAGAGCATACATGGCCAGGTTGAGTGTAAAAACCTCCAAAAGAGGGTCAGTAGAGTCTAACAGGCCAAACAAAGCTTCTTGTCACAGTATCAGAGCAGAGAGAATGGTTGATGCTTCATATTGGAAAGAGAGGTCAAAAGAAAGAGTGATTTGGTGCAATGATTGATCTTTGCCACACACCAAAGGAAAAGGCTGAAAATTTGAAGCCAGCCAACTTACATAATTTTACATAAGCATTACATAAGGAATCTTCCCAGGTTGTTGGAAGATTGAGGCACAGCCACTTTCCCAGGGGTCATCGCATAGTTTATTAATATCATATATATGAGCTATGGTCCATGCCTCTAGCATGGGCCTGTAGCTCTTGCCAAGTTCCAGACCTAACTGAACAAAGTGAGGTTATTTTTTAGGTTAAGTCTGATATTCTAACTCAATGCTGAGATCCAGACCCAACTTCACTTTGTTTGGTAAGGTCCTTGTATTTTGTTAACTCAATGCTGAGATCCAGATCCAACCTCACTTCATTCATTTGGGCCCTTGTATTTTGTCAGCTCATGCTTTGCAAGACCTAGACCTATTCTGACTTTGTCTACTTGGGTCTTTGATTTTTCTTTGTAAGAGTTCCACACCAAAATAGTCAAGATTGTCAGAGAAATGGAGCTTTTCCACTTATTCTCTCTTACCATTTCAACCTAGGTCTTTCTTTTTTCAAGCAATTGGAAGGCTGTTGCATTGGGCAGCTTCACTAGATCTAATCAATGCTTCTTCCTCAAAGAACAGCCAGGAGCATTGCTTGAAGAGGTACATTAAAAGACAGTACATTTCACATAAGTAATGCCTGAAAAAGGCTGAGAATAATCAAATATTGCCTGAAATATCAATCTTAATAACTCAAAAGAACAATATATATATTGTACACATGCTATCAACCAAAGCTGTCTGTTGTGCCATTTTTTTCCCTATTCAGAGTGTGAAAAACAGCCAAGTTACCCAAAAAGGAAGGTTCTTGGTCAGCCTTACTCAGCAGAAAAGTCATCACATAGGTGCAGCCACTTTCCCATGTCCATTGTCCCATATTATATAGACAAGCTATGGTCTGTGCCTTCAGCACAGGCCTGTAGCTCTTGCTTTATCCCAGACCAAACCTCACTTCATTCAGTTAGGTCCTCAATATTCTACTCAATGCTTCATTCCAGACCCAACCTCACTGTGTTCAGTTAGGTCCTTGTATTTCTAACTCAATGCTAAATCCCAGACCCAACCTCACTATGTTTGGTTAGGTCTTTGTATTTTGTCAACTCACTGCTGAGATCCAGACCCAACCTCACTATGTTTGGTTAGGTCTTTGTATTTTGTCAACTCACTGCTGAGATCCAGACCCAACCTCACTATGTTTGGTTAGGTCTTTGTATTTTGTCAACTCACTGCTGAGATCCAGACCCAACCTCACTATGTTTGGTTAGGTCTTTGTATTTCATCAACTCAATGCCAAGATCCAAACTCAACCTCAGTTTGTCTTTCATGTTTTGATGAGTGTTCCTCAATAAAGTAATCAAGATTGTCATATTAATGGGCTTTCCTACTCATCTCTTTCACTATGCTGACTTTGGTCTTTCTTTTTTAAATCAATGTGTTAATAGTCCTGTCATTGTCAATGTCAGTAAACATAAGTCTTTACTATGATTTCAATTATATTTCACTCAGTCAAATGAACCTTCCTTTATAAGTATTCCATTATTTTTAATATAATGCTGAAATCCAGACCAAACCTCACTTTGCTTGGTTAGATTTTCAATATTCCAACTCTTGCAAGTGATTATCATTAATAGATCATCTATAATATACTTGAACATTTAGAATTATTGATCAATTAAAGTCTCCTCCACCTTTTATCCCCTTATTACTCATAAACTTTGAAGAGCATGTTGGACAATTTTTGGACACCAAAATATACTAAAGAGAAACACATTAGGAAAAGCAGTCTGAGTAATGTGATATCTATGATCTCATTTATGGTATCACTAAGTGGTACTAATACTTAGCAATCAGACCTTTGACATCACTCATCTGTTGTCTTCAACTTGATATATCTGACTATACAATTATCTAATTACAAACCATACACCTCAAATCAAAAACTCTGTGGATCCTCAGAAACAGGATGTAGCCTACAGCTAGTAGCAATCCAGTCTATTCAAACATAGATATATGTCATAGTACTGAGCAAAAAACCTCCTATTCCAGTCCCTTAACAGAAGACTATCAACTTTACACATTCTATATTAATACTGCCTTCTGAAGCTCTTTCCATCTCAAAGCTATCTTCAATGCTCTCTGCACCAATAGTAGCATAATAAATCAAACCCACCATTCTTTTCTCAGAGGCTGTCATAATGTAGTCAAATATTGATTGAGAGCAGGAAAAGTTGGAGATGATCAGGAGTAAGTCGACTCTAAGGTATAGGAACTGATTAGTGTAAAACTATAAGAATTCATACTTTCAAGTCTGAACTATACACCTTGGAATCAGAAAGCCAACATACAGCTAGCAGCACTCCAGTCCAAGTATAGCTTCACTTTGTTTGATTTTACAATTCAATGTTGGTACCACCTAACATCACAGAATACACTACCAAGTCAGAGGCTATCAGCAATGAGACTCAAGTCAGATTTATAGTCAAAACATAGTGTTGTCATAAACTTCTCAAAGTCCTTCAGGAACCATAGGTTGCCTAGGGATATATACAGGGCAATCATTCTCCTTTCTAAAAAAATAAGTAGAAGCTTTTAAGAGTCAAAGAAACATCTTATGCCACTTCTTTGGCCATTTTTGATCATAAATTCATTGTTCTGAACTTTTCTTTTGATAGGAAATACATGCATGGGACATGTTCCTTTCCCAAAGAACAGCCAGAAGTGTTCCTTGAGGAGTTGCATTAAAAGACAGTACAATTTCACATAAGTAAGGCTGAAAATAGCTAAATATTGCCTGAAATATCAAGTCTGGCACCTTTCATACATAGTCAAAGGATGGTTCATATCTATCAAAGTAGTCTACTATAATCTTTATTTGGAAAAAACCTGTTCCAAGTGCAAAAAACAGCCAAGTTACCCAAAAAGGAAGGTTCTTAGTCAGCAGCTGACAAATTTTAGTCAGCACAATCCAAAAGTTGTTGCATATAATAGGTGCACAGCCACTTTCCAAGGAGTCATCCCATATATTATAGACAAGGTATGGTCCATGCCTTTGGCATGGGCCTGTAGCTCTTGCTTCATCCCAGACCCAACCTCACTTTGTTCAGTCATGTCCTTGATATTCTACTCAATGCTTCATCTATAATATACTTGAACATTTGGAATTATTGATCAATCAAAGTCTCCTCCACCTTCTATCCCCTTATTACTCATGCACTTTGAAGAGCATGTTGGACAATTTTTGGACACCAAAATATACTAAAGAGAAACAAATTAGGGAAAGCAGTCTGAGTAATGAGATATCTACAATCTCATTTATGGTATCACTAAGTGGTACTAATACTTAGCAATCAGACCTTTGACATCACTCATCTGTTGTCTTCAACTTGATATATCTGACTATACAATCATCTAACCACAAACCATACACCTTCAAATTAAAAACCCTGTGGATCCTCAGAAACAGGATGGAGCCTACAGATAGTAGCAATCCAGTCTATTCAAACATAGATATATGTCATAGTACTGAGCAAAAAACCTCCTATTCCAGTCCCTTAACAGAAGACTATCAACTTATACTGCCTTCTGAAGCTTTAGGTCCCTGTATTTCAAACTCAATGCTAATTTCCAGACCCTACCTCACTTCATTCAGTTAGGTCCTTGTATTTCAAACTCAATGCTAAGTCCCAGACCCAACCTCACTTTCTTCAGTTAGGTCTTTGTATTTCCAACTCAATCCTAAGTCCCAGACCCAACCTCACTTTCTTCTGTTAGGTCTTTGTATTTCCAACTCAATCCTAAGTCCCAGACTCAACTTCGCTTTGTTTGGTTAGGACTTTGTATTTCAAACTCAATGCTAAGTCCCAGACCCAACCTCACTTTGTTTGGTTAGGTCTTTATATTTATTAATTCAATGCCAAGTCCCAGACCCAACCTCACTTTGTTCGGTTAGGTCTTTGTATTTTGTTGACTAAGTGTTGCTTTTCTCTTACAATTCAATACACTGAGATTTCATCTATAAACCAATCATGTATCTATATTACATTATTGACAAAATACTACAATGTCCACTGGTATATATTAGAGATGCTGAAAATCATGAAAGTTAGTACTAACCAAGCAATCATTTAAACTGTCACACTTACATTTGTAAACCATCAAAAATATTTATACTACATGATCCAGCTATAGACATTAGGTGCTGAAGTTTATAGAAGTTAGCAATTTGTTGCTTGAATCCAACAAAAGACATACTTACATTTGTAAACCATTCAGGATTTCTTGATAGACAATATTGCAGTCTTTCTTGATGTGTTTTCTGGGTCCAAGATGACTTTGATACAATCTCCTGATGTGCACAAAGAAAATGCAACATAAAGTTGGCCATGTGCAAAGACTCCTGATACAAGGTCCAATCCAACATGCTTGACTGATTGACCCTGAGACTTGTTGATTGTCATAGCAAAGGCCAATCAAACTGGAAATTGTCTCCTGCACAATGGAATTGGAAAATATTCTTCAGAAACATCCATGTTGATTCTTGGAATCAAAACAATTGATCCTGCAAACTTGGCATCCCCACTGATGATCCTACATCTGAGAACTCTGGTGCTGATGTGAGTGACAATCATTCTTGTCCCATTGCAAAGTCCTTTGGTTGTATCCAGATTCCTGAGCAGCATGACAGGAACACCAATCTTCAGAGCCAATTTAGCCAAAGGCAAACTGCTGGCTCTGAGAGAGTTGAGGTATTCCATTGGATACAATCCAAGGCCATTAGGATTCCCATCATAAGATATAATGGAGTCTGCACTCTGCAAGATTTTCTCTTCTCCTGGACATTTCTGCAGAACTCCTGAGTTGATATCCTCTACATCAAAGTTCTTGCCAGAAAGAATGGTATGGTCCAGATAATATTGATCATCTTGATGGTGCCCAATATGAGGATAAGTGGAAGAGATCAATCCAGTGACAGAATTGTCATAACAGATCATGGTTTCTGGAAGTTGTACTGTTTCTCCAGGCACAAGGTTCTTTCCAGCACCAACATCCAATAACCAAGCTGCATGAGCAATGTTATCAGGAGTCTGATCCAATCTCATGTTTTGAACCAAGTAGTGGACTTGAATCTGATCCCAAAGTCTTCCCCTTTTGAGTGAAGCAGCAATCATCTGCTGCCTGAGTCCTCGTTGGATAACTGGGAGAGTTTGCCTAAAATCTCCTCCAAACACCACAGTCACTCCACCAAAAGGAACATCCTTCTCCAGGATGTCTCTGAACCCTTGATCCACAGAGTCAATGGCATTTTTGTGTTGCATTGGGACTTCATCCCAGATGACAACTTTGGTCTGGAGTAGGAATTGAGACAACTGAATTCCTCTCTTGATATTGGCAATGGATGTATCCAGAGCAGGAATGGGGATTTTGAACCTTGAATGTGCAGTTCTACCACCCTCCAGCATTAAGGCAGCAATCCCAGATGATGCTACACATAATGCCACATCTCCATTGGACCAAACAGCAGAAGCCAAAGTGTTGCAGACAAATGTTTTGCCACATCCACCTGCACTGTGAATGAATATCATCTTGCCCAAGTTGTTGTCCACAGAGTCCATAACTTCATTGAAGGCCCCTAGTTGTTCACCATTAAACCTGGCCTTGTTTTCATCCACCCTTCTCTTCAACTCCTCAACATCATAATCTGTTTCTTCTTGCAAAAGCCTATTTTCTGAAATTGTTTGATCAGTATCAATGTCAACTATTCATACAATGTCCAACTTGCCTGGAATCACATTCCAAACTTGTTGGGGTTCTGGCATGTTTGGAAAGTCTTGAAGAGTCTTGTCAAAATTCTTCAGGTTGTCATTGATCAGATGAAGGCCATAGTCATAAACATCTTCATTAGTAAAGACTCTGTCCCTGTACTGCCAGATATTCTCCAATCTGTGTCAAAGATCATCACAAATGGAGTGCCTGAATCCATCCCATAGAGCTTCTGGAGTGGTAGGAGCACAGTGAAATAGGATAGTACAAAAGAGCTGTCTGAGAGCTGATCCTGATTGGATTGGAGCAGCTTCAGCAAGACACTGCCTCCATTCTGCATCATCTTCTAGAAGACCAAGGGCCTTGCATGCCTCCTTGTAAGTAGGATAAGTGTGGCCATTGACTGTCCTGAGATCAGCCCATGATGTTGCAATGGTCACAACTGTCAGGAGCATCCTAAGGTAGAACCTTTCTCCCTGTTGAGGTGAAGCAATATACATCCTCCCAATAGCTGTTCCTCTCTGCCTCTCCTTCCAGGTCCTTTTGGAAGCTTCATAGACAAACTTGGTTGGAAAGCTCTGATAAGTGGTGTTGTTATTAGGGAATCTGGCATTGGCTTCAAACCAAGCAGTGAGTGCAGTCTTGTTTGCATTAGGCCTAGCAGCTACCATCTCCAAAGGTTCATTATCCTGAAAGTAGACTTCATGTTGGCCCTCCAAATGCACAGGTAATCAATATACAGGGGGATGTTCTCCATGCATGTTGAATTCAAAGATGTGCCAGCAAGCCTCAGGTGCAGAGATGTATCTGGCATCCAAGTGTTTCTTGATTTCATCCCTCTGGTCCATCTGCTCTCCAGCAATCTCCAAAGTTGTCCTATCATGGCCTTTGTAGATGTACTTGTGAATGTACTTGATGGCTTCTACTGAAGCACAGACCTCCACATTGATGTGACATTTGTACTTGGCTGAGAGATAAGGGTTGTGTGGAACAACATCTCGATTATCATAATGATGACCATTCTTTTCAAAGAAGCATCCATTGTCAGGTCTGGCATATTGAGGATAGCCATTGTCTACATACTGAGTAGCCTCTTGGAATTCCTTTGGGTATTTCTTGGAACATTTGCCATCTACCATGCACTTAGCATTGGGTTTGGCAGCTCCACATGGACCATGGACCATGTTGGTAGTAACAACCTAACAACAAAGATAAGTAACTGAATTCAGGATTCAAAGAAAGCCAATACCTGATACAATTCAGGCTGAGCAACTGGATCTGGAATTTGGGCAGGAACAATGGAATCCACATCAGGTGCATCCTTGATCCTGTGATGGTGATGGAAAAAGATCAAGATGTGCATGTGTGGAAGTCCTCTCTTTTGGAATTCAATGGTATGAACATAAGCCACACAGCTGCCAAAGAGACCTTCCTTGATCTCCTTTACCACAGCATTTTTCTTGAGTTCAAAAACTCTGGCAACAATATCAGGTCGATCAGCAGCTGTTTGCCTTTTCCCATTGACTGCAGGTTCCTTCAAGAGAGCTTCTTCAATTTCTGACCACTTTGGATTGGCAGTCATAGTCAAGAAGAGGTCAGGTTTTCCAAAATTCCTGCAGATAGCCATAGAGTCCTGGAATAATTGCTGCATCTGTTGATTACTTCCAGTATGGGAGGATGGGAGGATAACACGTCGGCTTTGTGGGGTGACTTGTTCATCTCCAGCAGCAGCATCCACTACTCCCTGATAAACTTCAGCTCTGATCTTCTTCTGATTGTGTCAAATCCAATTCAACTTGTTTTGTTCAGTGGAAGCCCATGCATCCACAACATATTGTTGAAATAGCCTCCCACTCCAGAGTAATGGTGCATTGAATTCCAAAGTCCTTTGCTGCAGCCTGTATGCATAATATGCTGTTTGGGTGACCTTTGCTAATCTTTGTTGATTCTGTGGTCCAAAATGAGAGCGAATGTTGGTGTGAAATCCAGGCTGTCCAGTGGGAAAGATGATGGTATAATGCAATGGAGTGTAATATGGGTGCAAGTGACTGATCTGCTTCAATTGACCTCCATGCAAGTGCAAGACTATATTACAATCATTTGATCGCTCTTCTGAGCCATCTCCTGGAATTACAGCTGCAACTCCCTCCTGTTCATTAGGGTCATTATAGCGTCAAGGATCTCCAAAATCAGCTGTAAGCTTGACAGAAAGCCTTTGTGGTTGGCCTTCTGGAACTTCTCCCATGATCTGCCTGGCCTGCTTGTACAAGCCAATGAAGGGATTGACTCTAGCAAACATATCCTGCAAAGAGGCCATTATCTGAGGATCAAGCCTGGGATTGTTCTGTTGACAAAAAGCCAATTGCTGATTGTGATTGTAAAAGTAGAGCTGTGCATATACAGGCAGATTGCCTTCAATAGGAAGCAAGGCACTTGTCAAATGATGTAGTTCTCCATTGATCCTAAAGCTATATGGTCCAGGTGCATTGGTAATAGCATGGTTAATTTTGACTCCCAGAGATGTGAATGCAAAGGCTGCATTGTATTGATGGATTGATGTTTTAAAGGTGTCAGAGAGAGGATGATGCCCATGGAGCAGGCTCAGTAAATCTGCTGGAGCATCTCAAAGCCTGGGCAAATTTACTTGGCCTTGTAAGCAGCACATGCCAAATTTTGAATTATGTCTGGTAGACCTGGTGAGCTTTTCAGCATCAAAATGTAGAGCTTGACACTGTGGACATATGACAGTCATAGGACCAAGGTAATGTGGTGCCATCAAATAAGGTTGTCTTCCTCTTGGGATAGGCTGAACAGGGCCAAGCTGTGGTGGAATAGGAAGTTCAAGGGAAGGCTCTGGTTCTTCTGCTGGTATATTTTCAGCAGGATTTTCTGGTTGTGGTGGATCATTGGGTAGGGCAGGGTCCAAGTCTTCTGCAGGTCTCTGTTGAGCAGGATCAACATATTCCAAGCCATCATCAGAAGACATGTTATCCTGAGGACCCAATGGATCATCAAGGGGAGGATCCAATTGCTCTGCTAGTTGATGTTGAGCAGGATCAACATATTCCAAGTCATCCTCAGAAGGTATATCATTCTGTGGACCTAACTCATTCAAATCCTCTTCCAGATCAGCTTCATGTTGCTGTTCCAAACCTTGAAAGATTCTTTGAGCCATAGCTGCATTCAAAGGCCTATGTTCAGGATTCAGATCAATATGCTATTGAACTTTGTTAATTAAAGTAGCATTTTGAAGTAGTCTTGAACTGACCTCTGCTCTGAATAGTTCTTCTTCCTGTCTTGCTCTTTCCTGTCTTTCCTGGCTCAAAATAGCTAATGCCTGCTGCCTGTCCTGCTCTTGTCTCAGCCTTTGTTGCTCTTCTGATACAGCCAATGCTTGTTCATGTCTGATCTGGTAGTTTGCCATCTCCTGAGCAACATCAGGAGCAGAGGGAGGTGGAACAGGTCTGATTCTTCTAAGTGCAGGAGCATGTAGAAGAGGCACCATTCTGGGTATAGGATGGTGTAAAGGAGCATCCTATCCTTC
Source organism: Termitomyces sp. 'cryptogamus' (assembly GCA_020091625.1). Taxonomy (NCBI): domain Eukaryota; kingdom Fungi; phylum Basidiomycota; class Agaricomycetes; order Agaricales; family Lyophyllaceae; genus Termitomyces; species Termitomyces sp. 'cryptogamus'. Next base: position 723,685 of record JAGYZC010000004.1, on the reverse strand, counting down.
AGGCAAAATAGTTTGAGGAATGATCACTGTAGGTTGAGCAATAATGGGCTGATTGAGCCTATTGTCCCTTCCATGTACAGCAGATAGAGATGGCATCATGATGGGCATAGAATTTTGCATAGAAACTTTTCTCACTCTTCTAAGTGGAGGAGCAGGTGGAGGAGGCACCATTCTAGGAATGGGATTCTATAAAGGAGCATCCCATCCTTCAGGCAAAACAGTTTTAGGGATCACTGTGGAAGATGGATCAGCAGCAGCAGCTGGCTGCCTAATAGGTCTTCCTGAAGAGCTAGAAGTGGTGGCTATAGCTTGGTGATTAAGCCTCAAACCCTCAGATCCCATACCCCCAGATCCCATAGATTGATTAATACCCCCAGTTCCCATACCCCCAGGCCCAAATTTAAGTGGTGGAACAACCACAGTATTGATCTGTTCCAAAGATCTATTGTTTCTATTTGCTCAATGATTGTCAGGATCTGTCATTTGTAACTGTTCAAGTCTCCTTTGATTCCTAGCTTGTTGCCTTTGGCTTTCAGGAGTAGTAGGTGGTTGCCTATAACATCCATTTTTAAGCAATTTAACAGTCAAAAACCATTAAAATTGACTTGCATGATGAGATATTTGATGTATCAATAGCTCAATGTGGTTAAGGAGTTACTAATAAGCTTGTTAGTCAACATCAATCAATTAATAGATGTGACCAAACATACTTTGTTATGTGGTCTTCTTTCCACAACTTTGGAAATGCCCATTGTTTGGTCATGTTGTGTCAAAAAACACACAAGGCATGAAAAACAGTGTCCCCTTTCACATGTGCAGGCTATTTGGCATGTTTCACACATAGTCAAAAGATAGTATATATTCAGTAAAGTTGTCTACTACAATTTTTTCTAGAAAAAACCTGTTCCAAGTGTGAAAAACAGCCAAGCTGCCCAAAAAGCAAGGTTCTTGGTCAGCAGCTGACAAATTTTAGTCAGCACAATCCAAAGTTGTTGCATATATTGAGTGCACAGCCACTTTTCCAGGGGTTGTCTCATATATTATAGATAGTAGATTATATTATACATACAAGCTATGGTCCATGTCTTTAGCATGGGCCTGTAGCTCTTGCTACATCCCAAACCTAACCAAACACAGTGAGGTTAGGTCCTCAATATTCTAACTCCATGCTGAAATCCAGAAGACATAATAGGTAATCTCAAAACTGGAGTGTAGCTGCAGATTAGGAAACCTTATATAGCTGTGGGACACTACCAAAAGAAGAAGTTGAAAGCAATCTAAGTCAGGTGGGAGTGATGTAACACAAGTGGAAGTGATCTAAGTCAAGTGGAAGTGATGTGAAACAGGTGGAGGTGATATAAGTCATAGCAGGAAGTGATCCAAGTCATGAGCAAGTGATCTGGAACAAGGGAAGCAATCCTGGAAGTGATCTGGGATAGGTTAAAGTGATCTGGGTGTAAGGGCGACCTCTGGAGGCTGGGGCTCAATCACACAGCTGGCAAAGAGAAATCCAAAGTCTATTCAGTACTGTACAGTGTCTACTGAGATAACTACTCACCTGGCAAAGGGAAATCCAAAGAGAACAAGTCTGGGGATTCCCTAGGCCAGGTGTGACACTTCAGAGGCTTCAGAAGCATGAGAAACAACTGTACAGTATGACAGAGAAAAAAGACACAAGTGATGTGTCAGCAATTGGTCAGCAGTTACATAAGCCAGTGGCAGTGTCAAAGGGCCACACTTGTCTGAATTATTGACAGAGAACCGGTGCAGCCTGAGGGCTGAAACTAGGACCAATAGATAGGGAAAAGTAAGGAGAATAAAGGAAAACTATAATGGAGCAAATCTGACAAGAACTGGAGGAGGAGAAGGGGAAACAAGTGAGACATCCCCTGACATCACCCCTCCTCTAGGATGCGGCGCCTTGATGCACTGGGTAGAAGAAGTCACGAATTGCCTGGTCAACTGGTGAAATAGAGTAGATGCCTCAAATTGCTTTGAGGGCATTGGGATGCCGGCAGTAGAAGTCCCGGACCAAGCCTGGTGCATGAACATTAGCCTGTGGTTCCCAAGAGATGTCCTCAATGCCATATCCCTTCCATTTCACCTTGAACTGCAATTTCCCTCGGAATACCCTGCTATCCAAGATTTCCTCCACCTCATATTCTTCCTCATCATTGACCAGGACTGGTGGTGGGGGTGGCTTAGGGCAATGGCCTGGGATTGGATCCTCTGGAGGTGGAAACAACTTGACCACATTGAAGACTGGATGCAGTTGGCACAGGCCTGCTGGGAGTTTAAGTTAGTATGCCAAAGGCCCTACCTTCTTCTTCACCATGAAGGGGCCCAGATGACAATGTGACAGCTTCAGGGATGGCCTTGTTGTCTTAATGTCTGAGCTGTCCAAGTACACACAGTCCCCAGGCTTGTAAACTGGAGCAGGTGTCCATCTGCAATTATAGTACTGTGCCATGTCTTCCTTGGCCTTCACCAATGCAGCTTTTGCCTCCTCCTGTGCCCTTCTCATCTGGTTCACAAACTCATTGATGGAATTGTTCTCTGAGGAGCATGCCGGAGGTTCAAGTCCCATGTGAGGGTGCCTGCCAGTGTCCAGGAAGAATGGAGTCATCTGTGTGGAAGAGTGAATGTAGTTGTTGTATTGGAATTCTGCATCTGGCAGCAGCTCATCCCAGTCATCCTGCCTCTCATTACAAAACAGGCGGAGATACTGTTCCAGTTCCTAGTTAATGTGTTCTGTCTGCCCATCCGACTGAGGGTGATAGGCCATGGTGGTATGGAGCTTTATGCCTAGCAGGCAATACAGTTCTTGAGTGAATTCTGCCACAAACTGGGGGCCCCAGTCTGAGACATATCCATCTGACAGACCATGGAGTTTCCAGACATTCTTATAGTACAGGCTGGCTGCTCCCAAGGCAGAGCATGTGGTGTGAGTAGGTATGAAGTGAGCCTGTTTGCCATAGAGGTCCACCACCACTATCACGGCATTGTACTCATGAGCATCTGGAAGCTCCACAATAAAATCCACTGATGCAACACTCCAGTGAGCAGCTGGAATAGGAAGTGGGTGGAGCTGGCCCATGGGTGCTTGGCAGCAAGGTTTTGTGCGGAGACAGAGGTCCCAGATGCTAGTGTAGGTGCCTACATATTGGGAGATCTGTGGCCACCAATAGTTCCAGGATACCAGCTTTAGCATCTTCTACCTTCCAGGATGTCCAGCCACTTGAGAGTCATGATGTTGTTCCACAATGCGCCAATGAAGTTCTGGAATGTTAGGCACATAAATGCATCCTCTGAAGGTCAGCAGCCCATCCTGAAGACCCCACTCATCTGCATGCACCAACTTGACTCCACTTGCCTGTTGAGCTTGTAGGGCCTGTGCAGCCTGAGCAACTGCATCCTCCTGTGCACCCTCCCGGTTCCCTTGTCAGATGTCCCTAAGGATGTTTGCCTCATCTTCCTGAGCCACAATCCTTTCTAGTGCATGGATGGCAAAGAGCTCTGGCTTGAGGAGGACAATATTGTCATTATCTCCTGCTCTAGTGCCATGGTCCGCCTGCCCAGACAGTGCATCTGGTTTGCCCATGCTCTGTCCTGGTTTGTGGTGCAGTGAGAAGTCAAAGTTGGCCAGATACAGAGACCACCGAGCTTGATGTCAATTGAGTTTCTTAGCAAAATGGAAGTACTCCAGGTTCTTATAGTCTGTCCAGACTTCAAACTTATATCGTGCACCCTCAAGGAAATGCCTCCATTCTTCAAAGGACCGAATAATTGCCAGCATCTCCTTGTCATGGATTTCATAGTTCTGTTCCACTGCATTAAGGCTCTTGGAGTAGAAAGCTACTGGGTGCCATTTGCTATCCTCTTTTGACTGCTGGGAGAGGACTGCCCCTGTAGCAAAGTCTGAGCTATCTGCTTCCACACAGAATGGAGAGTTATTGTTGGGGAACAGGAGGACTGGCTTTGAGGTCATGGATTGCTTGAGGGCGTCGAAAGCAGCTTGCTGTGGAGGCTCCCACTGCCATGCAGTATTCTTAACTGTGAGATCAAAGAGGGGTCGTGCATGGTAGAAAGGCCTGAACTTCCTTCTTGTTCCTTGGCTCAGGCCACTCTGCTACTCTGGCCACTTTAATGGGGTCCATCTCAGTGGTCCCATGTGAAATGATCAAACCCAGATACTCCACTTTTGTCTGTTCAAACTAGCACTTCTCAGGCTTTAAATAGAGCTGGTGTCAGCAGAAGCATTCCAAGACCATGCATGTGACCTGGCAGTGCTCCTCCCAAGTTCTTGTGTAGATGAGGATATCATCAAGATACATGCAGACAACACCTTCTGCAATCAGATCATGGAGAATGTCATTTATCATAGTCTGAAAGGTGGCTGGGCTATTGGTGAGACCAAAGAACATTACCAGAGGTTCAAAAAGTCCATGATTAGTTTGGAATGCTGCCTTTCACTCATCTCCTTCTTTGATGCATACATTGTTGTAGCCCCAGCGGACATCTAACTTAGTGAAATAGCATGCACCTTAAAGGTTGTTGACAAGTTCTGAGATGAGTTGCAAAGGATAGTGGTTCTTCACTGTTATTGCGTTCAGGACCCGATAATCCTGAACCAGATGAAGAGACCCATCCTTCTTCTTAATAAAGAAGACTGGGGAGGCCATTGGAGACTTGGAGGTTCATATTTGTCCTGAGCTAAGATTCTCTTGCAGGAAGGCATCCAGCTCGTCCTGTTCATGGGGTGCAAGTGGATAGACCTTGCAACTGGAGGGCTCTGCATCTGGTATCAGCTCAATTGCATGATCCCACTGCTTACGCTCTGGAAGTGAATCAAAGGAGGCCTTGGAGAATACATCCTCAAAGTCATGGAGGTGATTGGGAACAGTGCTATGGAAAGGCTTGGGCTGTGAATTTGCCACAAATGCCTCAGCCAAATGCTGAGAAGTTGTCTGACTGGCCCAAATCTCTGCCATGGCAGGAAGGAGGCTGAGGATTATAGCATAGATCCAATCACCCACTTCATATTCTCATCTGGGGACTCTGCATCTGGAGTATGGGTCCATTCTCTTCCTCCTTCCTCTTCCTCTGGAGATTCACACCCAACACCTCGGACATCCTCATAGAGGGCCTCTCTATAAGGGAATGCCAGAGGGGGGGGACTCAGGAGGTCGAGATCAGCATAAGGGAGATGCCCAGCATGACAGGCACACACAGCAGCATGCTCACGAACTTTGGCTCTCTGCTCTATACAGGCTTCTTCTGCACAGGTAACACAGCAACATGGGCAATGACTCATCTTCACCTCACCCTTAGTCCAGTCAATCTCTGAATTGTGTTCACATAGCCAGGTGAACCCCAAGATCATGTCTTGCTTTCCCAAACTAGTGATGGCAAAAGCAGCTCGCTCTGAGTGGTCTTGGTAGTGGAGGACCAGGTCCACCACAGAGCGAATAAAGCCAGCTTCATTGAGCGTGCCATCAACATTGTATATAGGGATAGGATGAGAAAGGGGGCGAGTGGTCAGGCGGTGTCATTGCATGTAGTCAGAGTCAAGGAAGAGGCCTGTTGCACCACTGTCAAGGAGAGCAACCACACTTTGGATCTGCTAGGTGTCCATTGTCTCAATCTCCATCTGTAGCTTTAGGGAGTTGGTAGAAGGGGTGGAAGCAACAACATAACCATGGGGGAGGCAGCATTCCCATGCAGAGATGCAAGGGCATGTGCTGGGGAGTGTGTTTCTAGCTGAGACTTTAGCTGGAGGGGGAGTTTGTATGTCTGAGGAGAGGCTTATTGTTTCAGGCATAGTATCCACAATGGCAATGGATATATTTGATTCTATGGACAAGGGAGCAAAATGATTAGTACTGGGCAATGGGGGTGTACTGGTCATCCATTGCTCTTTTAAAAATCCTCAGACTCTGTAGGAACCTCCTCCAATCCATTGGCCACTTCCTCAGAATGGACAGCTATAGGTGTGTCTGAAGAGGGAGTTCCTGTGGCATCCCAGGCTGCAAGGAGTTGGATGAGCAGCTCTTCTTGCTCTGATGCTGACAAGTAGTGAACTTCGAGCCCTTGAGGACAGTAATGGGCAAAATGACCTGCCTTCCCACAGTGTCGATACAGCAAGGGGGTGGTGGACTGCTGTCAGGAAGCATCAACATCCATTGGGACTCCTTGGGGTAGGGAGCACAGAGGAGCAGCATGAGGCATGAAGAAAGGAGCTGCACCTGGTTGAGAGGATGCTGGTGCAGGTGCAGAAGAGAGAGCTTGGAGGGTAAACCCTCCACGAGGAAAAGGGAAGGTTGGGGGTTGCATCTGCTGCAGCTCACATTGCAGTTCCATGAGCTGCCACTGCTCGCATGCCACCTTGTACCAGGTATTGACCTGCTCATCATCTGGGCACCCTTTTGCCATGCTGTCTATATGATCCCTGAGAGAGGGGTGGAGTCCATCATGGAAAGTTAGGCAGAGTTGTAGACCATCTGGATATCCAGCCTGTTCAACTAAGGCATGAAAGGAGTCAATGTACTCATCAAGTGACCGCTTTCCTTGACCATACTGAGTTTGGTCTTGAAGGGAAAGCGCTGCAGTTTTGGCTGGGTCAAGGGGGAAGAACTCTGCTTGTAACTCCTTCTAAAACTCTGTCTAGCTAGAGAAACTCTCCACTCCTCCTGAGCATTGGAAGATATGCAGTGCATAAGTTGAGGCTCAACCAGCCTTCATGTAGAAGAGGACCCAGGCAATTTTAAAGGCGTCTGAGGTAAAGGCTTCACCACTCAGCTGGATATAGGTAATGCAGGACTGGAGGAAACGTTCTCCAGCCTTACAATCTCCATCATATACATCAGGGAGTGCAGGATGAGGGAGTTTGGAATGAGGAGCTGAAAGGCCTAAGCTAGATGCAGATGCAAACCATTCTGCAGCAGCTGGAGCCAACAAGCCTGAGCTAGGTGCAGATACAAACGGTTCTGCATCTGCTGGGGGCATCAAAGGAGTGGTAGGAGCAAGGGGGAGATGTTCCATAAGGGCTTGTAGAGAAAGGGACACTGCTTCAGTAGTTTGACGGAGTTCAGTGAGTTCAGCTGTGTGGGAAGTAAGGGAGGCTTGGGTAAGTTAAACCTGTATTTCCAGGGACAGTAACTGACTCCAGGCATTATCCTGGGGGCTTGAAGCGTTAGGGGAAGGTGCTGGAGGGCTTGGCTGGGTCATAGGAAGAGCACAGGGGCACTAAGACACTGGTGGGGGAGAGGCCTTTTGAGGAACCAAGTAGAAGCTCAAGTAACCAAAAAGGGGGCTCCCAGACCAAATCTAGAGACTTGTTCTGCTGTAAGGGTGACCTCTGGAGGCTGGGGCTCAATCACACAGCTGGCAAAGGGAAATCCAAAGTCTATTCAGTACTGTACAGTGTCTACTGAGATAACTACTCACCTGGCAAAGGGAAATCCAAAGAGAACAAGTCTGGGGATTCCCTAGGCCAGGTGTGACACTTCAGAGGCTTCAGAAGCATGGGAAACAACTGTACAGTATGACAGAGAAAAAAGACACAAGTGATGTGTCAGCAATTGGTCAGCAGTTACATAAGCCAGTGGCAGTGTCAAAGGACCACACTTGTCTGAATTATTGACAGAGAACCGGTGCAGCCTGAGGGCTGAAACTAGGACTAATAGATAGGGAAAAGTAAGGAGAATAAAGGAAAACTATAATGGAGCAAATCTGACAAGAACTGGAGGAGGAGAAGGGGAAACAAGTGAGACATCCCCTGACACTGGGCCTGTGGAAATGATCTGGAACAGGAAAAGTGGTCTTAGGGGGTGGCTAAAACCTGGATGTGGCTGAAACAAGACTGTGGCTCAGATCTGAGGGTGTGGCTGAGATCCAAAGAGGGACTGTGTAGAATCTGAGGTTGGATAATGGTGAAGGGAAGGGGGAAATGATATGGGTCCTAACAAGTACCATGTCTTGTAACTAGAAGAAGTTGATACAAATGCAGCAGAGGAATGTGTTTGTTGCCATGTCTCACTGTTCAAAAGGTGATCAAAGCTCCACTAACTGACCCCCACAGAAACATCCTGAGTATGCATCCTTTTTGAGTGGAACTCTATCATCAAAGTAGGTCAAACAATGAGATGTATACAAGAGCATGTTGTAGAATGACTGCCTTACCATTGATCAGGATCAGGGAAAAGTTCAACAAAGACAATGACTCATCATTGGTATGAATATGGCTGCCAGATATGATATGTTGAAGGCTTCCATACTCATTCACTCCATGAGGAATTGCTGTTTCCTGAAATGCATCACTTTGTTCCCTTGGAGTGCATATCCTTGTCATATGGCATATACCAAATATGCCATCTGCAAGCTCCAAGTGGCTGAAGGACTTGAGATCACCTTCAACCAAAGACTCATTGAAGTAATCAAAAATCAGCACAATTGTGTCCAGTGCATTGAAGAAATAAGTGCATGCAGTAAGGCAGAAAAAGTGGTGAAACAGTTTAAAGGGTCAGCATCTTTGCAATGGATTCTGGAAATATACAGTCAGCTATGATTGGTATAGAATGAACAAAAGACAGGGTCTGCTGGCATGCACAAACAGCACAAATTAGAGGAGGAATCCAATTTGTAGCAAGACAGTAATTGTATGCACAATGTAGAATGATGTCATAAGAGGGTACATTTGGCCATGAAGATGCAACATCAGCAACATGTATAGCAGATAGGTCAGCACTAAACTGTATTTGGTTAGCACACAAAAATTTTTTCAACTTGTTGCACTGAGATTTAAGGCAAGTAGTCAATGTTCTAAATATAGTAGGAGAATATTCTATTTCAAGTAATAGTTGAACAGAATCTTTGAAATTCAAAGGGAAATTAGAAGTAAAAGCCTACAAGCATAATATGTACTGATGGATAGTAGAAGTTTGACAATGCATTAAAGCAATACAGCAAGATTGAAAACTTTGAACAATAGCGGACAACATACTGCTATGAGATATGACAAAGACAGGTCTGCATGAAGGATGAAGAGAATATAAAATTGATTTTAAAATCTTATTTGGAAAGTAGTTAGATGATGACAGAGAGTTGCTACTATTTGAATTTTTTAATGTGTCCTAACAATTGCATTAAAAAAAGCTTATTACTTTGAAAATTTGTGGGATGCAGTGGTGGACCTTCAGAAATCATGAGAGCATGAGTAACAATTTCACCAGAAGTATGGACAGCAAGGTGATAAAAACCTGTCTGCACTAAAATAATGGTCACAGATGAAAGTAACAGTTGATTGACATGACAAGGCATAAGATTGAGCCATTGGAGCCTACACTGGAGAAAATGAGCAAGTATAGCATTAACAATAGTTTTTTTTGAAGACTTGGGTGCAACAACACCAAATTCAAATGATGTACTCAAATTTTTGCAAGTCAGCTCATTGAGAGATTGAGTATAGTGCTTCGAAGTATAATAACACCAAACTGGGTAGCCAGCATGAAAAGGATAAATAGAAAAGTGGGACAAAAATTTACAGGGATGAAAGTGAGATGAGCATATATCATAATGATCTAAAGTAATAAATGATCTATCAAAAAGATTGCAAACAGTAAAAATATCAGATTTGTGAGATGTAAGAAATGAAACAGAAGGCACTTCATCTTTGAAAACATTTGTAAGCCAATCAGCCACAGTCATCAGGAAGAATTTCAACACCAATAGGAGGGCAGTCTTTCTCATCCAAAACTCCAGAGACACAACATGGAAATCTAGTTAAGGGGTACATGAAACAATATGAGCAAATGATGTAAGATAAGAGAGGTCACAAATACAGAGGTGTTGCAAAGACAGAGTGTTGTATAGACTGAATGTCATATAGACTGAATGTTGTAAAGACTGAGAGTAATAAATACAAACAGTATAGACTGAATGTTGTAAAGAGTGAGTGTAAGTAGATGCAAACAGTAGTGAAGACTGTTATAAGGGCAGAAGTGCAAAGAAAAATAGGTACACCACTATATGAATAAAATTTTTCACAGAGATTGTGAGTACAAGGGTGATGTTGATAAGACCCAACTGTTGCTGGGCACCATTATTGACATCTAGGACTATCTTATCTGGGCAGCACCTGATGTGGACATAGCACAAATATGTACAAGTCACATGACTTCATCACATGGGATCTAGCCCCAAGGTCTAGAACAATGCAGCCATCACACACAATAAGGTTGAGACCTTCCTTAGCAACAATCACTAGCAACCTTACTTAGCAACAACAATACTTCTTCTCAAAAACAGATATATTAAAGGCCACATGATCCCTTACTTATCATTTTTCTTGTCTTGCTTACAAACATACTTGAACAGTGTCTACACTTCAGATATTGACATTAGGTATGCTCTTTTATTGTTACTGACATTTATTATACATCTTGTTGACATCATGTATGAATACTTGGTTACCATACTGACATCCAGTATGTATCAGGGACACTTTGGCAGACACTGTTGCTGGCTGCAACTAATATTACCTTTATAAATACTATACCCACAAGCAGTATAAATACTGTCTGTACATAGAGACAAAAAAAACCAACCAACAGAGTATTGTTCCTCTCATCAGCTCTCAGCCTATCAGCTTCAGATTTCTCACATCACTCTCTCTTGTCATTGTTATTGGCTTAGCAACAAGTCTTGACAACCTTGTATTTGATCTAGTGTGGGTGCCAACTGTGGGTACTCTTAGTGTTTTGTGACTTAGTGATGCTAGCAACTGCAGCCAGCAACTAATTTGCATTCATGCCCAGTCTAGATCAACTTCACTTATCTCCTGTTCCCCACCCCCCTTTCTATTGCTTAGTTCCCTTTTCTTAGCAACTTATCTCTTTCATTAGCAACTCATCCTAGCAACTCTTTTGTCTCCAACCCTTTTTCCCTCCCATTACACATCAACTTAGCAACCTTTTGTTACTGTCTAATAACTTATGCTAGCAAAAGCAACATTTCACACTTGACTCCTACATCTCCCTTATTAGCTCTTGCTTTCTGGAATGGTTACTGACTTACCCCCATTACTTCCTATTGCCAGCTACCCTATCTAGTTGCCAGTGTTTAGGTCTTCCTCTTGGGTTTCCTGCATGGCAACTAGGCAGCATAGTAGCTCATCAATGTATATTTTGAGCAGTTGAATGTTTGAATTATATGTAGAATAATGTTGAATGTTTGAGAAGCTGAATAATCAATTGTGTGACCTAAATCATAGTTGGCAGGGGCAAATGGCCATTCATCTGGACATAGAATCCTCTCTTGTTACTTATGTAACAGAGTCAGGGATCTCCTGAATGGTACTAATACTATTGGTGCACCAGACATTCTATTATATAATCTGTCTTTCCTGTGTGTAACTGTAATGAGGCACCAGTTACTTGTGCTATCTTGCTATATTAGTTCTATTATTATTTGATTATATGGATAGCATCATGTGATGCTATCCCTCAAAGTACAATACATTTACTTATGTAAGGGAGCACCTTACTTCATACTTTGTAGACAGACCTAACAACTGGTTTTGGCTTATGGAGTGTAAATCATAAGCTATGCAAACCATAATGGAAACATTACATTTTTTTAAGTCAAATGAGCATTAACTCATTTGCAAAGTGGGAACCTGAACTTCTGTGAAAGAAGTTCACTGCCACTAGTTACAATCAGCATGTTAAAATTTTTTGATGTGCACTTTCCACAATGGGCACCATAGTGATCATGGAAGGTCAGGTGCTCAGGCCTAGGATTAAGACAGAGTTTGATGGAGCATTGAAGAGTGCTCCACATGGGATGTTGGAATTTGCTATGTTATACCATGACAGGGGCAGGGAGAGTGCTGTGATGCCAGGAGGACTGCTAGCAGTTACTCTGGTATGATGACCTGCAGGTGGTTGGGAGAGTGTCACAGCAGACCCCTGGGAGGAGGCCTGCCTGACCCAGGAGGACTCCCTATGCAGGATCTGCCAAGTTCAGTGAACTTGAAGACTGGCTGATGAGCATCTGCATATTCTATGCCATAGCTCAGTATGGTGGAGATGGGCACAATTGCAAGAAAGTCCTAATTCTGATGGACTTTCTAGCTGTAAGTGCACAGAAATGGTACCTACAACATATAATACATGTTGATAGGGCCCAGTCCCACTGGAGGTTTGCAGATGTGATCCTCAGACTGTACAACCAGTTCATACAGCTTTTGACAATGCAAGATGCATGCAACACATTCTGTGATGCAGTGTATGCAGTCAAAGAAGGAGTGCAAGGCTTCTATAATGCCTTGCTCAACCATGCTCAAAACATGACTGTGTTCCCCAACAAATTTACTATTTTTGAGTGGTTTTTGGATGGAATACTCTCCATCATCCTTGTTGCATTAATCTGCAATGGCAGACTGGCTCCCAAAGTAAATACTGTTGAGGAGTTTGTCTCAGAAGCCAAGGCTTATGAGAACAGCATTAAACCTGCTGTGCACTACTTAGAGTGCAGCAAGAAAAGTCAGTCAGGATGGCAGCTGTTACTAGCAGCAGCACAATCTCCAGCAAGTGGGACTGCACTAGCTAAGCAAACAGAAGTGACTGGACAGCATCTCCAGTCACAGCCATTGAGGTTAGTGAAGAGGCCAGCTATACACATGGCCTCAAGGCCTTTGCAACCTAGAGCTGGTGTGGGCTTGGGGCCCTCCTGACCTGTGGCTGCAGTGCAGGCAGTGAGCAAACATCTTGCTGCAGGAAAAAATGTAGTGGCCATAGCATTAGGCCAATCCAGCAAGGATGCTGGGCAGTCCACAAACTGTTATAAGTGTGGAAAGGCTGGGCACTTTGTATGTGAATGCAGAGAGCCAGCTAAGCCAGCTCCCTGGGTATTTGTGCAGGCAGCTCATATAGCTGCTCTGTCAGATATGGGTGAAGCTGACAATGAGCAGGAGGAAGAGCCTGCCAAGGCCAATGTCAAGGATGTGTTTGAGTCTAATGGGACTCAGAAGCATGGTGAAGACTACATTGAATTGGAAATGTATGACAACAAGTACTATATTTGTGGTAGTGATACTGAGAGATGATTTGCTGTCATGGAGGTTCTGACTGGCAAGCATAGGGAGAAAGAATCTAGCAACAAGGTTTGCATGCAAAATATGTGGCTTGTGGTAGCCAAGGATGCCATGGACTGCCCAGTGCTGCTAGCACAAGACAAAGAATGTCTCATCACTTAGGTAGAGGTGAATGGCCACCAAGCATAGATGCTGTGGGATTCAAGGAGTACTACCTCCAGAATCATTCCATTGTTTACTCATGTGGCTGGGATATGGGTAGCACCATTGGCCACCCACATCACCCTGCAGTTGGGAATGATTGAAAGTTTTTCAATTGTAAACTATGGTGCCAGGGTTACCATGAAGGTTCCCAGCAAAATTTGCAATGTCTATGTAGATATTGCAAACTTTGATCACTACAACATGATTGTAGGGACACCATTCATGAGGACCCATAAAGTCCTCCTTGATTTTGCAAATTACTAAGTGGTCATTGATGGAAAGGCAACTCCAGCTCATAAGTTGGAGCTGAAGGATGCTGATGGCTGTGCACAATGCCTCTGCACTGTGGAGAAGCAGCATGACAAGTGGCCCTGACTCCCTGGTGGAGTCAAGCAGCCCACTGTAGAGGAGCTAGCAGATGAGGATGAAGTGTGGATGACTGAGGGTCTACCCAATGACCACCCATTGCTGCTGGTCTCCAAAAAAGAGTATCAAAGGAGTACTCTTCATGAGGGGGGGAAAGTATGCCAGAAGAATTGACTTGATCCTTTGAAGGCAAGGAAAAGGAGGATTTGGGACAGACTAATCCCAAAGCTTACCCTTGAATGGGCATACAATCCATGCATGCCACAAGAGTGGAATCAGGTCATAGCTGACCTGACAAAGCAAGAAAGGGTAAGAAGACTAACCTCTGAAGTAGAAGTATACCAAATGGCTATAGAGGATGAAATATCCAAGCCTAGTGAGTTTGAATACTTGTGGGTAGAAGTGAGAGGCAGGACAACCCATAGCCCTACTTGGCTGAACATACCAGACAGCTCAGAGATTTGTCTAATAGCCTTGCATGACAAGTATGCAAAGCCTGTACCACCAGTGAGATCAGCCAAGGAAGAGTGTTGCTTTTCACCAAGAGGAGATACAGGGAAGGCATGACCCTCCAAGCTAACAGAAGGTGACATTCCATGCCTTTGACAGCAGTGGTATGATGAGTTCTAAGACATTGTCAATGGAACAAAGGAGGAACTTCCTCCATGGTGAAAAGTGAATCATGAGATAAATCTCATTGATGAGACCAAACAGTACTCATACTTCATGCTGAGGTGTCCCAAGTCACTTCAGCAGCAATTGTGGCAAAAAATTAACTGCTATGTGTGTGCAAAGTGGTGGGAATAATATGTGGCCAATCAGGCTGCACCACTATTATGCATCCCTAAGAAGGATGGATCTCTGCAGATGGCACTAGATGTGCATCAACACAATGACAATACCATTAAGAATGTAATGCCCTTACCAGACCAAAAAGTTATTAGGGAGGATATTGCTCATGCACTAGTGAGGTCAAAAATTGACCTCACTGATGTGTATGAACAAATGAGGATATGTATATTGGATGTACCTAAACTGCATTTATGACTATTACTGGGACATATTGCAGTAATATCATGCAGATTGGCAACTGTAATGCACCAGCTACATTCCAATGCCTAATAGCATCCATCTTTAGGGATGTCATTGGCAGGTGGATGCATGTATATTTAGACAATATATTTGTCTTTTCAGATTCCATTGAGGAACATGAGCAGCACTTCAGAGTAGTCTTTGAAAGACTATGCAAGAACAAGCTCTACCTCAAATGAAAGAAGTGTGAGTTATATGCTGAGCATGTAGAGTGCCCTGGTCATGTAATTGACTTGCAAGGTATACACCCTGATATGGAGAAGTTGAATAGGATCCAGGAGTGGTGCCTTTCTAGAACCTACAATGACATCCAACAGTTCATCAAACTGCTGAACTACATCAGGAATTTTCTGCCTGATGTCTCTGCATACACTGGGCCATTAATGGCCATGATGCAGAACAGGTCACCATTTCATTAGCAACCTACTCACCAGTGGTGCTTTAACATGATCAAGAGGATCTATGCTAAAACTCCAGTAATATACCTGATTAATCCTCAACACAAGTATCCTATCAGGCTGATCTGCAATGCCTCAAAGACAGGCATTGGAGCAATGTATAAACAAGGTCCAAGCTGGAAGAAATGTTGGCCAGCAGAATTCATGTCAAAAAAGTTCACCAATGCACAGCAAAATTATGCTATGCATAAACTCAAAACTCTGATGATCCTAGAAGCCCTCCTCAAGTGGGAGGATAAGCTTCTAGAGTACAAGATCCATGTGATAATGGATTATAAAGCTCTTGAGTTCTTCAAAACTCAACAGAACTTGTCACCATGTCAATGACAGTGAGCAGATTATATGTCAAGATTTGATTTCAACATCATGTATGTGAAAGAAGAGCTCAATAAGGTAGTGGACTATTTATTCCACTACTTTGAGAGCAACTCTCTGCAAGATGTACACCATGTCTATGACTATGTCTGCACAGATGCTTATATTGACCCAGAGGGAGATGATCTGCCCCCTACATGCATGCAGAAAATGCAAGCACAACCAGATCAGATATGTGCTCTCCACAATAGACCTAGCCATAGAAGTAGGCAAGTGCACAATTGTCATGAAATTTGTGATGAGGAGGCACAAGGACTTGCTACCAGTAATGATAGCAAGGGAGATTCAGCTCAAGCTCAGCATGGGTCTGATACTGAAGGGGACAAGGTTGATATGCCTCTTGAAGAAGCCATCCTAGAGATGGCCCAGTCTCTGCAGCTCTGAGATAGAACAGATGGAGAATACCTCCATCAAATCTGATATTTGTATGGCAAAGACAAGCTCTTTACTAAAATCCTGACTCAACCAAAAGACTATAAATCCTTCCATCTATAGAATAAGCTCATTTGGACCACCAATCTCTTGGGCCACAAGGTACTATGTATACCTCATAACCAAGAGCTGGTGACCAGTGTGCTTGAGCAAGCACACACTGTAATGGGACATTTTGGTGCCCAGAGAATGATGGAACATATTTGTTCTTGGCATTGGTAGCCAATAGTGGTTGCAGACACTCATGCATTCTGTACCACTTGTCAGCTATGTCAACAGGTGAAAGGGAGCAATCAGCTCCCTGAAGGGAAGTTGCACTCCCTACCTGTGCCAGTAAAACCCTGGGATTCAATAGGTATGGACTTCATAGGTCTGTTCCCTGAGTCTAAAGGATATAACTACCCAAAGGTAGTTATATGTTGGATGACAAGCATGGTGCACCTTATTCCAGTACACATGACCATGACAGCATTGTAGCTGTCCTGAATCTACATGCACAAGATTGTGAGGCTGCATGGCCTCCCAAGCTCAATTGTCAGTGATTGAGACTTGAAGTTCATGTCCAAATGGTGGCATGAACTGCACAAGCTTTTAGAAGCAAAGCTCCTAATTTCTACATTGTTTCATCTGCAGATGAATGGTCAGACTGAATGTGCCAATAGAAACATTGGTCAGATTCTTTGTATGGTGGTACAACCAGACCAAAAAGACTGGTTAAGTTGGATAGACTTAATGGAATTTGCAATAAATGCAAGTATCTCTGAGATGATGTGCTTTGCACTGTTTGAGTTGAATGGTGGGTACATGTCATCTGTCACGACCCATTCCCCAAAGCCCCGCACATCGTCCATCAAACCCCCGAACCCCCAAAAGGACCCCCAACGCTCCGCCGAACTTCCGCCCATGCCCACGCCTACTTCGGCTAACTCCGACACATCCCCGGCTAACTCCGACGGCCCCCTGGCCAACTTCGGTGCCTGCCCCGCAGCCACTGACACTTACCCTGGGCTTCCCAAACCCCGAGAACCACCCCCGCTATTCCTGATCTTCGCCCACCCATCATTAACTCAACACCCTGCTTCCTCCGACCTATTCCGGAATATCACGACAACCTCGGAACAACCCGCGATCCCATCAACGTATCAGCGCGGCACGATCTTCGATCACAACCGACACCCGCCCGCTCCGTCAAGCCCCGCCAAGCCCCGCCGCCACAGCCGACGTACCCCGAAGTCCTCCGGTAGTCAGTATATAAGTCATCGAGTAGCTCTTCGTACTCCGGTCTTGATATTGCTTAACGTTACCTATGGTCTGATTGTTTCCTCTTTGTGTTTCATGTTTGTTTTCGTGTCTCTTTCTCCTTACTCTCAGTTTCCCGGTCTTATCTCAGTCTCCCGGTCTTATCTCAGTCTCCCGGTCTTGTCTCGTCCCCTTTTCGTATCGTTCTCGTTATCGTTTCGTACCTCCACTCGAATCTACTCTTGTTCCATAATGTCTCGTCCAACGCCGTCTCGGTGACGTCGTCTGACCCTTGTGCCCAATTCTTCATCAACCCTAACGACCTCACGAACTCCGCGATTATAATTACGAACCCCGACACCCCTTACCAGGTCCGAACCTCACTCTTCGCTCGGTCCCGGACTCCATCAACTCCAAATGATCTCCCATCAAACCCCGGCTCCGCCCCCATTGATCACACAGCCACCTACTCCCTTGCTTCCGCAAATCTCCCGTACGGCCTTCTGCCTGAACCCCGCCAAGACCGTCTCATTTCCCCATAATCCGACTTCTCCGGACCTTCCCGGACCTGTCTGGATCACATCTCCCCAATTACCCGTGCAAACCCCCAGGACCCAGAATGTCTTTGAGTGTCCGGTCACCAATGCAGGGGAATCACGCCCGCCTAGTAAGGACTCGCCCAGTGCAGCTGCGCCCCCGAGGTCAGCGGACCCTGACATAATATCAAGACCCGACCTTACCCCGTCCGTGATGCCCGCATTATCTCCGCACACACAATCCAATAACTCCGATGTCTATGGTCTACCCGCGCCGGGGAACCCTTACGATTCATACGGCCCTGCCCAATTTGCCGAGGCACATTGAGTCGTGGATCCGACACCAAACGTCCCCTCTGCTCCAGTTACTTTCATACAACGGCCCCCCCCCACGGACACCCTCCCCAACTCACACCCAACTCCCAACCCCTCGCGCAAACCGTCAACTCATCTTCCACCCCACCCCTACACTCCCCGCCAACTCCGCTCTCTCGCACAAAGTCGACCCCGACATCACCCAAAGAATAACATCCTAAGGCCTGGCGACCATCCGATCGAATGAGTAACAAGGTCTCCGGCACCGCGCCAACCCTCCGACCCACAATAATGCCAACCTGCCATGGAACAGTCACCCACAGCGCGAGGATCGCCAGCTACAAAGAAACCACTGAGAACGCGCTTCCCCGAAGCCCGCCTGTGGATTCACCGGCCCCCCAGCAACCCCGCAGACCGACGAACGCGACTAATCACCAACAACATCACCAAACCCTATTATCGACCCCCTCCAAGGAACTAAACCCTCCGACAACTAACCCCGAAACCATCGAAATCAAGCTCGAATCCACCACAGGACAAGAACCTCAGACCTAGGCTATGCTCCAACCCCGTGACCTGCTTCCGGACCTCGATCGATCGGCCGTCACCTCCGCCCAACAAATGAAGGGGCCCCGACTTCCCCGACCCGACCCTGACAACCCCGGAACAGGACCAAAACATCCCCGAGCTTACACTCCGCCACCAGACTACGCCACCTCCCACGAAGGAATCCCCAGCATAGGGGCCACCCCGAACTAACTATAGGGAAAAAGGACCCTATACGAAGTAGTTCCCTAAGTGCTCTAAATTCGCTGACATGTTCATATAAGGGAGGGAGAAGCCCCACCATCATCCAGAAAACAACGATCGGCCATTTAAGCGACCCGACAACCCCAAGGGCACGCGCTCCCATATCCTCAAAAGACCTCCCCCATCTGGCTCGACGACCCAAAACGACCCCGCGCCAGCCCGAAACAGTCCCACCCAGACCCCTCCGAACCCATCAATCCAGCTCCGGACCCTGGCGACACGACTCCAGGGCCTCCGCTCCGACCCCGACATTTGACCAAGAGGACTCACAGCGCCGGCTTGACAACGATGCCCTGGTAGCCCAACTCCGCAACAGAAATCACCACCCACTCCGAACCCCGCCCCTACACCGGAATATGTCCGCCCAAACAGGGACCACATCACCGGGGCCTCCAGACAAGCTGGCAGTGCCTCCCCCCACTATCACCCCTGCACTTGCACAATCTCCGGACCGCTCCGGAACACGAATGAAGAGTAAATCCGACCCTGCCGCATCTCCCGGGGAGCCCCACTCCAGTGCCCCCCGCGGCCGACCTTCCCGCCGCCCCAACAACCAGGGACAACCAACAAACCCCCACCAAGTGACCCTTGAGTCGACTCCGGGACCACCCACTTCTTCCCGATGAAGGAACCACCGACCCCCGAACCTCCGAACTCGAGGAAGTATCAGAAACACGTAAGACCCCCTTTGTCCGCCGCGGGCTTACCTTTGGTCAGGAGAGCAATATCACGTAGATGACCCGGAACCCCAAATTGGGCCCCGGACCCGAAGGAACTGGTTGGGACTGATCACCCCGCATCCTACCCCCTCGGTCATCGACACTCCGGAGCACACCAAAGCGCCACCCGAAGCAGGCCCGCCCACAGACGCAGCACTCCGGAACACGACCCCGACCCGGACCAACTATACTGCGAAGACGAACCCCGCCTCACCCAACCCCGCCAATAAAAAAAAGGGCCCGCCCGCCTTCACCACCAATACCGACGCAAGGGCTAGACCATGGGAAGACCCCCATTACCCCCCGCCCACCACACCGCCAAGACAACCAAAGCCCCGAACCCGTTGGGCGCCGTACAAAATTCAAAGGCCACCCTCTACTACCAGAACGACGCACGTCCCCTACACCCCCAGTCGAAAATTTCCAAGAAACGAACTCAACGACACCGCCCGAAATGCCGGGGACCCCACCGGAGAACTCCCACCAACCCCGACAGACCCCGGGAGCCCTCCTGCGATGCCCCGCCCCGTCCCGACAAACCCCGGGACTAGCCAGCGCAGACGGCACTAGCGGGCGTAACCCCCGCCTCTGAACTCACTAGACAAAACTAAAAATCTCACTTCACACGCCCAGGGACCAAGAAGTGACATGTTCGCGTACAAAAAAATCATATATACAATAGGCGGGAAGGCAGCAAGTCCAAGAGCGACAAGAAACGAGGCCCACACCCACCTCACTCCCTCCCCGAACCTCCCGGAAACCCAACCCCCAGGTCGACCTCCATCTGGGCCCGCACCACCGCTAGGATCTCCGCCAACCCCGGCAATGCCTCCCCCGCATCGGCCGCCACCTCCCACCACGACCCCGGGGCCACCGCATTGCGTCGCCGATGCCCCGCCAGCAACCTCTCCAACCGCGCCATTCCCTGCTGCAACTCCGGAGGCTGGACCGCGGACCCCTGCGTCAACCCGTCCTGAATCGACGCGAACGCCGCGGAGGCACCGTCCAAGAGGACCCGATGCTCCCGCACCCAGCCTAAACTCCGAAAATGAACCATCAATAACGAACGAAGGAACGGGAGACAACTCACGAAGAATCCCCGCGCGACCCGAGGCGGCCTCGTTGGCCAACCAATCCTCCCTCCGCCTCGCCGCCTCCAGCTCCGCCCACAACGCATCCCCCTCCGGAACTCGTCCCCGCCCCTCCGCTTCCCCCGCGGGTTGCCCCTCCACCTGCGCCAGACGCTCCCGCAGACCCCGCACCTCTAGCGCCCGCTCCGTCGCCACGCGCACCGAAGTATTCCTCTCCCGCTCCATCGCTTCCTTCTCCGTCCGCGCCGCGTCACGATCCTCCCTCGCCCGGCGGAGCTCCCCCTCCCGTACTGCCAACGACGTCGTCAAGGCCTCCACCTGCTTGCGAAGGAAGACCTCCGTGATTGAAGGAATCGGCGCGGAGGGACTCGACGACCGCTCCGAGGGAACGCCAGGGACAGGGGAAAAGAGGGAAGACTCGGGAGGCCCCGCCGACAACTCGCGCCCACGCGGCCTCTTGCTGGGTCCCGCCCCCGAGGGTGGGGAAGCTCGACGCTTTCCCCGAACCACCACCGAAGACGCCCCCTTCCCCTTTGGCACCGCAGGACGAAACTTGGTCCGCTTCGGAACCCCCGGAAAATCCACCACTACTACTACGGACGACTCTACCGGAACCCCGTCAACCATCCCGAAAGGAAAATTCGACAACACTTACGACTCCGGTCCCTAACGCTACCCCGGCGCCGACGCTCGAACTCCTCACCCCCACTGTCATACACCACCACCTCGTCTAAATCGGCGGGAGAAACCACTGGAACGCTGGGAGAAGACATGACGAAATTTGGGAAACCCCGGGGCACGCCCAAAGCTTTAAATTGAGTGAGGAGGACCCTGACGAAACGGCGGCCGCGCTTCGACTTCGCCTCCCACGCCGCTATCACTCGCTGCGGATTGATCAATATTGCTCGGCTTCGACTCCCACGCCCCGCCGATCCCCGTCCTGCCCCGCGTCTCGAAGGGTCTCGACGCTGAAAGGGGGGTGATGTCACGACCCATTCCCCAAAGCCCCGCACATCGTCCATCAAACCCCCGAACCCCCAAAAGGACCCCCAACGCTCCGCCGAACTTCCGCCCATGCCCACGCCTACTTCGGCTAACTCCGACACATCCCCGGCTAACTCCGACGGCCCCCTGGCCAACTTCGGTGCCTGCCCCGCAGCCACTGACACTTACCCTGGGCTTCCCAAACCCCGAGAACCACCCCCGCTATTCCTGATCTTCGCCCACCCATCATTAACTCAACACCCTGCTTCCTCCGACCTATTCCGGAATATCACGACAACCTCGGAACAACCCGCGATCCCATCAACGTATCAGCGCGGCACGATCTTCGATCACAACCGACACCCGCCCGCTCCGTCAAGCCCCGCCAAGCCCCGCCGCCACAGCCGACGTACCCCGAAGTCCTCCGGTAGTCAGTATATAAGTCATCGAGTAGCTCTTCGTACTCCGGTCTTGATATTGCTTAACGTTACCTATGGTCTGATTGTTTCCTCTTTGTGTTTCGTGTTTGTTTTCGTGTCTCTTTCTCCTTACTCTCAGTTTCCCGGTCTTATCTCAGTCTCCCGGTCTTATCTCAGTCTCCCGGTCTTGTCTCGTCCCCTTTTCGTATCGTTCTCGTTATCGTTTCGTACCTCCACTCGAATCTACTCTTGTTCCATAATGTCTCGTCCAACGCCGTCTCGGTGACGTCGTCTGACCCTTGTGCCCAATTCTTCATCAACCCTAACGACCTCACGAACTCCGCGATTATAATTACGAACCCCGACACCCCTTACCAGGTCCGAACCTCACTCTTCGCTCGGTCCCGGACTCCATCAACTCCAAATGATCTCCCATCAAACCCCGGCTCCGCCCCCATTGATCACACAGCCACCTACTCCCTTGCTTCCGCAAATCTCCCGTACGGCCTTCTGCCTGAACCCCGCCAAGACCGTCTCATTTCCCCATAATCCGACTTCTCCGGACCTTCCCGGACCTGTCTGGATCACATCTCCCCAATTACCCGTGCAAACCCCCAGGACCCAGAATGTCTTTGAGTGTCCGGTCACCAATGCAGGGGAATCACGCCCGCCTAGTAAGGACTCGCCCAGTGCAGCTGCGCCCCCGAGGTCAGCGGACCCTGACATCATCTATGATATGGGAAATTAGGTCAGATACTGCAATTATAAGAAGAATCCAGCAATTTGCCTGCCAAGCTCTGGAGAACTTGGCAGTGGCTCACAATGCAATTATTGAGGCACACATCTTTTAGACATGCATAGCCAACCCACATTGCAGGTCTGATCCCAACCTTGAGAAAGGTGTGTTAGTGTACCTTTCAACAAAGAATCTCAACCTGCCTAAAGGTGCCTGAAGTGGGTTGGGTCATATAGAATTCTGAAGGCCTACAAGAAGACCTCCAACTATGTATTGGAGTTGCCCACAGCACTCCAGGAACAAATGTTACACTCTAAGTTCCATGTATTGTTGCTGTGACTATATAAGGCCAGTAACAATGCCTGATTTTTAAATAGGGGAATGCCAGAGCCTTATAACTTTGGCACCTCAGATGACCAGGAATAGTTTGTCAATGACCTAGAGGTCATTGTTGGGATAGTAAGAACCTCAAATTCAAGGTTTGTTGGAGTCTTGGGGACACTACTTGGGAGTCCCTTGAAACCTAGAAGGACTTGGTGGCCCTTGACAAATATTTAAAGTTGCAGGGCATACAGCATCCTGTGCAGTTGGCTAGAAGGTCTAAATCAACTTGACTTAGTACAGAAGGTTAATAGGCCACCATGATGGCAGCCATCAATGATTATGTCAGCCAATTCTCTGGCTGAGCACCAAGTCCAACTGGTCTTTGTCTCCTTCTACATTGTTGGTGCAATGTGCCAACTACACTAAGAGACTCCTTGCCCATGAGCAAGAAAAAGAAATGACCAGGCAAGGCAGATGTGGATCTGCCAGAATATTTCATGAGCTCTGGACAGAGCTCAAGAGGGGGAGGACCAGAGAGCAGCTTGCTCTCTGGCTTTGGTGGCTGTGCTATGTTGGCAAGTGGCTTGGTGCCAGAGGATGTAGCACCCCCAACAATGAGAAGAGTGGGCCCAGCTCATAGGGACACAAGGCCTATGAGTGGAGGACCATCAGCAGTGCCAGGAGATGTGGCCCCACCTAGCTATGCAGTGGCAATGCAGCAGTCACCAGTGCAGGGATGTGGTGTGCCTCTACAATAAGGCAGAGCAGGCAGAGGGCATGGGGGACCATTGGCCCCCCCTCAAGAAGCAGGTAGAGAATATGGGGGACCACCAGCCCCCCCTCAATTCAACTTTGGATACCCTGTGGCCACACAACCAGTGTGGTCTCAGGAGTTCCAGCAGTATGTGATGCCACAATTTATTGTAGCCCCACTTCCAGTGGCTGGCTCTGGCTGTACAATAGATATGGCAGGTCAACAATGACCTGCTACTATGTTGTCACAAGGAGGAAGGATTTTGGTCCCTGCAGCACTATCAGCAGAGGTGATAGAGGTTGATGACAAAGGCCCAGAGTTGATTATAGCTCTGATGCAGTTGTTGGCACCTCCTTGGTGGTTGTATCCACCATTGCCTACTGGGGTGCATCCCTCAGACATGCCTTCTTTATTGTTGAGTGTGTTAGTAAAGAAAAGGGCAAGGCAACTGCAACTTTGCCTTCTACACCAGCACAAGAGAGTAGCACTCCCTCATTGACTGTCTAGAAGATGGTCAAGTGATGCTTCTCTGCAAAGGAGAAGAGCAAGGGCAAAGCTAAAGAGCCTGAGCCTTCCACTGCTGCAGATGAGCAACTCACTCTACTGCTTCAGTGATTGCACAAGGCTGGAGTGCTAGAGGATGTCAGTGCTTATGTCCTTGAGAACTCTGTGGTGCAACTTGCACTGGCTCAAGTTCTAAATGAACTTGACATTGTTCAAAATCAAAGGTATGAGGCCCAGGCAGACCTCTTCCATTCAGCATTGGAGAAGGGAAAGCATGTTGCTTGCCCTCAGAATCCTCCAGAAGCAAAGAAGGCTTGTACTGAGCCTTCTGTGTTTGTTGAGGGATCCTGGACTCAGAAGGCACCACTCATGCCCTATGATAATATTGTTCCTGCTGGTGATGACCAGGTGATGGACAAGCACCCTGATTTCAAGGTGGCTTTGTCTTCTGCTGGACCATCCAAGTCAGTGGCAGCTCAAGTGAAGCTATCTAAGCTCGCAGCAACAAAGGAGGGAGTAGTGAAGTCCTTCACAAAATGGGCTGGCACAGCAAAGCCAGCTGTTGTGTTGATAGAGGCAGACAACTTTGTGGTCATTGCCACCCTGATTGCATTTCCAGTGAATGTCCTGCAAGAGTCAGAAGCTGGCATGATTGAGGTCCTCAAATTGAGGACCTATGTTATGCCTGGTGCACTCTCTCAAGAGGTTAGGCCACCAGTGCAATGGGATTCTTGTGACAAAGAATTCTTTGTCACCCAGCAGTCCTGATCAGCCATCATTTCAACATTGATGCATGGGCACAGTACATCCTGCACTATGGCCACTCAGGTTCATAGAATCTGTACTCAGGCATGGCCATCAATGCCTTGTTGTGCATAGACCAATGTTTGGTCTTTGGCTACATCTTAGGTCAGGCACTAGCCCCAACTACACTGCATGCACAAACAGCCTATGTGAGGCTGTTTGCCTGCATCTCTATCAAGAAGCAGTCAACAATTACCAATCCAGTGTAGAGGAGTTTGACCCAATAGCATCCTATACTTTTACTCTGTACAGGCCACAAGTGCTGCCTATGCAAATCAATAATTTGAGTGAGATGGAGGTGATACATCACCTCCTGGCCAACTGCATGCCTCCTGCCTGAGTGAATCATGCATATACCTATAGCATATGCTTTCTTGGTCACCATTAGTCTGGGAGTGCAATTCACACAGACTTGTTCACACAGGATAACAATGAACACCATCATTGACTCTGGACCATTGGGGTACCCCCTGTAGTACAGGAGTATGATGGGTAATATATCCCTACTGCTGATGACTGGGAGTGCTTCCACATGCTCCTTCAAATTTATGAGAGCAGAGGCCACTCTCTTCTTGATGCAGCTGAATGGCTGTGCTTTGGTGAGGCTGGTATTTTCACTCACCTCCTGCACCAACCTGCAGAGGCAGTGAGAGCCTCACTGGCTGCTGCAGAGGAGCCCTCATCAGTGACTCCTTCTGCAAGTGCAGCCCCGACTGAGGAGGGGCCTTTATCATCAGTGGCCATGACCACTACCAACCCAGCATCAAGCTCTGGTGCATCCTTAGAAAATGCACCTACAAAGAAGTCCATGGAATTGGACTACATCAACAATTCTGCATTGCTCATAGATGCCCAACCAGCAACAACTCCACAGATTGTCCCCAGCCCCACAGAAGTAGTGGTAATGACTAACATTGCTACATCTGCTGCCCCTCAATCTGGAAACAATGGCTCCAGTGATATAGTTAATGCTGTATCAGAGCACTGGGCAGACATTGTGAGTAACAAGGAAGCAGAGGCCTCAAAGATGGATGAACAAGTGGGGTGAGCTACCATCATAGTTCACCACAAGTTGACAATTGTACACAGGCTTGAGCAGCCCATATGATGCACTCAGTGCAGTTGGACATCATGCTGAAGTATACTTATCCATGTAGAATTGGTTGATTCTACTACTGATATATGTAGGAATTTGTACTTGAATTCTGGTGCACACTATTGGGTGAGATGTCATATCCCACCCTTTCTCTTTCATTTACTTTGTTTGTCTTTGGAAGTGAGTGCATTGATGGGCTCAAAAGGGGGTTATGTAATGGAGTGCCCATTACTTGTGCTACCTTGCTATATTAGTTCTATTATTATTTAATTATATGGATAGCATCATATGACACTATCCCTAAAACTATGATAAATTTACTTATATAAGGCAGCACCTTGCTTCATACTTCATAGACAGACCTAATGACTGGTTTTGACTTACAGAGTGTGAATCATAAGCTGCATGAACCATAATGGAAATGTTACAGTAACAGCTTCCATGTGTTCTTGTCACTCTTTTACTGTATCACTGGGTAAGTCCCTTTGTATTCTTTTGTATATTTACTATGGATATTATAATGTAGCTGTCAAGGATGGGCCATTGCAGTGCATGTCAGGTCTGAGGTCTACATATGATGGGTCACTGATCACTTAGTGAGGACAAGAGCAGTATCACAAATGTATATGTAAAAAATTCATTTCACTTCTTAATAAAACATTTTTCATACACTAATTTGGTAAAAGGATCAAAGATACTATAGTACAAAAAAATGTCACTGGCAGCTGAGCTGCACATGCCAGTGGCAAAGCTGCACTGAAATGAAATAGAGTAGTGGAATAGCATTGGATAGAACAACAAAATGAAATCAAAGAATGTGTGTTAAGGCAAAAATGGGGTGAGATATACAAAACACAAAGAAGCTGGATGGAGAAGGACAGTAAAACCCAGATCAACAATATGTGTAGTTGTAATTATCTAAACAGGTGCTGGAGCAAATGATTACAAATCAATCAGTAGAATATCACTTATCATTACATCAATGTTGATGTAACAATGATCATGTGACTGATTATAAACTGATTGCTGCAATAGTACATGACAAATCATATAACTACCCAGGGCAGTTCAGATCAAACCACACAGCCTGCTACTTGCCAAATACATTGTTCCTTTGGTCCCCCTCACTCTAAATAAAGACCTTCCTTCTATGAATTCTTATCCAGCCACTTCATGATTTTGTGGCTGACTTTACAATCTAATGTTTCCTACCTGCTAGCTACCTCTCTACTCATTTAAATACAATGACCTACAGTAAATCATTGTTACTTCCACATTTATAATCCAAAGGATAACACATCTATCTGAGTATTCAATGTCAAATGCCCATAAGTCCAACCTTCACTGGATCCACAACAGATATACAAAGCCAACAGAGCAAGATATATGTCACAAAACATTGTCTCCATTAGCAACCATTCCCAAAGATGTCTTCTTTTGCATCCTCAAACAGCTTAGCATACATGAAGTATCCACATTATCCCAGGTCAATAAGCAACTTTGCATGCTTGCATACAAACATATTGCCACTATGCTTGACCATGCCATAGACTGCTTTGGCTCTGGTACAAACCCATGTCCAACATGTTGCCTTTTGAGGAGGAGTGCAAAGCATGGGAAGCACACATGATGAAGAAAAAATGAGGGCTAGTCAATATTTTCCCTGAATGGACAGAAACCCACTACAAAGTAGCAGGAATAACTGCAACATTGACTGATGATCCCATATTTGGGACAGCTTCAGTTTGTTACAGCAATTTGCATAGTGATAGACCCCTTTGAGTTTTCATTGTTTAGTTGTTCAGCTAATCTATAGGACATTATCTCATATACATGAACAAAAATGCACTCCCAAAATAGAATCTGTTGTCTGTCTGCCATCTCTCTTAGTGCTAAGTAATGAATCTGCAACTGAACTCACACTTAATTTGTTGTGCTTGTGTCTGATGTCTCAATCCTTGGATGTCATTTACAGTCTGCCCATAATATATGTCTCAGGATCTTACCCATCAAAATAAAAGTAATCTAATGAAAGGACAGGGAGCATACTAGGAGCTGGTGTGATAAGAATGACTTTGAATCTAGGCTACTCAAGGGATGTCAAGGCACATAAGGACAAGGACAAGGCCAAGACAGATAAACAGTCACAAATCAATGGTCATTTGAAAGAGAAAGAACACAAGGAAAAGATATGTTATAGTGATGGTTTATATTGTGGAGCTGCTGTGGATTAGCTTGTGTAAGGGTGACCTCTGGAGGCTGTAGCTCGATCACACAACTGGCAGAGGGAGATCCAAAGTCTATTCAGTACTGTACAGTGTCTACAGACACAACTACTCACCTGGCAGAGGAAAATCCAAAGAGAACAAGTCTGAGAAACTCCCTAGGCCAAGTGTGATGCCTCAGAGGCTTCAGAAGCATGGAAACAGTGGATCATGTCTTGCTTCCTCAGACTAGTGACAGAAAAAGCAGCTCTCTCAGAGTGGTCCCAGTAACAAAGAACCAGATCCACCACAGAACAAATAGAGCCAGCTTTATTGAGCATGCCATCCACATTGTACAAAGGGATAGGACAAGAGAGGGGGCAAGTGGTGAGACAATGTTGTTGCAAATAGTCTGTGTTAAGGAAGAGGCCTGTTGCCCCACTGTCAAGCAGGGCACCAACACTTTGGGTCTGCTGGGTGTCTGTTGTCTCAATTTCTACCTGTAGTTTTAAGGAGATGGTGGAATGGGTGGAAGCAACAATATCACAATGGAAGAGATGACATTTCCATGCAAGAATTCAAGGGCATGGGTTAGGAGGTGTATTCCCACCTGAGACTTTAGCTGGGAGGGGGCTTTGTATGTCTTAGGGGGGGCATATTGTTTTGTGCATAGTATCAAAGACAGCAACAGATATATTTGATTTTATGAACAGGGGAGCAAAACAATTAGCACTCAGCAATGAGGGCATGCAGGTCATCCATTGCCTGTTTAAAAATCCCCCTCCAACTCTACAGGCACAGTCTCCAACTCATTGGCAAACTTGATGCAGAGAGCAGCTATGGATGCATTGGGAGAGGGGGCTCCTGTTGCATCCCAGGCTGTTAGGAGTTGAACAAGCAGCACCTCTTGCTCTAATGCAAAGAAATAGCACATTTCCAGCCCTTGAGGACAGTAACAGGCAAAGTGGCCAGCCTTTCTACAGTGTTGACACAACAGAGTAGAAGATCACTGCCTAGAGGTGTCAACATCCAGATCTCCATGGAGTAAGGGACACATGGGGGCTGGTAAGGACATAGTGGGAGTGATAGAAGCAAGGAGGAGGTGGTCCAAGATAGCCTGAAGAGAGTGGGACAGAATTTTGGTGGTTTGGCATAATCTGGCAAGTTTAGCAGTGTGGAAGGTTAGGGAAGCTTGAGTAAGTTGCACCTGTGTCTCCAGAGTCAACATAAAATAACTCCAGGCATTGTTCTGAGGGCTAGAAGTGGTAGGGTAAGGTGCTGGAGGGGTTGGTTGGGTCATAGAAGGTAGACAGGGAGTTCTAAGACACTGAGAAGAGTTGAAAAATACAAAAGAAAGTTCAGGCAATTGAAAAGAGGGCTTCCAGACCAAATCTAATTCTGCTGTAAGGGCAACCTCTAGAGGCTATGGCTCAGTCACACAGCTGGCAGAGGGAGATCCAAAGTCTATTTAGTACTGTACAGTGTCTATAGACATAACTATCCATCTGGCAGAGGGAATTCCAAAGACAACAAGTCTGAGGAACTTCCTAGGTCAGGTGTGATGCTTCAGAGGCTTTGGAAACATAGGAAACAACTGGACAGTACAACATAAAACTCATATATCATCATCAACCTGTTGATGCATGTGCTCAGGTTACAATGATGTGCAGAAACCATGCCCAATAATGACCAAATCTGAAGTCCAATCCAAAAAAAAAAAGAAATTCATGGTAAACAGCCTTGATCTCCAGGCTCCAGGCACATGACCACACCAAAGTGGTACCACCCAGGTAGCCCTTGGTTGAAAGTACTTGTGACCCAAAGATGGAGGGATAGGAATGAGAAGCAGGCCAAGAATAAAGGAAATGAAATGATAACCTGGAAATGAGTGGTCTCCTAACAAAGTGCCTGAAGGGGTTGGCATCCCTTCAGAAGGAGGCATGGAAGGAGAAGGGGATGTTTTTGACATGTGACACTGGTGTGACCATAAACTGCATATACCACAACTATCTTCTACACATCATGAGTTGACATGTTTGGCATTGAGCAGTTCTATGCATTGTGAGCTGACACATCTGGCATTGAGCAGTTCAATATCTTGCTTGCTTCACATTTGCCCTTTGTGGTTTTTCCACCTTGAGTCCCCCAGAGTAATTGTATGCAACTGTTGGTTGGACAAAACAAAGATCCTGAGAGAGGTTGCCTGTCACCATGTATTGGGTAGTGTAAGAGCAACCTCCAGGGTGGCAGATCTGAGTCACACAGCTAGCAGAGGGGAATCCAAAGTATATTAGCAAGTAGATGAAGATACAAGCAATAACTAATCACCTAGTAGAGTGGAATTCAAAGGGAACAAGTCTCAGGATCCCTGCTGCTTGGTGCAGTGCATCAGCAGGTGGCAGAGGTGTGGGAATGACTGTACAGAAGGCTGGAGCTAGCCCTAACCCTAAGGAAATGATTCATGATGATGATGATAATGATAATGATGATGCATTTTATTTACTTTAAGACTTATTTTACATGTGAACATAGTGTCCTCAGTTCTGCAGTTTGAAAGGGGGTGATAATTATGGACACATCCGGTAAGTACTCTGGCCTGACACCTTTTCAAGTGTGCCAGTTATGCCCCATAGCCACTTCACTACAATTTTATCCTTCAGAGTTCATACTACTTCCCACCTATAAATCCCCTTCCTATCTGCCACTAACGTGCCATCCCAATTTCTAAACTCAGCTACACTCAGCATGGCTTAGTTGGAGTTGATTGGTGTAGGACATAATAGCCTGATCAGCAAGCTCATGCCTTCCTTTAGTCAACCTGCAACCAAGGGTAGTCATGACTCTACCCCTCCCCATGCCCAGACACTACTTTTGGAAGGTCAATCCCAAGATTTGGAACCCATGATGGAATGAGCCAGCCAGGGCAAAGCTTACTTGTGACAGTATGCCACACCATATTAGGCTAGGCACCCAACCACTTATTTCAGCTTGCCAATGACCTCAACAGCTATGTCAACCCATCTGATGGACCACACATTATGTTGGCAGCCTGATCAACCTATATTGGCATCCTATCCTCATGCCTACTCATACCATGACCCGCTTGGTCAGCAAGGTTCCTTTCCAGCACTTGGTCCAGATCCTCTCCCAAATCTGTCACATTGAGTAACCCTCTCTTTTTCTGATTGAACATGAGCATGGTGGTTACTAAACCTCATTATGTCACATGCTGATTGGTCTGTTCCAAATCAGCCTGACCCACAAAGCCTCCCTAGTCAATACATGCAAGCAGTGGCTTCCTGGCAGCATTGAATAAGCCAGGTGTGGTGTCTAAATTGTTTTTCACCAAAGGCCGCAGTGCATACTATGTCCATTTCAGCTGGGAATCAAACCCCCAACCTCCAGGTTAGGCACTTGCCACTTGGAATCACATGATCCCTAAGGACACAATGGTGCCAGTTGAGCCACCATGCCCCTGAGATGATTGATGAGGTAATACAGAAAGTTCCATGAGTCTCCAGAAATCTCTGGAGTTCTGAAATGAGCCCTGAAGATGTTGAACAAGCTGGGGAGATGCTGGAACAAGTTGTGGAGGTTGGAAATGAAAGTTCCCTGATATCACCCCTCCTCTAGCATGCAGCATCTCAATGTGCAGAGTAGAAAAAGTTCCTGATTGCTCTGTCCACTGGTGAAATAGGATAGATTCCTTGTATGGCATGCAGAGCATCTGAGTGCTTCCTATGGAACTCCTTGATAAGCCCTGGAGCATGTATGTTCTCCTGTAGTTTCCAGGCAATGTCCTTGATCCTGTAGTTCTTCCACTTCACCTTGTATTGTAGTTGTTACTGGAATAAACAACTATCCAAGATTTCCTCTACCTCATACTCCTCATTACTGTTGACCACCACCAGAGGTGGCAGAGATGGCAGATATTGTTCTGAAATAGGATCCTTTGGGGCCAGAGTTAATTTGATCACATTGAACACCAGATGATGAAGCTGGCACATCCCTGCAGGGAGCTGGAGTCAGTAGGCTAGGGGCCCTACCTGTCATTCCACTGTGAAAGGTCCCAGTTGGTGGTGCAACAGCTTTTTCAAAGGTCAGGTAGTCATAATATCAGAGGCATCCACGTAGACTCAAACCTCAGGCTGGTATTTGTGCTCTGGGGTCCTTCTACAATGATAGTATTATGCTATGTCATCCTTTCCCTTTGCCAGAGCTGCTCAGGCCTCCTCCTGTGACTTCTTCATCCACTCCACAAACTTGTTTACTGCTTCATTCTCTAAGGGTCAGGCCCAGAGTTCAAAGCCCATGCATAGGTGTTGTCTAGTGTTGAAGAAGAATGGAGAGAATTGAGTGGAAGTGTGAACATGGTTGTTGTATTGGAACTCAGCATTGAGGAGGAGTTTGTCCCAGTTGTTCTAGCACTCATTGGAGAAGAGGCAAAGGTACTGCTCCAACTCTTGGTTTACATATTTGGTCTGGCCATTGGACTGCAGGTGATAGGCAGTGGAGGTGTGAAGCTTCACATTGAGTAGTTGGTAGAGTTTCCTGGTGAAGTCCACTACAAATTGTGGCCCCTGGTCAGAGATGTAGGCATCAGAGAGGCTGTGGAGCTTTCAGACATTCCTTTGGTACAGGTTTGCAGTACCTATAGCAGAGCAGGTAGTGTGAGTCAGAATGAAGTGTGCTTGCTTGCTATATAGGTCCACCACTACCATGATTGTGTTGTAACTGTGGGTGTCAGGAAGCTCTATGATGAAGTCCACAGAGGCAATGCTCCATTGCTCTGCAGGCATAGGCATGGATGTAGCTGTTCAGAGGGGAGGTGGTGCTGGGGCTTAGTCTGGAGACAGAGATTGCATGTACTAGTGTAGGACCCAATATACCAAGACATCTGGAACCACCAGTAATTCTGCAATACCAGCTCCAACATTTTCTATTGTCTAGAGTGCTCAGTGATGCAGGAGTTGTAGTGTTGCTCTACAATCCTCCAGCAGAGCTCCGGAACATTGGGCACAAAGATATGATCCCAGAAGGTCAAGATCCCATCCCAAAGAGCCCATTTGTCTGTGCAGATCAATTTGGCACCCATAGTATATCCCCACTTTAGTGCCCAAGCTGTCTAAGCAACAAGTTCTTCTTGCTGACTGTCCTGGTTGCCCTGACAGATGTCCCAGAGGATGTTTACCTCTGCTCTCTCAATAGCTAGACCTTCCATGGCTCAGATTGCAAACAGTTCAGGCCAGAGGAGCACAATGTTGCTATTGTCCTCTCTCCCAGTGCTATGGTCCACTCTTCAGAACAGAGCATCTAGTTTCTCCATACTCTGGCTGGGCTTGTGATGCAATAAGAAGTCAAAATTAGCTAGGTAGAGGGACCATCGGGCCTGTTGGCAGTTGAGCTTCTTGGCTGTCTAGAAGTATTTGAGGTTTTTGTGATTCATCCAGACCTTAAACTTATGCCATGTGCCTTCCAGGAAGTGCCACCACTCCTCAAACAATCAGATGATAGCCAGCATCTCCTTGTCATGGATCTCATAGTTCCACTCCACTGCATTCAAGCTCTTAGAGTAGAAGGCCACTGGATGCCACTTCTCATCCTCTGGGGACTGCTGTGACAGAACAGCCCCAGTGGCAAAGTCAGAGCTGTCAGCTTCTACCCAGAAAGGGGAGTCATTGTCCAGGAAAAGGAGGACAGGTCCTGAGGTCACAGCATGCTTGAGGGCATCAAAGGCCATCTGCTCTAGAGGCCCCCAACTCCACATAATGTTCTTCCCAGTGAGGTAAAATAGCAGGTGGGCATGATGCAAGAAGTCCTAGATGAATCTTCAGTAGAAGTTCACAAAGCCTAGGGACACCTACACCTCCTTCTTGTTCTTGGGCTCCAGCCACTCCACCATGCCTGCTACAATCACTAGGTCTATCTCTGCAGCTCTGTGCAATATGATCAGGCCAAGATACTCAATCTCTGAGTCTGCTCAAACCTGTACTTCTCTGGTTTGAGGTAGAGCTGGTGCTGTTAGAGACATCCCAAGACAAAGCAGGTAATGCAGCAGTGTTCTTCCAGTATTCTAGTGTAGATGAGAATGTTGTTGAGGTATACACACACTACACCTTCTACAATGAGGTCTTGAAAGATGTTGTTCATCATTGTCTGGAAGGTGGCTGGGCTATTGGTGAGTCCAAAGAACATAACAAGAGGTTTGAATAGTCCCTGGTTGGTCTGGAAGGCAGCCTTCCATTTATCTCCCTCCTGGATATGCATGTTGTTGTAGCTCTACTTGACATCCAGTTTAGTGAAGTATCACACACTCCAGAGGTTGTTGATAAGCTCAGAGATGAGGAGGAGTGGGTAGCAGTTCTTCACAGTCATGGCATTGAGAACCCAGTAATCCTGAACCAGTCAGAGTAAGCTGTCCTTCTTTTTAATGAAGAAGACTAGAAAAGCCATCAGAGATTTGAAGAGGTGTATGCAACTGGAGTCTAGATTCTCTTGCAGGAAGGCATCAAGTTTGTCCTGCTCTCTAGGTGCTAATAGGTAGACCTTATAGCTAGTGGGTGTGGAATTGGGCAATAGCTTGATGGTGTGATCCTACTGCTTGCTCTCTGGGAGCAAGTCAAATGAGGCTTTAGAAAACACATTCTTGAATGCATGGAGGTAGGGGAGTACAATTTCTCAGAACTCCTAGGGTGCAGAGTTAGCACCAAAAACCTGGGCCAGCTGCTGAGATGTGGTCTGGCTAATACAAATCTCCACAATGGAGAGCAGCAGATGTAAGGTGGTGGCATAGATCTGATCCCCCAGCTCTATCACTTCCTCCAGGAGCTCCAGTTCATGTATACTACCAAACTCCTCTCTGCCTTCCTTTTCTAGGGCTCTGCCACTACTCCAGTCATCCTCATAAAGGGCCTCTCTACAGAGGAATGCCAGGAGTAGGGGATTCAGGAGATTCAAGTTGATGGCAAAGGGGAGAGACCCAGTATGACATGTGCAGATGGCCACATGCTCTCAAACTTGAGCTTAGCATTCTTCCTTGGCCTTGATGGCACAGGTGAAGCACTTCCAAGGGTACCTGCTCATTGTTACCTTGCCCTTAGTCCAGTCTACTTCAGGGTTGTGCTTGCAGAGCAATGTGAAGCCAAGGATCATGTCCTGTCTGCCTAAGCTGGTAACAATGAAGACTGCATGCTCTGCATGGTTTCAATAACAGAGGATGAGGTTGACTATGGAGCTGATGGTGCCTGCTTTGTTAGGTGTTCTATCAATGTTGAAGACTGGAATGAGCTTGGGGAATGGCTGCATGGTCAGGCCATGGCACTTGACAAACTCCAAGTCCAAGAACAGTCCCATCACTCCACTATCTAGGAGAGCAGTGACTCTGCAGGTTTGCTGGGTGTC
Source organism: Termitomyces sp. 'cryptogamus' (assembly GCA_020091625.1). Classification (NCBI taxonomy): domain Eukaryota; kingdom Fungi; phylum Basidiomycota; class Agaricomycetes; order Agaricales; family Lyophyllaceae; genus Termitomyces; species Termitomyces sp. 'cryptogamus'. Next base: position 687,729 of record JAGYZC010000004.1, on the reverse strand, counting down.
CATGGTCTCTATCTCCACATCAAGGCACAGGGAGTTGGTAGACAGGCTTGAAGCCATTACATACTGCCAGGGCATTTGGCATGCCCTGGCAGAGCAGTGCTGGCAGACTCTAGCTGGCATTGGAGGACTTGGTGGAGGCTCTAGAGTTGGTATTTGTATGTCTGAAGAGGAACATTGAGGTTTTTCTGTCTTAGAATTCATAATGACAGACATGAGAACCTGTTAGTACCCAGCAATGGAGGCATACACCTCATCTGTCACTCAACTAAAAATCCTCCTCCAGTTCTGAGGATGGCATGCAAGCACTGATCTCCTCTGAGGTCAACTCTGGCATCAGCTCATCTGGCAACAAAGCTGTGGCAGCATTCTTCATAGCCAGCATTTGCAGGAAGAGTTCCTCCTGCTCTGCTATGGAGAGGTAATGCACTTCCAGACCCAAGGGACAGTGTCATGTGAATTGCCTGGGCTTCTTGCATCTCTGATACAGTAACAGCATGGCACAGAGCTATCAGGCTGCATCCATATCCATGGGGATGCCTTGTAACAAGGGGCATGACATGGGAATAGTTGGAGTGGGGGCAGGTGCTGGGTGAGCAGGTGCAGAGTATTGGAGGCTGGTGACCAGTGTGGGGCATAGTGTGGGGTGCATGCAGCAGAGCTCCCATCAAATCTCCATGAGTTGCCACTGATCTCATGCTACCTCATACCACAAAGCAATCCTTTTGTTGTCTAAGTGGCCCTTCATGATATTGTTGATGGGTTCCACCAGCACAGGGTGCAGGCCATCCTGGAACATGAAGCATAACTGAAGGCCATCAGAGTAGGCAGCTTGCTTGACTAGTGCCCAGAAGGAGTTGATGTACTCATCCAGGGTTTGCTTTCCTTGCCCATATTTCTCCCAGTCATGTAGTGTCAAGGCAGTGGTTTTGGTGGGGTTGAGTGGGAAAAACTCCACCCAGAAATCCTTCTCAAAGGTGGCTCAGTCCAGAAAACTTTCCACACCTCTAGGGCAATGGAAGACTTGCAACATGTAAGTGGAGGCACATCCAGTCCTCATGTATGACAGTACCCAGGCTATGATCAATGTGTTGGAGTCAAAGGTGTTCCTGCTGAGGTGGATGTAGGTGAGGCAGGACTGGAGTAAGCACTATTATATATATCTGGAAGCATGGGGTGCAGAATCCACAGTTGTAAGGTCACCAGAGCTGTGGAGACAGATAGAGAAGCAGTCAGGGTAGGCACCACAACTGGGGGAGGTGTGAAGGTAGGGGGCAGGTGCTTGAGCAGTGCCTGGAGCAATTGGGAGATAAGATCTGTGGTTTGACAGAGGGTGGAGAATTTGGTTGTATGGTGGGTAAGAGATGATTGCATGAGCTGCACCTAGTTTTCTAGGTGTAGCAGGCAGGTCCAGGCTTTGTCCTGTGGGGCTGGAGCCTCTGCAGGGGCATCTGGGTTGGCAGGCTAAGATATAGAACTCTGTGGTGCTTAATCCTGGTGGGGAAGTGACAAATGGAGGCTCAGAGCTTCCCTGCAGCTATAAGAGGCTTCCAGACCAGATTTAGGAGACTTGTTTCTGCTGTAAGGGTGACCTCCAGGGCAGCTGATCTGAGTCACACAGCTAGCAAAGGGGAATCTGAAGTATATTAGCAAGTAGACAAAGATACAAGCAGTAACTAATCACCTAGCAGAGAGGAATCCAAAGAGAACAAGTCTAAGAATCCCTGCTGCTCAGTATGGCACATCAGCAGGTGGCAGAGAGGAACAACTGTACAGAAGGCCAGAGTTATCCCTAACTCTAGGGAGATGATTGGTGAGGTAATACAGAAAGTTCTGCAGGTCTCCAGAGATCTCTAGGGTTCTAGCATGAGCCCCAGAGATGTCGAACAAGCTGTGAAGACACTGGAACAAGTCATGGAGGTTTGAAATGGAAGTCTCCTGACAGGTGGCACAGTATGCTGTATCCTTTGTGTCATCTATTGGATGGAGCCACCATCCATTGGATGGCATAGGTATAGTTTTATGGGATGGCTGGCATCCATGCCATCTATTGGATGGGGTGGGTGGCTGTTGATTGGACAGTGTGTGTATGTATATGTATTTCTAATTCATTGTCCAAGTGCCATATGCACAAATTGTCATGTTTCCAGCAGTTGATTATATGAATAGGCATTGACCACATCCAACAAGATTTATTGTTTCAAAATTGTGCATAGCATTTGTGACTATTAACCTTCCAATGCTTCAAGAACATTAATCATCAGCCACTACCTTCCAGCCTCAGAGAATATTTATAGAACTTGAATATTTCCAAAGACTGGTCATCTTTCCATGCCATGAGTCACCCATGTTGACCTACATCCCTTGTGCTTTGCCCCATACAGATGTACAATCTTGCACTCCTCAGAGGAAACCTATCTTGTCAATGCTGTCATGACCCATCTCTGGACCTCTAGACCTCTCCCCAAGCAACCCCCAGCACCCACCAATGCCCCCTTAACCTGCCCTGACCTCTGTCTAACCCTGGCACCTACCCCAGCAAACTCTGATGCTTCCTTGGCTAACTCCAATGCTCTCTTAGACAACTCCAATGTTCCCCCCACAGGCACCCTCACTCCCCCATTCCCTCCTGAGCTTCCAGATATCCTGGATGCTTTCCCTGAACTCCAGCATACATCACAGACCCACACCAATGTGTCACCATGGCCTACCAACTGATCAGAACCAACACCTGTTGACCCTGTGTGGTTCCAATAAGCTCACCACCAGACCTGCAACCTCTAGGGGAGTTCCAGTTGTTAGTGTTCAAGTTGTAGAGTAATATCTGCTACAGTTAGTCTCATCTCTGTCTTGTCTCAACTCCATCTCACCTCATCTGCTCTGTTTCCTTTCACATGTGCCTGAATTCCTTTCAACTCTAACTCTGTTATGATCTCTGTTCATATATTTATGACTTGTACATTCATAACTAACTCCAGACCTTGCCCTACACTCAGCCCCAGGACCCAGCAACACTAATTGATCCCTCATCAGTCTCCAGTCCTGCTCCCATCACTTGCATGGCCTCTGCTTGCCCCACACACTCAATACTCATTTCCAGACTTGTGCCTGACACACCCCCCAAGCCCAACCCCTTCTTGTACCTTGTCTTAGACTTAATCTCCTCTTGCAAGTATCTGATATCTGGACCTCCCAAGAGTGCTAGATTATAAGTGTAGGACATTGCTAGTAAGGACTTGCCCAGTTAAGTAGAGCCCCCATGGTCAGCAGAACCTGACAAATGCAAGCTTGGGCAATGCTCACAGAGGTTCTTTATCTTTCAAACTGTCAAAACAGAACAAAATCTAGTGAATTTTTTTATTGCACATGCTTGGGCTGATTCCACTTCTTTAAAATATCATCATCAAGAAATTCCTTCCTCTTCATCAAGCAAATATTATGCAAGTATATATACCTTCATGGAACCACTTTGGACACCCTAATTATTCCAGATTGTGCACATTACACTTACCTTATACAAAACATAACCACACAAAGGGTGAGTCTGTCATCATGACTTGTCAGGTTAGAAGATTAGATACAATTGCTGCTCTGCAGTAGCATGCTCACATAAATGAGGCTAGAGCATATGAACCTGTTGCCATGTACAAAGGCTGCAGGAACTCTTGGCTAGCCTTTGGTGACTAGGAAACTTTTTAAACAAGTGAATCCTATTCTCAAGGAAGCTTACTTACTGACTATTTTAGGTCACTGCTTTTGGATCAGAGGTACTATGACATTTTTGTTAGCTAGTGTTCCTCCTGACATAGTAAAAATCTTGGGAAGGTGGACTTTGAATTCTTTTTTGAGGTATTGGAGGTCTCTCAAAGTTATAGCTTTAAGGTATGTGGAGCCATGGAAACCCATTCTCCCATCTTAGATCAACCTTGACCTGTAGTTCAGGGTGTCTACCTTGCTTTGCTTAACCTCCAGTGCTTGGGGTTGAGTTTGCATACTTAGTGCAGAAGAATCCCTAGTCAACAAGCTAATAGGGGCTTGGTTGACTGACACTCATCTTACAAATCATAGGAGTAGTACAGAGGTAGAAAGACACCAGTGGGAAGAAACTTTTGGGGAAGCAAGAATAGGGTCAAAGCAGGTCAAAAGGGGCTTGCTCCTAGACTGATTCTAGAGACTTGTTCTGCTGTGAGAGCAGCCTCTGAAAGCTATATGGCTCAATCACACAGCTAACAGAGAGATCCAAAGTGTATTCATTCAGTGTATATGGAAGGTTCTAGGGTGCTAACTGCTCAAATGGCAGAGGTCTAAGGTTTCCCTTGCCAGGTTATGGAAAATTTACTCTGGATCTTCCAGGAAAGACACAGAAAAACATCCTAAGATCCAACCCAAATGAGGAAATCTGCTGCAATAAGCCTGGCTCCTGGGCATGTGACAAGTGTCAGGAGACTAGCTCCTCCAACTGTTTTCCTTATTGCTGACCTCCCTCTCCACCAAACCATATCATACTCCACAGGTACACATAGTAGGAGATAGTGTGATCTGTTCAAGCTGTTGAATATAGTTGTACATAACTGAACAATTGGAGTTTGCTGCAAGTCACATCACATCACTAGTACTGATGTAGTCATACACAGCCAAGGTACTGAAGGGGTCTTGAACTCATTCATGCACAAAAGTCATCTGAAAGCACTTGGAGGCACTAATCAATGTTGTACAAGCAAAATTTCATGACCTCTGACTACTTCCATCCCACAGGAAGTCTTCCTGACCCATATTATAGGTCAAACATCTTTATGAATCAGACCCATGGACCTACATTGTATCTTGGAATTTCCTGGTCCACACCCTTTGATTGGTCTACACATTATGTATGCTGCTGATGAAATGAGATCTGACATAAAGGACATCATAGGAGAATTAGATAGTAATCTACATACTCAGAGTTTAACTATCATATGGATTGGAGGAGGAACACCACAATGTGCAACAATGTGTTATGAACTATCAGAAATCTATCCAAGTCCCCCACTCTCAGTTGTTCTCTGAGGCTCTTGGCAATCTCATAGGTTATGTTTGTTTGAGCTGTTTGTTAAGTAGGTGAATACTCATCTACTGACATGAAGGTTAAATGCTTTGTTGAGTCATAGTGATGTGAAATGTAAGTTCTGATGCCATCAATTGATTGGATCAACAGATTAAACTTTGTTTTCACAGAGTTTTGGAGGCTTAGGTTACACACAAGCTCACATAGACATAACAGTAGTAGATATAAATTTAAATGGTTTATTTGCTAGTTTGAGACAGTCTTGTACTATTGAAAGGGTCCAAATATATTTAACTAAAAACCCAAAACAACTAAACACTCATAAGCCTAAGATAACTACTCCCTGGGGTTATCCAAGCTATAGTATGTCATTGCTTATCCTCTCCCCCAATTCCCCTCCTCTTTTATAGCTCATTGCACATGCATGGACCAGGGTGCTTTCCATGCATGCCTGTGGGTGTACCATGTGGTTTTCCTTGGCTTTTCTCTCCTATTGGTTGGTCATATGAGATGGCATGCTAGGTCAGCATTACTTGGTTTTTGTTCATCCAATGTCTTTTCTTTTGCTCTCTTTCCCTCCAACTTCTCCCTAGCAGACTATATGTGGTTTGTATGGTGGCTGGCTCAGGTTTTGAGATGGTCTGGCCTATGGTATTGAGGGGGGGTAGGATATTATTGTTGCAGCAGATGTCCATGGCTGTTCTTGGCGTTGATTAGATTTCTAGCTAGTTTGCCAAGTGCAGCCATTGATTGCCAATCAAACATGTGACTAGCCTCTATTCTCAACATCATAATTCCTGCTGGCACTGTTGCATGCATGCTTTTGGGTTCTTTGGTGGTTTTTCATTGTACTAGGTATGATTTTATGCCTACAGTTTTTGACATTTTACCCAAGCTTACAGTTTTCAGCTTGTATATTGGGTAATCCTGGTTTTTCTAGTACTTTTGTCCTGTTTCAAAGTACAAGATAGGCATATCACCTCCCCTGCACTATTTTACTGACTGCCCTCAGTCAGGTCTATGCATTCTTGAATGCTGTTTGCATGCATGATCACCCTTAAAATTTTTGACAAAAATCTCAATGTTCTTTTGCTTTCCACAAAAATTATTTTCCTTCTCTTGATCACACCTGTCATCCTATGAGGACACATTTGACACAACTCTTTCTACCTGCACTGATGGCCCCAAACCACCCTGTTCCTACCACACCTTGTAAAACCCCCATGGGCCCCACTGCCAAGCTTCCTCGTGCACCCTCAACTGCTCACCCCAAGTTCTGGCCAGAACTCACCTGACAATTTCACCCTTCTCAAGCAGTCTGTCAAGTGTGATGCACATCAAGTCATCCTAGCAGTTCTTCAACTCCCCTTATTTGCCCAGGCCATCATAGGTTTCTGTGGTATTGTGGCTGGCATCTCTGGTTCTTGGGCTGACTGCACTCAATACCTTGGTACTATGCAGCTGGTGAGCCTCATTCTCACTGTTCTTTTCCCACTCTGTCCATTTTCAACCCCCTTCTCCTCACTTCAGCACTTTGCCAATCAAGCCAATTTTCCACACATTGCCAAGCAGAAGGGCCTCTTCAATTCCCTGACTGCCACTCTTTCTGTGATTGATTGTAGTGCCACCAATGACTCTGTTGACATGCAGGCCTTCCTCACTTTTGCCAATGCCATCCTTCAAATTGAAAAAAATCAGCAAGAGGTCCAACATCAATGGAAGGCAGAGGTCCAACGTCAATGGGAAGCAGAGGAGGTGTGTATTCTGGTTGATTCCTTTATTTGACTGATGTCTCATCCTTCTAGCTGAAATGGTGAACTCAGGATCAGGACATCAACATGCTAGGTCCATCCTCCATTTGTTCTCACAAGCAGTGAGCTAACATAAGTCTAGCCTTCAAACTTGATTTACTTGCTCATTGTTTCAACACTCTATCCCTCTTTTTATCCCAGACTGAACTCAATGGCAAGCCTAAACCCAAAAAAATAAAGGTTCTTCCTGCCTTCCATCCATCTCTTATCCTTATTGTTCCTTTCCTTCATTCTGATCTTTTCCAGCCAACCTCAAACCTGGAAGCAAGGCTGTGCTCTCACTTCTTGGCCAGGTTGATGCTGCCCTTGAAGCCATCCAGCTCACCAATGATGGGACCCTTCTCCCATATGCCAATCTCCAGAAACATTGTGATGCCATTCACCTTGCTGCTCAACAGCAGCTCTACTCTCTCAACATCACTCTTCAAACTTACAAGCTAATTTTGGCTTGTCTTGATTGTCTTGACAAAACTCTGGGACCCTCAGACATTGAACAGACCAGCAACCTGCTCAATGACCTGCAAGTTTTGCCTGAGGTATTGCTCTTTATTTTTCTACTTCTTATCTGTCTTTATTAACCCAGGTCCCTAGTTTGTCAATTCTGACTCCAATGTCAAACTTGTGGCATCTTCTCCAAAGGTTTTCCATTCTCCCATATCCCCCATACAAGAGGCCTGCACATTGTAAGCATTGGCATTGCCTTTGCTTAAACTAGCATAGCCATATTTTGAACAGCCCTACTTATATAAAAACTCCTTATGTATCCCTTATTCCATATTCTCCAATTTAATGCCATTAACTCCAAAAATGTGTGATCAAACTAAGTCTTTTTACTTATTTTGATTTTGTTAAGTAAAACTTTACTTTTTTTGTCAACCTTTGGGGCTATTGTCTGACTTATTCCCATCATGGTCTAGAGGCTCATGAAGCCTTATAGATCCAAATGATAGATCTGGTATAGCATTTCCAGCAGTCTTTTGTAGTTCTTCCCTTGACTCTTTTAACTTTTCTGGAGTGATATCTACCCATTGCTCTAGGCTTTGGGATAGTTCCAATCATTTCCGAGCTTTGTAAGGAATTACTCTAAACACTGCAACTCTGGTCTGCCAAACTGACCCATCCAGTTCTGCCACAATGTAATTACCACCTCTGGTCCTAGCAATTACTACCATTGGACCATGAAAATGGGGAAGCATTTTAGCACTGTGTGAACTTTCTATAATCATATTCTTGACCAAGACTAAGTCCAAAGGCTTGAAATTGAAATTTTTAATAGAGTATTTATGTTCTTCTGCAAACTTCAAGGCCCATTGGAGTTTGTCCTTCCCAACCCTCTCTCATATTTCTTCCACATGTTGGTGGTGCTTGGCTAAAGCCCTAGCACAAGAACCAATTAACTCTTCTGTAGATAATGGCCCTTCTGGTAATGCTACTAACCAGGTAGCCTCTGCCAAGTCCAAAGGTAGAGTTGGATGAGCCCAGTGACCATGAAGTATGGTGAACATCCAAATCTCTGCCAGATAGTAATGCAATCACTCCACATTACATGGAAGAAGGACCAAAACCATTTAGTGCAATCCTCACAAGCCTTGAATAAAGCTTGCCTGACATCCCAATGTAGTCTTTCAATTTTGCCATTAGCTTGAGAGTTGTATGGAGATATGGCAATGCCTCTGATTCCATATTTACTTTCTATCTAAGCTGTGACCTTCCTGAATTGTCCAGCATTGTCAGTGATGATTTCTGCAATGCACCTCCAGTGACAAATCACATCCTCAAACAACCATTGACCAATTGTTTTATGGTTTTCCTTGTGCAGAGGCCTCCCTTCCATCCATGAAGACAATGCACACCTACCATGGACAATATACTTGCAGTCATTTGAAGCTGGAGTCATGTGCATGGTATCAATGTGGATTGTTTGGAAGATAGAGGGTGTATAGGTCACTGTGGGAGCTCTGTTTACAACTGTCTTCTGGCATATCTGACAGTTGTGACAAGTCCCAACATACCACTGTACATCTCCATCAACTCCTGGCCACTAAAATTGTTCTTGTATTAACATTTTGGTTGCATAAGTTCCTCTGTGTCCTAAGGCATCATGGACTGATTGAAGCATGAACATTCATCTATTGATAGTGACTACTAGCTTATGCCTAGCCTCATGATTGCACTTGTACAGTCTCCCTTTTGGATCAAAGAAGGACTATCTTGCAAACCTCTTGAACTTGTCTGGGTCCCAACCCTGCAAACCCTCAGGTTCTTTGCTTGGGTCTTGTAGCCAGCTTTGTACAATTGGTAGCAAGTTTTCCCACTGTTCACTCTCACCACCCTTCCTATGTTCTAAGTAGGCTTGTAAGTCTGCTTCCTTCTCCTCCTCAGTACCTTCTGTAGGTAATAGAAGCTGAGAGAGAGATAGTACTGCAACAGGGTCTATTCTGGATGTCTGCTGCTGACTTAGAACTGCCTTCCTAACTTCCACCTCTTGGGACCTTGCTCTATCAAGTTCTTGTTCAAAGTCTGATACTTCAGTGGCTACTGCATGTAGATAGCCACCTCTAGTGTTGACCTGATCTGCAAACTCCTTAAGTGCCAAGGGTTACCAATTCTCCCATCCTGGTTCATTGTTGGTTTTAGCTGGATATTCAAAGTGCATAGTCTTTGGATTGCCCACCAACTCTGGATTAACAGGTGGGTACTCCTCATCTCCTGGCTGCTTGAGCCTCCTTGACAGGCCATCAACACTAAAGGGTTTTCCTGGCACATGCCTCAAAGTAAAATCATAGAGTAGTACATCCTTAATCCATCTCATGATGGTGGCATTAGGTCCTACTCCAGTATTGCTTAGCATTCCCTTCAAATACTTAGCATCTGTCTCCACTACAAGCTTCCTACAACCAACTAGCCAATACTTATTAGCTTGCAAGGCTCTCATCAGACCATAGAGTTCTCTCTTAGGTTGTGAGAATCTTGCTTCCCTCTCATTCAAGGTGATAGATCCTAGCTTAGCACAAGTGCATTGCTTAGGATTGTCTGGAGCTTCCTGGAATATTCCAAAGCCCACTGCCATCCAAGAAGTGTTAACTGATAGGACCACTGCCCCTCCTGACTCATAGTCAACTGGTTTTAGAGGTGCACTTTCAGCTAGCAACTTCTTCAACTGAGCCATTGCTGATTGCTGTTCCTCACCCCAAACAAATGGTGTGTGGTTTTGAGTCAATTTGTTGATGGGTGCAGCCACTTCAGCATAGTCTTTAATGAACATCCTAAAGGTACCACAAGTACCTAGGAAAGCTCTGACATCTATCTTATCCTGGCAATCACCCCACCTCATAACAATAGCCAACTGCTTGGTCTCAGGTTTTTGTCCCTCATAGGAACACCTGTATCCCACCACTACAATCTCATCTGCACAGACTACTGACTTCTTCCCAGAAAAGGTTCCTCCAGCATATTTGATTCTTTGTAACACTCTGTTTACATTTTGCAGATGTTCCCATACAAATCTCCTAATGCCTGGATTTTCTGGAATAACCTCATAGCCTCCATCTGACAATTCATACCTGTGAGGTGGACCTCTAATTAGCACATCATCAATATATGGCCAAGTTACATGAAGTATCTCATCTTTCAAGATGAAGGTAATGTCATCATGAAAGATCAGTACTGAATTTGTCCAGCCCATTGGCAGGGTTACTAGCCTTAGAGCACCAAAGGGTGTCTGAAAGGTGGTATAGTCCCTAGACCTCACATCCAACACTCTCTTATCATACCATATACAAGTCAAAGATCCCTCCACAAGCTCTGCCAGCAAAATTACTAGCTAACTCTTCAGTTGCTGGTGGCAACCCAGAATGTGCTATGATCACTTTGTTTAAAGGTTCCAAGCTGTGAACTATCCTCAAACTCTCACCATCCTTCTTCAATACTGTGAGCCACTGGGATCTGTATGAAGAGTTGGATGGCTCATACACTCCTGCCTCAATTTTCTGCTTTATCATCTGGCAGATTTATCTCTGAGTCCAGGAGTAATGGAAATGTTCTTCAATACCCAGGGGTGTGAGGAATTACTGGCATTACTACAAGAGGGAAGAATTCCTCCTTGAGCCTACCTCTTTGAGAATCATCCCATGCAAAAGCCTCATTCTGCAGCATCATTAGATGATGTATTGCCTTCATCTCCTCTGGCCATAAGAAACCATCACCATGTGCTTGGTCAATGATCTCCTTGCACTCTGCAGTATACCTCCCTGTGGGTTTGAAATTAGGTGGGTTTGGGTCCAACTTTGGCATGTCTGCTAGTGGATCCCCAGTGATACACCTTTCAATTCTAACTCCTCAGGAGAGGTTCCTAGTACAGGTTTCACCTTTCTAGCAACAGGTTTGTATTTCTCAGAAAATACTTGTGCAGTTTCCCCTACACCTTTTTCTAACTCTAGGCTTTCCTGCTGTACTAAGATCTCCTCCAACTTCTCTGGGATCTGACATAGCTGCCCATTTAGATAGGCTGCTAATGTCTTCTCATCTCTTCTTCTCACATCTCCCTCTGCAGCAAAGGCCTGCAGATACACATCTCTCAACTCCTGGTTCTTGAATCCACTATGATTTATAGTGTATCCAGTCACCACTACTTCACCATTCTCCTTCTCTCCAATCATCACTGCCACCTCTCCCCAGTCACTGACCAGATCATTGAGATTTAAAATTTTGGATCACTATCTCCTCCAACACCTGGCTTTGGCACCTTCCCTCTTTGAAGAGTGGGCAGAGCTGTCTGGTGACCAGTATTAGGATCTCTGCTAGTTATGATGGCACTGCCATCTTGAAGATTTTGTATGTTGCTTTCTGTCAGTGTGTCAAAAGGACAACCCAACAATACAGTATAAGCTGGCTCGACAAAGATATGCACTTGCAGATATAGAGTGAAGCCTTCAGCAAAAGTAAATGGCACATTTTTGGCCAAACCAACTGATGTATTCACTTGACTGTTGGCACTCTCCATCCTTAAGCATATGTCTGGATCCCAAGTCAATCCTAAACAAAGTGCCTCATCTAGTGCCATACAGACTATCTGAGAACCACTATCTAGAATTGTCTCTACTTGCCCCCTCTGATTGACAATGGGGTTCAAGGATCTCAACACTTGCAAATCTCTAGCCACATACACCACTACTGGCTTTTCTCCTGGAGGGATATTTTCCAAGTAAGTGGCTACACAATCCTGATGCAATACTGCACCAGTGGCAAATCATCTTGTGTCCCATCTGCAATGAAATAGGTCACCATTGGTAGGCCATTAACATCTACTTTGTCAGGTGGTTTCTTCTCCCTTACAGTCTGCTGTTGAACTGCTATTCTTGGGATATTGGGATCCCTAGACTGAGTCCCTGATTTGAGAGTCAATTTTTGTATCATTGCTTCTCTTAATCCAGGAGCTACATCTAACAGTTCTCCAGTACTGAAAGGTATAGTAGCCTCCCAGAGCTTATCAATAGTCCTATCCCACTCCTTCTTCCTTGTTCCTGTTAAGGAACTTTTAACAGTGTCCTGCACTGGCAAGTCTGGTCCCTCATTGAGGGCTGGAACCTTCTCAAAAGGTAGGTCCAGTTTTGGTGCAACTCTAGGTGGAATCACCAGAGTTAGCTTTTCTTTCCAGGGTTTTCCAGGGGTTCTCTCTGGCAATGAGGATACTCCTGGTTGAGATGCCTCTTTCCTAATTGCCTTCATTGAGTTATTTAAAAATCCTTAGAGGAAGATTTCTGTCCCTCAGGACTAGTTGTGTTCCTTGTGTTGACCAACACACTAAGCATCTCAGCCATTTTATTGAAACCTTTCTCCAAGTCCCCCAAGTGGTCTGACTCCTTATATTGAATGCGCTCTAGCATGTCATCCCTTGTGTCTCTAGCAGAGTTTACATAGGTAGAGTAAGTGACTGTCTCTGGAGAGTCATCTTCTGGCCATCCAAAGTACATATTCACCTGCTTATCATGTACTTGTGCTAGTCTAGCATGAGGAGATATACCAGCACAATCTCTGGGTAGAGGAGCACCACTAGGTAGTCTGGCTCTCCCCTCCAACAGGATGATCCATCCTTTTTGTACATCTCCCTTGATGACTTCACACTCTGAGATTCTATGTCCAGTTTGCCAACAATAGAAGCAAGTAACACCACTTCTCCCAGAAGTTGGAAATGTAGGAGGCCCTTCTGCCCTTATACCCTGGCTCCCTTTGGTATTCAAGAAGGTATTGTGCATGTCCAACTGAGCAGCTTGCAAAGCTTGCATAGTACTCTAGATGCTCCCCATTTGTTTCCCAATGATAACCACAGCATCTTGTAGATGAGCCATTTTCTCCTCCACTTCCTCCTCCTTAATGTTTCCCCTACTAGTTTCCATTTTCTCAATTTTCTCCTCTCTAGGGCTCCTTACAGTAGCACCATCTATCAAGGTCTCTACTACTGCCAGCACCTCTGATAGGTCATACTTGTTGTCCTTGTGCCTATTTCTAGCAAAGGTCTTTGTAGTGGCCATATCTACTGATCAACCTTTCCTCAATCACATCTCCAAAAGCTGGTGTAAAGCACCCCAAGAATTTGTCTACCAGAGACCCATTCCCAGTGACCTTAGCCAACTTCTTAGCCTCAGCTCTAAATTTCCTTATCAGAGAATGGATTTCTGTAGTGTCATTCCTACTAAGTCTGGCATGTTCTCTGCAGATTCTGTCCAGGTTTGCAACACTACCTGTGTTATCTACTGCTTCTAGATAAGACTCCTTGATCTCTTTTTCAAAAGCAGACCAAGTATAGTCATCTCCAAAGGAATCAAAGCCCAGCCATTCCTGTTCAGTCTGAGCATCCACATACTCTAAGATTCTCTTTTTCCTTTCCTTATCTCCTTGGATCCCAGTGTGTTTGAACAGAGAGATCATCCTTCATAAAAAAGCAATGAACCTCAGAGGGCTCAGTGTGCTTAAACTTAGGTGCATCCCTGCTGTCAGGCAGTGGTAGTTTATATCTGATATTTTGCTCCATAATTGAGGTAGTAGAAACTGGTTGAGTAGTAGGGCACAGTTCTTTTGGTGAGCTTGAAATTACTTTCTCAGTCTGAAGCTTTCTTCTTCTGAGTAAGGTTTCAGGGTCAGGCAAAAAGGACTTTGAACCACTGCTATTGGTCCTAGTTTCTCTTTCCTTAATGCAACAGAGTTTTTCACCTTGGTTGCAATAACTTCAGGTGTTTTGGGCCAAGACCCAGGTAGTGCAAAACTAATGTTTCAAAAGGGTTGGACTTTCTTGATGAAATCCAAGAAGTGAGTTTTTGTGCAACAAAAGCCCCTTGTGGTGGGCTCCAGATGATGCAAAATGTAAGTTCTGATGCTGTCAATTGATCAGATCAATGGATCAAACTTTGTTTTCACAGAGTTTTGGAGGCTTAGCTTACATGCAAGCTCATGTAGATGTAACAGTAGTAGATATAAATTTAAATAGTTTATTCACTAGTTTGAGATGGTCCCTGACTCTCTTACCTAAGTAACGAGAGAGGGTTCTATGTCCAGACAAATGGCCATTTGCTCCTGCCAACCATATTTTAGGTCATGTGATTGATTATCAGCTTCTCAAACATTCTAGATTGTTCCACATATAATTCAAACATTCAACTGCTCAAAATACATGTCACCCTTGCTCTCTGCAAAAAACTTTGTTCATATATTGTGGTGTACTTATTGTTCTTTGCACTTCTGCCCTTACAACAGTCTTCACTACTGTTTGTATTTATTTACACTCACTCTTTACAACATTCAGTCTATACAACACTCTGTCTTTGCAACACCTCTATCTTTGTGGCCTCTCTTATAGAGTTTATCTTACATCATTTGCTCATATTGTTGCATGTATCCCTTAACTAAATGACCATGTTGTGTCCCTAGGGTTTTGAATGAGAAAGACTGCCCTCCTATTAGTGTTGAGATTCTTTCTGATGACTATTCTATTTTCTTCAGCTCATCTCACTTTTATCCCTGTAAATTTTTGTCCCACTTTTCCATTTATCTTTTTTATGCTGGCCACCCAATTGGTTTCATTATACTTCAAAGCACTACACTCAATCTCTTAATGAGCTGACTTGCAAAAAATTGAGTACATCATTTGAATTTAATGTCATTGCACCCAAGTCTACTTTTGAAAAAACTATTGTTAATGCTATACTTGCTCATTTTCTTCAGTGTAGGCTCCAATGGCTTGATCTTATGCCTTGTCATATCAATCAACTGTTACCTTTATCTGTGACCATTATTTCAGAGCAAACAGGTTTTTATCACCTTGTTGTCCATACTTTTGGTGAAATAGTTACTCAGGCTCTCATGATTCCTGAAGGTCCACCATTGCATCCTACAAATTTTCAAAGTAATGAGCTTTTCTTCATGCATTTTTAGGACACATAACAATTCAAATAGTAACAACTCTCTGTCATCAACTAAATGTTTTCCAAATAAAATTTTACAATTAAATCTATGTTCTCTTCATTATTCACATAGACCTGTCTTTGTCACATCTCATAGCAGTATGTTTGATGCTATTGTTCAAAGTTTTCAGTCTTGCTGTATTGCTTTAATGCATTGTCAAACTTCTACTATTCATCAGTACATATTATGCTTACAGCCTTTTACCTCTAATTTTCTTTTAAATTTCAAAGATTCAGTTCAATTATTACTTGAAATAAAATATTCTTCTACTATATTTACAACATTGACTACTTGCCCTGAATCTTAGTACAACAAGTTGAAAAAATTATTGTGTGCTAAACAAAGACAGTTTAATGTTGACCTATCTGCTAAACATGTTGCTGATGTTGCATCTTCATGGCCAAATGTACCCTCTTATGACCTCATTCTGAATTGTGCATACAATTACCATCTTGCTACAAATTGGACTCCTCCTCTAATTTGTGCTGTTTGTGCATACCAGCAGACCCTTATACCAATCAAGAGTTTGCATGATGTTCAGGCTTTAAATTTATTTCTTCTAAAATCATTTGATGCTTGTTTTAATGGTATCTTCACATCATTATTCAATAGTTATCATAACTTAATATTAGATCTTTGTGGTTTTGCATTAGATTTAACTATAATTCAGATTTGTAGTGACTGTTATTTTGTTCTTCAAAGAAAACAAATTCCCAAGTATGTCTTGGCTAATCATTTATATTGTGGAGTATTGCCTAAACAATTTGCTGATCTCACTTGGATAGAGGAAATGACTAGTGCTGTTTATTACAACAGTGCTTATGTTATACACCTTCATCAATCATCTTATCCTAAGCAGCCCAGAGTTTTTCATGGAATCACATGTGCCCATGATATGAATATAGTTTCAACTGCCTCTGTTCTACCTCAAAATCCTGATCACATCAATGGTTTGTTATCAGATGTCTTTATTGGGCCAGGTCAATTCAAGAAAAATGCATTCAAGAAAAATGCATTGAGAAACATTTTCCATGTTTGAAATCATAAAATTTGGAATTTTCTCTTATGATTGAAAAATAAAGCAAAAAATCCACTATATCAAGATATAATTCTTGACAAGAAATCTTTTGAATTATACTCAGAGGATAATACTCTTCTGGGCATAAATGATTATGTTATACATGACACTGAATTATCTGTCAAAACTACTTTTGATAGTGAGACTGCTGGTTGTCTAATCATCCTGCTTTAAAGGTTCAGGCACCTGAATTGTGCATTGACTCTGAATTTGATTCTACAGTTTCTTTTAGAACACATGGGTATAGCTGATCCTAAAAGTGTTAAAATTCATGGTCAATCTTTTACAGCATCAGCTTGTGATCTCTTGTACCAAAAGATAACTATAGACCTGATGATGTGCCTGATCTTATAATACATAGAGGTGCTAGTATAATTAATAAGTATCATAATCTTTATTTTATTTTCTAGCATGTTTCCTACTTTGTTTCCTTATAGTTCTGGAGGTTTTGATGATCCTAAGTGCCCTACCAAACTTGGTTTCCAAGTCCATGCTAACTACCTAATGGATTTAGCAGATCATATATTTTGCTATCATTACTCATTTGTGTTTATAGCACTGAATATTATTTAGCACAGAACTGCACACTTGCATACTAGCTTCACTGTTAAGACATCATGTTTTAATATTATTGCTGAAGAACTAGTGTCATTATCTTCTGATAATTTTCTTTCAGCTGCAAAACACTTAGAGAAGAATTGTAGTCCACAATCACTTTCAGATGATGAAAAAAAGTGTATAGTCTTCTTAAAGAAGTTAATCCAATTGCTTCTCATGTTTCTGGATCTCAATCTTCCAAGATTAAATGCCAAAATGAAATATGCAACTACTTTGGTTATTTTGGTGTACCTGTTCTTTATTTTACTGCTAATCCTAGTACTGTTCATAATCCTATATTTCAAGTTATGTATAGTGATATTTCTATTCATCTTGATGAACAATATCCTCTTATTGTTAATAGCACTATAAGAGCTTTACATTTGGCTAAAGATGCATTGCAGTCCGACGCCGCCGCTTTACCCGTGACTTGAACGGCTTCGTTCAACTCACTAAGTCTTTGTTTCACCATCATTCCTTGTCTCTCCGACCATCTCTATTTTGTCTTCCTTATCGTACAAACAGCCAATACGACGACTATAAGAACTTCAATTCAAAGAATTTGGAAAAGGTCTGGGATGATTGCCCCGATACCCTCAATCGCCACTCAGACCCCGAGGCACATTCCTCTTCGTATTGCTGTCGTACAACTATGCCCGAAGGTTAGTTGGATCGTTGAGTTCGTAATCTGCCATGCACCGTTCCAACTTCCTTCTCTAGATCGGCGAGGTCAATGCCAATATTGCGAGGGCTCGTGAATTCTGTTTCAAGTACGTGCTTTCTCTTCTCTCAGGATATTTCCATTCACAGAGTACGATACAGGCTCACACCACACTCAATTGATCTCCTCTGCTTCCCCGAGATGGCGTTCACTGGTGAGGTACACCTCGCTTTCTATGTACACTCATGCCAACAACTTTCTAATACAACCAATAGGTTACGTCTTTGATTCAGCAGAAGCCATCCTTCCGTATCTTGAGGAGCCAAGAACAGGCCCCAGCTCACTATTCTGCCAAGAAGTCGCGAAACATCTGGGCTGCTACGTCGCCGGCGGCTATCCCGAGCGTCTCTCCGAAGAGGAGCGACGTGCTGAGTCGCAAGCCGGTACTGCCACCGAGGACCCAAGATACGCACTGACTGGAGGCACGGAGATACTACTTACCAACAACGATGCTTCTTCTGGAATTGTCTCTCTGGCCTCTGCATTCGCACACCGTAAAGTTCACACCCCTGTTGGCGCCAACAGCGCGATTTTATACGGTCCCTCTGGAGAATGGGTTGGGGGATACAGAAAAACAAACCTATTTGAGACCGATAAAACATGGGCTAAAGCAGGTCCGAGTGCTCTCAATCGTCACTCCCTATAGACCCTATAGATCTAACATCTTGCCTAGGAACTGGCTTTGTATCGTTTTCTCTCACACTTCCTCATGTAACATCCACGGAAAGCGAAAATGCACCAGCACCGAATTCACTTGAAATGAGCATTGCAATATGTATGGATCTCAACCCTGCTCCCTCGCATGAACAGACGCCAAGTGTCGAGTGGCCATACGAGCTTGCAGACTACTGTGTCCGGAATAAATCAAGGCTGCTCGTACTTCTTGATGCGTGGCTGGATTCTGACTCTGATGATGGCGAAGATGAGGAGGACGCCGGCGATGGCGCATCGGACAGTGCCAATAATAATAATCATAATAATAATCATAGCTATAGGGAGAAGGATGGCGAAGTTGAGGGGATAGTTGACGCCGAAGCAGATGAACCGAATTGGCATACCCTACGATACTGGGCCGCGCGACTCCAACCGTTATGGGGACGTGATTGGCGGCGTCCAGGGAGCAATGAGACACTCCTGTCAGATGAATCTGGAGGGAATTACGACAAGGCTGAGGGAGAAGAAGAGGCTCTTGAGGAAGCGATTGACAACCAGGAAGAGGATAGACCGCCGCACGAGACGATCGTTGTGGTATGTAATCGTACGGGAACAGAGAATGGTGTGTAATGCCTGCTTTTCTACGAGCCTGAGCTACAAACTTATAAATCGGTCATATGCCAAGGCATGACGTTTGCGGGATCGTCTGCGATATTTAGTATGCGTGCTGGATCTGGACGTCCGAAACTTCTTGATATGATGGGTAAGAATGAAGAGGGCATAAGAGTGTGGAATCTGCTTGTTTAAAACGAGACTGCGGAAGAAATTGGAATAGAAGTGCTTAATGCGTATCTTTGTAAGAAGCTCGTAGGCTATCTCTATATGTAGCAGGAGGAAAACTCAGAAATGATGTCACATTCAAACGATCAAGTGGCGGCGGTAGAACAAGAGCGGACACTATGATAAGATAAATATTATAGGTGGATTCTACTGTTATGTTACTCTTACACCCCTATCCGGGGCTCCTCGATAATTTTCGTATCAGACCACTAATAATTTGTGCATCATCATCATCATCGGGACATGGAGCTTCTTCTGCTAGCAGTAGTTGTCGGACGTCTGCACCAATGACCGTGACTGTTTCGTTCACACGTTGGGTATATCCGTCTCGTGTGCTGCTCATCGACAAGCTAATGAATTCAAGTTCTTTGGCAGCTGAACAGATCAAATTTTCCCTATGCACTTCTTGTTAGTAGAACAGAATAATCTAAAAAATAGTACACCCTTTACCTGGCTTCAACACTCGTGTAAGCGGCACCGAGAGCTTTCCAAGTTTCATCCCCATGAAGCATTAGGATATGATAAATTGCTTTTCGAATCTTGTTGAAGCCTTTCGAACGCGCAAACAACTGTCACATTCGTTCATGAGATACGATTGGAGAATATCTATTGAAACTCACAGGTATCTTGCCTGAAAATGAGACTTCTAGTTCGGGTACGACGATATCAGGGATGTCGATGGTATTCGGCACTTTTCAATAGGTGAGATGGACGAGTCATACTTACCGAGATACACATATATACCTTCAATAGACTCAGGTTGTCGGCTCGCACCGACCTTTTTCGGTGTGCCCCATTCATTATCAGCCTTTTTAACACGAATTGCCTCGGCTACCTCTTCGGACAGGGAGGATTGGAACGGGGGTGGGAGTGGTGTGGCCACCTCAATAAACGGAGTCCTGAGGGGAGTCTTGAACGGTTTGCTCAGACTAGATGCTGACACATGAGGCTTCGTAACTGTTGAGACAAAAATGGGTAGGTTAAAGAGATCGTGCAAGGCTAGCCATTCTTACCGAGTGATGTCACCTTCAATATCTTAGCTTTCTTCACGCTAGCACCAAAGGTCGGCCGATCGTTATCTGATACTGCGCGTTTCGTCGTGCCATATGATTTCGCCCTTGATAGACCTTGCTGGTCTCTAACGTCACCTGGGTTTATGTTGGTCCTCCACCTATTGGCTGCAGGGTCAAATAGAACGTTTCGACGCTGCATGTTCATCGAATGGTCCACTTCCAAAGTAGCTTCTGTTGAAACTTCCGTTACGCGATGTCTGGTCTTCTCCGGGTATTTACACACCTGCTCTTTTTAGATCAATTCCATTTAGATAAAGACATGCGAGCTTACATCGCACATGTTATTACAATATCGACGAAGGACCTCTGCATCTTTTTCGTCGATTTCTTCGCCGAAGTAACGGCATATTGACTATGTGATTGTAGAAGTTAATTTGATTTGACGTTCTAAAAAGAAACGCACCACGTGTCTACATATTTCCACGTTCTCGGCGAAGTCGAACAGCTGAATCAGATTTGTCAGAGATGGCATTCAATGAAGCAGATTATCCTTACAAATCCTCACCGCAGCAATACTATGGTTCGCCCTTTGACTCGGTGGCGGCCCATCTTGAATGAAGCGAGCTTCAGAGGCTTTGACGACCCATCTTTGGACCTCACGAGCATTCTGTCGTGCTTGGAGAAGTCAGTAGATTCAAACAATGGAATCGATCGCAGTTACAGTAGTAAAGTACACATTTGGATGGCTATTGATAGTATAGGGTTGGCCTTGGTCAAACATTGCACACAATACAAAGCGCACCGATCCATCACGTCCAGCACGTCCTTGGCATAACAGTGAGACTATTGTAGGAGATAACGTGCTTATAGGGCATTACCTGTCTCCTGGTAATATCCTGGGAAAGATGCGGTCAGCAGAGACATGATCATTAACATGAAGATTCACCTTCGAAGCTCTTGGGAATGTCATAATGTATTATGTATCTCCAGAGGATACTTAGTCATCGTGAACGAAATGAAGAGCTCTATACATACCTGACGTCAGGTTTATCGATCCCAAGTCCAAAGGCGATGGTTGCAACGACCTCAAACGAAATCAAATTTTAAAAGGCAGGTGCCGTAGTCTTACATACCACGTCGATCCCACCTTCTCCCGTTCCTCCGATCGTCCATTCTCGTAACGTTTCGTCAAGGGTGTGACGGCTACATACGGCATCACGCATCAGCAAAGCATGTATGTGCATATAAGCGGAAACGAACCTTATGCCACGATGATAAGGCTGTGAATTTATACCATTTGTCCTGAGGTATCTAGAAAGTTCATCACAGGTAGCACGCTTCCTACAGTAGATGACTCCTGAAGAGGGCCGTTTCCTTCTTCTGTAAAGGGTGGTGATATACTCAGATACCTGGGCCATTTGAGAGACTGGTTCAAAATTCCCGAAGTACTGGACCTGAAAAAGTATCAACAAAGAATCTATGCTTGTAGACATAAGTAGCACCTCGTAAAAGAGATTTGCTCTGTTGAATGGATGGATAGCACGATAAAGGCGGTCTTCGGATAGGGCTAAGCTACGAATGATATCACTCTGTACTCTTCATGTAATGGTTAATTGGTCATAATAAAGACACCCTATGAAATCTTACTCAGCAGTGGCAGTGGCAGTCAGCGCCATGATGGGAACCAACGGGAACATTCTACGAAACATTCCAAGTGATCGGTACTTAGAACGAAAGTCATGGCCCCATTCCTTATACAAATCAGCTTGTAAAACGGGAATGAAAATGACAAGAAAATACCGATATACAATGAGCCTCGTCGACAACGAGCCGATTGAGCTCATTTTCTTCGTACACACCTTTAAGCATATTCATAAAATCTGACAAGCAAAGCCTTTCGGGCGTCGCTGATTCCAACTCGTTCAATAAGCCTGTAAGATTGGAGTTTTGCACATACTGTAAATGAGTCGATTCACGGGATGTCCAGATAGAAGGTCGTCAATAATCTAAAATTGTCGGTAGAATCAGATAAGTAGAGTCAAGGATATGCAAGGTTACCTCCTGCTTTTCCTCGGTAGGAGTTTCGGACGTCAAAGATACAGCAAAAACTGACTTCGCTCTCAGGCTATCAACCTCTGTATAGAAAAGGTGAGATTGAATCAATAGCACCAAAGACGCAAGGCAAACTCACGATTCTTCATCAGAGCTGAGCACTTCAAGTCAATACAGAATTTTTCATGCCTCTCACAAATAGTTTAACCTACCCAATAGAGGGGAGACGACCACAGTGATTCCAGACTTTCGAATGAGGAACACGTAAATAGATGAGATGGATGTTCTCGAAAGAACAAGATTACCTTTTCGGCCACTGCTGGAACTTGAAAGCACAAACTCTGAGTTTAGAAAGTTAGAGGTGGACCTCGACTTCTTACTCGTAATATGCCCACCTTTCCCATCCCAGTTGGGGCGACGACGAGAACATCATGGCCTAAGAGTATGCCTCGTTGCTTAGGATTGAGCGCATACAATCATTCATAGGCGCACCTCTCGCAGCAGCCTCCATAATCTCTTTCTGCTGCCCTCTATACCCAGAATGGCCAAAGACTGTCATAGTAAGCCATTCGGCAGAGCGTAACACAACGTCAACTTGAAATTACCTTCAGACAAGACCCTTCATCGCAAGCATCATGCGTCAATGAATACATACTCAAACTTCAGCATAGAGTACGTACTCATGGCACTGTGTCAAAAATTCTTTCTCAAGGGTTCCTATCGATACAGCTCGGACTGCTACTTCCATCATTGGGGGCTCTAGGCAGGGAGAAGAGACTTACACATTGCCCATAAGAATCTACGAGTCAGACAGCGATAAATAGAGTGAATTGATTCGGAGTGAACCTTGCTCTCTATACAAGATGAAAAGAAAGCAAGAGATAGAACTACTACTATACGTTGAAATTGAAGGAAAGTGGTGTCACGGGATGCGTGACCGATCGTGCCCAAGCCGTCACGCCGAAATCAAGCTTCATGGTAGGCTGTCCCAAAGTATCCATTCAAATAATGGTACAAAATGATTACATCTAATTCAATACTGTCGGAAGGCCGGCAAGTTTCATCTTCACCCCAATTTCAAATAAATAATCTAGACACTGAAAAAAGGTGTCAGAACCATATTGTGAAGAGTATATTCAAACTGACTTCAGTTTGAGTTTTCGCCTTCTCCCAGTCATTACCTACGAAGGTAGTCGTCAGTCTCAGATCAAATGGATAGTTCAACATACGAACCCCAGACATAAACGCCATGTCTGCGGACAAGCACTCCTGCTGCATCAGGGTATTTGACCATAGCTTCCGCCATACTATCTTTGAGATCCTCTTCGTCTGGCGTATTTTCGATGATCGGGAGCTCAAGCGTATCGAGGTAGGAAAGAGTCTTTCCTGTTCCACCGATGCGTACACCTTTGATCATCTAGATAGAACCAAATCAGCATGGGAACGATACAATATTATTTCACAGATACCTCCTGCCAAAAATATATCAATATCTCGCAGGTTCCACAGAGAAATCTGACCCTACTTGGTGAGAGATTCTGAAAACTGGGCCTTCCCAAAGCAGTGTCGCCATCACTGCGTGTTGGGAATGGGTGTGAATGCAGCTGCCCGCACCACGGAGATCGAAAGAATTCCAAAATAGGGGTGTGCAGGCCGATTCCTTAAGATTCAACGCGGGCCGACGAAGAAAGACTCGGTCGGTATGGGGAGAGGGTGCTGGTTGAGGGTAAGGAAGGACAAAGATGTGAGCCGGCTCGATTCTTTCTTTCTGTACACCCGAAGGGGCGATGAAGACTTTATCACTGGAGATTTATTTTTTAAGGCCAGTAACAATGAAGAAGGCATGAAAGTACCCGAGCCGTATACAAATTCCGCCGCCAGTCCCTGTGACCCAGCCAAGCTGTTTTATGATAGAATGTTAGAGTCTGGAATGTAGGATCGAGAGGAAGTTTCTCTGCCCACATTATAGAACGATCGACACAATTCAGGGATGAGATTTGCCGGCTGCACCAGAAATCATCAGCTGTTGTAATCGCATTTGTAAGATCTCATGCCGACA